>LS990920.1:12302500-12902500 GCA_900464855.2 Musa schizocarpa
CATACACTTCCTAAACAGGTCCATGTTTAGCTCCTCAAACCTGGCTCTGGTAATGGTGGAGTAGAAATCAATTCCCTCGTACAAGGAATCAATCTCGATCGTGGTTTGTGCCGTGGAGGAGAGAGTCCTCTTTGCCCTCTCACATGCTGTCCTCAACCTCCTAAGAGCCCTAGGGTTCCCACTGATATCCTTCTTGTTCTTTCTCTTGAACTCTTGGACAAAATGGTTGACCATGCGGTTGTCAAAGTCCTCACCACCAAGATGGGTATCACCAGCAGTGGCCTTGACCTCAAAGATACCCTCCTCGATGGTAAGAAGGGAGACATCAAAAGTGCCACCACCGAGATCAAAGATGAGGACATTCTTCTCACCAACACTAGTAGCCTTCTTGTCAAGGCCATAAGCAATAGCAGCTGCTGTGGGCTCATTGATGATTCTCATTACATTGAGACCAGCAATGACACCAGCATCCTTTGTGGCCTGGCGCTGCGAGTCATTGAAGTAAGCAGGAACAGTGACGACGGCATTCTTGACAACAGACCCCAGGTAGGCTTCAGCAATTTCTTTCATCTTTATCAAAACCATAGAAGAAATCTCTTCAGCTGCAAACTGTTTATCCTCCCCTTTGTATTGGACAACAATCATGGGCTTGTCGCCTGGACCAGGAATGACCTTGAAAGGCCAGAGCTTGATGTCACTCTGGACAGATGAATCACTGAATCGCCTACCAATCAAACGTTTTGCATCTGGAAGAGGGAAAAAGACATGAAACAAAAAGATCAAAACCTTGGAATTCAAACAAAATGCAAACAAAACAAAAAAACTAACAGATATGAGCATCTAGAGAAACAAATTGGAAAACCATTTACTGGGATTAATCGAGTAATGAAACATTCGACAATTAGTAACTTATAGCAAGAACCACGAAGAAACCAATCAATCTCAATATAATTATAATTTGGAAAAGCTTGACTATAAGAGGTAGAAAACAAAAGGCCTAAGTGATTAGAGTTTTTGTTTTTTTACTAAACCAGTATTGGCAAAATAATGAAAGTACACCAGACAAGAGTGACATGTATTGCAACCTCACTTGCAGCAACTCACATTAGAATACCTTCACCCTTCTATTCTACTTAAGTGGGACTGTTACCAAACTTCTAACATGCAAAAAAAAAAAGTCAGATCTAGGACACCCACAATACAATTTTTGTACTGCCAGATATGCTTGAAACACAAAAATATATTTCAAAAGCTAAAAACGAGATGAGCAAGCTTTAATGACAAATTTAGATACCCATGAGAAGTTACTCGCAAGAGTAACTAGTGCCTAAATTCGAGGCCTCAGCACAAAAACATAACAAAGAACTAAATGGAAAAACACTCTTCATCGATACAATTATCATTATCACATAAAGATTCAATTGTCCCAAACTGTTAGCTAGCCAGAACATCAAAGTTTGCTTCAAGCTTCAGAATCCATTCAAGTATCATGTTAAGCAAGCTGTATACCTTATATATTAAAATATTACAAGTACTGCTTCTGATTAGTAGCAAAACAATGTTAATCGTTTTGGCAGCGGTACTATGTAAAACATCAGCACAACTTAATATATTTAATAATATAAAAGTGAAATTAATAAAAGAACCTAGTTTTTTTCTACCATAAGATCTAACCGAATCCATTTGAAACTAACAAGTCTTAATCATCAAACTTAAAAGGAATAATGATTCTGGACTATCATTATCAGACTTGTGTCAAATAGGGTTCAGTAAAGCAATTGGAACTACTAATATAAAGGATGTGTAGAAAATATTGATGCAACGAAGAACATATCCGTACGCGCGATTCATAGGGTGACGTGATTCTAACCAAATGATAAAAGCGTGAAGTCATCAGAGAATATCGACTCAAAGCCACAAAAAGGATACTTTTTGACTAGCGGATTATTTGGTTACGAAAGTCAACTAACCACAAGATGCACAAAAAAAGGCAAATGAATGACAACACTCAGGAATAAATGCTACCCGGACATGAAAGATCAAGTAGAATATATGTACAAATGGCCACGATTTATCAGATATAGCCAGATCTAACCAGATCTAATGCAACTATAACTAGTAGAGGTTCCAGAACCACACAGATTTTTCAAATACAGAACTATAATCATAGTGAGAATATAACACTGACCGAGATCTAGGAAGTAAGCGTAGATCCAAAGAGATCTACTATAACTAAAACGTCAAGACATCAAACTTTTCAAAAGCATGCCAGATCTAAAGGGGAATACTCACCAAAGACGGTGTTGATGGGGTTCATGGCGACCTGGTTCTTGGCAGCGTCGCCGATAAGGCGCTCGGAGTCGGTGAAGGCGACATAGGAGGGGGTGGTACGATTCCCCTGATCGTTGGCGATGATCTCCACCCGGTCGTGCTGCCACACCCCGACGCACGAGTACGTGGTGCCGAGATCGATCCCGATCGCCGGCCCCTCGCCCTTTCCTGCCATATCTCAAGTAATCGAGGACGAGAGCCGCGATGCAGTAGAGAGAGCGAGATTGCCTTCTCCGCCGCTAGGGTTTGTGAGAGGGAAGATGGAGGGATGGAGGAGACGTTATATAACGATTCTAGAGTTCTAGAATGTTCCGGCCGATTCGTGGGCACCGTCCGATGGAACGGGCACGGTAGAGATTGACTCATTCTTTAGGCGGGAAAGAGGCGCTCCTGTTAGGTGTGAAGGCACCACCGTATGCAAAGCGGCGCATAAAATGGTTGTGAAGGATCCTCATTTAGTTTGATTCTAATTAATTCTTTGCAATTCTCTTCTCTGGGCGACAACTAATATGAAACCCAGAAATCAACGATAGGATCCTAACATAAGAGTTCCAATAATTGGAGACTATCCAAGCACCCAGGGTTGAGCTCCGCGTCAACAGCCTATTCCACGTTCAAAATCCCAAGCGATAATATGTTCCACCTCGCCGAACTACCCGCCACAGATACCCTTGCGTCGACTGGCAGATTGGCAACGTGGCCCGGTTGTTGTCCACTGTTTAGATCCAGATGGGCGTAGACGCAATACCGCGATACGAAGAATCGGGTCGTCGGATCGAACCAGGCATTGCGGGGAAAGCATGGCAATCTGCTGTCGAGCCCAAACCACGACACACCAATGTACCATATCGCGTCGTCATCATCCATTAAATTTACGAAATTATTATGTTGAATTATTGTTGCATTGCTCAAATTAATACACCCAATAAATTATGACATTGACTTTTTCATCAAAATTATGATTAAAAACCCAATTTGGTCATATCATAAAATTTCAATTATCATAAAATAATAATTAAGCAAATCAATCTTTTATTTATTAAGTAATATCCAAACTCCAATGACGAACGTTAATTACTCTTTACATAACAACACAAGTTGGAAATGACGGTCTCGATCGGGTGCAGAAGACATATAACGATATTAGTGTTGCGTGATTCCTAAGAAGCGCAACTACTGTTATCTCAAACATCAAGATTAATATTACGTAACGTGATTCCTCGTGTAATTTTTGTCAACTCTAATATCGATTTAGTTTTATGTCAGAAATAAGATGAAAAAGCAGACGTGTTTACTGCGTTAATTTGCATTTAATCATTTTAGGTAGTATGGGCATCAATTAGTACTCTTACTAGCACATTCATCAACATAATTTTAAAATATATATAGAAATACACTTTATTTGATATAGCCAATTTTATTCCCCTAAGTCCTAATTTACTCTTTTTCTATCATAAAGGAAATGGTAAAAGTACACACATAAACGTACATATAAAGTTAATGATTTGAAATCTATCTTCAATTTAAATTTGAATATGTATTTTATTTATAGGTGTAAATAAGTTATTTTAAATATTGGATCTTATATATATGGTAAATTTATGAAAAAAACTCATATTTTTAAAAAATTCTCAATTAGTTATCCAACTTTCAATAATTTTCATAAAGTATTTTTAAAAAATAATGATATTATCCCTTATCGATCATTGATTTTACTTAACATTGACACGAACATACTATTAGTCTTACTATTCTAACTCCAACACAAGCAAGCATTAGTCTTACTATTCTAACTCCACTCCCTTTTATCTTGTGCAAGCTCCCTTTTGCTTCTGTAATCATAACCATAGTCGTCTTTTTCCTTACGTGTAATCCTCTTCGTCTACATTTTTGTCATTTATTGTTTATGTTACAAATAAAGACAACGAGAGTAGGACGCACAGGGGTAAGTCCTACGGGATAAATATGAGATAGTTTGAACAACAGAGGCTAGAAGTCGCTTATGCCATAGGTAAGAACAACAAGAACGAGACTCAAATGGGTGGGTTCAACAACTAAGATTAGTGAGATTTGTGGAGATATAGGGTAGAGGTGACAACCATGGATCTAATAAAGATAGAAATAAAATGATATTTTTATGTAAGAAAGGGATCAGTAAAAATTTATAGAAGTTCGAGCGCTTTACACAAATTTATCAAAAATATAGATTTTCTAATAAAATTATCTTTATATATAAAAATATAAGGTGAATACTAAAAAAATCCTATAACTTTGAAAATTTTTCATAGAGCACTGAAACTTTGAAAAATTCTCGTAGAAAACCTCTTATTTCTTAAATGAACTTTTTCCCCCTAGTTTTCGTCAGACTTATTATTACCTTCACCTTGTATCGTCTCAATGTCGTTCTTATCATGCTTAGTCATGACATTTATACAAAGTCAATCGTCATCTTTGCTGGTTGCTAACCTCATTAGACTCGTCCCTGAACCAAGCGACGTCGGAGGAGCACTCACCTTCATCACTCGAGGGCTAAAGACATACAAGGGCGGAGTCGATAGGGTCAATACAGATGATAATAAGTTTAACTGTAAAATTTTTTTAAAGTTGAGATACTCGAGGATAAATTCTCCGAGTTTGAATTTTATTTTAGAATTAACCCAAAATATTTTAAAGAAAATTATATATTGAGCATAGGAAGGAGGCGAAAACTGCATTTAAAGCACAACAACCTCCACGGCAGTTCATCCGCCTCACCTAAACCACAACAATGCAAGCGAACCGGCCACCCATCGCCCCCTCCTAAGCTTCCCTTATTTATGCCCTCCGATCTCACATCTCCGCTTCAATTCCTCCTCGCGACTCCACCTCTGGGAACCATGGCGGGCTTCCTCTCTACTCTCCGACGGATCTACCTCTCCCTCTACAACTGGACCGTCCTCGTCGGATGGTAAATCAAACTTCATTTTCTCGTTCCTTTGGTTCTTTTGGGGGGTGTGTTTGTGATTTATACTGGATGGGTTTGGATTGTTCTAGGTTTCAGGTCCTCTATTTCGCCGTGAAGGCTCTGAGAGAAGGCGGGCCTACGACGGTGTACGATTCGGTAGAGCGGCCGCTTCAGCTCGCGCAGACCGCCGCCGTCATGGAGGTTTTGCCATTTATCTTCGTAAAAATTTAATTTTTTTAGTGATTTTCTGTTCCTTCGTGTTGATCTAGCTCATCTTTTTCTACCCCTACAGATTCTTCATGGCCTCGTAGGTGATAACTAATTCATTTCCTTTGCTTACATCTCATTTTGATTTTCTTTAAGAAAACAAGAGTTAAAATCTCTTTCCTCTTCCTTTGCTGTAGGATTGGTTAGATCTCCAGTCTCAGCAACTTTGCCACAAATTGGATCAAGATTATTTCTTACCTGGGGCGTCTTGTGGAGTTTTCCTGAGGTAATTATGTAGCTCATCTCAAAATTTATTTTCAATGAGACAGTGGTAAGACAGCTTAGTTTTATGGATTTACTTTAAACTGAAATTTGTAATTGGATTGCAGACAAGGACACATGTTCTCGTTAGCTCCCTGGTTATCAGCTGGTCTATTACTGAGGTAGTGATTTCTTTTAGTGTTAGCAGGTTTAATTCGTTGCACGGTTATATGGAAACTATTGATGCTCTTACTTCGTTTTCACCGTTCATGGAAGCATTACAACATGCGTGTTGATTGAAACCAGTAGTTAGAAGCTATGAAGTTTTGAAGGGATCATGCGACGGTTAAAACCCATGAGCAAAATTTTCTTCGACAATTGGCATAGAATTTAATGTAGAAAACATAGTTACAATGTTGTACTATTAAGTTGTGCAATGCACCAAAGAAATATTTTTGGCTATCTTTTATAGTGCATGTGACATGGTGGTACAAGATATTTGAATTATTGTAAACAAAATAAGGAAATTGACCTTAGGGCATCCTTTTTCATTACTTAGGAGAACAAGGAACTAGGGGTAAAATGTGTTTTGGTGGCTTTTAGCAAGGTTGATATGTTGAATGTAAAATGCATTTTAGATTTGAGGTAAATGAGAATAATCATTGATTCAAGTGATTATTCCTTGTCACATAGGGATTGATAATTCCTTTTGGATAGGGACTGGCCTTATTTTCTATGTTATGACCTGCCAAGCCAAACCAAAGGCGTGCATTTCAGTGCCAGTGTTGTTTTGCATGTTTGCACAAGCAGAGTGGATAGTGTAGTTTCGTTCGTTGTGACATTGTTCACAGAAGCTTGATTTATTCCATTGCTTTTTTGTTTACCTGCTTACTAGTTGAAGTTATCTATGTTTTATGCTTTTTAGAATAATCAGCCAGAAAATCTGATGGGTTTTGCTTCTTGTATGTTATCTTGGTAATAAGAGTTGGTCCTTTAATATGGAGTGTCTGTCTGTTATGGAACTTTGGAAGTTCATTTTGTAACAATCCTTCAGGATGGTCGAAGGGAGGCAGGATAAACCTAGGTTACCAGGCTAACTATAGGTTTAGTTATATATAATTTGCTTCTTTGGGTAAACAAGAGATCATTTGGAGGAAAAGGTTAGCTTCTTGTATTTTCATCCTGATAACACGTTTTGGTCCTTCAAAATATGGAATATCCATGTCTTTTAGGGAACATTAGAAAGTTCTTTAACAATTTTTCAGGGTGGCAGAAGGGAGGTAGGATAATACTAGGCCACCAGGCTAACTTTAGTTTGGTTTATATATAATTTTCTTCTTCGGGTAAACAAGAGAGCATTTTGTCACGGACTTAGCTGGAATTGCTTAAGTCGTAAGGCACCCTTGCAACAAAGTCACGTACTTAGCTGAAGTTGCTTAAGTCGTGAAGCACCATTGTGCCAACTTCTCAGACTTAGCTGGGATTGCCTAAGTCATGAGGCGCCCTTGCGATATATGCGTTCGCAAAGGTTCAGCCTAGTTGAATCTCATACAGGTCTCGAAGGACCTGTAAAACAGAAAGTTGATTAGATTGAAAATGAGCGATGGACAAGTCTCGACGTCTCGCCAAGAGGTAAGCTTTACAAACAATTCAGCGAGCACCTTGATTGCAGGAGGGAAAAGAGAGGAAGGAGAAAACAAGGATTTTAGAAGGTAGAACGAACAGTTCCAAGTCTATAAACAACTACTCACCAGGTGTCAGGCGCGAAGGCAAGTTCTCGTCAAGTTAACGTGTGAACTTGTGAAGATTGTTTAACGCCCGATAATATATCGAAGCCCTATCCAGCGCTGTGCCACATGGGGTTTCCAAAGTGCTGAGATGGTTGACGTTTTGGGTGCAGTTGTGGTTTGCAGAAAATAAGTCGTGGCATGCGAAAACGGAGCCATTTTGGGGTAGTTCGGCCTGGCACGACGAGCGATCGCACTACAACGTTGCAAACTGTTGTTGCTTACATTTTCCAAGTAAAAACACACAAAACCAAGGTAAAACATGCTGTCATGTCTCTGTACAAGCATGCAAAAACGATGAACGATTCGTTGAACGAAGTTGTTGCGGGTGCGCAATGACCGTTCGTGATATTCTCCCGCACTTAAACTGTCAACGCCCTCGTCGACGCTTGTTGGTAGTTGTTGATGATTGCTTCTTTATGCCGTAGGGAGTCTTCGAGCTCCTAACTGGCTTCGGTTCGGGGAAGCTTTCTCCACTTCATCAAGTACTTGATCTACTCTGCTCCATTGGGTAGATTTATCTTGCGATCCGCTAAAATGGTTTCAACTCGCTTCTCGTAGGAGGCTCTGGTGGGGGGTAGCCGAGTTGGAACACTTCGGGAGGCATCTTGCCGATCTGAATAGTAGGCTTTCAAGTTGCTGGCGTGAAAAACATTGTGAATTTTGAGCCATGTCGGTAGTTGCAACTTGTAGGAGACGTTGCACACCTTACTAATAATTGAGAAGGACCCTTCATACTTGCACACCAATCCTTTGTGTACTTTGTTCATAAAGAATTGAAGTGATGCTGGTTGGAGCTTTACCAATACCAAATCGCCGACTTTAAACTCTTGCGGTCGTCTTCCCAAGTCTACCCACTTCTTCATCTTTTTGGCTGCCTTCTTCAAGTAAGCCCGCGCAATATCTGCATTTCGATGCCATTCTTTTGCAAAGTGATGTGTTGACAGACTACTCCTAGTATACCTGATAGCCAATGTGTGAGGAGTTGACGGTTGTTGTCCCGTAATGATCTCGAAGGGGCTCTTGTTGGACGTAGAACTCTACTGCAAGTTGTAGGAGAATTGAGTAATGTCCAACAGCTTCACATAATCTCGTTGGTTGACACTCACGTAGTGCTGAAGATATTGCTCAAGGAGTGAGTTTATCCTTTTGGTTTGACCATCCGTTTGAGGTTGGAGGCTTGTGGAGAAATATAACTTAGACCCTAGCAATTTGAATAACTCAGTCTAGAATCGTCTCAAGAACTGAGCGTCTCGATCACTGATGATATTGTACGGGACTCTTCAATACTTTATCACATTTTTCATCATCAGCTTGGTCGCCTCCTCCGCTGAACAGTGTAGGGGTGCAACAATGAAAGTTGCATACTTTTAAAATCGATCGACCATCATGAGTATCGATCCGAGTCCCCCTACTGTCGGCAAGCTTGATATGAAGTCCAAGGAAATGCTCTCCTATGGCCTTTCTGATACGGGCAACGACTCCAAAAGTCCTACCGGCTTTCGCTGGTCCACCTTATCTAGTTGACAAATGAGGCACGTTCGAACATATTCCTCTACATCAATCCACATCTTCGATCGGTAGAAGGCTCTCTCCACGAGAGCTAAGGTTTTATGAATACTCGGATATTCATCCCAAAGGAAATCGTGACACTCTCGTAAAAGTTCACGTCTCAAATTGTCTACTTGAGGAACATAAACTTTATTCCCTTTTGTGTAAACGAGTCCCTTATGGACCTTAAAATCGTCGTGCCTTGTCTTCTTTGATGAGCTGCATCAGGGTTACTGCTTGGGGATCATTGTATAATCCATCCCTGATCCTGGAAAGGAAGTTGGAGTGCAATTGACTTTCTTGGCCTCTGCTCTCCAACTGTATGACATTCACTCGCTCCACTTTCCGGCTCAATGCATCGACCACGACATTTGTTTTTCTGGGCTTGTACTTCATTGTCATATTAAACTCAGTCAGGAAGTCCTGCCATCATGCTTGCTTTGGAGAGAGTTTCTTTTGAGTTTGAAAATAGCTCAAAGCATTGTTGTCTGTCCTCAGCACAAATCGCAATCCGAGAAGGTAATGCCGCCAAACTTGTAGATAGTGGACCACCGCTGTCATCTCCTTGTGCATCGGATATCGTCGCTCGGTCTCGTTGAGCTTGCGGCTCTCGTAGGCCACCGAGTGACCTTCCTGCATGAGTACTCCCCCAATAACAAAATCTGAAGCATCTGTGTGGACTTCGAAGGGCTCCCCATAGTTCGATAATTTGAGCATCGATTCTTCCAACACAACAGCCTTTAGATCTTTGAATGCAGCTTCACATTTGTCGGACCATCTCCAAGGTTGCTCATTCTTTAGCAACTTCGTCAGTGGAGTTGTGCGCTTCGAATATCGAGTTATGAAGCGTCGATAGTAGTTGACGAAACCAAAGAAGGATCTCAGCTCCGACACCTTCTTTGAAGTTCGTCATTTCGCAACTGCTTGTACTTTTGATTTGTCTATCCGAATGGAACCATCACTGATTCAATCTCCTAAGAATAAGATCTTCGTTTGAGCAAAGTAGCACTTCTCCCTTTTCACGAACAAAGTGTTATCCTTAAGAATCTTGAAAATTGTCCGAAGATGCTCGACATGCTCCTCGAGCGTTTGGCTGTAGATGACGATATCGTCCAAGTAGACGACCACAAACTTATCCAAATACTCCTTGAATAGCTGGTTCATAAGAGTGCAAAACGTGGCTGGAGTGTTGGTTAAGCCGAAAGGCATCACCAAGAACTCAAACGTTCCATACTTGGTCACGCAGGCAGTCTTCGCTTCATCGCCTTCAACAATGCGCACCTGCCAGTACCCCGACCGGAGGTCGAGTTTGGAGAAATACTTTGCTTTGCCTAATTGGTCAAACAAGTCCGTGATGAGCGAGATTAGATACTTGTTCTTCACTGTCACTTTGTTGAGGGCTCGCTAATCGATGCATAGTCGGAGGCTCCCATCTTGTTTCTTTTGGAAGAGAACTGGAGCTCCAAATGGTACTTTGGAACTGCGAATGAGATCACCACTTAGCAGTTCATCTAACTGCTTTCCGAGCTCTGCCAGCTCTGGAGGGGACATACGGTAGGATGGTCTCGCTGGAGGCTTCACTCTTGGCTCTAGCTCGATATGATGATCCATGCCTCTGGGTGGTGGTAGAGTTTTCGACAACTCAGGTGGCATAATGTCTGTGAACTCCTTTAGAGCGTTTGCCACCACAGCAGGTTCATAAATGACCTTCTCGTTGAGTGGCTCTAGCTTCACAGTAGCCACGAATGTTAATTCGCCTTTTCGTACCCCTTTCTTCAGTTGTAATGCCGATATCTATTGGTGGTCCCTGGTTCTTCTCTAAGAGATGGGAACCACACAGGGGTCGTCACCTCCCATCATACATAGGGAGTTTAGGAACGACATTGGCACCAACTTCGCTGCGTACATAAACTCCATTCTAAGAATCACTTGGAAGTCATCTAATGGCCTCACCATTATGTTCGTGCTCTTGCTCCATGTTCCGATCTTGATGGGGACTCCCTTTGTCAGCCCGAAGATCCGCTTGGCCTCCGAGTTCACCGCCTTCATCCGACTTGGGTTCTTCTCCAAGATCAGCCCAAGTCGCTTTGCTTCTCGATCGACAATAAAGTTGTCGGTACCGTCGGTGTCCACCATTGCACGGGTTGTTTGGCCATTGAGTTTAATATCCACGTACATTAGCTCGTTACTCCCTGCTTTGAATGACTTTGCCTTCATGTTCTCCCCCACTTGACCCTGCAATGCATTCAACAAACGCATTGCTCCCATTCGGGGACCTTACGACTCATCGTCGCTACTAAATTCTGAACTGCTTGAACTGAGGGCGACGACCTTACCCTTGTCTGATTTGAGGGGGTGGATTGAAGCTGTTAAGGCATTGAGTGCCTATTTCTGTGGGCACTCCCTCACCACGTGCGACCCTTCGCACAAGAAGCATCTGTCAGGATTTGGGGCCTTGCCTTTTGAGCTTAGCCCTTTATGGGAACTTTTCTTCCTTTGTTCGCCCCCGGGTTCCTTCCCTTAAGAATATTTTGGGGGGCGGTTTCCTAAAGATTGTTTCCTTTTCCCCGAGTCCTTCGAGGAACAATGATTTAAAAAGCATTAGGCGCCAATGTCCAAAAACGCCCGAGGCGCTAGGCGCTCGTCCGAGCGAAGCGAGACGCTAAAATATAAAAATATATAATATAATTAATAAATATAATTATTTAAAATTTTAAATAAAAATGTTATTAAATTAAGAAAATCTAAGATACAAAATCACAATGTCACATTAACAAAAAGTTTCAAAATTCAAAACAATAAAATTTTACATCAAAGTCATTCATCATAATCAATATTATCGTCATTTTCACACAAATCATCTTCATTGAATTCGTCTTCTTCCTCTTGTCCTTCGATTCCTTCCTCTTTATCAAGATATGTCTCATTCTCTATGTCTTCAACAATAGCAGGAGCCGAGCTTGATGCTTTTGCACTCATTTTTCTCTTTGACATCTGTCTTGTATATGTTTGTAATTCTCTAGCACATGAAGCTCTTGCTACATCTCCCCATGTCAATCTATCATCTTCAAATACAAGCTCGTCTTCAACATCTTGCAAGTTAGCACTCATTTCTCATACTAATCACTCATTTGAATCATCAATATCTTGCAATGAGATTGAATCAAATCTATTTTTCAAATCATGACGAGTCTTCAAAGCTTGATTATACTTTATGTAAATAAGATCGTGCAATCGTTGATGTTCTAATCGATTTCTTCTCTTCGAGTGAATCTGTCATGTCATATAATTTAAAAATATATTAATACATATATCTAAATAAATAAATTAATTAAAACAAAAATATTTAGTAATACTTACATGCTCAAAGACATTCCAGTTTCGCTCACAACCCGAAGCACTACATTGTCAAATTAAGTACTTTGATAGCAAATTTCTATAAGTTCGGGACGGAATTTCCAAAAGACTCCACCATTCAGCTGCAAAATTTATGTTATTATTTGCAATAACATAGTAACATAATATATGAAATTAATTATATCAAATTATTAATACCTGAAAACGTAGTTGTCCTGGATCGAACGACAATTGGAATTCCAAAAAGACCTTCAGCATTTTTATATAAAGATAATTCATGAATAATCTTATCTTGAACCTCAAGGCTGAGAACTAATCTTGCAACGCACTGGTATAACCCACCCAAAACTTCTGCATCAAATCCAACAGATTTAATCTTATAAAAGAATTCAGGGTTCAAATAATATCCTGCTACATGTAAGGGACGATGAAGTTGACAATTTCATCTTTCGTTAATGATTGTAAAAAATTTCTCATATTTTTCTTCATTTTCATTAAAAGATATTTTAATCGTCTCCTTTGCTCTATCCATAGCCTCATAAATATATCTCATTGCAGGTTTATTTTCATTATCCACCAACCGAAGGACTCGAACAAGAGGGCCCATTACCTTTAATATATAAACTACATGATTCCAAAAGGATGGCATTAAGATGATATCAGCAGCCCTCTTGCCTTTTGCTTCTTTTGCCCATTTGCTTGTCACCCATTTCTCAGAGATAAACATATTTCTCAGAGTATGTTTTTGACGATGCACGCTTTGTAATGTCAAGAATGAAGTAGCAAATCGGATGACACCATGTCTCACTAATTCTTTATTTCCTGTAAATTCTTTCATCATATTCAAAGCCCCAATATGATTATAAAGAAATCCAACAACAAAAATTGCCCTTTCTGTTTTTTTGATTTCTAAGATCTTTCTAATATCCTCCAACATTAAATCAATACAATGTGTTGCACATGGAGTCCAATACAAGTGTTGTCTTTTTGATTCAAGCAATTTACCTGAGACAAAGGATAACAAAAATGATAAGACTTAAGAGTTTAACACACTTAATTGAAGATAAAATAATTACACACTTAATTGAAGATAAAATAATTAACAAAAATCAAAAGATGAATATTACCAACTAAAACATAGTTGCTTCCATTGTCGGTTATGATTTGAACGATATTTTGTTCTCCAATTTCTTACACGAAGTTGTCAAGTAAATCATATATCTTGTCTCCAGATTTTACAAAAGATGAAGCATCTATTGACTTCACAAACATAGTCCCTAAAAAATAATTAACCATAAAATTAATTATACTCCTGCGCCTCCTATCAGTCTAAATATCTGACATAATAGAACAACCATGTGTTGCCCATGATTCTTTATGACCTTTTAGTAAGTCATTTGTATAATTCAACTCTTTTTGCAGCAATGGAACTCGCATCTCATAATAACTTGGAGGTTTTAATCCTGCACCATATCTTCCAATAGCTTCAATCATATCCTTAAAACTGTCTAAACGAGTTGTACTAAGGGGAAGACCAGCCTGATAAAAGAAGCGAGCAATGTGCTGAATTGTTCTTCCTCTTATTTCTTTATCACAAGCATCACTTATATTTGTTTGTCTAAATTTTGAGCCTCCTGCCTGCCCTTGTTGTTTCTGGGATCCTTGAAGCATATATAGATCCATTGGTCCTTTTTTACTTTTCTTAGTACTCATAACTTCTTTTCCCTTTTTGTCGTATACTCTTTTTTCACTTGGGTTAATACTCATAGAATAATCTTCTTCTTTATCCCTGAGATGTTCAACATTGTCTTCTGGTAAATTCCCGTAAGATTCATTCTTTTGTGTCTTCTTTTCATTCATATAACTCAGCAACTCTTCTTTTACTTCAGGTGGACATTTTTTTCAAGCTGCTGCATTCTTAAAATTTCCTACTAGATGTTGTTTTGCACGAAAAATACCACCTCTGGTAGTCTTATCGCAGAATATGCAAGTCACTGCGTTATGATCTTTCGGATCCTTCAAATAATTATACTTCTATGCAGGATCTTTTATTGATACCATTGGAGACTTTATTGAGTTGCTCTCTACACTTGTCATTTATGTTGAAACCTAGCAATAATTTCAAATAAATAAAAATTAACAACATTAAAATCAAAATAATATATTATTAATCTATTAATAATATTAAAAATTAATCATTTCAAAATTCAAATAAACTTAATATTAAGAGTATACTGTATACTGAGCCTGACAGAGAAACGAGGAAACAATGGCGAGCGGCGGCAGCGGCAGCGGGAAAGGGAAAGGGAGCGAGAGGCGCGAGCAGCAGGAGGTGCGAGCAGCGGGAGTAGGAGCGATGAGCAACGAGATCGGGTTCGGGATCGAGAGCGGCAGTGGGTTAGGTTGGGTAAGGGTTATATCGGTTTAGTTGGTTCGATTGAACCAACTAACAACCGAACCAGGACCGAACCAGACCTAAAATCCTGGTTTGGTCACTTGATTTACCCAGGCACTCGCCCGAAGTGCCCAGCGCCTGGGCTCGGGCGAGCGCCCAGGCGGCGCCTATTTGAAGCGCGCCGCCTGGGACATTAGCGAGGCGCTCGGGCCTCGCCTCGCCTCGCCCGAGCATCTTTTTCAATCACTGCCGAGGAAACAAAGTCGGTGAGCCTTTCTACGATCGCAATTGCCCCGATCACATTGGTGACATTCCTTTGATGCAGTTCATGTTGAGTCCACAGTTTTAGGCCATCGAGGAAGCTGAACAACTTATCCTTCTCGGACATGTCCTGTATATCCAGCATCAGTGCAGAAAATTACTTCACGTAGTCTTGAATGGAAGTACTTTGGCGAAGTTGTCTTAACTTCCTCCTTGCGATGAATTCTGTGTTCTCGGGTAGGAACTGAGTTCTCAACTCCCACTTCAAGTCCTCCCATTTGTCCACTCGACACCGACCTTGTTGGATCTCCTCCCAACGGGTTTGCCACCAAAGTTTTGCATCCCCATTCAGCTATATGGTTGCTATTGAAACTTTAGTATCTTCAGAATCAGGCCTTGTAGCTCCAAAGTACTGTTCCATGTCAAACAAAAAATTCTCGAGCTCTTTTGCGTCCCTAGCACCACCATAGCAATGAGGCTCGGGTGCCCTTAGGTTTTGTGGCGGCGCAACACGGGTGGTGCTCCCTTCCGCATTTAGTGCCCTTGTGAGTGTTGTCACTCTGGAAGTGAGTTCCTCCACGACTTCATGCAAATGTTGCACGGAGTCTTTGGTATCGTCTGTCAATCGATCGACTAGGGCCTTAACCTTGTCGATTCGGGATTCAACTTCTTCTTGCGAGCTCTCTACCTCAAGAAGCCTTCATTGGCCTTGGTAGAGTTCCTCCAAGCTCGCTTCAAGAACATCCAAGCGGGTTTCGGCTGCTGTGAGTCTCTCCTTATTACTCTTCTTCCCGGTTGGTGCTCCAGATTGTGCCTCCTCTGCTCACGGAGAGTAGCCAATTTCTTGCTCATCATGTTCGCTGCCACGATCCTCTAAAGCAGCTCCAACAGCATGAGAGCGAGTCTGCACTTGCAGCCCCCTTGCGGCTGCTTGGGGCAATATTCCGGCTTGCCCCGTCTTGCTCGATTTGCCACGATGCTTGGCCATGGGGAGATTGCGAAGTTTCTTCGCTGCTTGCTTGAATTGCTTGCCTGCTCTGATATCACAATGTCACAGACTTAGCTGGAATTGCGTAGGTCGTGAAACACCCTTGCGACAAAGTCACGTACCTAGTTGAAGTTGCCTAAGTCGTGAAGCACCCTTGTGCCAACTCCTTGGACTTTGCTGGGATTGCCCAAGTCATGAGGCGCTCTTGCGACATATGCGTCCGCAAAAGTTCAGCTTAATTGTAACCTCGTATAGGTCCCGAATGACCTATAAAACAGAAAGTTGATTAGATTGAAAACGAATGACGGACAAGTCCCAACGTCTCGTGAAGAGGAAAGCTTTACAAACAATTCAGCGAGCACCTTAACTGCAGGAGAGAAAAGGGAGGAAGGAGAAAACAATGACTTTAGAAGGTAGAACGAACAATTGCAAGTCCACAAACAACTGCTCATCGGGTGCCGGGCGCGAAGGCAAGTTCTCGTCAAGTTAATGTGCGTACTTGTGAAGATTGATTAATGCCTGACAATATACCGAAGCTCCATCCAGCCCTGTGCCTCCTAGGGGGTTCCAGGGTGCTGAGATGGCTGACGTTTTGGGTGCAGCTGCGGTTTGCAGAAAACAAGCCGTGGCACGCAAAAACAGAGCCATTTTGCGGCAGTTCGACCCGGCGTGGCGAGTGGTCGCACTGCAGTGCTGTGAACTGTCGTTGCTTACATTTTCCAAGAAAAAACACACAAAACCAAGGCAAAACATGCTGTCATGTCTCTGTACAAGCATGCAAAAGCGACGAACGGTTCGTTGAACAAAATTGTTGCGGGTGCGCAATGACCGTTCGTGATAGTTTGGAGGAAATGATGTGCTTCTTGTATTTCACCCGGTAATGTGAGTTGGTTCTTCAATATGGAATATCTATGTCTGTTAGGGAACTTTGGAAAGTCATTCTTTTAACAATCCTTCAGGATGCCATAAGGAAGGAAGGATAATACTAAGCTACCAGACTAACTTTGGTTTTGCTTGTACATAATTTGCTTCTTTGGGTAAACATGAGAACATTTGGAGGAAAAGGTCAACCAGTTGCAAACGTGACAAGAGGGATGAAAACTTCAGCAAGCTTTCTAATCTAAAATAACTTTGGTTTTGCTTGTACATAATTTGCTTCTTTGAGTAAACATGAGAGCATTTGGAGGAAAAGGCCAACCAGTTGCGAACGTGATGAGGAATGAAAACTTCAACAAGCTTTCTAATCTAAAAGTTTGAGATTCTAATAATCGAAGAGAATGGTGCACCAGAATGCATTTCTGCTTTCTTGGAGTTTCACATCTTGGTAGTTTGGATGGCTGCTTCTTCTGTCAGTTAGCAGTCATCACTAACATAGTCATTGCCTTTAATCCTCTTCTTTGGTATTTGGTTCATCTTCTATAACAAGAGTTTTTTGTAGTGTGTGAGCATGTTGTATTGTTATTCCTAAACCAACTATGGCTTCACAACCAATCCTTCTCGTTTGGCATTACATGAACGTCATCATTATTCAGGCTGTTGAAAATATTCCTCTTACGAACCATAGGAATACAACTATTAAGTCAGTCTCTGAAGCCTAGATATTTGATGCACTATTTTGTCTATGTTCTGTAATTTTGCAGATTATTAGGTACTCCTTTTTTGGTATGAAAGAAGCACTTGGCTTTGCACCTTCCTGGCTGCTATGGCTTAGGTAAAGGTCACTCCAGACAATAGAACAATTGTCTTTTCTCATGAAATTAAAATAAAGGTATTTTCTGCCTTCACTGTTTTATTTGGTTGTCATTTATTTTTGGCAGATACAGCACCTTCTTGATATTGTATCCAACTGGAATCACCAGTGAGGTTGGCCTCATATACATTGCTTTGCCCTATATTAAGGTAATTCAAATCAAGCATGTGTCATATAATGTTATTGGTAGATTTGAGCTCTTTGTGATTTTTATTATTTTCTTTTAAATGTGTCATCTTGTTGAACTCTGTGTGCAATTGTGCAGGCATCTGAGAAGTACTGCATTAGGATGCCCAACAAATGGAACTTCTCTTTTGATTATTTCTATGCATCGATTCTTGCCCTTGCAATCTATGTCCCAGGCATGTTCCTCTGCATTTCTGTGTATCCTAGTCAAACTACTCACAGGCACAAACTTTGCTTTTCTGACTGGATAAAAGTATCTACAGGAAGTCCACACATGTACCAATATATGCTTGGGCAGCGGAAGAAGGCTCTTTCCAAGTCAAAGACAGCATAAGCCTGATCAAGCAGGGATGTAATAGTGTCCTTTCACCGACTTTCTGTTCATTGTAGCTGCAATCTTTCTTCATGACACAAATTGTTCTCTGGAGAATTGCTGCAGGAAGTGCTGTTGATCCTTTAAATAAATACATTACTTTTCTTCTCGGTAGTGAATATTTTTTTTATGTGTCTAGGTTAATTGTAAGAACCATATCCTTCATAAACTCCTGTCTTTTATTTTTGTAATTGCGACATCAGTATAGTTGGCAATCTCAAAGAACTCGTACTCATATGGAAACCACTAAAACACTTCTTAATTGTCCGGTGGTTTGATGGTTTGCAGATATTACTTGTTCCTGCAGAAGTGTCCTTAAGAGTCTGTTTGTTTATCAGCAGAATTGTTTGGTGAATTTAGACAATTAAGGCCTACAAGATTGCACATAAAAAGCAAGAAATTGACTCATGTGTCTCCATGATGGCACTTGCTTGTCATGTTTGATGTGGTGGAATGAGATGTTCATGTGAAATCTGAACTAGTGTTATCCAAGCACGACTCACCATTGGTTCTTTGAACAAGGATGACAACATGAGCTTCAGTAGCCTGCAGAGGAAGTGGCACAGTGGTATGTACTCTCTGTTGCTTGAATCAACACAAGCAAGTGAGGTGATGGAAGATGCCACAGATGATGCATGGACGTGGAGCAAGTAACCAGAAGAGCTGGTGAGCCAGGATCTCTTGATGAAGCTGGTGGAGATGCCATGAAGGAGTCCAAGACTCAAATATGACAGCGGACACATGATCAGCCAGAGAGATGCCAGTGTTGCTTGCAGAGGAGTCCTACAGCATTTGTTTAACAGCATTGAACTGGGAAACCTTGATACTAACATTTCCTCAAATAAAATGTACCATGTGCTTGCTATCTATCTCCTGGAGTTGGCCATTGGGGTTCCCATAGGTCATTGCCCCTTGTCTTGGGAATAATATCTTTATGGTGTACTGCATGCATGCTACTGTGTGATGGAAGCTATTAACACTACCCCTTTCCTTTCTGTCTAATGGTCCCTTTGGCGCTTGAGAGGCTGGTCATTGGTCCTTTGATTGTACACAGCTTCCATTTTTTTCTAGCATGGTGTTGTGTTTGTGAACACTGCTAAAATAATGTTGGTAACATATAATATATTTAAATAACTTGTTCAAGTCATTGTGCACTGCTCATACAATATAGTTTGAGAAAAGCAGGACTTCTATTCTGTGGCATCTGCTGCTTGTGTCAGATTTTTACTGCAGACCAAAACATGTGCTGCCATTACAACATGTTGGAGGTTTTGTTTCTGCTACATTAGTTCCTGGGAAAGTTACTAACATTGTCGGACCAGTTGCTGTCTCAGGGACTTGGATCAATCAGAAGAAAGGAGCAGTCGAATTGCCTTTTCGGTGGTTGCAGCATTAACATTCCAAAGCTGATTACCAGGACAAAAGAGGCATTACCACCCCAGTGTGGGGGTGTTCTTGGAGTCTCAGGACTCATGGAGGATGGTGGTGAGGCCAAGCACCATGTTTATGGCCACTCTGTTCTGGTCCCTCCCAACAATGATCTAGTAAAGGAGATTTTGAGGTCATAACCTTTGTTTGATTGAGACCTCAACTCAACAAAGTTTCAGATGGTTTATTTGTGAGTGCTCCACTGCAGGCACAGGTAAAGAAGCTAATCATGCAATTTGCCTGTTTACCTGCTCTTCCCATTTGATCTCTACATGTGGAAGCTGTAGTTTCTGATTCTTGGTCCTTTTGTTCAGAAGAGATGCTGTTGGTGATTAGTCAGAAAAGAGTGCTAAAGATATATCTTTGAGAAGGAGAGAAGGAGGGTAACTATGTGACTGTCACCCCTCACCATCAACACACAAACGATTCATGTAATAGTGAAGGATCGAAGACTATCAAGCATGACATCTGTCACCCAAATTGATGGTTTATTGTCTTATGCAGCTTCAGATTCAGACGAGCGAGAACACAGAGAGAGAGAGAGAGAGAGAGAGAGAGAGAGAGAGAGAGAGAGCGAACTCCAACCTGTATGATAATGAGAGAGCAAGTGGTCCATTTGCTGCACTTTGATGCCAACTTGTCCTCTTTCTAAAGATCAACACCCACCTTTACCTAAGACTGAATCTGGAGATGAACACAGTGAGTGTTTAACCTCACCATATGCAATGATGAGAGAGGTAGCATTCTTTACCCTGTGTTCTTGACTTGTTGCTAGTGAGCTTCCTGTGCATGAAGCTATGGAGGAGGTTGTTCACGGTGAGGAAATCCACCATCAGTTGTCAGAGAAGCATGAGACTCTCACAAATAAGACTTAAAACACTGATGCTGCCCACGTTAGAATATTAAGAGTATGTATGTATAATTAAATATGTTAAGTCATTATTTTCATTAGCCAAAATTAAAATGATCTAATTAAAATAAAATTATTTGGCTAAGGGACATAATTGTTATAAAAATTAATTATGTTGATACCATCGGTCATGTTCCTAACTTAATGACAAGATAAATTAGGAAAATGAAACTCTTGAGGCATAATTACATATTCATCAATTATGAATATAATCATAATTATAGATTCATCAGTTATGATTATAAATAAGGTTATGGTCCCCGGTTGCAGTATCGAATGAAAACTTCTCTTCACCCGTCAAGGAGAAATCTAAAGTTCTTAAAGGATACTTGCAATTGAAAGACCAAATCATCAATCAATTCAGAAAATACTCTCATGGATTCATTAGGTATGCTTCCATATTAATCTGTTTCTTAATTATTGTAGGATTTCATGCATATTATAAGGGATTTGATAAGTTTTATGAAACATTCTTAATCCCTTATTTTTTAGATCTATTCAGTTTTGATTCTATAAAACAAATATTTGATCCATATATGTTAAAAGAACACAACAAGTGGTATCAGAGCCATCCTACAATGATTGATGAACATTTAAGTTTTTTTTTTCTCATAAATTTTAATGATGTTTTCATCAATATTTTAAAGTAATTTGGTTTGGGAAAGATGATAATTTTATGTAATCATGATTTGGTTCTATATGATGTAATATCAATTTAATTTTGGATTATCTTTTCCACTTCGTGTCTTTTCCTATTCATCAATATGTAAAAATTCATTTTTGTACTACAAGACAAATTTCTTAATTTTTTTTTGGATTTTATCTAATTAATATGAATTTAATTAATTAGATATTGTTGTAATATTATATTGGTTTAATAATATTATTGTAATATTATGTTGGATTAAACATAATATTGGTTCTATAAAATTGTTTGTTGACATAAATTGAATGATTTACATGCTTTAAATATTTTAGTCAACAAATTAAGATCAAATCAATTTGACTAATACGATTTAAATTCAATCCGTGATTGTTTAATATTAGATTGAGTAATTTAATATATGAAGTCGCCAAAGTGACCTCTCATATATAATATTTCTCATAAAAATATTAAATGTAGTGTGTATTTATATCCATGCGGTAATTATTCGGTCCAAAGGAAGGTTAATGATGGGTAGGATTTTAATAATGGTAATACGTGATAATTATAAAGTTATATATGTAAATGATAAATCAATCCGAAGTTATATACGTGATAATAAGTATTTGATCATTACAACAAGACTACCACTAGCAATTAATATTGAAGTTCAAAGACAAGATATTAATGTTGCACTTGGTATCTTGAGATGGGTTATATTACTATTTGAATTTACTTAAGTTTATGGTAATAAATATGAGCATAAGTTCTGGTTATCTGTTGTTATCTTATTTAGGTTCTCTTATAAAAATATCTGCTAACCTTAATCCAGTACTGGTTTTAAACGAAACCAACTTTAAGGGTAAGAAAAGAAAACACAAATGTGGAAAGAATGAGGCTGATAAGGGTCCAGTACAGAAGAAACAAAATAAGGATGATACTTGTTTCTTCTGCAAGAAATCTGGGCATTTAAAGGACTGTGCTAAATATCATACTTAGCATGCTAAAAAGGGAACATTCCTTACTTTGGTTTGTTCAGAAGTCAATTTAACTTCAGTACCTAGAAACACTTGGTGGTTAGACTCCGATGAAACTACTAACATCAGTGTTTCAAAGCAGGGTTGCCTGAGCTACCGAAGGCCCAATAATGCTGAGAGATGCATTTATGTGGGGGACGAAAAATCGGTAGATGTGGAAGCTATAGGAATATTTAGATTGTTATTATGTACCGGATATTATTTGGATTTAAAAGACACTTTTATTATACCGTCATTTAGACGGAACTTAATTTCTGTTTCTTATTTGGACAAATCTGGTTATTCTTGTTCATTTGGAAACAATCAGTTTACTTTGTCTTTAAATTCAAATATGATTGGAACTGGTTCACTTATGACTTATGACAATCTATATTTACTTGATACTATAGCATCCTATCATGAAACCTTGAATACGAAATTGCAAGGTACTAAATATAAAATTAAAAATTCTAGTATATTATGTCATAAACGTTTGGGTCATATCTTTAGAAATAGAGTTGAAAGACTTGTGTCAGATGGGATTCTTGATCCTATTGACTTATCAGGTCTAGATGTTTGTGTTGAATGCATTAAAGGTAAACAAACCAAACCTAAGAGATCAGGTGCATATAGAACTACGAACGTCTTAGAATTGATACATACAGATATTTGTGGACCATTTCCAACACCTTCATGGAATGGTCAACAATACTTCATATCATTCATAGACGATTACTCTAGATATGAATACTTGTATCTAATACATGAAAAATCTCAATCTTTGGATGTGTTCAAAGCATTTAAAGCTGAAGTTGAAAATCAACTCAACAAAAGGATAAAAAGCGTCAGATCTGATCGTGGAGGAGAATATTATGGCAGAAATGATGGCTCAGGCGAACAACGTCCAGGACCATTTGCTTTATACCTAGAGGAGTGTGGAATTGTCCATCAGTATACGATGCTTGGGTCACCTAGGATGAATGGTGTAGCTGAAAGACGAAACCACACACTTAAGGACATGGTAAGAAGTATGATTTCTCAATCTACTTTGCCAGAGTCACTCTGGGGAGAAGCAATAAAAACTGCAGCTTACATTCTTAATAGAGTACCAACTAAAACAACTGCAAAAACTCCTTATAAACTTTGGACTAGGAGAAAGCCTAGTTTAAGACATTTTCGTGTATGGGGTTGTCCAGCTGAGGCAAGGCCTTACAGGCCTAATAAAAATAAATTGGAACCCCGAACAATAAGCAGTTACTTTATTGGTTATTCTGAGCGATCTAAGGGGTATAAATTTTATGATCCCAAATCAAGAAATATTTTTGAGACGGGTATTGCTACATTCTTTGAGGATATTGAGTTTGGGAGGAGAAATAAGATTAAAGACTTTACCTTTGAGGAAGAATTGGTTCAGTCTGATCCGATTAATATAGTTGCTATGCAAAATCTATACCTCAAAAGGATATAGTCATTTCAACTCCTATGCAGTATGAAGAAATTATTCATGAGGAACAAACTCAACATCCTCAAGAATCTATGCCGCAAGAGCCAGCACCTTTGCGACGATCCACTAGGGAAAGGAGGAGTGCCATTTCAGATGATTATATGGTATTTCTCCAGGAACATGAAGAAAGTAGTGGTATAATGGAAGATGATCCAATCAACTTCCGTCAAGCCATGGAGGATTCTAATTCGGATAAGTGGATTGAGGCAATGAATCAAGAGTATAAGTCCATGCAAGACAATAAAGTTTGGGAACTTGTCCCATTATTCTGGTGTGAAACCCATTGGTTGTAAATGGATTTTTAAAACCAAAAGTGATTCTAAAGGTAATGTGGAGAGGTATAAAGCACGTCTTGTGGCAAAAGGCTATACTCAAAAAGAAGGGATTGACTTTAAAGAGACATTTTCTCCAGTTTCAACGAAGGACTCTTTTAGGACAATTATGGCTCTAGCTGCACATTTTGATTTAGAGCTTCATCAGATGGATGTTAAAACAACATTTCTCAATGGAAACATTGATGAAATAATTTATATGATGCAACCAGAATACTTTGTGTCAGGAGACCCAAAGAAAATGGTTTGTAAATTGATAAAATCCATCTATGGACTAAAACAGGCATCCCGTCGATGGTATCACAAATTTCATCAAGTAATTATCTCATTTGGTTTTGAGATGAACGCTGTTGATGATTGCGTGTATCACAAATTCAGTGGGAGCAAATTCATTTTCCTGATATTGTATGTGGATGATATTCTGCTTGCCACAAATGATAGAGGCTTATTGCACGAAACCAAGAAATTTCTATCTAGAAATTTTGAGATGAAAGATCTTGGTGATGCCTCTTTTGTATTAGGGAATCAGATACAGAGATAGATCGGGGTATTCTAGGATTATCACAAAGGAGCTATATCGATAACGTACTCAAAAGGTTTGGCATGCATGATTGCAAATCGAGGAGACACCCCGTAAGTAAAGGGAGACAAGTTGGTCTCAATCGTGCCCTAAAGGAAACTGGAAACTCAAGAAATGCAGAAGATTCCCTATGCATCATTTGTGGGGAGTCTAATGTATGCCTGAAATATGTGCAGCGTCAGGATATAGCATACATTGTTGGAGTGTTAGGGCGATACTTAAGCAATCTCGGAATGGATCTTTGGAAGAAGACTAAAAAGAGTCATGAGATATTTAAAGAGGACAAAAGATTATATGCTCACATATAGGAGATCGGACCATTTGGAGATCATTGGGTATTCGACTCGATTTTCTTTGGATGCCAAAGACAAGATGGGAAATCCCGCCGGGCTACATTTATATATATTGGTGGGGCGATTTCTTGGCGTAGTGCCAAGCAATCTCTTATTGCTTCTTCCACTATGACAGCGGAATTTGTAGCATGTTTTGAGGCATCCAATCATGGAATTTGG
Organism: Musa schizocarpa; assembly: GCA_900464855.2. NCBI lineage: Eukaryota > Viridiplantae > Streptophyta > Magnoliopsida > Zingiberales > Musaceae > Musa > Musa schizocarpa. Next base: position 12,327,817 of record LS990920.1, read on the forward strand.
TTGAGGAATTTTGTCACAGGACTGCAAATACTACAAGGGATTGAAAGACCACTAAAGATATATTGTGATAATAAATCAGCTGTTTTATACTCCAACAATAATAGGAGTTCGACTAAGTCAAAGCATATTGACATCAAGTTTCTAGTTGTGAAAGAAATGGTACAAAGTAAACAAATTTCTATAGAACACTTGGGAACAAACATTATGTTGGCAGATCCTCTCACAAAAGGTGTACCACCCAAGGTCTTTCATGAGCATACTGCTCATATGGGTATATCAGAATTTGAGGAAACTTTAGTTTAGTGGGAGTATGTCATATGTTTGTTGTATGTTCTATACCAGATTCTGTATTTGTACAGATATTTTCTGATCAGAAATAAAGCTTCAGTTTATTATAATTTATACATTATGGTTATTAAAGTTATTAATGATCTCATAAAGATAAAGTTGGACCAGTTGAAAATTGATATGTACATATCACATTTATGTAATTTTCATGCTACACATTTCATAATTGATCTATGTCATTTGATTATATTAATATTAGTGATCATTGAAGGGTTTAGCTATGATTGATATAGCGAAGACCGCTTTGGTCCTATATTAATATAGTCAATGGACGAGATTGTTTTGTATGTCCTATTTAATAATGTCAATAGTTTTGAGCTCATAAAGAATATCACATTTATAAGGATATATATGTGACTCAGTGGGAGATTGTTAGAATATTAAGAGTCATATATGTATAATTAAATGTGTTAAGTCATTATTTTCATTAGCCAAAATTAAAGTGATCTAATTAAAGTAAAATTATTTGGTTAAGGGACATAATTGTTATGAAAATTAATTGTGTGGATACCATCAGTCATGTTCCTAACTTAATGACGAGATAAGTTAGGAAAATGAAACTCTTGAGGCATAATTGCAGATTCATCAATTATGAATACAATCATAATTGTAGATTCATCAGTTATGACTATAAATAAGGTTATGGTCCCCGGTTGCAGTATCGAATGAAAACTTCTCTTCACCCGTCAAGGAGAAATCTAAAGTTCTTAAAGGATAATTGCAATTGGAAGACCAAATCACCAATCAATTCAGAAAATACTCTAATAGATTCATCAGGTACGCTTCCGTATTAATCTGTTTCTTAATTGTTGTAAGATTTCATGCATATTATAAGGGATTTGATAAGTTTTATGGAAACATTCTTAATCCCTTATTTTTTGGATCTATTCAGTTTTGATTTTATAAAACAAATATTTGATCCATATATGTTAAAAGAACACAACAAGTCCATCCTCTTTTATTTTTTCAACTTGTCTGTCTCTTATAGGAATGATATCTTTGATTATACCTCAAGCAGGAATCTCCTCCTAAATGGGTTTTTTTGCTTTCTCCTGTTAGGGATGTTTTAAGGTCAATGATTCAGTGCCATGGAGCTGTCGCTCCTCGTTAGATTGCACCTGCAATGACATTTTTATTAACAGCTTTTTTCTTTTATTATTTATAATTTTATTTTAATTTTTTAATATTCATAAAACATGTCTATACAAATAAATATAAATGTTTTCATCTTATTTTTATATTTTTATATTTTTTCTATTTTCTCGATCAAGCTCTCTTCTCCTCCTCCATTTTACTTGTTCTTTTCTTTCTCCTATTCGCAAAAGGTGAGTTAAAAGATGAGGAACTATAAACAATGAACTGACATCAGATGATGAAATAGAAAAAAGCAACGTCGATGCAATTAGGGTTTCGACGGATATAATAAGAGGATGTGGGAATAAGGATACGACGGATAATTAAAAGATTATAAATAATAAAATTATATTTTATTATTTTTATAAAAAATATTAATAGTAAAAAATTGACAATAACAAATTAGGGTTTCCAATAGCAAACTTCTTCCTCATCTCACTTGTTTAAAGGAAGTAATTTAGCCTATAGATTGCAGATAAAAAAATATTTTTATTATGGAAACTATGTTTTAGATGAAAGATTCACTTATCATTATGGAAACTATGCTTATGATACATGATTAGCTTTCATATATTGATTCCTAAGCAATATTAGAGACAGGTAAGTGATTTATTAGGATTAATCATGACATAAATGGCTATGTTTCGACTGATGTAAATACCAGTATAAGTGGCATGGGAAATTGCGCTCTCTTATCGGATGTGGCTCAGCGGGATCCGATCCATTTAAGGGGTCATCTCTGGACTGATGAAAGAGAGGGGCCTCTGACAACACAAAACAAAAACAAAAACAAAACACAAAACCTTGATGTTACCGTCAACTAACGGCCAAATCGGGGCTCATCCGGTGGAGGCCGCGTCCGTCGCGACGGCTTCTTAAACGGCGCCCCGTCACCGTTTGGCCTTCTACCTCGCTGCTCCCTCCACCTCTCTTTCTCGTCCTCTCGTTTGTCATCCCTCGCGGATTACACCGCCCGCATGAAGACGGCGATCGTCGTAGAAGCTCCAAGGCTGTGCTATTCTTCTATCGTTTTAACCCTCTTCGTCTCTTTCGAGCTCCGAAAGGTAATCCTCTGAAGGAGATCCCACCCCAATCCGTTCTTTTCGTGGGTTAGAACAACGTTCGTTTGATCCATCTCTTTGTTGCTTTTGTGGGAGGAATTGGTTAATAGGATCTTTCTGGGGAAAAAGGGAAGGGGAAGGAAGGAATTTGATTTGTTTGGTTGGGGGTTTGGCGGTGGGATTTATGGAATAGAATCGTTAGGGTGTTTTATGGGATGCTTCTGTTGGGTCTTGTGGATCTCCAACCACACCAGATAGATAGGAACGGAAGAGGCGAGGAGGTGATCAAGCGGAGGAAGAGACGGAGAGGGACGAGGAAGACCACGCCATGGGCGAACCCATACTCACCACCCTGTCCATGGAAGATCATCACCACCGCCGCCACCACCCTCCCTCCACCCTCCTCTCCATGGACCCCGCTGGCTCGCTGGGGATCGCCGTCTCCGCCCACGACGACTGCGACCATGAGCTCTCCATCATCCAGCAGCGCCAGCAGAGCGTCCTCTCCGGCCCGCCTGACATCAATCTCCCGCTCTCGGTCGACAGGTCCCCTCCGCAGCAGCCCTGGAACCCTGACGCTTTGGACATGTTGGACGTCGGTCTCGGGCCTCAGATCTATGACCCCGAACCGGTCCTCAACCTCCCCAAGGCCGGTGCCGTTGGTGGCGCTGCTGTGTCTCGCAAGTGCGCCAAACGAGGGGACAGCATATGGGGCGCGTGGTTCTTCTTCAACTTCTACTTCAAGCCCGTGCTTGCCGAGAAATCAAAGGGCAAGGTCGTCCGTGACGCAAATGGAGTCTCAGGATTCGACAAGTCCGACCTGCGGCTTGATGTGTTCCTTGTCCAGCATGACATGGAGAACATGTACATGTGGGCCTTCAAGGAGCGCCCGGAGAACGTGCTGGGAAAGATGCAGCTGAGGAGCTACATGAATGGGCACTCACGCCTAGGGGAGCCCCAGTTCCCTTTCAGTGTTGATAAGGGTTTTGTGCGTTCTCATCGGATGCAGAGGAAGCAATACAGGGGTCTGTCAAATCCACAGTGCGTCCATGGGATCGAAATTGTGAGGTCGCCGAACCTCTCTATGGTCTCAGAGGCTGATCGCAAGAAGTGGATGGAGCTCACTGGCAGAGACCAGAATTTCTTGATCCCACCTGAAGCCAGTGATTTTGAATCATGGAGGAATCTTCCAAGCACAGATTTTGAGCTGGAGAGACCTCCACCTCCTTTGAAGAGCGCATCACATCCCAGTTCAAGGAAATTGCCAAATGGGTCAGGTCTCAATCTGTCAACACAACCATCAAACCATGCAGGTGGAGATTGCATGGACCTTTCGCCCGTGTGCAGCAAACGCAGAAAGGATTTCTTTGCCCATGCGGTGAATGAGGATGGTTGTATGTCTGGCACTCCATATTTGGACAGACCTCAAGATATTGAAGTTCATCCAGCTGAACCATCATGGGTAAATGAGTTTACTGGTGTAATGAGGCATGCTTGTGGGCCAGTGACTGCTGCAAAGACAATATATGAGGATAAAGACGGATACTTGATCATGGTTAGCTTGCCTTTTTCTGATCAACAGCGGGTGAAGGTATCCTGGAAAAACAATCTCACACATGGGATAGTGAAGATATCATGTGTCAGTACTGCACGGATGCCTTACATAAAGCGACATGATAGAACATTCAAGCTGACTGATCGTTCTCCGGAGCATTGTCCTCCAGGGGAATTTGTGAGAGAAATACCACTAGCTGCACGGATTCCCGAAGATGCTAAGCTGGAAGCTTACTATGACGAATCTGGAACTGTTTTGGAGATAATGGTCCCTAAACATAGCGTTGGACCCGAAGAACATGAGGTTCGTGTTTGTATGCGCCCTCCTCATCTCGGTGCCAATGAACTTTTGTTGACTTGATAGGCTGTGATTTTGTATGTATTGGTTGGTTGCCGTGGTCAATTTTCCATTGATTACTAACTCTGGATCATAAAAAGGAAAATATGAAATGAAAGTTCATCCTTTCCATGTGTGCTTCTCATGGAACAATGAACTTTGTTTCATTGACTGACTGGTATTTTGTGATGTTCAGTCATGATATAAAGTGGGTTCAGTGGACGTTTGTTCACTTATGAAACATGGTAATGATTTTTTGGTACTTGTTTGATTTCTCCAGTTTATTTCGGTACAAGGATCAAAATTTTTTTCTTATTGTCTGTGATGATTTTGTAGGCACAACTGCTGATTTGTAAAATTCATCAGTGTATTGGCATATCAGCCCCATCAATTGTAGCTCTTTCGACAAAACAAACAAAAGCATTTTTGTAGTACAAATTGTTAAGATCAGTTTATGTTGGATATTTTCTTCTTATGTTATGTTTGTATAATTTTATGCAGTCTTAAAATGATGCCCTATTAAAATTTCTGCTACTTTATGTTTCATTAAATTGACTCTTCTGTATGTATTTCACTGGGGTGATTCCATATTTAATTGGCTTATTTCCTGATGATGTAGCACATCTTTTTGGCTCTTCTATCTGGTAGTCTTCAAGTTATTGACAGCATTCTAGTCTCCCATTGTGGGCTTATCAATTGTGTTCATGTGGTAAAGCATTTAGTGACACAGTAAATCCCACAGAATTGGCTTGATCCAAATTTGTTATGATCTTAAACTTAGAATTGAGACATGGGGAACTCCTTGAATCATTTTGCACATTTCTGTGCCTCAACTGCCCCTGTGCTGTCTTCTTGTTCTACTTGCAAGGGGAAGAACTAGATTTTCTAAACCCTATTTAGCTGTTGTGTTTTGGAGATGGATTTGTTCCTTTGAGCATGAAAGTTCTTGTATTATCAATATGATCGAATCTGATAAGATAACTGTCCGATAATTTAATTATCATTGAGCCCGAGTCATTGATCTACAATGCACTCATCTGATAATCTAAATCTTTATCAACCTATTCTTTGCTCCCTCTACCATGTTCTGTCTCCTCCTTGCCATTGGCGATGGTAGGGGAGGCTATATGATGTTTGCTAATTACAGGCTCATTTTAATCTTCCACTCCACTTAAAAACATATCTTGTTATGTTTGCGCTTAATCGATGACAAATTTGGTGAAACGATTTAGTTGGTAGTCCTAATTCAGTCTGTTCGGCCGGTGTTTAGGGTTCTAATCTGTCGAACGTTAAAAGGGATTTAATCTTTTCAGTAAAAAAAAAATCCAAATAACCCATTAAAGTAAACGAGTCAAAAGAAATTCTCATATTTTCTTTACTATAACATCGTTTATTAAACAAAATAAGGGATTAAGAACACTTAAAAAAATCAGATAATTGACCGTTTTAGTTTATTAATTAGATAGTTTGACTCTTAAAAAGACTCAATACCATCATTTCTACTCTTTATCGATTAAAAGATGCTTAAGTTTTTTAAAAGATAATTTAGATTTTTATTTAAAAATAAGAAAAAAAAATATATATTTATCGATCTTTCATCCTCTCAACCTGTCTACCTCACTTCTAACGTTTCTTTTATGATTACTAAATATATGGTTCAATTAATTGATCCACCTGTTTCACCATTGACCTAGTCAAAATCCGATGATTATAATTATCAAATGGATTTTCTAAGATACATATGGCTAATTGTTATGCACCTTTATGTCGTTTCTTGAGGGTTAGTATAGGCGTTCATGTGGGTCCCTAGGGTGAGGATACTAGGGAGGCAAGGTTGGGTTGGGGGCAGGCTCTCATCATGTCCTTACGAATGACCCAAAGTAAGACTTGGGTTCCTACGTCGCGTTTCTATATGATAGGTCGAGGTTGGGAGGGAGAATTTTTTACTCGACATCTCGAATACTTAAGTTAGTAAATGATCTTTTGTGGCGTAAAAGGTTCGATCATCTTTCCCAGAGTCAATATTTATACCTATGAAGATGACCCAAAGGTACGCGGGTCATTAATGTCCGTTGTTATCTTGTTCGACATGGCCATGTGAGTGGTCGACCTATACGTTCTTGATAACATGAGTCAACCCATCCAGACATCTGTGATGCAGCATGTACTCTCAGGATTCCGAGCGACATGGAGTTGGTCGTGTGTCAGGTGCTAGTCATAGGTGCTCAGCAAGTCAATCACGTGAGTGATGGCACGTGTGACTTGATACAGAATCTTTTTGCTTATTATATTTTGGCGTATATCACTTTATAACTATTGCATAAATGCATATATATATTGTGATGTCCTTGGATTTGTGCAATGGGAATCGGATCGTGATGAGATCACGATAATAAGATCGATTCACCTTTAAACACATATCCTAAATAATCCTGGTCATAGGTTACCGAGAGGGACATCGTGATAACCGGATAGACTGGTGTCTTTGTATACCCGTCCATATGATGGATGCATTTGGTCTCATCATCATGCTTTCGTGTAGGGACACTAGGGATACAATCTGGTGTGCTCATGGAGAATGAGTTCATTGATTGATCCGCTTTACGGAATCTTTGGATGGTTGATGATGTCTTATTGTGGGACAACGATTCCGTAGTCCTAGTGGTGTATCTCGGTCCTTAGACTTGAGACACCAAGGATGTCCTGTATGAGTGCTCCACTCTTTGATACCGAGACTTATAGGTTTGGTGTCCAGAGATCTAGTACAGTTGGTCATTAGGAGTGATAGTCGACCTTACGAGGGCTATTGAGTGTCGATAGAGGATCATCCACTCTCTGGCGTCATGAGAGGAATATCCCATGTGTTCTTGCTCGGACAAATCCCGGCGGGGTCATTCGGGTTGAGAGAAAGAGACCTCCGGAGAAATCCGATTAGAAGCGAGACTTCAGTAGAAACCGTATGGGTCCGACAACACCATGCTCGATATATACGGTCTCGGGATATTAGATGGATGTGGGACTATAGGTACATGGTGGCGAGACGAGACAGGTCCAATGGATTGGATTCCCCAGATCGTCACGGGGACTACTGGCGTAGTGGCCAAACACGCAGAGTAGTCGATGAGTCAAGTGAATTATTACGAGAGATAATAATTCACCGAAGTTAGAAGGAGTTCTAACGGGTATGACTCACCACCATTTCGATATTTGGCCTAGAGGGTCACACACATGGTGGTAGGCATTGCGATGAGTAGAGATTTGGGATATGAGATATCCGACGGAGCCCTTGTCTTATTGGATCTGAGATCCAATACCCACTAGGGAAGGACCCATTAGGGTTTGACAGGATCTCTATAAATAGGAGGGATTCTGACCTCATAGGCTAGAGTCTTTGCTTGCCTTTCCTATTCTCCTCTCCTTCTCCACCTCGGAGGCTGAAGTTTTGAGGAGGATCGTCGCAACAACCTGCTTTGTGTGGATCACCGCTAGAGAGGAGGACGCTTGACCTCCTTCACCCTCTCCTAAGGATCTGCAAGGAAACAGGGGATATCGATCTCCTAGGTAACCACAATCTCTATAATGCGTTTTTTATGTTTTTCATGGATTTTTTTGCACCAATATTCGCACGACGACGAACATCTTTTTGGGAATCGGAGATTTTTGTTTTTCTTGTTCTTCCGCTGCGCATATGATGTCGCCCCCATGATTTCCCAACATCAGGTTGACTTCTCTCCCCTACTCAAACACATGTTGGATCATTCCACGTTGACTCCTTGTGGCCGCCAATTATCGCTATGTGGTTGATAGGAAATATTTCCTATTAGATAGAATTAGATTATTCATTAATCTAAGTGGCTAAAGTCATATTTGTTGTCTTTTGAAAGTGTAAATTACCTTGGTAAATACCTTCATAGTTTATTATAATATTTTGGTTCAAATTTCATCTACATTATTTATCTTTTATAATAAATAAATAAATAAGTAAATGGACGATACTAACCTATCACGATTTTGGTACTATTGGCATCACGAAGAAAGTTAAGAGCAACAAATGGAAAGCTGTGACAACGGTTGATCAGAATACAGTAAGCAAGGAACCACGTTCGATCAAGATCTGACGGCCATCCCATCTCGTGCCTCTGCACGACGCTATACGCTCTTCCTTTTTCGGTCACACCTTCCCTCAATTACCAACACTCGCTATTCCCGTAAACCGTGACCACAACTTAATAATCCTGCACCTCGGCATGGATAACTACGATGACACTGGATCCGTCAATATGGACCTATAATGAATTGAAAACGCACCAGTCTAATGTTAGCCCGCGCAATACTGGACCGCGGCTCGGAAGCATAATAGAATAGGCGTAGAGAGCGCTCACTATCATCGGAGACGAAGAGCCGGAGGGAGCCCTCGTTCGGTGATCCGAGCTCCGATGGATGCGGTGGATTCTGGAGAGGCCTTCGATCTCGAGGCCAAGCGCAGGGACGACGACTCTTGGCATCCCTGCCGCATCACCTTGAGGTCTCTCCAAGCCTTTCTCCGTATTTCGAGAATCGCTGTTCCTCCCATGGTTCTTCTAACAATGTGTTTTGTTCATGCCGCCGATTTGGTTACCCGAACGCACTGTGAAGAGTGTTTGGTGCTATGCGCTTGTTTGCCCTAAGTTAGAATGTGTATTGCTAGTTCCGTAGTTACTCGTAGAAACGTACTCTTCAAATGCATGTGCTGTTTTCACGATCTACGATGCCATAGTTATGGTTGTGGATCGGTGACAAGCATAAGAAGGTTGTCGAGGCGCTACAGGGCATATAATGAAATTGCTTAGAAGAAGAGAAAGTAATGCAGTAGATAGATGAAAATTTCATTGACTTGTATGTGTATGTATACATGCACAATTTAGATACTAATATTGTAGTTCAAACATGGCTTGCTGGTGCAGTTCAAATAGTGCTGTCTTTCGTATTAGTTTGAACTTTGAAAGTTGTGATGAGGAAGATATCATCTCAAGCAGAGAAGACTTGATGGGGCGTCTGCGATTTCGCTCCAACCCTGTACAGGATAACTGCTCTCATCTCAGGGGAGGAGAAAAAGTCCTTGTCATGAACATTGTGCAGTCTAAGTGCTTCTACTTTGATGCCGTTATAGAAAAGGTATTTGCTTCTTGTGAAAGAATTGCTTTTTATGAAGCTCATGTTTTGATGGCATCCATCCTTAGTTGATAAGTCAGATGATAAGAAAAATACAGGATTAGCTTTACTTATTGCAGGGTTGCCTTATTCTCTTGAACTGAGATAGAATTATTCTCTGTGGCATGTCTTAATATTTGGTTCTCTTATGCAAGTTTTCTTACTCATGTAAATGTCTTTTAAGTACTTCATCTCCAACTTCATCCAAGTGCATGCAAGATGTTATATCACCAAATAAGAGAGCTACTGTTTTAGGCATTTCTTTCACTTTGGTCAAATATATTTTTTATTGGAACCTAGTAATTGATAAGTGTGTATACCTTGCTTAAACCTGGTCTTAGATAAATATTATGTTGACTAATAGAAATTTGTGATTAGTAAAATTAGGACTTTCGATCTTGATTGAAACATGACTATCATGCACTAGTTAAACTGAAGTATTTTCTCTTTTTTCATTTTATGGGCATCATGGATATAGAATATTATATACATGCCATGCTCTCATGTCAGTTGGAATTAGAAAGGCTGCTATGCTGGTACATGTTTGCCAGATGCATATAAGAAATATAAACTTAGATGGAGAAACTGAACAGGAAACTTCCATACCTGATCCTGACATTGAAGTCTCCAACCTCTCTTTAAACAATGGATTAGAATGTTGACATAGATGTTCAAATGCATTCTTGGCTTCATGATAAGAAGTCTCTGATAAGACCTTAGGGTTTTATCATAGAAGAAGAGAAAGAAAAAAGCTGATCACTTTGAGGGGATTAGCCTCCTTGATCATTTCGAGGGGATTAGCCTCCTAGGGTTTGTTAAAAGCTGGAATAATATTTCATAGATGATGAAATGAAATAGATATATCCATATTTATAGAGTTCCACCCTTGAGTCCATCAGGACTTGAATTCCTAATAAATAAATAAATCTCAAATAAGCTCCTAACCGGCACTTATTGGACTAGTCAAACTCAATAAAACATTATTCAAAGATCAGAAAATAAAAGGGATCCTAACAATTCCTCTCCCTTCAAATTAGCCTTGTCCTCAAGGTTGAGCGACATCAAATTCTGGGAGCTTCTCTTTCAACACTTCAATCATAGGATATCTGTAGCGTATCACAACCTATTGATCAAGTAAGTAGGGTCTCCACTTTTTGATAGTGTAAGCAATGGGCCAGCCTCTGGTGTAGTAGTCATTGCAGTCTTCTGAAGAGCCATCTCCATCTGATGGCTAGTGGCAATTGTGACCTTACTTCAACGTCTTTCCTTTAGGATCACCTGCTTTCCATTAATAAAAAACTTCACGATTAGTTTAGAAAATTTTCAAAAAACATCACTCAGGGTTGATAGCCATTCAATTCTAATCACCACTTCGAAGTCTTTCAAGAGTAGTAAAAAGAAATCCACAAGCAACTTTTGTCCTTGTATAATCAATTTTATCTTCGAACACTTGTTATCACAAATTAAAATCCGTCCATTGATAGTGATCCTTTACACCGTTGCAGGGCGAGCAGGCATAGTTTGGTTCGGTCCCGGGTGCACAAGATCGTCCACCTCTGGCGGGTCGGGTTTGAGCTCTGGCTTCTGAGTCGGAGGCTCCCTGGGGCTGACTGCTGGCTCCTCGGGCTCCGGTCCCTGCACACAGGTCGAGGTCGGGAAGGGGCTCCCGACTTCGACCCCTCCGAAGATCTTGTTAGTGTTGAATGGTCAAAAAGGAAACCCTCCGAAGAGGCCCCTTTTAGAGCTCACATGCTCCGAAAGGGCAAAACCGTGCGGGTACGTCCATTGCCTAAAGTGGACAATTCCTCGTGAGCCTACGAGCTGCACCAATGGCCGACCGACAATTTCACCTCGGTCTCCCTTACCCTCATTGGCCGGCCGACCGACCTGGTGCCACTGATAAGGCCATTTAGTCCCACATTGGTTGAGGAGTATGAGAATCAAATGCTCATAAGTCTGCTAGGTCTCCCTTACCCTCAGAGGCGCCTTTTAGAGCTCACATGTTTCGAAAAGGCAAAACCGTGCAGGTACGCCCATCGCCCAAAGCGGATAATTCCTCGCGAGCCTATGGGCTGCACCAATGGTCGGCCGACCAAATGGTTCCTTATCAGATTGGCGCTAGAAGGTGGGCCCAAGGCCTGCACCTTGGCCGAGCACACTCGCTCCCGAGCCGTGCACCTTGGTTATGAGCCCTTAGCTCTCCTACGGGAGGGAGCACTGATAAGGCCATTTAGTCCCACATTAGTTGAGGAGTATGGGAACCAAGGGCTCATAAGTCCGTCAGGTCTCCCTTACCCTCAGAGGCACCTTTTAGAACTCACATGCTTCGAAAGGGCAAAACCGTGCGGGTGCGCCCATCGCCCAAAGCGGACAATTCCTCGTGAGCCTACGGGTCGCACCAATGGCCGGTCGATCAAATGGTCCCTTATCATCCATCAACGACCTTTACTTTGAATTTGTTACAGCCTTTAATGTGATAGGCCAATTGATCAGCAATCTTACTGTCAATAAAATTGTTACTGCTACCAATATCAATCAAAACTGTAACAGGCTGATGTTTCAAAGTTCCTCCAACTTTCATAGTTTGCAGGTTAGAGTAGCTGGCTAATGGTTCAATATCTTCATCATAATCCATACCTTATTGATCAGAGTTTATATTATTAGCTTTCGGTTCCTCCCCAATTGGTTCAATCATCAAAAATTGCTCTTATCGTTGATCTTTCCTTGAGTTCTTCTCAGGTTAGTCTTCAGGTGTTAGGGTTTTGGCTCGGAATAGATAGGGCTGGTGCCCTGCAGATCATTTGTTTGTTGTCATCTCTGTTTCAACGATTCTCCCGGCTAATTTTTTCCTTATGCAAACATGCAAATGAGATTGCGATTGTTATAGTGTGGGGTTGGCGAGCTTTGACTTCACTCCAGATATCTGGATTAAGTCCTTCGATAAATGTTCCCACCAGTTGTTGTTCGGACCAGTCTCTGGCTTGATTCGACAATCGTTCAAATCCGTTATGATATTCTAGTACTTTAGAAGTCTGATAAATTTTGGCTAGCTGCCCATCAACATTATCGTATTCAGATGGTTTAAAGCGAACAAGAAGTCCTCTCTTGAATTGCTCCCATGAGAGGACCCCGTTATAGGTTTCGTACCAATTATACTAATGACATCTCCATCTAGTTAGATGAAAGTTATTTCCACCTTGGATTCTTCTGGAGTTCTGTGAAAACAAAAATTTTTTTTTGCCCGAGAGATCCAACTGGTTAGATCTCTATCTTCTCATCTTGGAAATTCCACCTTCATGCGGGGGTAGCTTATATCCTGTTCTTAGTTCCTTTTTCTGGTGTCTCCAGGTCGGTTCAACATTAGTCTTGAATTTTCATCTTGTTGAAATTTTGCTGAAGCTCTCCAATAGGCTCTTTTTGAAATTATTAAGAGTTTCCTGTAGTCGGTTCTCAATTCTGGCTTCTAAAGCTTCTAGTTGGACTTTCATTGAGTTATCGGTAGTCATTGCATAAGACTGCAGATTAGTAATTCTCAATTCCTGTTTCTGGTGTCTGGTCAAGGGTATCAACTTTGCCTATTTGTGTGGCTGTGGTGATGTTGGCCTATGGTAGCGGTGAAGGCATGGAGTGCCGCTGCGAAATTATCTCCAAGGAAAACACTAAAACGGAGGATGATAGTGAAGGGAAACGACTGCGAAGCAACGATGCCGAGGTAGCGGTTGTCTGCCTCTTTGTCTCCTTCCTTTCTCGGCAACTGGGAGGTAGCGGCAGCGGTGCAGTTAGGAAGCGGCGGTGGCAATAGTGAGACTCCCTGTCTCTGCTCCTCTAGGTCACTGGTCTTGTTTGCGGCGGTGGAACAGGTGAAGAAGCTACGGAGGTCGGGGAGGAGAGGTTTTGGGACTCCTCGGTGGGGTCGTACCTACCTGATACGAGGGTCAGGTCGAGGTTCTTTGCGTGCGGCGCGATTGGGGTGGCCGAAGTTGGTGGTCCGCAGGCTGGCAGAGAAGAAGAAGGTTATAGGAGTGCCGAGGGTCCTTGTGAGAACCCTAGCCCTCTGTGCAGTGGTGTTGGGAAGCCACACCAATCGCTCGGCAGTAGCTGAGGAGAGAGATGGTAGTTGCGGCGGTTGGGGTGTAAGATGGCGACGGAGGGGGTTGCAGATGTCGATCGTGCGTGGCTGGAGGCAATAGCGTCGCTGTGAGCGATTGTGATTGCGGTTGCGGCTACTACGACCTAAGGGGAGGCAGCGAGCGTCATGGGCGACACAGGGCGCTACTGGCGGTGGCATCTTTGGCGGGAGAAACAGTCTCCTCCTTCGCACTGATCGCTCGATAGTAGTTGAGGAGATAGGTGGTGGTCGCGGCTGCCGTAGAGATGCGGAGAAGGACCGCGGTTGGGAAACAGAGGCGGTGGCCCTTTGTCGCTCGAGCAGGATGGGACGCGACTCCCGGCTACTATTTTTTTAAAGATTATGATGGCTACGACGACGAAATGATGTGAGAAATTATAGCGGAACGTCGAGGATCGTTGCTTTGATACTAGATGATAAGACCCTAGAGTTTTATCATAGAAGAAGAGAAAGAAAAGGGATGATCACTTCAAGGGGATCGACCTCCTAGGGTTTGCTAAAAGCTAGAATAATATTTCATAGATGATGAAAAGAAACATATACATCTATATTTACAGAGTTCCACCCCTGAGTCCATCAGGACTTGGACTCCTAATAAATAAATAAATCTCAAATAAGTCTCTATCCGATTCTTACTGGACTAGACAAACTCAGTAAAACATTATTCAAAGCTCAGAAAATAAAAGGGATCTTAACAGTCTAACTTCTCCTTAAAAGCTTCATAATCTTCTTATCTTTTCATGAACAAATGCATTCAGCAAACTGAACTTCAAAATTTTGTATGTAGAAGTATGCTCTCTTGGTTGCATTGGAGTGCAGTGAAAAGCTTCTTACTGTAGTTTCTTTTTTTCTTCTTGTCAATTTTCCCTTTATAAATGGTTCTTCAGTTAATCTGTTCTGACATTCTCAACCGTTAAATTTGAAGGCATACAGGGTGAGACACTCACGCAGGTTGCACTGCAGATGCACTTTTGTGGTAAAATGGCTTGTACCTAAGCTGAAGGGGATAACAATAAATGTTCCATCTAAGTCAATTATGAAGCTTTCAGATAAAAAAATTGATAGCCACCCAGTAGTAGCTGCATTCTTGGCTGCTTTGAAACCTATACCTGATGTGAAAGTTCTTCCATTCCTTAATTCTTTAGAGGAAGCTACCTGTGAGGCTAACCTCCCTCAAGATCTGGAAAAGCAAGTAGAGATGATTAGCAAATTGGCTGATGGATCTGAGCCCTCAAAAGATGTACTGTCGAAATGTAAACAAGGTATTGCTCTCTTTGTCCCATTATTTTGCTACTCAAACATATTGTTATTACCTGATGGTTTTGTTGACAGGCAAAGAAATTTATATTAGTCATTGAGCAAGCACTCAAGAAGCAGGTGTTAAAATAAAGCAAATAGGGTTTCATAGTTGGAACCATTGATCTAAAATATTGCTGACTTAATAATTCCTAATGATTAACTTGTATGGTGTGTTACGGATCTTGTGCTAATTTAGTATTAGTGACATGGAGTTCTTATAAATGCACTAAGTAGTGATGCATCTCATGTTAACATAATGCAATGCACATGTACTTTTCAATTACAGAAGAAAATATCTTCATTTTTTACATAGAATTCAAATGGACAAGATTTTCAGAGGTGTTCTCACCAGTTACTTCTAGATCAATGTTATACTGCTGAAAACAATTTTCTGTTTGCAGCTAATTCTGCGAGACGAAGAAGGAGCACTATTATGTCAGATACAGTTTCACTCATAAATCAAGGTAACTCTAGAAGAATCACCAGGAGCCAGACCAAAGTCAATGCAGAACTTGTGAAGCATTGTGATAATGCTCCTCTACTCAATCCTCTTGCTGCTCAAGCAGCACTTGCTTCCTTAGTGCATGGACAGCTAGCAGATAAGCAAGAATCTTCCATCTTTAGGTTACAAGATTGCCTATCAGACCTACCCTTAAATGTTGAAAAGAAGCAAGACGATCATCTGTATCTGGAGGTAGAAGCTACTGCTATCCAATCCATTGCCTGCACCATGGATGATGTTATTGAACTTCCAAATATTGTCCAAGAAGTGACCAAACAAAGACTAATCAAAGACTTGAAGTTGAATAGCTCAATCGCTATCAGTAGAGGGGATGTTGTTAAGTTTTTTCCTGATGAATCTCCATACTCAGTCACTTTGAACAAAAAATCAGGCAGAGAATCTAATGAATCAGAAATTGGGTGCCTAGTTTCCTCTGCTACCAAGGACCATCCAACAAAGTTAGCAATAAAAGGGAAGTTGAATGGTGGCGGAGTTTCGACACGATTAACTCGTTCAGGTGTAAAGAGACGAATATTTGAATCAACTGAGAAAGAGTCTTCAAATGAGAAGTTCCCCAGTCTAGTAAGCACAAAATTATCATGTTCTGGCCCACAAATATTGACAAAAATCATAAACCAATACCAGGATTCTGGAGAGAGAAACGAGATAATAGAGATAGTAGATCTTGATGCATCCGAGGATGATGAAAGCAGCAAGAGGGAATTGGTCTTCACATCTATGGAAACAATTATTGATAGGACACAAGAAAGGAAGAAAAGACCCAGAAGATCAAGTGTCGAATTTATTGAAGTAGATCAAGGTAAATAAATGTGTAAGCTGTGGACAATTTTACAGTCACATTTCACAATTTAAGGTATTAAATTTTTTACAGCTGTGGTTTTTATAGGTGGAGAAATATCTCAACCTAAGAAAAAGAGAAAATCTTCAAAGAAGCCTATCCTGAGATTTTCACGACGGCTTAGACTCCTTTCTGGATCTCGCTCGCAGAGTTAAGCAGCCTGCTGAAGAACTCATTGGTGAGTTTGAACAAATAATTCTATTATTGGGGTTTCGTTTAATTATTTATGTTTTGTGTAGAAATGATACCTGATATAGTCAACCATAGACGTTCATAATCTATATGAGTTTTTCCGATGATCAGATATATTTGGCTTGAGAAAGTTAAGAGAAAAAATTATTTGGGTATTAAACTAGTGATTTCTTGAAGTAGTTGTTTTTGCTAATATGTGCTTTTTGTTGCTATTTTGCAGATGGTCGATATGTAAGACTCAAACAAAAGTTTGAAACCCCACAACTGCAGCTCTAACATGTGGATGAAGGAATTACTTGTATCTTTGATACCTTCACCGGAAATTAACTAATATTATGTTTAATGCGGTCCATGTTTTAGATACCTTCTCAACTGGTTATACATGTTCTTGATATCAAAGTTTGATTCTTCCATATTTTGCATTGTGCATTTAGATCCAATCGGAAGACGGAAGACACAGCCTTCATGAGACTTGCCACTAGACTGACGACACGTAAGAACTCTCCTTTTATTTGCACACACCATAACTGGAAGAACTTATGGTAGTAAAATTTCTGCACTCCATGTCTAATATAAATTGTTGCGATTTAATTTGGTGAGATAACTGATCCATTAATTTAAACTTTCCTTTATGATCCAAATTATTGATTGATATGTTGGATAGTTTATCTGCATCGTGTTCAATACTAGATCAAAGTGGGAATGCTTAATCTTCATGTTAATAATTGTATATTATACTGTTCAGATTATTATAAATCTATTCGATCATTGTATATGCTAATTACAACTTCATTCACTTTATGTATGTGTACATCTGAAAAATATCTGTGATGGATTTATAGCTGATGTACTGGTTCAATACACAGCTGCGACCATGGTCAAATCCGCACAATAAAAAGGGCCAAGAGACGCTGACGATCGCAGTGGGATTCGAACCCACGACCTTTAGATCCGGAGTCTAACGCGATATCCACTCCGCTATGCGACCGTATTTTGAAGGTTCGATCTGAAATCTCTCTTCAACAGTGTCTATTCTCGACATCTCACACCACGCTGACTGTCATGCATCAGATTGGAAGCTTTCAGCAAGTAGAAACAGAATGCTTTCGAATCAACGTGAGTACATAACAAGTAAATTCGATTTCTTCCAACCAGTAGCATTGCATCGGATTAAGGTCGATCGTTTCGCCTTTGATCAACCAACCAGATAGATAGCCCGATCAAAATCTCGATCGATCTTAAATTGGCCTCTAATGAAGGGAGAGTGATAGAGAGAAGACAAGAACGGCATCAACCCTCCGGTTTCGCACCGCCGAAGCGAAGCGCGGCCGATTAGGGTCGGCAACGGGCATTAGGAGTGTTCGCAATGCCGGTTACACGCGGCATGGCGGGGAAGAGATCCTGGGCCCACATGTGGTTCCCGTTACTGCCTCTGTGGGTAGACAACGCAGGTAAAGAAGAAGCGGTCGGTCGGTAGGGGCACTCGGTTGATTCCCATCTAAACAAGCTTTATCATTATGTGGCACCCACATATCTCGGCCAATGAGGAGACGTCCTTCCACGGTGGGTCGCTCGATCGTGACAGGCGAGACGAGCAGCTTCGCAGGCCGGTGCCTCGTTGGCCAAACGATCCCATCTGGCACCAGCTCAGCCGCGGTAAACCTACCCAATCCCTCAGGAACAAAAGCTCGAATCTTCTAGTGGCCGAAACGGTGATTTCAGATCCCGATCTGGTGGGGCTTCCGTGCGCCCTTTTTGCTTTTAAATCGCG
Source organism: Musa schizocarpa (assembly GCA_900464855.2). NCBI lineage: Eukaryota > Viridiplantae > Streptophyta > Magnoliopsida > Zingiberales > Musaceae > Musa > Musa schizocarpa. Next base: position 12,346,193 of record LS990920.1, read on the forward strand.
AGTGTCGTTTCTTTTCCTCCGAATTCCGTGCATTGATTGCAGCACCCGTGGTTTGGTGATCTTCGATTCCGCTTCATCTTTTTATATAGGCCTCTGATCCGACTGTTTCTCTCACCGCTTAGTTTCTAGGCGCTTCTTTGCTGCAATTTTCAGTTGTTTTTGTTTATTCGTTTGGTTCGGCATTCGTCATCTTTTCGCCTCTTTTGTTGATGCTTTTGGTGAGATCTGATGTGGTTGGCGCTCTTAAACCATTGTTGCAGATCAGTTGTTTGAGGCGAGGTCCGAGCAATGGCAAAGGAGCTCGCCAATGGCGATCAGCACACCATCACGAGGCCACCTCCCATTCCTTCACCGCTCCGGTTTTCCAAATTTTTTCAGGTAATTTTTCTCTTTTTTTTAAATATTTTACAGGGATCAATTATCTATTCTTTCATGTTTATGATCATTTATTTTTGTTCGTTATTATGTGTAAAGGATATATTGGACATCACTCGGAACTAATAATAACATCAGTCGACGTTTGGCATTTCTTTTAGTTCATTATAGACAGGAATTTTTCCCGCATTGCTTAGATCTAGTGATTTCCATTGAGATTTGGTCGAAGAGTGGCCATTTCCTCCAATTCATTATTGCGCATTACTCGGATCTAGTAATGAGCTTTGGAGTCGCTTCTCATTTGGTCTCTATTTTAGAAACTTAACTGATAGATATTGTTTTGTTACGATGCTCCTGCTGCAGTCCAATTTGAGAATTTTGGTTACTGGAGGGGCTGGTTTCATTGGATCTCATCTTGTTGACAAGTTGATGGAAAACGAGAAGAATGAGGTATGGATCAGTTATGTTAAGAATTCATGCTAATAGCATGTGATCATTTACTATAATATAGGTTCCTATGTTCATATTTTGGATGTAGCTACCTTTTTAACTTGTTGTTGTTGTTGCCTTCATGAATCTGAAATTGGATGATTCTTATTGACTAAGATCGGGATTTAGCGTGACACTTGGCCTTCTCTGAAAGCATATGCTATTTGGCATGATCTGCGTTAAATTTTTGAATGTAATCTACTTGAATCTGTCGTCAATTTCTGCTATTATATGTGGTCCGGGATACATTGCTATCTGAATGATAATACATAACTGCAGAGTTCTTAACAATGTTATCAACTTCTTTGATTTCTTCACAATGCTTTTGGCATTAGGCATCTGCAATGCCTGATTATCGGCCTTCACAAGTTGTGGAAGGTTACTTTTTCTGTAACTTCGTTTTAGCAACAAAAAGTTGGTCAAATTGACTTTCTTGAATAAAGAAAAAGGGAATGTATGCGAGTATTATTCATGTATAAGGCTGCTACTTATATTATGTCTCTTCAGCTAATTAACCGATGCTGATCATATGAATAATTATTTATGGGCGCCCTCATGATTTGCAATATGTGTTACGTTATATTTGGTATCTTCAGGTTATTGTTGTGGATAACTATTTCACTGGATCGAAAGACAACCTTAAGAAGTGGTTTGGGCATCCAAGATTTGAGCTTATTAGACATGGTATCTTTTTTGTGCTTATTCAGTAAATGTCAATGTTTAGACTTTGGTCATTGGTAAAGTACTTTCTTTTTCTATATTGAATTGAAATCTTTAACTGCTCATGAATATCTCAAGTATGCTTCATGCTATAAGATACAGCGCACTTAAGGATGATACATCTTTGATATTCAGAATACTAAATCACAGTAGGATTATGATGTGTGATAAAAATTGATATATCTGCATAAAATGATTCCGAGCTAGTCATCTTACGAGGCATTTGTGAGCCATCATGCTATTTCTTTTCTTTATACTCTGAACAACAAATTATATGATAACAAATAGCAAGATAGAGGTGAATATATGACTTTATAGAATGAAAGGAAAGCTTTAGTAACTTTTCTCATATCTTTTTATTTTTTGGCCTAATAGTTACATATCGCTTGGATATGTTAGTGAATACATTATCTTGTTTGTGCTCCTAGAACATTGTATTTAAGGTTCTCAATTTGTTATGGACTTGAAATATATCAATAAGGCTACTCATATATTAAGAATGGTGTATGCAAGACATGGGGCTCCCGCCAATGTGGGACAGGATCAATGTACGTGGCTTTAACATGTTGTTCCATGAGTTCCATGACTCGAACCGTAGTCTGTCGCAAAGGAGCAACATTACTATTGTACCAAGCACCATTCTTATACCACCCACAAATTCTGATAGAAAATTGCTTATTATCTCTAATGATACAAGAAATTTGGTAGACCTAATAATGGAAGCATCTCTTGGTAGGGATAAGCCTAACCCCAGTTTGAGTTGGACTTGAACCGAATCGGTTCGAAATCAAATCGGGTTGATAGTTCGATAGTTTTGAACCAAACAAGAGCTGAGGCCATACAATTGAGTTCTAGGTTCTAGAAATTGGAACTGGAACCATATTCGGAATCGGAATCGGTGGTTTTGGTTCGATTTTGAATCGACTATAAATGAAAGAAGTAAGAATAAAACATAAATAGGTTCCATGGTGTAGTGGTTAGCATTTTAAGCTTAAGGATTTGGATTCGAATCTTGGTGGGGTAATCCAATTTTTTTTTATCGGTCAAAATCGACGGTTCTAATCAGAACACTGGAGCCGTGGTCAAGGCTAGCTGGGGAGATTATTTTTAAATCTAACATCTTACTGATGTTGAAAAGTATCATAGGTTTGTCTCATATCAGATTCATATGCCCTAACATTCACAAAAAGTAGAAGATGGATTAATAAATGAAATTTCTTGCAGTATTGGGAGCTTATCACCCATCTGTTTCTCATGTTCCCTTTATATCTTTCTAGTTCAGTGCATGGTTGTCATCAACAGTAATAAGATCTTATAATGTGTTTGATATATATCTTTGTGTATCATCCATGATGTTCATTAGTTGCTTCTAAGTGTTCTCACTACTTTAGATGTTACCGAGACATTGTTGGTGGAAGTCGATCAGATTTACCATCTTGCTTGCCCTGCTTCTCCAATTTTCTACAAGTACAATCCTGTTAAGGTGTGTGTCTTTGTTATTTAAAATTTGGAATATCATTTTCGGGGGACAACAAAATAGCCTTTTCAGAGCATGCTTGATAGCTTGTTTGTTCATACATTGTGCATAGCTATCTTCAACGTGATAACATCATAATTTGATGTTTACCAGACAATAAAGACAAATGTCATTGGCACCTTAAACATGTTGGGGCTTGCAAAGAGGGTCGGGGCAAGGTAAGCTATGCTCTGGTGTTTGTTTTTTTCACATTTCATGCTTTTTATCTGCAATAACAAATCTACTATTCCATGTATGTTTTTTCCTACAGGATCTTACTGACTTCAACCTCAGAGGTTTATGGTGATCCTCTTGAGCATCCTCAGAAGGAAGAGTACTGGGGCAATGTTAACCCAATAGGTGTGACATATTCATATATGTATTCAAATCAGAATTTTCTTCTTTTTTTTGTGGAAAAAAAGGATACCCTCTTTTTGATGTTTCTGGTAATAATTCTTCATTATAACTTGTCTCCTACAGTTATCCAATGTATCATATTTTCTTAGATGGAATATCTTCAAGTTCCTCAAATTAGCATATGATTCATAATTACTCTTGTAACTTAATTTGCTCTCTTTTGGTAAATCTGGATTTTAATTAACTTTAAGGTGTACAAGTGCAAGAATGAGTACAATTAGCAGGGATGAACTTGGACTTCCTTTCTCTAATTTAGGTCCATCATAGGTGGCAAAGGAAGATATTTTCTTCAGCTAATCTATCTTGCCATTGGTGTTGTGTTCCTTTGTTGATATCTTATTTGCCATGACAACAGATACGGAATCAAAGGCATGAGTAAATATTTATGTAGTGTTGATTATTTCAACAGATTAACCTGTAGTATTTGCCTCCCCGCTTTCTAATAGGATTTAACTTCTTTTTTCCTCTTAAGATACTCACGCACTGGCTGTAAAATACATGAATGCAAATATAGATTTGAAGACTGGAGAACCCAGCTTTGAAATTATGCTTCTAATCAATTTATGACTGTTAGCTTTAATTTTTAGGAGTAAGGAGTTGTTACGATGAAGGAAAGCGTGTCGCAGAGACGTTGATGTTTGATTATCACAGGCAGCACGGCCTAGGTGTGTCGGTTGTTAACTTTCCTTCCTGTGGTTTATTAAGTTGGCTAAGTAGAATTGTATTTATGTTAATGTTTTTGATGTATTCTATTATCAGAAATACGAATTGCAAGAATTTTCAATACATACGGACCACGCATGAATATTGATGATGGTCGTGTAGTCAGTAACTTCATCGCTCAGGCAATTCGGTAATACTGTAGCAATTTTGCTACTTATATATGTCACCACGGATCCCTTTCTATTAATTTGTTATCATCACATTTTTAGTTGTTGTCCTTGATCTTTGATCACTTAAGTCTCTTTTCTATGCTTTCTTCGCTCTACAGAGGTGAGCCACTAACAGTTCAAGCACCGGGAACACAAACTCGAAGCTTCTGTTATGTTTCTGACATGGTGGATATATGCTCTGCTTAGATTTATGCTTGTAATGTTATAGAATTACGACTGGTTGTTTGATCATATAGCTTCTTTAAACATTGAAGGTTGATGGTCTTATTCGACTAATGGAAGGAGACAACACCGGGCCTATCAACATTGGGAATCCAGGTAATCCTTAGATTTGCTATTTGAGCCTTTATGTTGCTCATTGTAGTATTGTGTTCTGAGTTGAAGGTGTTCTGGCATGGCTATGTGATGTTTGGTAGATGAGGACGTCGGAATGTTATGCTTCTACTTTCTCTAATGCCAAAGTTGCATGCTGTAGGTGAATTTACGATGATGGAACTTGCTGAAACCGTAAAAGAGGTAAAGTTTCACTCCTTGAGAAGTCATCTCCAACGATTTTGTCTTGCCGAATGCCATAGACAATGCTCATTTTGAAATATCTCCGAAAGTCTAATAGTGATGTGTCAAATTCACTTACCAAAGGTTTTATCATTAAATTATTTACATGATTGATTTAGTTTGAAAACTCATTGGATAAATTTTTACACCTTCACATAGAGTTTAAAATCTCATTTGATAAATTAGTACAATGATGATGATGTAACACTGATCTCCGTCTGATGTTTCAGTTGATCAACCCAGCAGTACCTCTAAAGAATGTGGAGAATACTCCCGATGATCCGCGCCAGAGGAAGCCAGACATCACAAAGGCAAAGGAACTGCTTGGTTGGGAGCCAAAGATTACTCTACGTGAAGGCTTACCTTTCATGGAGGAAGACTTCCGGCAGCGGTTGGGTGTGCCGAAGCAGCACATCGATTAGTTATTTGCATATTTATCCGAATAAGCCATTTTGTAATGCCTATGAATAATGCAACAACTTATATATATTTCCTATAAATATTTTGGACTCAGGTGCAGGTCTACTTCATTGCCTGTGTCTTTTGTTCTGGTTTGTCTTCTGGTTGACTGTCATTGTTATAAAGGAAGAAAACATGCAGGCATTACTTACTCTATGTAGCACTTGCCATGCATTTAAGTCATGGGTATGAGCCAAAACAGAGTTTTCAGCATTTGGTAAACCAAATGTGATATGATTTCAGGACTCTTTATCTCGGCAACATTAAATGCAAATATAATCCAGATCTTATATCCATGGTAAATTGATGGTTGTAGCATGTCATGCGCACAAACTTATAATAATAGGTTCGGCTGATCTGATATCAATTGCATCAAGTTCTGCATAAATGAATGATGATTCAAACTTCAAGTTCTGCATAAATGAATGATGATTCAAACTTCAAGTTCTGCATAAATGAATGATGATTCAAACTTTCACAAAATTGTCAGATGAACACTTTGCATGGAAGGATTAGTAAAGCAAGCATCAAAAGATGATGCAAGTAAATAAGGGTATGGAACCAATCTTGAGGTTAGAAGTAAATGTTGAAGCGAAGATGGGATTCAATCCTAAGACCTTAAGATTAGAAATAATTAATAGATCGAGCAAAAGGAAAAACAATAAAGATGAGATTCGATCTCAGTCAAAGATCAAACGAAAAATTTGTTAGATGAGATCTTGAGACAGTCGTAATTCTTAGTAGGTGGAGAATAAATGTCAATGCTGGCTGATGCAAAAGACTACTGCACATCCATAAGTGCTACTATGACAGCTGAAGACAACACAAACTCATTTATACAAAGCATTAGCAGAAATATTAAGCTTCAGAGTACAAGTATGCATGGCGACAAAACAGATAATGTTTCAGGATCCAATTATAGAACCAAAGCTAAGTTATTACCTAACCGATCTCCCACCAATTTTCTAAAACAAAAAAAAACAAATATTTAATAAGGAATTTGGGATGATGGCATGAAGATCTACCAGCGCAAGACATCATCAGTGGAGCTGCATGATATATTTAGTGAAAGAAACAGAACCATCCTTGAGAAAATTTCAAATGGTACACGATCCACAAACATAGAAGACAGCACACAGAAGAAGATCACTGTTTATTGCAACTAAAATGGGGCAGACCCCAAGCTATCAACAATATAAATTAGTACTGACACAAGCATCTTACCATGCTATAGGAAAATGATATAAAAAATAGACCAGCATCAGAGGAAGCCACCATCTGTCCATGTGGAACCAGATTTCCTGTTCTGATTAGTAGTGTTGCCAGATGAGGAGCTATGATTGTAGGTGGCGTAGCCATCATCATCTTTCACATCATCCCAACCAGCCCAGCTTTCGCTACCACTCTGTGTCCCCTTTCTGGTTTCTTTCTTCCTTTCGTTCTCATTCCAATCATCCCAGGAGCTCACAGAATTATGATGTCTGTCCGAGTTCGATTCAAAAGAATTCCAGCCCTTGTTGTTCTGCCCAAACTCTTGATCAGTACCATTTGTCCCCTTTACAGGCTCTTTCTTCCTTGCTTTCTCATCCCAATCATCCCAGGAGCTCACAGAATTCTGATGTCTTTCTGAGCTCTCTTCGAAAGAATTCCAGTCCTTGTTGTTTTGCCCAAACTTTTGATAAGGACCATTTTTCTCACTCTCCTTCCATGACCAATCATCCTCGTTCCAGTTGATCCCTTCTTTGGCATATTCTTCAACCTTTTGAGATGCCATTGCCATAACACCTCTCATGATCCCCCATGTCTTCTGCCCAATCTCAGTGGTTTTGGTGGCAACGACATTCACAGTTTCATTGACTTTCTGATCATAACCTCCCTCTATCATCTGGATTAATAAAGTGCAAATGAAGGGCTTTAACGACACAAGCTAATCATGAAAGGACATTTAATTAGCTGGGCAACCATAAAAACTCCAGCACAAAAGGTCCTTCTTGGTACATAAAAGTAAAATAAGATGCAGGAAATAGAAGTTCTATGTGCGTCAGAGCAAGTACTCAGGTCTTGTCTGTTTGACTCAAGGCTAGTGTTGTCCTGGCACCACCTAGTCCACTTTGGTGATCTGCCTGAGTCATTTTGCAACCAAAATTACCCAAGAATCTGACACTTCTCAAGTTTCAGGCAAAGCAACAATCCAAACTTCTAGATGGGATCTGGGGAGCTACCTAGGTTCCTAAAGGTTTCTTCTTCTCTCAAGTTATCCCTTGTTACAAAAACATTATTTCTAAACCGAGAACTGCAATTAAATGCCAATAGTTAACATAACAGGTGCATTCAGTAGTATCATTCATCAAAACACTTGCAAAGAGACATCAAAGTGAAAATTAAAAACTCTTAGAATTATGATCAGAATTTCCAAGACAAATAGTAAATATTAAGAATTCCATCGTATGTGAATTCCATTGAAATAATAATGCAAGATAAATTCATATAAATCATATGTTTTATGGGAACCTAAAAATTGCTAAAACAGTATGAACTTAACTTCTGTATACATATATTAATCTGCATTATTAAATAATAATTCCATACATGACACCTGTGCATTCAGGTCGTTTGCCTAGGCCTCTCAAAAGGTTACCTAGGCAAGTTTGCTTAGAATGGACAGATGAACCTCTCACCTATCAGATATCCATTTCCCAAAACCTAGGAGCTGGATTACTTTGGATTCCTTTAGAAGAGAAATGGCTGCATGTCCAATCTGAGTGCTTCAAAGTAGATACAGAATTTTTGTTGATTGATCTGCGAATGGAAGATTCAGGGTGACTGAGTTAAAAGTTATCAGGGTCCTTTGACTAGCAGCCTTGAGTCATCCAACATAGGTTTATCTGATTCTAAGTGGTCCTGAATCTGTTCTTCTATCAGGTGTGGATTGAATCAAATATCTCTTACAAAGACACCATTGCCAACTCTCTTATGCTTCTTAAGATCTAAAGTAAAGAAGAAAATTGCCAATTTAAACATAAGATTAAGGTTAATATAGGAGATAATTTTAGGTTCAGAGTAATTCCAGCCACAGAGGTACATTAATGAATGCACTCGACTAGTACATTATATGGGCTATTTATATCTTTGACATGCTAGGGTGCTAAGCCATACATGGTAGGGTCATAAGCTGGAGACTTTAGGTCAGTATCTAAAATCTACTTGACAGAAGTAGTGTCTTTCCGTTTCCCATCTGTCTAATAAAACAATTTAAAGACCTATGCACATCAATTATATAGTGTAAAACAACTAGTAGACCATCTTCTTCAACATAGCAACTGGATTTGAGATATATGAATCACATAAATACACATGTTATTGAAATAATTTTGAACCAAGATTGAGGATCCTGATTATATATCCTTTTGCATTAGTACAAGGTTCCACAATTCACTTAGAAACAAGTTCTGCTTAAAAGAAAATCAAAAGGCTTTAAACAAAAAAGCAATGTGTCAATAATAAAACAAATGGGAAATTTGTGGGATGCCAAATTAAAAGTTTACTCTTTCTGTAGAGCACAAACTTAAACATGATTTCTTTTGCCATCACTATATAAATCATCACAGAAGGGAAATTAAAACAGTCAAGAATGGACAGAGTAAGTGAATGCCAGCTTATGCCAGCAAGTTTTGCAGAAAAAAATGAAGAGTACCTTTGATGTCAGCTCCTTTGTGCCAGCTTGAACAACATTAGCAGCTGACTGTGCAGCAGAGGTAGCCATAAAAGAAAGCCGACCCAGACCCTAAAAGATCAGCAAAAACATGGTGTACTTTAACAAGCCGATTAGTTAAATGCGTAAATGTAAAACTTTACTCTCAAGAAAAGAAGCTTGATGATCTCCAAAAAGGCACATATAATTCTTCCAGTGGGGAAACCAAAAGCATAAATTGATGATTTATGTTCATATACACATATGACCCATATGGACATGAACAGACATAGAATAGGTGTTGCAATTTGAGGCTTGAACACTAATGTTAGTAGTTGAAAATAAAATTAATTTGTCTCATAAATCAGGAATGTTGGTCAATGATACAACAATAGCAACAAAGTTGTAAGTCCCAACTATTTAGGATCGGTTATATGGATCTTTTGTCATCATTGAGATATGTAAGAAATCATATGTTTAATTGATTTCTTAATACTTAAATCTTTATTTATAGTTTATATTAAAAATTCTTTAGGTCTTCCTCTGCCTCTTCTTATACCACTAAAATTAATTATTTCAACTTATATGACTACCATATCCAATATGTCTTCTCAGCACATGCTCATACCATCTTAAATGATTTTATCTCATCTTATCCTCCATAGAAACGATACATAATTGTTCATGAATAAAAATATTTCCTTTTCTATCTTTCCTAGTTACTCCACACATCCATCTCAATATTTTCATCTCGATAACACAAACTTTTTGTATATATTTTTTCTTAACTGCCCAACACTCAGATCCATAAAGCATTGTTGGTCTCATAACTATCTTATAAAATTTTTCTTTGAATCTCAAAGAAAATATCTATTTTTTCTTAACCATTCTATTTTTGCTCTATAAATAATATCTTCATTGACCTCTCCATTTTGTTGAATAATTGATCCAAGATACATAGAGCTTTTATTGAAGAGGATTTCTTGTCCATCCAATTTAACTATGTTCTCTTATCTATTTCTAGAATCACTAAAATAGCATTTTATATATTCAACTTTAGTCTTACTTAATCTAAAACATTTAGTATCGAATGCTTGCTTCCATAGCTTAAGTTTATAATTAATTCCACTTAAGTTTTCATCAACTAAGACAATATCATAAGCAAATAATATATATCAAGGAGATCTATCATGTAAGTGACTAGTAAGTTTATCCATTATCAATGTGAAAAGATAGGGACTTAATGCGGATCCTTGGTGTATCATATGCTAATAAAAAACTTACTAGACATATTCCGTCTAGTTTTAACACTAATAGATACATTGTCATACATATCTTTAACAACATCAATATAATTAGTGGATACACCTTCTTTTACTAAAACTCACCATAATAAATCACTAGAAACCTTATCATAGGCTTTTTCTAAATCAATAAATATCATATGCAAATGTTTCTTTTTCCTCTATACTTTTTTATTAATTGTCTTAATAAATAAATAGTCTTTATGATTGATCTTCAAGGCATAAAAACAATTTGATTTTCAGAAATATTTGTTTGACTTATTCTACTTTCGATCTCTCTTTCCTAACGTTTCATAGCATGATTCATGATTTTAATTCCTCTATAATTTAAACAATTTTATATGTCACCCTTATTTTTGTAAAGTAGCACTAAAAAACTCTTTCTCTATTCATTAGGTATTTTTTCGAATCTCATGATTTTGTTAAATAAGCTAGTTAACCAAGCTACTCCCTTTTACCTTAAACTTTCTCATACCTCAATAGGAATTCCATCAAGCCTCATACTCTTTGCTATTTTCATATTCTTTAATGCATATTTTACTTTATTAGCTCTAATCTTATAAATAAATATATGATCATTAAATTTAAGTCCTGTGTCGAATATTTACTAGATAATTTATAAAACAAATTTTTATTTTTCTTTAATCTCGTTATCATTAACGAGTATTCTTTGATCTTCATCTTTAATATATCAAATATTGCTTAAATCCTTACAATTTCTTTCTCTGGCTTTAACAATTCAATATATGTCTTTTTCACTATCTTTAGTACCTAATTCATTATAAAAGTTATCATAAGCTTTATATCTTGCTATACTAATTATATCTTGCCATACTAACTGTTTTTTTAGCCTCTTTTTTAAATTCTTTATATCTTTTAATTTTTTTTCTTATTTTTATAATTTTTCCAATCTTTAAAATATGATGTTTTAATAAATATTATTTTTTGAACTTCCTCACACCATCAACTCTCTCTTAAGGTTACACTTCTACTTTTAGTTTCACTAGGAATCTTCGTTGTTAGACTTCTAATATTATTAACCATCGTAGTCCAAATAATATTAATGTTATCATCATCTAAGTTCCAAGTTGTCTTTTTTTCCATCTTATTCTTAAAAGTGTTTATATTATCATCTTTAAAATTCCACCATCTAGTTCTAGCAATTTTTTCTACTATCTTTTTCTTCTTTCATTGTCTACAATAAATATTTAATATCATCAACCTATGTTGATTCATTAAACTTTTGCCAAGTATAATTTTACAATTCTTACATATTACTTTATCTCCCTTTCTAGGGAGAAAAAAATATATTTATCTACAGTTGTAACTACTCTTATAAGTAATTAAAGTTCACTTCTCTTCTTAAAGTGAGTATTTACAATTATAAGATCATACGAGGTTGTAAAATCCAAAATCATGCTACAAGCTTCATTTCTTTCCCCATAACCAAAGCCTCTATACACCCCTTTATATTCACCATATGTTTTCCCTACATGACCACTTAAATCTCCTCCAATTATAACTTTTTCAGTTATAAACATTCCTTGAATGATATCAAACAAAATTCTATTTTGGTTTGATCATCCAATCTGACTAAGGAGCATAAGCGCTAATGACATTCAAACCATCTTATCCTTTTATAAATTTTAGAACTATAATTCTATCTCCAAATCTTTTTACATCTACAACATGTTCTAAAGATCCTTATCAACAATAATTCCTATACCATTTTTGTGTTTAACTTTTCAAGTATACCAAATTTTAAATCTAGTACTATCAATCTCTAAAGATTTTTTCCCTACCCACTTAGTCTCTTGTAAGCAAATAATATTTATTCTTCTTCTAATCAAACCGTCTATCTATCAGTTCTGATCCCTTCCCTAATAGTGTTCTCATATTCCAAGTAGCTAACATAATCCTTTATTCTTGAACTAACTTCTTTATTCCCATTAGTCCAAAACAATATGATGGGCCACTTCCGGGCAATCTTCTAACTTATCGTTTGCAATTTGGGACACCTAGGTAGTGAAGTTGTCTTGTGTCACTTCCGAGTGACGATCTAGATCTATACTGAAATCGATTAAGATCCATGCTCATGAGATCTGACATTGTTTTACATTTATTGTCAGTGACCTAATGCAACCCTTCACCTTTTCATGGGATTCAATATTGGTCAATGATCCACAAGGTTTTTTATAGAGTATAAAAACAATAAACATATTGAGATGCCTTAGTAGTCTAGGCTATTACCTAAACTTCTTTGTGCAAATCTCAATTAATTAGGTGTGCTAATTTCCAAAGTGACCATTACTTCAGTGTGAAAGAGACATCTAAGAAACTGTTTGATTGAAGTACGAATGCAAAGCCTGCTGACTACTGGACCAAAAACATCTTTAATACTATTAAGATTTTGTTTACCATCATAGACAAAGAATATGCTGCTTAACAAGTTACCCAGTTACTAAAATAGTTTAAATTACCATGATTATAGTATTTCCAAGGACACTTAAAAATGATGGAACATTCAAAGTATTTCGGTATGTAGCCTAGACACTTACATGCTTTCAGTAAGTTCTGATGCTCAAAAGTTGCGAAAATTAAGGTTTCAAGAAAGAAAACTTGCAGAAAACAAATGGTCCTTTCCATCGTGCAAATTAAATCATTGAATAAATAATATTAAGTTTTCTTGAGTTAACTAAGCGAATAGCAGAAATCTAGTAGGCTTGTACTTTGACTGAACACCTTTAAGCTTACAAAACATAAATGCATAACAAACGATCAGTTATCTATGTATGACAAATGTACTAATCTCTTCACCTGAGAAACAATGGAAAACGTATCCTGGAGAACATCAGTCTGAGGGTTGTTCCTCTGAGCAGAGGGTGGTGGAGTCGATCCGAAACCAACATACTTTCCGCCCTGAGATGGTGGAATTCCCTCAGGCCGAGAAGCATTTTCTGCCATCTTCGTCGAGAAAAAGCCCTCCTTGTTGGCGGCGGATGCCTCCAGCTGAGCCCTAGTGTATATATCAACCGTCGATCTGGATCTGGAGGGCGGATTCACCCCTCTTCCTCCTCCGCTCCCCGCCCTAAAATCGCCCACCGACTGATTCCTCCTGATATCGGAAGACGATGTGACGTCGTCGCCGTCCCAATTATCCCAACTACCATTACCCGCCAAGTTACCACCTTTCCCGGCGCTCCGCCCCGACGGCGGCTTCCTTGCCCCGGAACCGAGCGTTTCCTTGACGACGGGCGGGTCACGCCAGGGTCGGCCATCGGCGACGGCCGCGATCTGGTCGCGGTAGACGGCAGCGGCCTGGGTGTTGTACTTGACGACGATGTCGGTTTCCTTGGGTACGCCGCACTGGGCAAGGAACCCATTGAGGCGATCGTTGCCACCGGCCTCCATCTTCTTAAGCTGGGCCTCGGACCACGCGTCCATGGTGACGGACCGGACGAAGCTGATGTGAACCCCGAGGCCCCGGTGCTTCCCGGAGCACTCGAGGCACATGAAGACGCCGTAGGAGACGGAGGCCCACTGCGGGTTCTTCTGGGCGCAGTCGACGCATGTCCTGTTCCCCGTCCGCGACTGGATCTCGCGCAGGCGGCGCGTCGCGGAGCCGTCCGCCATCGACCCCCGATCCCCGGTTCCAAGAAAGGAAGATGGGATTCAGATCGAAAAGCTAGGGATCAGGAGATCGCGACAATCGATCGAGGAGGAGGAGGGAGGGATGAAGCCGCCTCGGCCTCTTCCTCTCTCTTTCCTTCTTCCCTCTTCGCTCCGCGTGGGATCCGTTTACTTTTTGTTTTGGGATCGTTTATATTGTGCAAAACAGGGGGTAATTTTCCATATACATCCCTTGGAAGTTAATTATTTACTTCCTCTCGACTTGAAGTTTAGCATCTAAATCCTACAACATGTATAAATCTACATTTAACTGACATTAAATTGTTACTTGAACTATAGTAAATACTAATCATTTAAAACAGTATCATATTTAGTATATTAGGATTATTTGAGTACTTTTTATTTTATATATTTAAATTATCAGTCTCAATATTTGAAGGACATATATGTTATAAAAAAATCTACGAGGGCAAATAATATAGATATGTAAAAACTGGTTGGGCCTCAAGAAGCGGAAGGAAACTTTTTTATAAGTATATATATATATATATATATATATATATATATATATATATATATATATATATATTCATCGAGTTTTATATAAGATGATATCTTTGATTAAATCAAAAGTATGTAATCTTTATACTATTTTTATTGATAGTATATGCACGTTGCTCATAAATAATCAACAAAATTATTTGTTTATTAAGAAAATCAAATGTTGTTAGGGGAAATTATTGTTGATCATTCCAAGTGAAAACTCAAACCTTTTGAGGTACCATCTATATAAATACTAAGGCAAGAAGAGATTTCCAGACTCGATCTCTTCCACACATAAGTTAGTAATATGAGATTCTTAAATACGGATTCGATTAGTTCAAAAAGAGTCTCTTGTATTGGGTTTAAAATATCTTTTTATACTTTATAGGATGAGAAGAAAGTTTATGTTTATTTTTCTCGTCGTAATAGATAAGAAGAAAACTTGTGATTATCTTCCTTGATATAATGGATGAGAAGGAAACTTATGTTTACTTGCTTTGAATCTTTATCCATGTAGATAGATGGATGGGGAGTGACTCGAATCCCACATGGCGATCATGTATTAGTCAAGGGAGCGTTCATTAGTTCATTAGTCAAGGGAGCGTTCAGGATTTCCTCTTATGGATCGGGCTTTTTAGACTCACACATCTTAGGTACATTTCACCTTACGCTTCCGCTCATAAAAACGGTCGTCGCACAGTTTGCAGCGCACTCACAAAGTGTGACGAACGGTCGTCGTACACTCATAAAAACTTCGTTCAACGAACTGTTTGTTGCCTTTGCATACATAACAACATGTTTTGCATGAGTTTTATGTGTTTTTGCTTGAAATATATAAAAATGACAGTTTGCAGCGCTGTAGTGCGATCGCTCGTCGGATTAGACCAAACTACCCCAAAATGGCTTCGTTTTTATGTGTTACGACCTATTTTTTTATACCATAGTCTCATGCAAAATGTCAACCATTTCAACACCTTGGAACCCCCTGATGGAGTTTTGGAGTAGTGTTGGGTGTTGAATAATCTTTACAAGTTCACACATTAACTCCATGGGAACTTGCCTTCGCGCCCAACACTCGGTGAGCAATTGTTTACGAACTTACAACTGTTCGTTCAATATTCTAAAGTCTTTGTTTTCTCCTTCCTCTCTTTTTCGTCTTGCGCTTAGGGTGCTCATTGAATTGCTTGTAAAGCTTCCCTCTTCGTGAGATGTCGGGACTTATTCGTCGCTTGTTTTTAAACTAATAAACTCTCTATTTTAGAGGTCCTTCGAGACTTGTACAAGGTTACAACTAGGTCGACTCTTTGTGGACGCATATGTCATAAGGGTGTATCATGATTTAGGTAATCTCAACTGAGTCCGAGGAGTTAGCGCAAGGGTACTTCATGACATAGGCAACTTCAGCTAAGTCCGTGACTTTGCTGCAAGGGTGCCTCGTGACTTAGGCAATTCCAACTAAGTCTGTGACATTGTGGTATCAAAGTAGGCAAGCAATTTGAGCAAGCAACAAAGAAACTTTGGAATCTCGCCATTGCAATGCATCGTGGCGAATTGAGTAAGACGCGGCAAGCTAGACCATTGCCCCAAGCAGCCATAGGTGGTCTGCAAGTGTAAACTCGCTCTCATACTGTTGGAGCCACTCTGGAGGAGCGTGGTAGCAAACATGACGAGTGAAAAGTTGCCTACTCTCTACGAGCAGAAGAGGCACAATCTGGAGTGCCAACCAGGAAAAAGAGCCAAAGTCACAATAGCAGAAACCCGCTTGGATGTTCTTGAAGCGAGCTTGGAGGAACTCTACCAAGGCCAAAGAAGACTTCTTAGGGTAGAAAGCTTGTAAGAAGCAGAATTTCGAATCGACAAGGTCAAGTCCCTAATCGATTGGCTGATGGAAGACATCAAAGACTTTATGCAATATCTGCACGAAGTCGTGGTGGAGCTCACTTCCAGAGTGACAATGCTCACAAGGGTACTAAATGCGGGAGGAAGCAATACCCATATTGCGCTACCACAAAACTTGAAGGCACCTGAGTCTCATTGCTATGGAGGTGGCTAGGGACGCAAAGGAGCTTAAGAACTTCTTATTTAATATGAAATAATACTTTCGAGCTATAAGGCCCGATTACAAAGATATCAAAGTTTCAATAGCAATCATATATCTAAATGGGGATGGTGGCGAACCTGTTGGAGGAAATCCAATAAGGTCATTGTTGAGTGGACACATGGGAGGACTTGAAATAGGAGTTGAGAACTCAATTCCTACCAAAGAATATAGAGTTCGTCGCAAGCAGGAAGCTAGATAACTCCACCAAAGTAATTCAATTCGAGACTACGTGAAGCAATTTTTTATACCAATGTTGGACATATAAGACATGTCTGAGAAGGATAAGCTATTCAGTTTCCTTAATGGCATTAAGTCATAGGCTCAATAAGAACTATATCGAAAGAATGTCACCAATGTGATTGAGGCAATTGTGGTTATAGAAAGGCTCACTGACTTTGTTTCCTCAAAGGTCTCAGGGAAAAAGAAACAATCTTCAAGAAATCGCCCTCCAAAATATTCTTGAGGGAAGGTGCCCAAGAGCGAGCAAAGGAAAAAGAGTTCCCACAAATGACCAAGCTCAAAAGGCAAGGCCCTAACACATGGTGGATGCTTTTTGTATGGAGGGCCGCACATTGTGAGGGAGTGCCTGTAGAAACATGCACTCAATGCCTTAACAGCTTCAATCCACCCCCCCAAATCAAACAAGGGCAAGGCCATCGCCCTCAATTCAAGTAGATCGGAATCCAATAGTAACGATGAGGAGTCGTAAGGTCCTCGGATGGGAGCAATGTTTTGTTGAATACATTACGGGGTCAAGTGGAGGAGAACATGAAGGCAAAGCCATATAAAGTAGAGAGTAGCGAGCTGATGTATATGGACATTAAGCTCAATGGCCAAACAACCCATGTGATAGTGGATACGGGCGCTACCCACAACTTTATTACCGATCAAGAAGCAAAGCGACTTAGGCTGATCTTGGAGCAAAGCCCAAGTCGGATGAAGACAGTGAACTTGGAGGCCAAGTGGATCTTCGGGCAAGCAAAGAGAGTCTCTATCAAGATCGGAACATGGAGTAGGAGCACAAACATGATGGCGATGCTATTGGATGACTTCCAAGTGATTCTCGAAATGGAGTCCATGCACACGGCGAAGTAGGTACTAATGTCGTTTATAAACTCCCTATGTATGATGGGAGGTGACGATCTTTGTGTGGTTCTGGAGAAAAACTAAGGGCCCTCAACAAATATCGACATTACAATTAAAGAAAGGGATACAAAAAGGAGAATTAACCTTCGTGACTACTATGAAGCTAGAGCCACTTGACGGGGAGGCCATCCATGAACTTGCTATGGTGGCAAACATTCTGAAGGAGTTCATAGATGTTATGCCACCCGAGTTGCCGAAAACTCTACCACCACATAGAGGCGTGGATCATATTGAGTTGGAGTTGAGAATAAAGCCTCTAGCGAGACCACCATATTGCATGTCCCCTCCAGAGTTTGCAGAGCTCAGAAAGCAATTAGATGAACTGCTAAGCGGTGGTCTCATCTGTAGTTCCAAAGCACTATTCGGAGCTCTAGTGCTCTTCCAAAAGAAACAAGATGGGAGCCTCCGACTATATGTCAATTATCGAGCCCTCAACAAGGTGACGGTGAAGAACAAATATCCCATTCTGCTCATCGTGGACTTATTTGACCAACTGGGCAAAGCAAAGTATTTCTCCAAACTTGACCTCTGGTCGGGGTATTGGTAGGTGTGCATTAATGAAGGTGATAAAGCGAAGACTATCTACGTGACCATGTATGGAGTGTTTGAGTTCTTAGTGATGCCTTTCAGCTTAATCAATACTCCAGTAACATTTTGCACTCTTAGAAACCAACTATTTAAGAAGTATTTAGATAAGTTTGTGGTCGTCTACTTAGATGATATCATCGTCTATAGCCAAACACTCGAGGAGCATGCCAAGCACCTTCGGACAATTTTGAAGGTTCTTAGGGAGAATACTTTGTTCGTAAAAATAGAGAAGTGCTATTTTGCTGAGATGAAGATCTTATTTTTGGGGCATTAAATCGGTGATGGTTCCATTTAAATGGACAAATCAAAGGTACAAGTTGTTATAGAATGATGAACTTGAAAGAAGGTACTAGAGCTGAGATCCTTTCTTGATTTTGTCAACTACTATCGATGCTTGATAGTTGGGTACTCAAAGCATGTAGCTCCACTAATGGAGCAGCCTTGAATATGGTCTAACAAATGTGAAGTTGCATTCCAAGATCTAAATGTTATTGTGTTGGAAGAATCGATGCTCAAATTGCTAGACTATAGGGAGCCCTTCGAAGTCCATATAGATGCTTTAGATTTTACTATTGAGGGACTACTCATGCAGGAGGGTCATTCGGTGGCTTATGAAAGTTGCAAACTCAATGAGACCGAGTGATGGTATCTGATGCACGAGAAGGAGATGACAACGGTGGTCCATTGTCTATGAGTTTAGCAGCACTACCTTCGGATCGTGATTTGTGCTGAGGATGGACAAGATTGCTTTAAGTTACTTTTAAACTTAAAAGAAACTCTCCCTAAAGTAAACATGATAGCAAGACTTCCTAGCCGACTTTGATATAGCAATAGAGTACACTCCCGGAAGAGTAAAAGTCATGGTCGATGCGTTAAGCCAGAAAGTAGAGTGGGTGAATGCCATACAATTGGAGGGCGGAGGCCAAGCAAGTCAGTTGCACTCCAACTTCCTTTCCAGGATCAGGGATGAATTGTACATTGATCCCCATATAGTAACCATGATGCAACTAATCAAAAAAGGCAAGACACGATGATTTTAGGTTCATTAGGGAATAGAGTTTATATTCTTCAAATGGATAATTTAAGGCATGAATTCTTAAGAGAGTGTCATGTTTCCCTTTGAGCAGGACATTTGGGTATCCATTGAACATTAGCTCTCATGGGGAGGGTCTTCTACTGGCCGATGATAGGGACTGATATGGAGGAATATGTTTGAATGTGCCTTACTTGCTAACAAGATAAGGTAGAGCAGCGGAAGTCAGTTGGACTTTTGGAGTTATTGGCCATACCAGAAAGGTTGTGAGAGAGTATTTTCTTAGACTTTATATCAAGCTTGTCAGTAATAGGGGGAATCAGATTGATACTCATGGTGGTTGATCGATTTTCAAAGTATGCAACTTTCATTGCTGCACCCCTACACTGTTTAGCAGAAGAGGCAACTAAGCTGATGATAAAGAATGCGGTGAAGTATTGGGGAGTCCCGCATAATATAATCAATGATCGAGATGCTCGGTTCCTGGGATGATTTTGAATCGAGCTATTTAAATTGTTGGGGTCTAAGTTATACTTCTCCACAAGCCTCCACCCTGAGACGGATGATCAAACTAAAAAGATAAACTCACTCCTCGAGCAATATCTTTGGCACTATATGAGTGACAACTAATGAGGTTGAGTGAAGCTGTTGGACATAACCCAATTCTCCTACAACTTGTAGCAGAGTTCTGCGTCCAACAAAAGGCCCTTCGAGATCATTACAAGACAACAACCGTTGACTCATCACACCTTAGCTATAGGTTATACAGGGAGTAGTCCATCAGCATATTGTTGGGAAATCATGGGGGGCGACATCATATGCGCAGCGGAAGAACAAGAAAACAAAAATCCCCGATTCCCAAAAAGATGTTCGTCGTCATGCGAAGATTGGTGCGCAAAAATCCGCAAAACACAAAACTGCGTATAGAGATTGTGTTACCTAGGGAGATCGTATATCCCTGTTTCCTTGCAGATCCTTAGGAGAGGGTGAAGGAGGTCAAGCGTCCTCCTCTCTAGCGGTGATCCACACAAAGGGGTTGCGGCGACCCTCCTCAAAACTCCGGGCCTCGAGAGGTGGAGAGGGAGAGGAGAATAGGAAAGGCAAGCAAAGACTCTAGCTTATGAGGGCTGTGAATCCCTCCTATTTATAGAGATCTGTGTCAAACCCTAATGGGTCCTTCCCTAGTGGGTATTGGATCTGCATCCAATAAAGACAAGGGCTCCGTGGGATATCTCATATCGAACCTCTACTCATCGCAATGCCTACCATATGTGTGTGACCCTCTAGGCCCAATATCGAGTTTGGTGGTGAGTCATACTGTCGAACTCCTTCTAACTTAGTGAATTATTATCTCTGTAATAATTCTTTCGACTCATCGACTTCTGGACGTACTAGGCCACCACTGCCAGTAGTCCCCAGACGATCTGGGGAATCAATCCATTGGACTGTCTGTCCTTAGTTACCATGTACATATAGTCCCTCATCCATCTAATATCCCGAGAGGAGTATATCGAGCATGGTGTTGTCGGACCCATACGGTTTCTACTCGAGTCTCGCTCTAATCAGTTTCTCGGGAGAACTCTTTCTCTCTCAACCCGAATGACCCCGGCAGGATTTTGCGAGCAAGAACACATGGGATATTCCTCTCATGGCGAGAGTGGATGATCCTCTATCGACACTCAATAGCCCTCATAAGGTCGACTACCACTCCCAATGACCCGGCTGTACTAGATGGGACAGCCAAAACCTATAAGTCGGTATCAAAGATTGGAGCACTCATACAGGGACATCCTTGGTGTCTCAAGTCTAAGGACCAGATACACCACTAGGACTCTGGAATCGTTGTTCCGACAATAAGGCATCATCAACCATCCGGCATTAAAGTGGCGGATCAATCGATGAACTCATTCTCCAATGAGCACTTGTCTTGTATCCCTAGTGTCCCTACACGGCAGCTATGAGACCATTTGCATCCATCATATGGACGGGTATCTGACACACCGGTCTATCCGGTTATCACGATGTCCCTCTCGGTAACCTATGACCGGGATTATTTAGGATATGTGTTTAAAGGTGAATCGATCTCATTATCGTGATCTCATCACGATCCGATTCCCATTGCACAAATCAAGGACATCACAATATATATATGCATTTATGCAATAGTTATAAAGTGATATCGCCAAAAAAATATAATAAGAAAAAAAGATTCGTATCAAGTCACACGTGCCATCACTCACGTGATTGGCTTCTTTTGGGCACCTATGACTAGCAATCTCCCACTTGACCTAAAAGCCAATCACCTATGTGTAATGATCCCCATCGGACCCTGTGGACTTCAAAGAGAAAAAATGAGACAACGGCTTTGTCGGTGGATCTGCAATGTTATCTTCGGATGGAACTCTTTCCACTGCTACATCTCCTCAAGTTACGATCTTTCTTATAAGTGGAACCTCCTCGAGAACACGCCGATGAGACCGGGTTCCCTTATTTGAGTAATCACCCCATAGTTGTCGCAATATAAGGAAGTCGACTTGTCATTATCTGTATCGACTCCCAAATCTGTGATGAACTTCTTCACCCGGACTCCCTCCTTTCTTTTGCATCGATGCAGCAATGTACTCCCGCCTTTGTGGTGAAGTCGAGTAGTGGTATCTTGCTTGGAACTCTTCCGACTGCTTTGCTCCTCCATTCAAGGTGTACACATACCTGAATTGACTTGCTATCATCGACATCGGTGAAAACTTGAGTCGCCAGTAGCTTTTGACCTTAAGGCTATTACCTCCATATACTAGTAAAGGATCCTTAGTCCTTCTCAAGTACTTAAGGATACACTTTTCTTGCTTTGCGATGCTCAAGCACGGATCTTTGATACACTTTCGTGACACTTCAGGCAGCGCGCTATATATCAGGCCTAAGTACATAGCATGGCATACATGATAGACCCTATTCTTTGAGGCATAAGGTATCATATCCATGTTAGCCCTTTCTTACGGAGTCTTTTGGGGACATATTAAGTGAAAGCGATATCCCATGTCTCATCGGTATGAGACTTCTCTTGGAATTTTCCATGCCAAACATTTTGACAATAGTTTCTATGTACTTGGTGGGACAAGCCAAGCATCCTCTTGGATCTATCTCTATAGATTCTAATCCCCAAGATATAAGATGCTTCCCCTAAGTCCTTCATGGAGAAGTGTCTAGATAACCAAGCCTTTCTTGTGGATAGCATTCCTATGTCATTCCCAATGATGAGGATGTCATCCACATATAACCAAAAAAAGGTGATGGCTCCCACTTATCTTTCTATATACACAAGGCTCATCTGCCGGTTCTTGAAGTCATAAGATCGATTGCCTCATCAAATCTTATGTTCCAACTTCGAAGGAAGCTTGCTTTAGTCCATAAATGGATCTAAGCAACCTACACACCTATCGGGGCAGTTCTTGGACCACGAATCCCTTAGGTTGCATCATATACACCTCCTCCTCGAGGTTCCGGGTTGAGGAATCGGTTTTCATCCATCCATCGCGGATCTCATAATCATAGTGTCTTTGCAATAGCCAATAGAATTCTGATGGATTTTAGCATTGCTCTGGTGAAAAGTTTCGTCGTAGTCAACACCTTGCCTTTGATGATACCCCTTAACCACTAGCCTTGCTTTATAGGTCTCTACCTTTCCATCTACTCGATCTTTTTCTTAAAGATCCACTTGCAACCGATGGGTACAATACCTTGGGAGCATCAACTAGGTTCCAAACCTTGGAGTACATAGAATCCATCTCGGAATTCATGGCTTCTTTCCACTTCAGGAGTCTATACTCATAATAGCCTCCTCGTGTAGGTCCGAGGATCAATATCCTCTACATCCTCCTCTGCTCTAATATGTTCCACATATCTCTCGGGGAGGATTGGATACTCTATCGGAACTGCGTAAAAGTTGATACTTGTGTATTAGGTACTGAGCACGGACTTCGGTACGTAGAGTGGTGCTTGAGCTTGGTTCTCCAACCTCGCTCAATTCTATCATTCTCCTTTGTCTCCCGTCAAGAATGTGTTCCTTCTCGAGGAACACTACTCTCTTAGCTACAAAAGACCTTTTGGTCCTCGAGATGATAGAAATAATACCCACAAGTTTTCTTGGGGTATCCCACAAATTTGCATCGCTCTATCCTTGATTCTAACTTATCGGGGTTGTGTCTTCTAACATGGGGGGGCAGCCCCGGATCTTAACAACCTTAAGATGGGCTTCTTCCCTTTCCATATCTCATATGGTGTAGACACTACCGACTTAGTTGGAACTCGTTGAGAAGGTAAGTTGGGTTTCTAGGGCATATCCCGAGAATGAGATGGGTAGGTCGTGAAACTCATCATGGACCGTACCATATCTAATAATGTACGATTTCTCCTTTCAAAGACACCATTGAGTTGAGGGTGTATAAGGAGGTGTCCATTGGGATAATATCCCATGGTCCTTGAGGAACCGAGTAAACTCTGTACTTAAGTATTCACCTCCTCGATCGATCGAAGAGTTTTGATACTCTTTTCGTCCCGGTTCTCCACCTCATTCTTATACTCTCTGAATTTCTCAAAGGCCTCGGACTTGTACTTCATTAAGTACACATATCCATACCTTGAGAAATCATCGGTAAATGTAATGAAGTAGGAGTAACCTCCAATGGCATGAGTTGACATGGGTCCACATACATCACTATGTATGAGTTCCAACAACTCATTGGCTCTCTCTCGATTCTACTAAATGGAGATTTGGTTAGTTTTCCACGAATGCAAGGCTCACAAGTAGCATATGATACATAGTCGAATGGATCTAGATATCCATCATTTAGCAACTTTTGAATCATTCTTTCATGGATGTGACCTAGCCTACAATGCCACGGTATGCCTTTGTTCAACTCAACTCGTTTCCTTTTGGACATATTTACATTCATGATATGTGGAGTGGTGTCTAACATAAATAAACCATTATGCAATGTTCCTTTCGTGATGATCTTATCATCTAATAATATCGAACAACCATTGTTCTCAAAAACAAATTTATATCCACTAAGCAATTAAATATGAAATGGAGATAATGTTTTTGATAATAGAAGGAACAAAATAACATGCATCTAATGCAATAAAAGCTCCACTAGGTGGATGTAGGGCGACCTCGCATGACTAATCTGATAACTTTTTTGCTCCATTACCCATCTTGAGGTCCATCTCGCCTCTCGTAGTCTCCTAGGCCTTGCGAACCACAACGAATTGCATATATGATAAGCACTACCCGGGTATCCAATACCCATGTGTTATCATAAGAGTCGACAAATGGGGCCCGATCATGAATGTACACGAAGCTTCATCAAGCTTTTTTTTAGCCCCTTTCTGCAAAGGTACTCTTTGCAGTTTCTCTTCAATGCCCATCTTTACCACATTGGAAGCACTGGCCTTTGTCCTTTTTTGGGTCTTTCTTAGCAACCTTTGCTTTACCTTGTTTGCCCTTACCCTTTCCCTTCTTAAGGGACCTTTACGCTTTCCTTTTCTTTTACGGTCTCACCGGTGTAGAGAACTGCGGCTTCTCTTTCTTAATAGTACTCTCTGCCTCCCTCAACATATTGAGGAGCTCGGGAGAATCACCTCAAGCTTGTTCATATTAAAATTCATTATGAAGCTGTGAAAAGGAATGGGTAGGGATTTGAAGCACACAATGTCCACACACAAGTTATCCTCTAGGACCATTCCTAGACCTGTGAGTTTCTCTATCCACTCAATCATCTTTAGGACATGGTTTGAATCGATTGTCCCCTCGGTCATCCTAAGCGGAAAAAGGCTCTTGGATATCTCATATCGTTGAGTCCTTCCTGTTCCTCAAACAATTTGTGGACATGTAGGAGAATGGATCGGCATCCATCTTTTTTCATGTTGTTTACGTAACTCTCGGAGTCATAGAGCCCAACATATAGCAGCTGAGCAAGAGTGGAGTCATCAATGTACTTCCGAAGCGGCGATCTCATCCTCGCTTTGCCCTTCTTCGGGCATAGGCATCATTTGTATCAGGGCGTACCGCGATTTTCTCATTTGTGAGAACAATTCTCAATTCGGAGCCAATCAGTATAATTTGGACTAGTAAAAGGCGGTTGACATCAAGTATGCGCGTAAAGGGATTTGAAAGCGACATTTTAGAAAATAAAGATGTAGCGAAATGAATAACATGCAGATTTTGCAAAGAAAATAAACTATCAAGATATGGACTTCTATCTTAATATGCTCCCACTTTTTACTAACGAGTCGCGACACCCTCAGGCCACATGAAGCGGAAGTCTCCACAGAACTTCTAGTGGGGATGGGGATCCAATCGGCGTCTTAGTGTAACCTCGAGGGACTCGACCAATCACACTAAGCCTAAAAGGTAGGCAACTCTTGCCGATCACAACTCCTTGTGATTCCGTCCTGTTCGACCTCCAGAATCACCATGGCCTCGAGGGACTTCGACCAACCATGATGCTTTCGGTTAAGTCAACACCTTCGTTACAAGATGAGTGCGATTTGATGATATACCCTCGAGGGACTCGACCAAGCATACCATGTCTCGGGTCACGGTGACATCTCTATGTCGTAAGCAAGATGGCGAATCGCGATATAGGTGAGTCTCGAGGGACTCGACCAACTCAACCTACACGGGAATGGGTTCCTACTCATAACGATGGAAGGCCCGTGGGTCAATCTAATTGCCTCCGTTTACCGACTTAATATTATCGAGAGATGTTTCTATAATTTGGTCTCCTAATATGATATGTCACACATATACATATTTAATATATATCTACATCGCATGCAAATATATATACATATCTAGTATGTGTATAAGCAATCACATCGGATGATCATGGACCACGACCCTAATATGATTAGGCCGAAAGCGATGGGCCTAATCACTCACATCAAGATCTATGTGTGCAACGGTGCATCTCCATGCCCTTGTGATTGTCCATCTCGTCCTCGTCGGTTTCATCGACATCTTGATGCATCTCCATGCATCCATCGTCGTCTGTCTCGTGGGTCAATTATCGCATCCCGCTCCATTTCGCCTCCTTATGTGATTACAACTTAATCATAAGGCACGCATGGCCGACAATAAGCGAGAAATATAATGGAGGTTCGTGAGACCTCAATAATAATAATCACAAGTACACACATCATACGGTCCATGATCATCAAGTCACACATCATACATCACATGTATAAATAATCATCATCATGTAGGACTACTAGATAATAATAAAAATAATAATCAACTAAACCTTTTAGTTAATTAATATTTTTCTGAAATCGAGGACATGTAGGGAATTTCTCAATTCCTAAGGGTATTTTCATAATTTGGACAAAAGATAAATTGGAATTTCTCAAATTCACAAGGGCAAAACTATCCTTTTGCCCAAAACCCTAATCCCTCTGCCTTTGCTGCTTGCCGCCGCCACCTGCTGGCGGCTTTATGCGAGAGGCGAGGGCGAGGGCCCTGCCGGGGGACGCGCCCATTGGGGCGTTAACAGTGGGTTGGGGCCCCCGCCGTCGTAAGCCTCCATGGCGGATTCGCCTGGCGGCGGCGCCGCGTGGCGGTCTTTGCCTGTTGGCGGCCCGCCCTCTGGGGTTTTT
The DNA here is from genome assembly GCA_900464855.2 of Musa schizocarpa. Taxonomy (NCBI): domain Eukaryota; kingdom Viridiplantae; phylum Streptophyta; class Magnoliopsida; order Zingiberales; family Musaceae; genus Musa; species Musa schizocarpa. Next base: position 12,373,306 of record LS990920.1, read on the forward strand.
GCCGGTGGGGGCGGCTGACCATAGGCGCCGCTGCGCCTTGCCCTCGGTTGCTTGCTGCTGCCCACTCTTGCGCCGCCATGGGGTCGTGACATGGCGCCTCTACCGTGCGGGCTGCTAGCCCGCCCGACCATAAGCCATTCGCAAGCGGACCCGCCCGGTCGGTTTGCTGCGAGCATAACCTTTGTCTTTACTGATTCGCGGTACGCGGCTACTCTGTGGGTGGCTGCGGGCATGCAGATCGAGGGCGACAAGCTGTTGCTTCCCTTCCTCCGCTTTTCGTCAAGCGATTTTGGCGTCAATATTCTTCCTAAACACAACACATGCGGTTCAAAACCAATCATTCGCACGAACAACCTGGCTCGATACCCTTTGTTGGGAAATCATGGGGCGACATCATATCGCGGCCGGAAGAACAAAAAAACAAAAATCCCCGATTCCCAAAAGATGTTCGATTCGTCGATGCGAAGATTGGTGCGCAAAAAATCCATAAAAACACAAAAGCTGGCATTATAGAGATTGTGTTACCTAGGGGAGATCGTATATCCCTGTTTCCTTGCAGATCCTTAGGAGAGGGTGAAGGAGGTCAGCGTCCTCCTCTCTGGCGGTGATCCACCACAGGGGTTGCGACGACCCTCCTCAAAACTCCGGGCCTCACGGGGTGGAGAGGGAGAGGAGAATAGGAAACGCATAAAGCAAAGACTCTAGCCTATGAGGCCGTGAATCCCTCCTATTTATAGAGATCTGTGTCAAACCCTAATGGGTCCTTCCCTAGTGGGTATTGGATGCGCATCCAATAAGACAAAGGGCTCCGTGGGATATCTCATATCGAACCTCTACTCATCGCAATGCCTACCATATGTGTGTGTGACCCTCTGGGCCCAATATCGAGCTGGTCGTGAGTCATACCTGTCGAACTCCTTCTAACTTAGTAATTATTATCTTTGTAATAATTCACTTTCGACTCATCGACTTACGGACGTACTAGGCCACTACACGTAGTAGTCCCCAGGCGATCTGGGGGAATCAATCCATTGGACTGTCGTCCTCGGTTACCATGTACATATAGTCCCTCATTCATCTAATATCCCGAGAGACCGTATATATCGGCATGTGTTGTCGGACCCGCCCACGGTTTCTACTCGAGTCTCGCTCTAATCGGATTCTCGGGAGAACTCTTTCTCTCTCAACCCGAATGACCCTGGCGCGGGGATTTGTCGAGCAAGAACACATGGGATATTCCTCTCATGGCAGAGAGTGGATGATCCTCTATCGACACTCAATAGCCCTCGTAAGGTCGACTACCACTCCCAATGACCAACTGCATGTACTAGATGCGGGACAGCCAAACCTATAAGTCGGTATCAAAGATTGGAGCACTCATCTGGGACATCCTTGGTGTCTCAAGTCTAAGGACCAGATACACCACTGGGACTCTGGAATCATTTGTCGACAATAAGGCATCATCAACCATCCAGCATAAAGTAGCGGATCAATCGATGAACTCATTCTCCAATGAGCTTTGTATTGTATCCCTAATGTCCCCACGAGCAGCTATGAGACCAACTGCATCCATCATATGGACGGGTATAAAGACACACCAGTCTATCCAGGTTATCACGATGTCCCTCTCGGTAACCTATGTAGGGATTATTTAGGATGTGTTTAAAGGTGAATCGATCTCATTATCATGATCTCATCACGATCCGATTCCCATTGCACAAATCCAAGGACATCACAATATATATATGCATTTATGCAATAGTTATAAAGTGATATACGCCAAAATATAATAAGCAAAAAGATTCTGTATCAAGTCACACGTGCCATCACTCACGTGATTGGCTTCCTGGGCACCTATGACTAGCACATATCACTTTGCAAAAGAATGACACTGAAATACAAACATTACGGGGCTTATTTGGAGAAGGCAGTTAAAAATATGAAAAAGTGGGCAGATTTGGGAGGGTGATCACAAGAGTTCAAAGTCAGTGATTTGGTGTTGGTGAAACTCCAACCAACATCACTCTAGTTCTTTAGGCACAAAGTGCATAAAAGGTTGGTGCGTAAGTATGAAAGACTCTTATTAATTATCAATAAGGTGGGCAATGTCTCCTAGAAGTTGCACCTACCGATGTGGCTCAAAATTCATAATGTTGAAACCATTTTAGCAGATCGCAAGACGAAGTTACCCAACGAAGCTGAGCAGATCGAGTACTTAGTGAAGTGGAAAACATCCCTAGACCAAAGCCAGTTGGGAGCTTAAAGATGCCCTATGACATGAAGAAGTAGCCATTAAAGCCTTCCAACATGCGTCGACGAGGGCATCAATAGTTTAAGTGGGGGAGAATGTCACGAACGGTCATCATGTACCTGCAACAACTTTGTTCAATAAATCATTCGTCGCTTTTGCATACTTGTACAGATACATGGAAGTATGTTTTGCCTTGGTTTTATGTGTTTTTGCTTGAAAAATATAAGCAACGATAGTATGCAGCGCTGTAGTGCGATCGCTCATTGCGTCGAGCTAAACTGCCCCAAAATGGCTATGTTTTCGCGTGTCATAGTCTGTTTTTTGTAAATCGCAACCTCATGCAAAATATCAGCCATCTCAACACCCTAGTACCCCTTGGGTGGCACTAGGAGGGATGAGGCTTCGGGGTAATGTCGAGCGTTGAACAATCTTCATAAGTTCACATGTTAACTTGACGGGAAATTGCCTTCGAACTCGACACCCGGTGAGTAGTTGTTTATAGACTTATAAGTGTTCATTCAATCTTCTAAAGTCTTTATTTTCTCTTTCCTCTCTTTTATCTCTTGTACTCAAGATGCTCACTGAATTGCTTATAAAAATTCCCTCTTCACAAGATGTCGGAACTTGTTTATCGCTTGTTTTCAAACTAATCAACTTTCTGTTTTACAGGTCCTTCGAGACCTGTACGAGGTTGCAACTAGGCTAACTCTTTGCGGATAGATATGTCGCAAGGGTGCCTCATGACTTAGGCAATCCCAACTAAGTTCGATGAGTTGACATAAGGGTGCTTCACAACTTAGGCAACTTCTGCTAAGTCCGTGACTTTGCCATAAGGGTGCCTCATGATTTAAACAATTCCAGCTAAGTCTATGACAATATGTCGATATTAAGTATATAATCTCTATACATACTTTGATTAAATAAAAAATATGTAATATTTATACTATTTTTATTAATAGTATATGCACATTTGCTCATGAATAATGAACAAAAGTATTTGTTTATTAAGAAAATCAAATATTGTTAGGGGAAAATATTATTGACGTCTTGGTCAACTCGACATGGTTTGAACCTGTATATATAGAGTTGTCTGAGGTGCCTCCTAGGTGGAAATGCTAAGCTCCTGAGATACCATCTACATGAAGACTAAGGTCAGGAGAGGTTTCTTGATCCAATCCTCCGACTCTCAAGTTAGCAATCTAAGGTCCCTAAATGCAGGTTTGAGTAGTTCAAAAGGAGTCTCTTGTATTGGGTTTAAGATGTCATTTTTATACTTTGTAGGATGAGAAGAGAGTTTGTAATTGCCTTCCTCATCATAATAGATGAGAAAAAAGCTTGTGATTGACTTCCTTATCATAAAGGATGAGAAGGAAGCTTGTGATTACCTTCCTTGTCATAATAAATAAGAAGGAGACTTATGTTTGCTTGCTTTGAAACTTCGTTCATATAAGTAGATGGGTGGAGAGTGACTCAAATACCACGTGGTGACCATGTGTTAGTTGACATTATATTTCTTATCATTTGTCCCCACCAGATGGCATGTTTCGAGGTCCTTGTGAGAGGGGCTCGAAGTGTGTCATTTAGTTCATTAGTCAAGGGAGCATTTGGGATCTCCTCTTGCGAGTCAGGCTTTTTCGACCTACACATTTTAGCTAAATTTTGCCCTACCCTTTCGGATTTCTATTGGTGTAGGTCGAGTTTTCCCAACTCACATGCTTTGAACATATTTTATCTTGTATCTCCACCATAGCGAATTTTTTTACATGGGTTGGGTTTTATCGACTTATGTATTTCTAGCATGTTGGCCTTGTGCCTTCCCTATAGCGAATTTCTTCAGGCATGCCGGGTTTTCTTAACTCATGTGTCTTGGGCACGTTTCGCCCTATGTTTCTATAGTAGATTTCTATTGGCATAGATCAGGTTTTTCCAACTCATATGTCTCGAGTACATTTTACCTTGTACTTTTATCATTGTAAATTTTTTCACGCTGGTTGAATTTTTTTGACTCACACATCTTAGGCACATTTCGCCCTACACTTCCATTGTAGCAAATTTTTATTACCATAGATCGGGTTTTTCCTACTCACTCGTACCTATATCATAGTGAATTTCTTTATGTAGGTCAGGTTTTCCCAACGCATGTGCCTCGGGCACGTGGCCTTGTGCCTCCGTTATGACAGATTTCTTTATATGAGTCAAGTTTTTCTGACTTATACGTTTCAAACACATTGGCTTTGTGCCTCCGACATGATAATTTTTTTCTCACACGGGTCAAGTTTTTTTGACTTATGTGTCTTAAGCACATTAGAGTTGTGCCTTCGTTGTGGTAGATTTTATGTGAGTTGGGTTTTCTCAACTCATGCGTCTCGAACATGTTAGGCTTGTGCCTCCATTGTGGCAGATTTCTCCTTCTCCTATTGTGGTGGGCTTCAAGTCCTCCCTCTCCCGTAGCATATTTCGGGTCCTCCCGCTAAAACAAGCTTCAAGTCCTCCCTCTATCATGATGGATTTTGTGTTTTCCCTTTGTCGTGGTGGATTTCTCTTCATACGGGTTGGGTTTTCCCAACCACGATAGCCAAAACTCCACAGAAAACATCAATGTCTTTTCTATAGTGAGCATGGGGTGCAGGAGGTAGTCCTACATGATGCAAGCAAAAATCACCTCGAGGAGCCACGCCTCATGCTTCTCGCTATTGAGGGTGATGGAACCTTGTAGGCTCTCCCACACGATGCAGTTCACGAAGGTGTCAATTATGGTGGACTTGCTAGAGCCATTCACCCTAGCATTACAAAGATCTCTCCTTCCATCACCTCACCAAAGATGGAATTCAATAGTGTCTTGATCCTAGAGATCACCTCCAACAGCCCGAGGTCGATAGTAGGGTCGATGAAGAGGTCGTTCTTGTATAAGAGTGATAGCTTTCGATACTTCTTCACACTATATGAGATTTGGGACGATGAGGATGAAAGGGACGCAGTCGGAATGTCAAGTGATCATCGACACCACCTTTGGGGTCAAAGTCATCAAGCTCAAAGACATGGTGCTCCAGGGAGGCATAGCTATCGCTCTCAGAAATATTGCTGCTATGAGTGTCACCAACAAGCTTAAAGAGCTAGCCAAGGGTGATGGACTTTTCATCATCGCTACCTTTGGAGTCATAGTTGGCGTTAGCTCTGAGGCTGTGGTGGCCAAGTAGGTCAAGTGGTGGTGATAGTTTTTTATGCTTCTTCACACTATATGAGAGACCAGTGAAGATGAGAACGAAAGGGATAGAGGTGGAAGGCCAAGTGGTCATTGGCACCACATTCGAGGGCAAAGTCATTAATCTCAAGGATATGGTGCTCTAGAGAGGCGTAACCATCGCTCTCGGTGACGTCATCACTATAAACGTCGTCGATGCACCTAAAGAGCTAGCCGAGAGAGATAGACTTTCTGCCACCATCATCTCTTGAGTCCTTATTAACATTAGCTCAATGATTGTGGTGGTCAAGCAGGCTATCATAGTTGATGTCCTCAGCCTTTGCCATCAGGAAGGAATGTTGATTAAATAAGAATATATTATTCATGAATTAAGGCATAGTATTGCTTCACTATCCCCTTTTATCTTGTTGGGTCTCCTGTTGGATGTCGGTGCCGATAATGGTTGAGCTACTGACCGAAGTTGAGATGGTGGTATCACTTTTGGACTAATTAGGGTAAGAGAAAAATAATAATTTGCATCATACCCATTAACGTCTATACCTACTGGGTAAGATTCTGGAACACCTCAATAAGAATGAGCCAACGGCTTAGGGTTGCCTTCGAGGGTGAGAGACCTGGGTCATTAAATAAATTGCCCATATCGTGTCAACGTTTGAGCCAAGGTGGATGCATCCATATATGAAAAAGGGTGGTTGTTGTCTCCCGTTGAGTAAAAGTACTGTGGGTCGGGAATATACCGCCTCGCTTGAGCATTTGTTGAGAGGGTTAGTAAGACTTTCTTATGACATCGGGTCCTTCTTTTAGCATCAAAATATTAGAAAAAAATATCATTGATGTCTTGATCAGCCTGACATGGTTCAAATCCATATGCACAAGTATTATCCAAGGTGCCTCCGAGGTGGAAACGCAAAGCTCTGGAGGTACCACCTATATGAAAACTGAGGTCGAGAGAAGTTGTTTGACCTGATCCTTCCAATACTTAAGTTAGCAGTCTAATGTCCTAAAATATGGGTTTGAGTAATTCAAAAGGAGTGCTTTTGCTTTAGGCTTAAGATGTCTTTTTATACTTTAGAGGATAAGAAGAGAGTTTGTGATTATCTTCCTCGTCATAATGGATGAGAAGAAAGTTTGTGATTACCTTTTTTGTCATAATAGATAAGAAGGAAGCTTGTGTTTGTCTATTTTGAATCATTGTCTACATAAGCAGATGGGTGAAGGGTGACTCGGATCCCACGTGATGATCACGACGTTGTATTCCTATCAAATGTCATCACCAAAGTGAAGATAAGTGTGTGTGAGTTTGTTCAACGTAAACAGAGCCAATGTGTTGGCTTATATTCAATTATTATTATTATTATTATTATTATTATTATTATTATTATTATTATTATTATTATTATTATTATTATTATTATTATTATTATTATTATTTGATATGAGTTAGTTTGGGTTTGATATGAGTTCTATTAAACGTGAGACATATGAAAAGAGTGATCATATAAACCTCTAACATGATATGAAGGTAGTGCAACACTAAAAGAATATCTCATGCTTATGTCTCAATCTAGGATTCAAAGGATTTTTTTTTTTTTTGGCTACCTTTAAATTAGGTATTGGATGGTGATAGGAAATTTAGCAACAGTTGATATGCAGTTGTCACGTATCATCCAAGTCATCTACCTACATACACAAAATTTCAAAGCAAAAAAATATAAGTTTCATTTTCATTCATGATGACAACTTCTTTCTCTCCCTTTATGATAAATGAGGTAATCCTAAATTTTCTTCTCTTTCTTTATGACAAAAAAAATCATAAACTTTCTTCCCCTCCTTCAAGATATAAATAAGGGAGGGGGACTCACTCTTTTCGAACTACTTGAACCCATATTTGAGGACCTTAGATTACTAACCTGAGTATCATAAGGGTTAGGGTGGGAAACCCCCCATCATTGATTGCTTGTGCAAGACCCTAGTGTATCTAAGGAGCACTACAGGGTGAGGCCAAATGCTCCCAAGCTTGGTTGAGGTGCCCCTTGCGACAATTGCAAGACCATCACTATGAGTTAGCAACACATTAGGAGTTCACTTGTCATCTTAGCTCTTTACTCGAGTCGCACCATCGCCCTCGAATGGGCCCCTCAGATGAATATTCTCCTTTAGGATCGAGCCAGGCTATGTTGGCTCCCCAATCAATGTGCAATAATATTTTTGACTCAGAACAAAATGTGACTTATCATATAAGTGCTGAAAAGATTAGTAGATGCTCAAGTTAAGTTTAGATATATGGATACATATTATCATTTTTAGATTCATATTATCATTTCTAATATGGGTTATGTTAGGACCATATCAGCACTAAAAGGGGGGTGGGGGTGTTTGGGCGATGAATTAGTGTTTTCGAAAAATCATGTCGATTTAAAAAATTACGTTCAACGAAAATCGATAATGAAAGTGAGCTCAACTTAGAGTAAGTGTAAAGTGGAGTGAGCAATAAAATCAGTAAGCAATAAAGGTTAACATTAAAGAAAAAAAGTACAATGGATTTATAGTGGTTCGATCGTCGTGAACTACTATCACGGACTTAGCTAATTTTGCCTAAGTTGTGCGGTACCTGTGCGTGTCCGTCCGCAAAGGTCAACCTCTCTGAAACCTCCTATGGTCCCTTAGTGATAAAAATAATAGAAGATAAGAATAATTATTGAAGAAGCTTTATTGAAGAAGTGAAAAAGCTTAAATACATTAACATATCCCTCTCATATTTATACAGAAGGAAAGATTTCCCTCAACAGAATGGAAGATTTTCCTCAACAAAATAGAGAGATATCCTCGGAAATCTTATCTTCTAGAGAAAATGGGTTACAGCTTTGGTTAGAGAAAGCTCCTCACTCGGGATCCATAAGTAAACCTTTTAAGAAACACTTCATAGACAATACAAATTACAAATAGACTTTACAAGCTCTGAACGGTTGCACAACAAAGGGTCAAAATTATCCACTACATATCACTATCTCTCACAGATGTCCACATGACAATCTTTATTTACAAGCCTAAGAAGGCTACCAAACCCAACTAAAATGAGATTGTTAAACCTTCGACCGTTCATATACATGTTGTGCAAAGCATGAACAAACAAAAAGACATAGGCATATATAAGTATTATATCAAACATCCTATTTAGAACTTTGTCTATGACATTCTTCCCCACTTATTCCTTCGACGTCCTCGTCGAAGCCTTTACCGACACTACAATTCATTGCCTTTGCTAAGTCTTCAATCTTCTGCTTCAATTGTAATGCGCCTCTTGGCTCCCAATTGCTCTCCATTGCTATTTTTGAGTAGTCGAACCTTTTATCCGCCATGCTACTTTAACTCGCTAATGACTCTAACTCTAGTGTGGCATTGGCTGAGTTGTGTTGATCCCTATTGGTTCCTACAGATCCTCCAAGTGAAGAAAAAGATCATCCTTACTATGCACTAGTCTCTCAAATGCCTTATGCTACTTGAACTGGATGGATGTTTGTTGGAGCTTTAACGAGCATCACCTCGCAAACTTATGAAGTTTTGGGTCCTTCCTCCATAAAATTTGCTCATCGACTCTTCTTTCACTTAGTTGTCACTTCCAAGTAGATTTGCATCACTTCTGCTTTCGATTAGCATTCCGTTGGGAAATAAAGCAGATAATCTATTTTCAGTAGCACCGATCATAATTAGTGAGGATTTGACAACTATTATCTTCTAATATCTTCGAAAGGTTTTTGAACCTGTGTAGAGCTCCTCTGCTGGATAGATAAGAGAATTGGGGTACTCGGTTTTGCCTATTCTCTTAAGAGTTAAGAAGGGAATGGTTACTTGACTTCACCCGCCTCCTCAAGGGTTGTACTCCATGCATCAAGCTGGTTACTGATCTTCGCCTGCTCTTTACTCACACTTCTAAAGTACTCGAAGTGTTTGCACTCCTTGTATTGAGTTAGCTACTATGATTCACTTTCTCAATGTCATCGAACTTCTGGAATGCAGGAAGTTTTCACCCCAACTTGGAGTAAGTCTCTAATAGTTTTGGTCACCTCTGGGATTGCACCGTCTTCTCCATCAACCCGGCTGCCTACTCCACTGAGTATCAAAGGTACAACACTGCGTACTGCTTGCTTCATTCCTTAGTCGTGCACTCTTGCATGACCCGAAGTCCTTCACTTTCAGCTATCTTGATGAGAAGCTCCTTAACACTGGTCTTACGAAGTTTCTTGGCCTCTACCCTTTAGCATTGTCTCAGTACTTGGAGTTTGCCTCTTGCATGCTCCACCTCCTTGGCCCCTTTTATGACCAAGCACTCTCCCTCCATGAGAGCAAGGGATCAATGACTTTCGCGGAAGTCCCACCTCTGCGATACCATGGGCTACCATGTCTATAGCCTTACTATCCGTTGCCTTGTATCTATATCTTTTTTCTTTATGATCAGTAGATATGTCTCTGTGGCACTCCTCCGAGTCCACCTCCATTCTAATTGATACTTGATTTTGGGTAGCTAAGTCCCTCTGGACTCGTCGTCGCTTCCTCTCCCCTTTCGACCCCTACTTCAACACCTCTGTGTTTTCCAAGCAGCTCTCTTTGGTGTATAGAAAGACATACTATAACTCTCATGCATGGCCTTTGCCATCACGTTATAGGGTTTGCATCGATTCTGTTCTCCTTAACTTTCTTGGTAGCAACGTTCGCTTATTCGACCTTGTCATCTGACTTTTCGAGCTCCCTTATGCGAATATGGGCTCTAGAGGACTCCAACTCTCCAGCTGCTTCGATCATACCTTTGCATGATCAAGTCCCTCTCATAGGATTCACTAGTACTTACATTCAAACTTTTTCCTCGGTGGAACACAGCCCCCATATGCTGATAACCAAGGCTTTCATCTGATGCAAGATTTGATGCACGCATGGAAGACCTGTCTCTGCAGTACCATGGCCTTCACTCCTTGAATCCATAGCCCTTCTTGTCGTCATGTTGTTTACCGAAGTGAAGCTTTTAGTAGCTCCTGATCATACCTCCGTATGATATAGTCCCTCACGGGACTATGTCGTGTGAATTGCATTGCCACGAATTGTTCCACTATGATTCGCTGCACCATATCGCCTCCTAGTGACATCTCTATTGCATTTTGATCCTTTTGGGATGAACTCAAATTGTGATCCTTCTATATGTGGCCTCTGCTAATACATCACAGGATCTCTTCCACCTTCGATTTTGTTTGCTCCTTTGGCAATCGACCTTCATTCACCCGCTCTTAGGTCACACCAAAATGAAGTACCGCTCTAGGATAGTCCGTCGCCTAGTAGCTCCCGAAGTCCACCAACTTCGTTGTAATTAGTACACCATTGTCTAGATCCTGAGCCTTTGCCCCTACCAGCATAATCTCTACTGCGCACTGCTTCCTTCATGGCAACTTGAATGGCAACACTATGGCATGTTCTTTAAGAGGACCCGCCTCCACGTCCTCTTGCCCCATGCCAAGGCCTTCTAAACCCAACTTCATCTCCGCAAGTTGAGTCGCCTTAGTTCCTCCATCAAATGCTTCTCTGAGATAAGGTGCATATGCCCAAAAGCTCCCTTCGTCTTTGGCACTATTCAAGATGAGTCCGCTTCGTCAAAATGAAGGACCCATGGAATAACATGATCCTGCTCTTGCCTCTGCAAGAGTTTATGTCCTTGACCTCTGTCCAAGAAAAGCTTTGTGCCTCCGCTCTATGTTTCATCTTCTATGCTGGCTCCCTTCATGTGACTTGGATACTTTGCCAAGTTACACCTAAGTTGCTCCACTCCTCATTTTGCATTGAGTTGATGGTGGCCCTCGCGCCCACCATTCCACGAGTCAGCCCTCCCTTGAGTCTGATCTCCATATCGACTCCAAGTATGCCTTTATTTGTGTTGCTTTAAGTCGCTCCCCCACTTGATCTCGTAATGCATCCACCAATGCATTCTTGCAAGTAAGATTATGCAATGACTCATCGCCGCTCACTCGGTCCATTGAGCTTTATGGAGTTGTTGATTTTGAGGTACTCCTCCTCAACATGTGCAGTCTATTGCACATGATTCTCCCTCTGAAGAACCGAGATCTATCCCTCCTGGATAACTGTCCTATTGGAGCAATATCTCTCTATGCTTCTTTCTCTTTGAAAGTTTCGGAGACCACCTTCCCCTTGGACTACTCTAATTTGCTGAACAAACTATGCATTATTCTGCCTCCTGCAAACGTACTTACTAGATTGCGACTCCACGTCAATACAGCTCCTGCTGCACCACTCAAGGCCTAGCAACTTGTTGAACTCGCTACACACTTCAGCCTCCTATGGATGTATCATTCACATGCCAAAGAGAAAGTTTCAATGCTCCATGGCGTCGAGTTTCGATCGCCTTGGGATGGCCGCGAATATTCCATCGTCCATATATAAGCCCATGCATGGGTACCGAATTCTTCGAGTTAGCAATTTCCCCCACCTCTATGAGCTTTGCATAACTCTTTCGTCACTGAGCAACTCATTTCATCTTGTATGGTCTCGTCCTTTATCAAGCTCCTCGCTTGCCTTGAGCATCATTAAGTATAGTTGTCAACGTCGAGCCATAGCTCGAACTCAGTCATCCCAACCTTTATGCGCTATGCATTCTTTCACGCTTGCTTGTTCTCGTGGTGCCTCTTACGCGAAGGGTTGGTCATTCCTTTGAATGCCAATCTCAGATGCTCGCTCCTTCGAGCGATTCCTTTTCCCTACATCTCCATGCCTATTTTCCCCTAAACGGTCGCGCGTGTGCTGACTGCCCTTAATGCAGCCCCGCTAGGTCCCCCACATTTGCATTTCAAGTGTTTCAATGAGTGCTTGTCCCACTCTGATACCATCTGTTGGGAAATCCTTGGGGGCGACATCATATGCGCAGCGGAAAAATAAGAAAAACAAAATCCCCGATTCCCAAAGAGATGTTTATCGTCGTGCGAAGATTGGTACGCAAAAATCCGCGAAACATGAAACTGCGTATAGAGTAGATTGTGTTACCTAAGGAGATCGTATATCCCTGTTTCCTTGCAGATCCTTAGGAGAGGGTGAAGGAGGTCAAGCGTCCTCCTCTCTAGCGGTGATCCACACAGTAGGGTTGCGACGACGCTCCTCAAAACTCCAGACCTACTATGAGGTGGAGATGGAGAGGAGAATAGGAAAAGGCAAACAAAAGCTCTCTAGCCCATGGGGCTTTGAATCCCTTCTATTTATAGAGGTCCCCTGTCAAACCCTAATGGGTCCTCCTCTAGTGGGTATTGGATCTGCATCCAATAAGACAAGGGCTCCGTCGGATATCTTGTTGGGAAATCCTTGGGGCGACATCATATGCGCAGCGAAAGAACAAGAAAAACAAAATCCCTGATTCCCAAAGAGATGTTCGTCGTCGTGCGAAGATTGGTACGCAAAATCCGTGAAACATGAAACTGCGTATAAAGTAGATTGTGTTACCTAGGGAGATCGTATATCCCTGTTTCCTTGCAGATCCTTAGGAGAGGGCGAAGGAGGTCAAGCGTCCTCCTCTCTAGCGGTGATCCACACAGGGAGGGGTTAATGACGACGCCTCAAAACTCCAAACCTACTCAGGAGGTGGAGATGGAGAGGATAATAGGGAAAAGGCAAACAAAAGCTCTCTAGCCCATGGGGCTCTGAATCCCTCCTATTTATAGAGGTCCCCTGTCAAACCCTAATGGGTCCTCCCATAGTGGGTATTAGATCTGCATCCAATAAGACAAGGGCTCCTGGTGGGATATCTCATATCCCAACCTCTATTCATCGCAATGCCTACCATATGTGTGTGACCCTCTAGGCCCAATATCGAAGCTGGCCGTGAGTCATACTGTCGAACTCCTTCTAACTTCGGTGAATTATTATCTCTGTAATAATTCACTCGACTCATCGACTAGGGGACGCATTAGGCCACTATGCAGTAGTCCCCCTGACGATCTGAGGGGAATCAATCCATTGGACACATGTCCTCGATTATCGATACCTATAGTCCCTCATCCATCTAATATACCAGAGACTATATATCGAGCATGGTGTTGTTAGATCCACACGATTTCTTCTCGAGTCTCGCTCTAATAGGATTCTCCCGGAGAACTCTTTCTCTCTCAACCCGTATGACCCTGGCCAGGGATTTGTCTGAGTAAGAACACATGGGATATTCCTCTCATGACACCGAGAGTGGATGATCCTCTATCGACACTCAATAGCCCTCGTAAGGTCGGCTACCACTCCCAATGGCCAGCTGTACTAGATCTGGAACAGCCAAACCTATAAGTCTGATATCAAAGAGTGGAGCACTCATACAGGACATCCTTGGTGTCTCAAGTCTAAGGACCAGATACACCACTAGGACTACGGAATCGCTGTCTGACAATAAGGCATCATCAACCATCCAGCATTCCATAAGCGGATCAATCAGTGAACTCATTCTCCAATGAGCACCTGTATTGTATCCCTAGTGTCCCTACACAAGCAGCTATGAGACCAGCTGCATCCATCATATGGACGGGTATACAGCACACCAGTCTGTCCGGTTATCACGATATCCCTCTCGAGTAACCTATGACCGTGATTATTTAGGATATGTGTTTAAAGGTGAATCGATCTCACTATCGTGATCTCATCACGATCCGATTCCCATTGCATAAATCCAATGACATCACAATATATGTATGCATTTATGCAATAGTTATAAAGTGATATATGCCAAAATATAATAAGCAAAAAAATATATATTAAGTCACATGTGCCATCACTCACGTGATTGGCTTGCTGGGCACCTATGACTAGCAATCTCCCACTTGACCTAAAGCCAATCACCTATGTGTCTGATCCCCATCAGACCCTTGTGACGCTCAAAACAAATCTGAGACAATGGCTTTGTTAGTGGATCTACAATGTTATCTTCAGATGGAACTCTTTCGACTACTACAAGTTATCCTCTAGGACCATTCCTAGACTTGTGAGTTTCTATATTCACTCAATTATCTTTAGGACATGGTTCTGAACCGGTGTCCCCTCAGTCATCCTAACGTGGAAGAGGCTCTTAGATATCTCATATCGTTGAGTCCTTCCCTGTTCCTCAAACAATTTGCGGACATGTAGGAGAATGGATCTGGCATCCATCTTTTCATGTTGTCTCTGTAACTCAGGAGTCATAAAGCCCAACATACAGCACTGAGCAAGAGTGGAGTCATCAATGTACTTCACGTAGCGAGCGATCTCATCCTCGTTTGCCCCTTCTTCGGGCGCAGGCATCACTGTATCAAGGACGTACACAATTTTCTCCGCTGTGAGAACAATTCTCAAGTTACGGAGCCAATCCGTATAATTTGGACCAGTGAGGCGGTTGACATCAAGTATGCCACGTAAGGGATTTGAAAGCGACATTTTCTGAAAATAAAGATGCAGCAAAAATGAATAACATGCAGATTTTGCAAGAAATAAACTATCAAGATATGGACTTCTATCTTAATATGCGCCCACTATTTTACTAACGAGTCACGCGACACCCTCAGCACGTGAAACAGAAGTCTCCGACAGACTTCTAGTGGGGATCAAGATCCAATCAGCGTCTTAGTGTAACCTCGAGGGACTCGACCAATCACACTAAGCCTAAAAGGTAGGCAACTCTTGTCGATCACAACTCCTTGTGATTCCCGTCCTGTTCGGCCTCCGAATCACCATGTACTCAAGGGACTCGACCAACCATGATGCTCGGTTAAGTCAACACCTTCGTTACAAGATGAGTTTGATTTGATGATATACCCTCGAGGGGACTCGACCAAGTATACCATGCCCTCAAGTCACCGGTGACATCTCTATGTCATAAGCAAGATAGCGAATCGCGATATAGGTGAGTCTCGAGGGACTCGACCAACTCAACCTACACCGGGAATCGGTTCCTACTTATAACGATGGAAGGCCACGTGGGTCAATCTAATTGCCTCACATTTACCGACTTAATATTATCGAGAGATGTTTCTATGATTTGGTCTCCTAATATGATATGTCACACATATACATATTTAATATATATCTACATTGCATGCAAATATATATACATATCTAGTATGTGTATAAGCAATTACACCAGATGATCATGGACCACAACCTAATATGATTAGGCCCGAGCCAGTAGGCCTAATCACTCACATCAAGATCTATGTGTGCAACGGTGCATCTCCATACCCTGTGATCGTTCATTTCGTCCTTGTCGGTTCCGTCAACTTCTTGATGCATCTTCATGCATCACGATCGTCCGTCTCGTGGGTCCCGCTATCGCATCCACGCTCCCGCTGTGCCTCCTCATGTGATTACAACTTAATCATAGGCACGCAGGCCTGACAATAAACGAGAAATATAATGGAGGTTCGCAGACCTCAATAATAATAATCACAGGTACACACATCACACGGTCTATGATCATCCGTCCACACATCATACATCACATGTATAAATAATCATTATCATGTAGGACTACTAAATAATAATAATAAAAAAATAATAATCAACTAAACCTTTTAATTAATTAATATTTTCTGAAATCAGGGACATTATAGGGAATTTCTAAATTTATAGGGGTATTTTCATAATTTTGACAAAATTTAAACCGGAATTTCTACTGAAATTCGAGGGCAAAACTGTCTTTTGCCCAAAAAAACCCTAATGCCCTTTCCCTTTCGTTGCTGCCGTCATGCCGCCCTATCGGCGACGACAGAGATGGGGCGAGGGCACCGCCCTCGCCAGGGGCGGCACGCCTTTTGCGCCATTGTCGGGCCGCGGGTGCGGACCCTTTCGGCGCCGCCACCGCAAAAAGCGGGTCGTGTCCCGCCGGGCGATTATTCTTCGGGGGTTTCGCCCAGGAACAACGGCAGTGGCGCCGCCGCCCTACGGCGGCGGCGCCGCCGCCGCGGCACCCTCTCGCCCGGCTGCCGCCCCCGTGACAAAGAGCTGCTGCAGCAGACGACCCCCTGTGCTGTCGGCCGGCTTGCTACTGACACGCACGCAGATCGAGGGCAACAACTGTTGCTGCCCTTCCTTGTTTTTGCGTCAATAATTTTGACGTCAAAATTCTTCCTAAACACAACACTCGCAGTTCAAAACCTATCGTTCACACGAATAACCTGGCTCTGATACAACTGTTGGGAAATCCTTGGGGGCGACATCATATGCGCAGTGGAAGAACAAGAAAAAAAAAAATCCCCGATTCCCAAAGAGATGTTTGTCGTCGAATGTAAGATTGCACGCGCAAAAAATCTCTGAAAACATGAAACCGCAGATAGAGTAGATTGTGTTACCTAGGGAGATCAGATATCCCCTTTTCCTTGCAGATCCTTAGGAGAGGGTGAAGGAGGTCAAGCGTCCTCCTCTCTAGCGGTGATCCACCGGTAGGGGTTGACGACGGCTCCTCAAAAAAACTCCGGACCTACTATGAGGTGGAGATGGAGAGGAGAATAGGAAAAAGGCAAACAAAGCTCTCTCAGCCCATGGGGCTCGATTCCCTCCCTATTTATAGAGGTCCCTGTCCAAACCCTAATGGGTCCTCCCCTAGTGGGTATTGGATCTGCATCCAATAAGACAAGGGGCCTGGGATATCTCATATCCAACCTCTATTCATTGCAATGCCTACCATATGTGTGTGACCCTCTAGGCCCAATATCGAAGCCGGCCGTGAGTCATACCTGTCGAGAACTCCTTCTAACTTCAAGTGAATTATTATCTGTAATAATTCACTCGACTCATCGACTTCTGGACATATACTAGGCCACTCACGCCATAGTCCCCCAAACGATACAAGGGAATCTAATCCATTGGACCTGTCTATCCTCAATCATCAGATACCTATAGTCCCTCATCCATCTAATATACAGAGATCAGTATATCGAGCATGGTGTTGTCGGACCACCACGGTTTCTTCTCGAAGTCTCGCTCTAATCGGTTCTCAGGAGAACTCTTTCTCTCTAAAACCCGTATGACCCTGGCTAGGGATTTGTCCGAGCAAGAACACATGGGATATTCCTCTCATGACACCGGAGAGTGGATGATCCTCTATCGATACTCAATAGCCCTCGTAAGGTAGACTACCACTTCCTAATGACCAATCGTACTAGATGGGACAGCCAAACCTATAAGTCCGGTATCAAAGAGTGGAGCACTCATACAGGACATCCTTGGTGTATCAAGTCTAAGGACCGGATACACCACTGGGATTCTGGATCGAATTTCTCGACAATAAGGCATCATCAACCATCCAGCATTCCGTAAGCGGATCAATCAATGAACTCATTCTCCAATGAGCACATGTACTGTATCCCTAGTGTCCCTACACAAGCAGCTATGAGACCAGCTGCATCCATCATATGGACGGGTATACAACACACCAGTCTGTCCGGTTATCACGATATCCCTCTTGAGTAACCTATGACCGGGATTATTTAGGATATGTGTTTAAAGGTGAATCGATCTCACTATCGTGATCTCATCACGATCCGATTCCCATTGCACAAATTCAAGGACATCACAATATATGTATGCATTTATGCAATAGTTATAAAATGATATATGCCAAAATATAATAACAAAAAATATTCTATATTAAGTGACACGTGCCATCACTCACGTGATTGGCTTGCTGGGCACCTATGACTAGCACCATCTATCATGGACTTAGCTAGTTTTGCCTAAGTCATGCGGCACCTATGCGTGTCCGTCCGCAAAGGTCGGCCTCCCTGAAACATCTCATGGTCCCTTAGGACTTATAAAAGAGAAAACGGGTTAGAGAAAGTGTCTCACTCGGGATCCACAAGCAAACCTTTCAGGAAACACTTTATAGACAATGTAAATTACAAACAGACTTTACAAGCTCTGAACACTTTCACAACAAATGGGTCAAAATGGTCCACTACAGATCGATATCTTTCATAGGTGTCCACATGACACAATCTTTATTTACAAGCCTAAGAAGGTCACTAAACCCAACTAAAATGGGGCTGTTAAACCTTCGATCGTTCCTCTACATACTGTGCAAAGCATGAACAAACAGAAAGACACAGGTATATATAAGTATTATATCAAACATCATGTTTAGAACTTTGTTTGTGACACTACGTTCACTCCTGATTCCTCTTTGCTCAAGGTCACTGGCTTCTACTACCGATCTTCTTTCAATGGGCGAAGATCAACTACCCTTACAACTCTTTCTCCTTTTGACAAGCTCAAGAGAGAACCTTTACATCCACTTTTTATAAGGTAACTCTCACACATATCCCTTAGATCTACTTATAAGCTCAAGAAGGAGGGAACTCAATGTTTTGGCAGAGTTTTCTCAGTTTTTTCTTTAAGAATTCTTGCTCCTTTCTTGCTGCCCAAGTGGGGCATTTATAGACCCCAAATGGTTTCAAAAATAGAGCCAAAAATTTAAATTTTTAAATCTTCTGAGTACGGGTGATACCATCGCCTGTACTAGGTGCTAGTCATAGGTGCCCAACAAGCCAATTACGTGAGTGATGGCACGTGTGACTTGACATAAAATCTTTTTTTTCTTATTATATTTTGGTATTTATCATTTTATATTAACTATTGCATATATGCATGTATATATTATGATATGCTTGGATCTATAAAATGGGAATCGGATCATGATGAGATCACGATAATGAGATCGATTCACCTCTAAATACAGATCATAAATAATCCCGCTCATAGGTTACTCGAGAGGGATATCGTGATAATCGGACAGACTGGTGTGCTGTATATCCATCCATATGATGGATGCAACTGGTCTCATGGCCGCTCGTGTGAGGACACTAGGGATATAGTACAGGTGCTCATTGGAGAATGAGTTCACTGATTGATCCGCTTACGGAATGCTGGATGGTTGATGATGCCTTATTATTAGACAGCAATTCCATAGTCCTAGTGGTGTATCTAGTTCTTAGACTTAAGATACCAAGGATGTCCTGTATGAGTACTCCATTTTTTGATACCAGACTTATAGGTTTGGCTATCCCAAATCTAGTATAGTTGGTCATTATGAGTGACAGTTGACCTTACGAGGGCTATTGAGTATCGATAGAGGATCATCCACTCTTGGCATCATAAGAGGAATATCTCATGTATTCTTGCTCAGACAAATCCCTGGTCAGGGTCATTCGGGTTGAGAGAGAAAGAGTTCTCTAGGAGAATCCGATTAGAGCGAGACTCGAGTAGAAACCGTATGGGTTTGACATCACAATGCTCGATATACGGTCTCTAGGATATTAAATGGATGAGGGACTATAGGTACACGGTAATTGAGGACAGACAGGTCCAATGGATTGGATTCCCTTGTATCATCTGAGGACTAAAACGTAGTGGCCTAGTACGTCTGTAGTCGATGAGTTGAGTGAATTATTACAGAGATAATAATTCACTAAGTTAGAAGAAGTTCTGATAGGTATTACTCACGGCCAGCTCGATATTGGGCTTAGAGGGTCACACACATATGGTAGGCATTGCGATGAGTAGAGGTTCGGATATGAGATATCTGCTAGAGCCCCTGTCTTATTGGATATCCAATAAGCCCCTGAATTATTGGATCCCATGGACGAGATCCAATAAGAGCCCATAAGAGATTATTGGATAGAGATCCACTAATCTAAAAGGCTTGGGTAATTGGATGCAGATCCAATACGCACTAAGGGAGGATCCATTAGGTTTTGACAAGGGGCCTCTATAAATAGGAGGGATTCAGAGCCTCATAGGCTAGAGCCTTTGCTTGCATCTCCTATTCTCCTCCCCCTCTCTACCTCAAAGTAGGTCTGGAGTTTTGAGGAGCATCGTCGCAGCCCTGTTGTGTGAATCACCACTAAAGCGGAGGACGCTTGACCTCCTTCACCCTTTCCTAAAGATCTGCAAAGAAATAGGGATATACGATCTCCCTAGGTAACACAATCTACTCTATACACAGTTTTAAGTTTCGCAGATTTTACGCACCAATCTTTGAACGACGATGAACATCTCTTTGGGAATAGGGGATTTTGTTTTCTTGTTCTTCTACTACTTATGTGATGTCGCCCCTAGATTTCCCAACACTGGGTAGTACCATCACCTGCTAATCTGACACTAGACAGTACCACCGCTTGACACACTAACACTAGGGGATACCACCGCCCAGTTTGCCGATACCACCTTCTGATAGCTTCGAAGAATGAGCTTTTGACTTTTCCAACTCATAGGCAGTTTCATCATCAGTTTAGCGATTCCACCGCCTGACCCAACTTTTAGGTCACTAGATGGGCTTTCCAATGAGCCCAAATCAGTCCCAGTTTAGGTCTAATTGACCCTTAATTGAGTTATCTTGATTAAATCTAAAATTAACTCAATTAGACCTAAACTAACTCGATCTAGATATAATCGATTATAAGTATGAATCCTATATTGTCCGACATGTCATTGGTTCATCCGATGCTTTATCTGATCCTTCGGTGCTTCGTTCGATCATTTGGCCTATTGCCCGATTGACATGTTGACCTCCTGCAACTTCCGATCTCCTTGGTGCAATGTTCGAACCTTTAGCTTGATGCCCGAACTCATAGTACGAAGTCCTTCCGGCACGTTGACCATTCCTCAGGCTCAATATTCAATCTTCTAACATATTCTACTCCGACCCAATATCTAATTTTTCTTGCTTCAGTCGAATTATCTTTCCTTGATCGAGGTTAGTCCTGCGTCACTCAAACGTATATTAGATCATAATTTCATCATCAATCTTTGATATTCAATAATCTTTCCCTTTTTTATGATGACAACCAATTAATGATGGATTTTAAACTAAACTCCCTCTATCAATATGTCATATTGAATTAAAGTAAACTCGAATTCAAAAAGAGTGATAACCTTTGAATTCAAGTTGAAACACTATTATTACATACATCATAATATCAAATCATGAGTTAAAATATCATTACAAGCATAATTTGAAATCATCATAATTTCAAAATATATCAAGTATATCGTACCATGATCATCATCATAACTTCTCTCACTTTATCATCAACAAAAAGAAGAAAGTACAACTAGTAAATTTTTAAAATACGTAAGCTAGTAAAATAGCAAGTTTTACATCATTTTAAAATATGTAAACTAGTAAATTTTAGAGATGTGCAAGTTTAGCAATTTTGCTTCTCTTGAGATATCTAAGCTTAGCAATTTTATTTTATTTTTGCAATATGCAAGCTAACAACTTTCTCTCCTTGAAATATGCACGCTAATAAGTTTTCTTTTCTTTGAAATATGCAAGTAATACTTTCTCCCCTTTGTTATTATCAAAAAGAATAGAAGAATATAATATTGTAATTCTTTTTCCTTTACATCAATTTTCAATTCATGACAAAGATAAATAACAAAGATAAATTTACATTAATATTTCAATCATAAAAAATGAAAGATCGGGTCATGAATACCAAAAGACTATGAGTCATTTTTTACAAATCTCTTCTTTTGTAAAAAGAAGGAATAATAAAAAAAGATCTTAATTTAAAAAGAAAACTCATGTCATAAAAATCAAGAAATCAATATCATGATCTGAAAAATGTATAAGAAGAGTTTATACATTTGGGAGATTTAACAATTTATCTAAATTTAATATTTAAGTTAGTACTTTTGGTTCTCTTGAGATACTAGCAATTTTCTTTCTCCCTTTTATCATTGTAAGAAAGAAGAAGAGAGAAATAATACAATGGTGCAATTTATTTTCCTTTACATCAATTTTCTAAGCATCATATAAGGTATATAACTTAAACACAATGGAATTATATATAATGAAACTCATGTCAAGAAAGATATAATATCAAAGATTATGTAAATACCAAAAGACATGATTTATTTTGATCTTCTTAAAAAAATTGAAAAGAAATCCTAAGAGATCGAATAGTAAGGTAAATATTAAGTTATGAATTCCGAAAAAGATATTCTCTTTAGTAAATAGCAAGAAGGAACATAGGAGAATAAAAAATCTTGATTCATGTATAAGAAATCTCAAGTTGTCAAGAGTATGATTCATATATTAAAAAATTCAAGTTATGATTCCTAGAATTCACAAAAAACACATGATTCATATAAAAAGAACTTCTCTTAAATAATAAAATGGAATGATACGAGAATATATAATAAGATATTTTAATTCATAAAATATTTTAAATTATAATTCCGAGGAATCAAGAGAAAAATCATCATTCATTTAGATAATACTCCTCTTTAGTAAATAATAAAAAGAAATCTTAGGAGATTAAAGATCTTGATTCTTAAAAAAATCTCATGTATCAAGTTCATGATCGGATAAAACTCATTCAAATTTAATTTATCAAATTATCAAAATTACTTTCTTAGTTCAAGAGATTCATGGATCACTTGTTGAAAAATTGAAAAGCTTTAGAGATATTTTCAAGAAAAATGCATTCCCTTTTTAGTTTTAATTTATGTGATTTATTTCATATAAGCATATCTTTACCTTTTATGTCAAATCCATACATCATTATTTAAAACCAAAAAATAAAAAATTATCACAAAAATCATCAAGATCAATAAACCATAAATCATAAAAATCATTATGCATAATTTCAAAATATAAACTTATTAAGTATGATTTCAAATCATCATTACTTTAAATCATCATTACATTATTACATCATTAAATCATCAAGCATAGTTTCATTAAACATAAAGCATCTTCAATCAAAATCATTTTATTTCGACGAGTGACTTTTGTGAAGTGTGCTGGATCTCCGATCATAAGCCTTAGCATCTACTATCAAAATTTTATTTTTGCACCTAGCTTTTAATTGTAAAGATATCTATAAGAAAAGTGAGTTTTCTTTAAATACCCATTAACTTTAGGTCCCTCGTGGTTGGATCTACTTATCTTAATTTTTGGCATTTGATCATTTATGGTTCCTTTAGGAACCCAAACCAATTTATCTACCGTAAAAATTATACTTAACCTTAAGGGTAATATACAATGTGGGTCCTTTAACAAATAAAGTCAGTTTTTATTGACTATTGCTACTCACAAAATCGATTCGTACTTTTTTATGTACATGATCCTTATTGGCAAGAATCATGTTTAATGATTTGCTACCAATTTTAATTTTTTTTTTAAGTTTATTGTAATACTATATTTTTCTTTCTTAAGTGAGTCTAATTCTTCACATTTAGTGCAAGGGGTTAATATATAATTATCATGCTCATTTTTTAATTTTTTTAAATTACTAGAGAGAGAAGCATGATTCTTTTTTAACACTTTATATTTTTTATCAACTAATTTAAAATCATCATATAAATTATGAAAAATATTTAATAATTTATTGTAAAGTAAAGGGGTTTTGGTTGAGTCATTTACCTCGAGAGTCATCAAAGTATAGTTCGACACTTCATCTTTGGTTTACTTATCATCTGCAGATACACTCGATTCATCCTAAGTCACATTAAGTATTTTTTTTTCTTTGGCAGCCTCTTTTTTTTAAGTTTATTTTTATTCTTAGATTCTTATTTTATAAACTTTTTAAATTTGCTTGTGAGGAATTCAAAGTCATCATCACTTAAGCTTTTACTCGAGTGGTCTTCTTTTGTTCTAAGTGTCAAATACTTCTTGTTCTTTGGAAGGTTATTCTCATATTCATCAAGTTCATCATGTCTTATATGTCATTTTATAGGTTATTAATGACTCAATAAGTTCTTCAAGTAAAAAATTACTTAAGTCATTTGCTTCTTGTATTACAGTTACTTTCAAATCCTAATTTTTAGAAAGAGATAGTAAAACTTTATTAAAAAGTTCAAGATTCGAAAAATATTTACCAAGAGCTTTTAAACTATTGATGACATCCATAAAACGAGTGTACATGTCAATAATAGTTTTGCTTGATTTAATTCGAAACAATTCAAAATCATGCATCAAAAGATTTATTTTAGACTTTTAAACTCTATTTATGTCTTTATGTGTAATTTCAAGAGTATGCCAAATGTCATATGCAGTTTCACAAATCAAAATACGATTAAACTCATTTTTATCTAAAGTACAAAATAGAGCGTTCATAGCTCTAGCATTTAAAAAAAAGAGTTTTTCTCCAAATTATTCCATTTGTTCATTAGAATAGAAGATTTTTGAAAATTATTTTCAATAATATTCTATAAATCAAAATTCATAGAAAGTAAAAAAACTCTCAAACATATTTTCCAATAAGTGTAGTTCATCCCATTGAACATCTGAGGATGAATGATAGAGTGACCCTCTAGATTGCCAGAAAAAGTCATCTCTTTGGGTGTTAAACCAACGAAGAGAAACGTGGCTCTGATACCAACTGTTAGGACTGCATCGACAATAAGAGGAGGGGTGAATTAATACTTTTGAAAAATCACGTCGGTTTGAAAAATTATGTTTAACAAAAACCGATAATGAAAGTGAGCATGACTTAAAGTAAGTGTAAAGTGGAGTAAGCAATAAAATCAGTAAGTAATAAAAGTAAATAATAAAGGAAAAGAGAATACCAGATTTATAGTGGTTCGGTCATCGTGACCTATATCCACTCCTCATTCCTCTTTATTCGAGGTCACCAACTTCCATTACCAATCTTCTTTCGATGAGTGTAGATCAATCACCCTTACAACTCTTTCTCCTTTTGACAGGTTGATGAGAAAACCTTTACACCCCTTTTTACAAGGTAACTCTCGTACACCTCCCTTAAATCTACTTCTAAGATCAATGAGGAGAGAACTCAATATTTTAGCAGAGTTTTCTCAGTTTTTTCCTTAAGAATTCTTGCTCCTTTCTTGCTGCCCAAGTGGGGCATTTATAGGCCCCAAATGATTTAAAAAATAAAATCAAAATTTTAAATTTTTGGGTTTTCCTAGTAGGGGCGGTACCATCACCTGTCAGTCTGACACTAGGTAGTACCACCACCTGACACACTGACATTGGGCAGCACCATCGTCCGATCTAGTGGTACAACCATCTAACAACCTCGAAGACTGGGCTTTTGGCTTTTTCAGCTATAGGCGATTCCATTCTGACCCAATTTTTGGATCATTGAATGGGCCTCCCAATGAGCCCAAATCAATCTTAATTTAGGCTCAATTGACCTCTAATTGAGTTATTTTGGTTATACAAAAAAAATAACTCAGTTAGACCTAAACTAACTTGATCTATACATAATCAATTACAAGCATGAATCCTATATTATCAGACATGTCATTGGTTTATCCAACGCTTCTTCCAATCCTTCAACGCTTGTCCGATCCTTTGGCGTATTGCCCAATCAACATGTTGACCTCCTGCAACTTCCGATCTCCTTGGTGCAATGTCCAATCCTTCGACTCGATGCTCGAACTCATTGTACGAAGTCCTTCCGGCACGTCGATCATTCCTTTGACTCGACGTCCAATCTTCTGACATGTTCTACTTCGACCCAACGTTTGATTCTTCCTGCTTTAATTGAATTGTCTTTCCTTGATCGAGGTTAGTTTATGCATCACTCAAACTATATTATATCATAATTTTATCAATTGATTTCATTATTATAAAATTCAACATGTTACAAAATAATAATAAGTTGGATTTGTTTTGGGAGGTATTTGAGTATGCTTAAATCACTTTTTAGATACCTTTTAATAGATCTAAGATGAAAGTATTCGAGTTAGATTCAGCAAATGAAAAATAAAATGCTCTTTCGAGGAATTGGAGCTCAAAATGTTGAGTGGATCCTCCATTAGAATTGACTCCCAATCATGAAAATTTCAACACAAATGTGCTCCCTTAATTTTTCCCATGCAAGTCACTACTGAAGAAAATTGATTACTTGGGCTGAACTTGACCTTGATTCCAAACCACCTTGACAAGTGATGCAAATTTTTGGAGATTCTGGAGGCTTTCAATAAGATTGATCATGAACATGCTTTGACCTCTTTGTTCCTTGTAAGATTTCCTTAATTTGATTCTGATATCATCACACTCCACCATATCCATGTTGTGGATCTGATTTTTTATCTGTGCATCAACATAGGAAATGCTTGAAGACAAAGAAGCAGAACAGATTAAGAAATGCTTGAATAAGAGGTAAAATGAACTCAGAGAATTAATGCATGGATTCATTGATGGGCCTCTTGGAGTTGCCACGAAACTCTCAATCTTGATCACCAATGTAATAAGAATTCACTAGAACAATCCTCTTCTCTATTCACTTGACCCAAAGTTGGCTTTTCATACTTCTCTGTTTCTTGTCTGTGCTTTGTTGTCTGTGCTTTGTATCCCCATCTTAACAATCTCTTGGTGCTAATAATTTCAAGATCTAATAGTTGAACAACAGGATTTGCTAACCAAATTTTCTGCAATTTACTGCCAAAATGTGGCCAAGCCAAGACTTCATCCAGTCCAACATAAATATAAATCCAAGATAAATAAACCAAATTCATGTTTATTTCTTGTCCTCCATATGAAGGAAGAAATCTTGTAGAAAATTCCAAAATCCTGTTACAGGTGGTGGATACTTAGAACAAAGAGAACATTTGTGCAAGAATCATGCCTTCAATGTCTGATCAGCAAAGCAAACAATATAACAGACTTAAGCAAGTGAGGATTTTCCAGAGAGAATTGAAGGCATGTTTTCATTGCCACTAAGATTGCTATGGGCTTATCATATGATGACTCCCTTGGAACTGTGATAATATGCATGCACCTACTTCGACCTAATTAAGTATGTATTTAAAAGCCGAGCTATCCAATAATAATGATATCTGTAAGGCATGGTCTGCAATTAATCCTTATCCAAACCCCTTCTGAGACTGTCTGTCAATTGTCTTCTTTTTTTCGTTAAGGTCCTTTAACTCCATTTCTCCAGCTCATTTAGGATTTAGCCATATCTGCTCCTGTTGGAGAACTTTCACAACTTGAGAGCATGTGTCTCAGACTAGATAGTTCACAAAGTTATGAAGAGCTTACACAGGACTGTATCTAATTTCATATGTTCATCAGTCAATTTGAGACTCCTAATCAAAGAAAAACTTAACAGTTGCAATTGCATGGATAATAAATTTCCAATGACATAGTTCTTCAAGTTTTGTGGATTCAGTCCAGGGTAGAGAAATGCATTTATATCACCAAGACAAAGCAGGCAACATCCTTGCAATGAGCTGTAACCTTCATTGCAGATGTGATTTCTGAGGACAACATCACATGCCTATTGATGGTACAGAATCATGCAAATTGACCTCAACAGTCACTCAGATGCCTCACCTGGATTTCCGGGCAGAATCTTTCAACTCTTAAGTGTTTCCCAAGGCAATGTTGGTACAGTGAACTGAATTAATTGTATTAAGACTTGCCAAGATCTGGGTGGATACTGTAGCTCCATGAAGGGTCTGCACAAGCTTGATCAAGAAGCTCAGAAAAAGAAGTTAGTCCGGACTTTATCTGGCTGTTAGTACAGTGAACTGAATCGATCGTATCAAGCCTTGCCAAGATCTGGGCGTATGTGGTGGGGTGGCTCCATGAATGATCTGCTCAAACCTGATCAAGCTCAGAGCAAGAATTTATTCCGGCATTTAATCGAACACTTTATCAAGGTACTCATGAAGTGTGAATCTTCTCTTCTTGCTATTGAGCTCATGAGAATGTGAATGCAGGTGGCCTGAGGCAGCTAAAGCTTATCAGTCTTCTGTGTCCTCCGGCCATTTCATGCAAGCTTACACTCGAAATCTGCTGTCTCTCGCTACTTCAACCGTACGCTAATATTTTCCGGCGCGACCATGCCGTCTTCAATGCCTCATCCACCGACAGTCGAACACATTGAAGTCCTTCAACTGCTCTGCTGGCTCCTCAGGTCCCCAGTGGCCAGGTCGATCATGGAGGATGCCTCCAGCAAAGAGACGAATAAACGCCGCCAAATCCAGTCTCGATGAACACACAGCAGACAGCACTCGCAAGCCGCGTAGCTTCTCCTAGCTTGGACCGATCCAGAACGCCACAACACGGAATACCTGAGTAGGAGAGGATGTACGTATTGATAATTGATTCTAGTTCCAGGTAATTATAGGCATGCTGTAGTGACATATGATTTAAAAATTGTAGAATAGTTTCTACACTTAACTCAATCACGAGTGAAGGATTGACGTAGTTACTTTAAGTCCTATAAATAAGATCATAGTTCATGAATCAAGATAGAATATGTGTACACTTGGGAATATCTTGTAACCTTTTATTTAAATATTACTATGATTTTCTTGATCGAAAAAATTCTTTTTAATTGCATCATAGTATTTTATTTTTATCATTTCCTTGCTCCTCCATCCCCTGTAGTATCATAGCTAAGTTTCAATTTGAACTAGGTATTATGATTTTCAATGACAATTTTATGTCGCAACTCCTTATTCTCATCTTCTCGTGCAAATACTATGAATTTTGAAGTATCAAGATGAAAACTCTATTTAAGTTTCAAGATCTTTGTGACTTAATAGAGAATGGATATACAAATCCAGATGAAGAAATCGAGCTGAAGGAGAATAGAAGGACTTAAAGGCATTATTTTTCATTCAACAAGTTATACATGAAACAATCTTCTCAAGAATTATAGTAACGACAACCTCAAAGCAAACTTTGTTAATACTTCAAAATGAATTTGAAGGCTCATCATGAGTGATTATCCTAAAACTTCAAACCATTCGTCATGAGTTTGAAATTTTATTTATGAAAAGCAATGAATCAGTGCAAGATTTTCTTTTGACTAAAATTGTTAGTCAAATGAAATTTTATGGTGAACATCTTCTTGATCATATAATTATTGTAAAAGTTTTAAGAAGTTTAACTCCGAAATTTAATCTATATTGTTACTACAATTGAGGAATCAAAACATTTATCTACATTTTCATTTGATGAACTAATGAGTTCTTTACAAACACATGAAGCAAGATTGAACAAATCACTTGAAAAAAAGTGAAAAAAAAATATTTTAAATTAAGAGAGAGTCTTTTACTTTGAAAGAAGATCAAAAATCAGCAAGAAGTGGACGTGACAAAGGAGAATTTTGTGGTAGAGGAAATGGAAAAGGAAGAGAATACTTTGATAAACATAATGAACAAAAGCAATCAAATTATGATAAAAAAAACTACAAAAGTGAAATTCAATATTACTATCGTAAAAAGTTTGGTCAAACGAAGACCGAAGGTAGATTGTCGAAAAATAAAAAAATAAGTACGGAGAAAAATAAAGAAAATAGTAAATTATTTATGACTCATTTACAAATTAATGATATCTTAAATGATATTTGATTTTTGGATAGTGGATATTCTAATTATATGTCAAGCATAAGATCAATGTTTAGAGATATTGAGGTGAAGACAAGTTAAGGGATAACAAGCAAATCCAAGTGAAAGAAAAAAGAATAATTGAGGTGAAGACAAGTCAAGGGAAGGTAAAATAACTTGATAATGTTTTCTTTGTTCATAGTTTATCACATTACTTATTGAGTGTTGGCCAATTGATAAATGATGGATATTCAGTTATATTTGACGATGGTTCATGTACTATTAAAGATAAAAAAATCTCGTTTAATTATGTTAAATATTTGCATGACACAAAACAAGATATTTCTACTTGATGTTTTAAAAATTGAAAAGTATGCTCTTGTTGTAACTTAAAAGAATGAGTCTAATATATGATATTTAAGATATAGACACTTTAACATTAGAGGTTTGAGGTTGTTAAATAAAAAAAAATAGTTTTCAAATTATCTAAAATTAATATACTTGATGTATGTAAAGTATGCAATGGATCTACTAAAAAAATCTAACATAATTAATTACAAAGCTGCAGCAACATCCATGACTGTAAATGAGAAATTGAAACATAAAGATGATACATATTTGACAAATGCAAGATATTATAGAAGTTTAGTTAGAGGTTTGATTTATCTAACTGGCACTCGACCAGATATTACATTCTCTAGTGTAGTATCTAGGTTTATACATAGCCTAAGCAAATATCATCTTGGAGTTGTTAAAAGAATTATACGTTATATTGCTAGAACTACAAGTATTTAGTATTCTCATAATTTCAAATTTAAATTATTTGGTTTTACTGATAGTGATTGGGCAGGAGTTTTAGATGATAGAAAGAGTACTTTAAGTAATATTTTTAGCATCGAATCAGGAGTTATATTTCGAAGTTCAAACAAGTAAGCAACAACTGTGTTATCGATATCGGAAGCATAATATATAGCCGTAACATCAGCAGCTTGTCAAGCAATATGACTTAGAAGACTTCTAGAAAATCTTTATCAAGAACAAAAAGAAGCAACGAAAATATTTTGTAACAACAAAGCCACAATTATAATAATGAAGAATCTAACATTTCATGGAAGAATATAGAGATACGTTATTATTTTATCCGGGATCTTATAGTAAATAGAGCCATAGCAGTAAAGTATTATGAAATAGATGAACAAGTTACGGATATCCTCACCAAGTCGCTTCTAGTTCAAAAACATATTTATTTCATATCGTAAATCGGTATAACTATGAATCAAGAGGAAGTGTTGAGAATTGATTCATAATAGTTATCTAGGTAGTTACCATGTCCTATGTAATTATAAGTATGTTCTAGTGACCCATGATTTAGAAGTTATAAGATAATTTTTATATTTAACTCTAGGTCCTATCATATTTCATGAAGTTAAATAAAATACGTGTATACTTGAGAATATTTGTAAGTGTTTTTATCTTACGTCTTATTTAAATAATATTATTTTTTTTATCAGAATGATTTTTTTAATTATATTATAGTATTATATTTGTATCGTTTTGCTCCTCCATCCCAGAACCGTCCTCTTCGTAGCGACGATCTGCCAGCGAGATGAACAGGAATCGTTCTCCGGATTAGGAATCCATTGCTTTCACCGCCTGTGCTTGCCGTGTTAGCTCTCCACGGTTGGTTGAGCACTAATGGCATGGACAATCACTGCTGATAGATGGGACGTGGAGGCGATTGAGACTCGAGACCATAGCATTCATCCGGGAGCGCTCTTTTGGTAGGGACAATCGGTCGAGCGATGGAATACATGCAGGTGTGGCACGCAAAAAGGACGCCACGTTAACGACGGACACGGACAGAACTGAACCCCTACAAGATTCGTGCCGGCACGATCACCCCATCACCGCCCGGTCATAGGAACGTTTTGGGGCCCACACCATCTTCCCAACTGCCCAACGAATCAAGTACTATCCACGACAGCACTTAAAATGCCTCAACCATCTCTCGTGGGCTTTTATCAGTTGGTGCTGTTCAGCGCAACATTACTAATCACAAGAACACTCTAATTTTGAAGTGAAATTGGTCACAAATATTTGTATTTAATGCAATCGTCCTCTTTTATCTAACACAATTAAATACCTTAATTCTAACCCTTGATTTCGATTGGGAAGACTCAATCATCACCACCAAAGTTTCCACTGATACAATGTACTTACGACGTCCAAAAGATATCTAAGCCGTTCTCAAGTGATATAAATCCATGTGCATATAATCCTTTGACGTGATCTACACAATGCTCGAGGAGATATGCATACAAATAATCTTTTATATGAAAAAATTATTTCTCACAAAATATATATATATTACCTCTTGTCGACATAGGCACAGGGAACTTATAACTATCTTGATTGGACTTACATCCGTGTGGATAGATAAAGGGAGGTAGGTTTTTGCATTAACTGGACTATAATGTTTATAACCATGCATTGAATAATAATTAATTGATAATATTTTTACTATCAAATATTATTTTTGATATTTTTCATTTATATTTTCTAGACCATCAATTAAAAGATAAATAATAGAATCTTGATTAATAAAGTCTATTGTCTTTTCCATTGTTTTTTTTTTTTATCAAAAACTAACTATAAGATAACGAGAATTGCTGCATTATCACTCCTATTTGCCTCATGTTATGGCTGAACGGCCAATAAAATTGTATAATTTCTTTAGAAAATAATTATATTTTAAGTATTTCTTAATCAATATTTTTATTTTATTATTTTCTCAAACAGTATATTTAATTAAAAAATATTTAAATTATCTTTCAAAATTTTTTTGTTTATTATAATGTTATAGACTTTCAACCTAAACCAAACTAATTACAATAATCGTCTACGAGCAATAACAATCAAAGAGACACATATGATATCGTATTTTTCAATAATATTTACAGTATTTTTAATACCTTAATGGAACACTATGAATATTATTTAAAAAAAAATACTATAAATGAGTGAAATAAAAATACTATAATAGTTAAAAATTGATAAAAATAAATTAAAAAAATGATGAGAAAACTTTCGAGGGATATTTTGAATATTTTTAAAAATTAAGATTACTTTTTGAATAAAAAAATCAAAATATAAATATTTTCTAGGAAAATCATGCAATACAATTCCACTCATGGGTCGTAGCCAACACCCAATTCCACGTGGTTTGGCTTTGTCCAAACAAGGAAGATACGTCCCTGGTCATTTATGCCGTCACACCCCCGCGATCACCTGCCTATGCATTGGTGCTAACCTCCGGGGCCCACATTCCGAATGCGTGTGCCCAGATACGAGAATTGAACCATGTAGTAAATATTTGACGTCCTCATCATATTTAAAAAAGAGTTGTAAACATATTTCAGACGACCCTACCCACTCCGATACCTGCACTGTTATTAGACGGGACACAGCAGGTTCCTTATTGGTGGTCTTCCGGGGCCCATCAGCCAATCACATCCCCCCACCTTCGCGCATTAACTCGAACGCAGATGCTATGCAGGCTACTTTGTATCGAAAACCATCCATCCCACTGCTCTTCCAATCTCAACCGCCCATTGGAGCGGGTCAACTCTTGATAATTTAAACAAACGGTTGATATGAACCTTTAATCCTTTCCCGTGCAAGTTATCCTGCACAGGTCGACAACGCCTCACCCACCCGGAACGCTCTCCGGCTCCCATACAATCATAAATAACGACCCGCCTCTCTCGATTCGCTCACCTTCTCTTCCACCACCTTTCTCTCTGTCTCATCACCTTCTTGCGGCGTCGCTGCCACCCTCCTTCGGCGGAGCAGGAAGAATGGGACTCTTCAGGCTGGTGACGGGGCTGCCGGGTCCGAGCGGGTTCGGATCCGCTTCCACGGCCGAGCAGGTCACCGCTGGCATTGACGCCTCCAACCTCACCGTCATCATCACCGGTCCGTCCATCCTCTGCTCTACTTCTCTTACTGCTCTGCTTGCCTTCTTGACGATGCAAATGTCAATCCAAGTAGAGAATAACTTAACTTGTTCGTATATATTTCCATTAACGATCATCAATGAGGGTTTTTACCCGATGCAGGAGGTGCAAGCGGGATCGGCACAGAGACCGCGAGAGTTTTTGCGCTTCGAGGAGCACACGTCATCATTGCTGCAAGGAACTTGAAGGCTGCCGATGGCGCAAAGCAACTCATCCAGCGAACTGCTCCAGCATCCCGAGTCGACATCTTAGAGCTCGATCTGAGCTCGTTGAAGTCCGTGCGAGCCTTCGCAGATAAATTCCTTTCCATGGATTTACCTCTCGACATCTTGATGTATGTGCTTCTTCTTGTTACTGTTCTTCCATATCCTGCATCACAACTGAGACAGTTTTGTGCATCAAATCGGTTACCAGAAACAATGCGGGTGTGATGTTCTGTCCCTATCAACTCTCCCGGGATGGAATCGAGATGCAGTTTGCTACAAATCATCTGGGTATCATATGCATTTATATCAGTGTTTTGAGTTCTTAGCGAAGCTGTTGGTTTAATCAATTGAACTTTACACTACAGGTCACTTTCTGTTGACGAATCTTCTCCTTGAGAAGATGAAAAGCACAGCGAAGAAGACAGGAATGGAGGGTCGCATCATAAATCTATCATCGATAGCTCACAAGCATACATACAAGGGAGGAATATGGTTCGATAAACTTAATGACAAGGATGTGTAAGTTTCAGTTGGCAACTGCTCTGCTGCATTCATATGAGAATGGTTATTTCATCAATAGAGCTGGTTGATGTTTTCTTCTGTTTCCTTGTTGCTTTATCAGATACTCGGATAAAAAGGCATATGGACAGTCCAAACTGGCCAATATATTGCATGCAAATGAGCTATCTCGGCGCTTACAGGTACTCAGTTTGATGCATAAACTACACAAGGAATCATACCAAAGAACAAAAAATGCATAACTACCATTATATTTGATTGATATACAAATATGTTTCTCAAAATGGACTCTTATACGAACAGTTTGCAGATATAAATAATTCGTTCATGGTCCACATCTTTTTATAACCCTTTTGCAATATTGTCACAGATAATATGTATTAACTTAGCAAAGACAAGTAAAAACCCTGTTCTGTTCATACATCTTCTTCCTTCTCATTCCTCAAATTTATTCACGCTGTTTATGCGGAGAAAGAGGAAAATAAAGCATGAACTAAATCATTTTCTGGATTACGCCTAAGCTCAAAGGAGAAGTCTGTTAACTCATAATTTCATGCTTAATGTGCCATTAGGTGAAATAATTTCATAATTTCATGCACAAACCTGACACAATAGCTGAATTGTGCATCTGCTGCTGCTCCATGTCGTCATCCTGGCTTATCCTGCATGGACCTGGGTGACCATTTTAGTACTTTTAGAATCACAAGTACAAAAGATCTTATCCATCTTTGAATGACTGACAAGATTGCTCTTGGTTTCTAAATAGATTTTCCACAGTTCTCAACCAATTTAGTAACAGGGATAAACAAGCAACATACTTTTATCAGTAAGGAAGTCACTTTCTGTTGACCAAGACCTGGATCATCATCAGGGCAGGAGTATATATAAGTTAATTTTCCTTCAGGTGGTGAGATTTTACACTACTG
The DNA here is from genome assembly GCA_900464855.2 of Musa schizocarpa. Taxonomy (NCBI): domain Eukaryota; kingdom Viridiplantae; phylum Streptophyta; class Magnoliopsida; order Zingiberales; family Musaceae; genus Musa; species Musa schizocarpa. The sequence goes on from LS990920.1 coordinate 12,408,741, forward strand.
GCCCGTAAGATGCATCCATACGTACATGTAGCCTGTTTTGTTTTCTCAATCTGAATTCTCGATATGTAGCATGGTATGACAGGTTGGTTTTACACAGATTTACCACTCTCATGGTTAACAGGAAGATGGTGCAAAAGTTACAGTAAACTCTGTTCATCCAGGTCTGATCATGACAAATTTGATGAGGCATTCTTTCCTTTTAATGCGTATGCACGATGAACCTTCCAAGTTGATGATTTTATTTGAAGACTGAAAATTCCGAACTCATACATTGTGCTTGCTGCTTGCTTGCAGGGGTGCTAAAAGTATTCAGTTATGTCTTCTGGAAGAATGTACCACAGGTGTGATGCACTTGGTTGATGATTAAAGCCGCTACTCTATGCATAAAAAGAATCCTTTTTTCCTGCAAAAGATAGGGCAATCTGGATTAGAATCCTGCGATGCGATGGAGAATCTAATTTTCCTCTTGCTCATCTAGTATCATGCTAAGCTATATTTCTGATTAGATAGGTGCGAGTTGAAATGACAAAGAAAACAAAAGTCTCACAATATTAAGCCACCTTCACCTGCCAATAGTCCGGCCGGCTGGCTTCCCTCCTCATCTTGAATAGGTTGTGGCCAATTTCTGCTCGAGGTGGTGCTCAAGCAAATGTTTGACCTAGATAATTTTATAGGTGGGAGATCAATCCCTCCGCGGTTCTCAAAAGAAGAAGAAAAATAAAAATCAGAAGAGAATCACTAAAAATCTTAATAATTCTATATGATGTTAATTACAAGGGGTAAACATGAGAGTCGTGTATTCTACGTACGAGCAGCTACTACAATGTTAGATTTTATGATCATTTATAATTGAATAAGATATATATAATATAATTAATTGGATTCTGATGAAATATATTGATCAATAGTAAAGAAATCCACTTAAAGTAGAATTATGTATTCTACATACATACATACATACAGGGAGCAGCTACTACATGCTACGTCGCACTGCATCCGAGCCTCAAGGGTGTGACCGGGAAGTACTTCTTCGACTGCAACGAGGAGATGCCGAGTTCTTGGGCCAGAGACAACAAGTTGGAGAAGAAGCTCTGGGAATTCAGCGAAAAGCTGGTTAAATGAACCTGGTAAAACCAGAATAAGCCAAGCCTAAGAGATCTCCCATAAAATTGTTGATATTTCCCTACTAGCGACCTATGACTGTAAGGTTTCAATCTACCTTTCTTTCTTTCCTCCGATTACATGCTGCAAAATTGTTGAAGGTGTAACTATAGCAATCGGTTGGCTGCATGCCAAAGATCTTTTAGATCACTCTGTAACTGCAACTCTCCACACCTGGAGCAACAAAATTACAACCTCAGCTTTTGAGCAAGTAGGAGACAAAGCATCATCTTGAACTAAACATCCCACTTTTATTATTATTCTTCTAAAAGTAATTTCAGAAAATTAATTCAACATCATCTTGAGGTAATTGCATGTAACATAATGTTATTGGAGTTATCCAACAATTTGGAACCTTTGAGATCAAACATGTAGCAAATAAAATCCATGTAAGCAGCAGATCATAAGGATTAGATCCATCACATAATAGTCTGCCACATGATAGTTTCACAAGACTAGCTTATCTTGATCAGAACACAAATGTAATCTCATTCTCACCCTCTGACAATAAAATGATCAGATTTAAGCATCCAAGTAACATCAATTTGGAACTGTATGATAGATACCTTTGCTATCTTAAAAGTTATATGCAGTATATGGATCAGGAAATGTGATAAGGTAAAGAGCTTAGTACATCATTTTACCCACTACAAACAAACAACTGTGAAATAAATGAAAAAGACATCCAAAAGATAATGACCCTTAGGCATCATTTCCATTTCAAAATATTCAATCCAGTCAACCACATGATCACCAATCACAAGGATCATCTGAGAAAACCTCAACCCACCAAAACACATTTTTCACATACTCATTAGGACTTCTCAAAGTCAGTGATAGGAGGAGACATGTTCAAGTAGCAGACAAGGCACACACTACTGCACTCTTCACCTTCCTGAAACAATACTAGCTGTTGTTGAACAGAAACTCATTACACAGGATCAAAAGTGAAACAGTAAAATGTCAGAAACCACAAGTAAGAACTGACATCATCATCAATCACTTAACATAGAGCACTTTGTCATAGGAACAAGGAAAACAAAAATGTGCAGCTGACAAATGAACTATAGAAACCAAATGCAAAGCTGCATCCAAATCAAATCATTTAACAACTAGGCCAAATTAGCGGTCATTATCCTATCAATTTTACAGAAAGTTAAACTTAAACAATGTCCACCCACATTGTCCTTAGCTCAAAATCATGATACAGCTGAAACAATTTGAAAGCATACAATGCAAGTTAACCATTAGCAGAAGATAGGAGCTGCCCACATTTTAACAAGAAAAATGAATGCTAGTGAAGAATATAAGAAATGACAACAGCAACTCAGCATCCCAATTGAATCATTCACAATTTGGCCAAATTCAGTCATCATCTCCACAATTCTATAGAGAATGTCTAACATCATCATCTTAATTTTATAGAGAATGTCTAACATTGACTGTCATCTTAGTGCATCACTTATCATCTTTCATAATAATATATATGTTATCTCTAGTACATTGATATTTGATTAGTTAAGTTATATTATATATATATATATATATATATATATATTCTATGATCATTATATTATTAAGTGATTTCATGACATACACATTCTATGCATGCATAGGAATCTATTTAATAAAATGATGAGTATCTACTTAGTAGAAAGCTCTTTATTTTTTCCTATTGGGTAATTTTGCTTATTATATTATTTTTTAATTGGTCGCAATAGATTTCGATAAAAAAAAAATGAAAATCTCAAAACTCCAATCCTGCCTTTGGTATTTACTCTTTATAAAATAAAATAAAAATTGATAGAAAAATTCTTTTAGGATTTTTCAGAGAAGTATTAAAGGGGTGTTCGAATCAGATACTTTTTTAGGTAAATAAAGGTGTATGACAAAAGACAATTTCAGTTTCCACTATGGATTTCATGAAGTTCGTAATGGGATACAAATTTTAGAATTCATACACGTGGCTGTTTTCTAATGGATGAAGCTTTTGGTTTGGGCCGGCTTTGGGTTCGGTTCAGTTTGGGTCAAGTTGAGAGGAACCGGGCTTTCCATTTGATCTCGACCCGGTTAGCTAATAGGTCAAGTCGCCACTATGTGAGACGGACGCGTCGGGTTCCGTCTTGGTCGAACAATGAATCGGCGTCGTCGTTCTCCGCTCCTCCACCCCGCTTGCTTCCTCCTCGCCCGACCGCACTCCGCCGGGATCCCCGTCCGGCCGCCCAACCCTCCTTCCCCCGACAACAACGAGCGCGACGAGGGCTTCGTCAAGATCCTGTGCGACATCCTCCGTTCCCGCCCGCAGGGCTGGCGCGCCGCCCTCGCCTCCCCCTTCGTCGGCAACCGCCTCCGTCCCCGCCACGTCGAGCGCCTTCTCCTCATCCTTCACCATCAACGCCACGACGATCCTCGCCTCGCTCTTCGCTTCTTCGATTTCCTCGGCCTCCACCACCGCTTCCCCCAGTCCCCCCTCTCTTTCGCCCTCCTCGCCCACGCCCTCCTCCGCGCCGGCCTCCGCTGGCCCGCGTCTTCCCTCCTCCAGACCCTTGCCTCCCACCCCGGCGTCCTCCCGGTCGACGCCTTCCGCGCCGTCGCAGAGGCCGGCCGCCTCTGCGGCGCCCCCCGCTCCACCATCGCATTCGACTTCCTGGTCCAGGCCTACCTTCAGATCGGCCGCCCCTTGGACGCCCTCGCCGTCCTCAGTCTTCTCCCGGAGCCCCGGACCTTCAGCGACGTCATGCACGGATTGGCCAAGGCCAGGATGTTCGATCTGGTCTTCGCGGTGTTCGACGAGGCCGCGAGATCTGGGATCACCCTCGACGTCTTCATCTACACTGCGGTGGTGAAGGCCTTTTGCGAGCTGAAGGATTTGAATAGTGCTAAAGAAATCATTTCCCGGATGGAGGCCGATGGGGCAAATTCTAGTGTCGTCCCGTACAATGTGTTGATTCACGGGCTTTGCAAGAACCGAAAGGTTACGGAGGCGATGGAAATCAAGAATTCTTTGGGGTCGAGTGGGTTGAAGGCCAATGATGTGACTTATTGCACTTTGGTTCTTGGACTTTGCAGGGTGGAGGAGTTGGAAACGGCTGTGGAAATAACCAAGGAAATGATCGACTTAGGCTTGGTACCGACCAAAGCTGTTTGCTCCACAGTGGTGGATGGATTGAGGAGGAAAGGAAAGCTAGAAGAGGCTTTTGGATTAGTTCATAAGCTGGGAAACGTGGGGTTGATCCCCAATCTGTTTGCTTATAATGCTTTGATCAATACTTTGTGTAAGAGTGGGAAATTTGATGAAGCTGAATCTCTTTTTGCAAAGATGAAGGAGAAAGGTCTATCTCCGGACGATGTTACCTATTCAATATTGATTGATTCATTGTGCAAAAGGGGCAAATTGAATAATGCCCTCCAGTTGTTCGACAAACTGAAGGAAGAAGGTTTGCGAGTTACCATTTACCCGTACAATTCTTTGATTAATGGGCATTGCCGATCAGGAGGTTTGACCAAAGCAGAAGTTCTCTTTAGGGAGATGACCGAGCAAGGATTGTCACCAAATGAATTAACTTATACTTCGTTGATAACTGGATATTGCAGGGAAGGGGATTTGGCTAGTGCTTCGAAGCTTCACCGCCAGATGCCTGAGAATGGTTTGACATGGAATACTCATACTTTCACAGCCCTTATTAGTGGATATTGTCGGGCTAAATTGATGGTGAAAGCTGCTGGATTGTTTGATGAAATGGTAGAACTGAATGTGTTGCCGAACCAAGTGACCTATAATGTCATGATAGAAGGATATTGTTCTATAGGAGATACGGCAACAGCTTTCCAGCTATATGATGGGATGGTAAAGAAGGGCATCACCCCAGACAATTATACTTTTAGGTCCTTGATAACTGGCTTGTGTATGTGTGGCAGAGTGGCTGAAGCCAAGGAATTTGTAGATGATCTACACAGCGAGCATCAGGCACTAAATGAGATGAGCTGCAGTTCCCTTCTTCATGGATTCTGCAAACAAGAAAGAATAGATGATGCCTATGATCTCTGGAAAGAAATGGTGGAGAGGGGAGTAAATATGGATCTTGTCTGTTATAGTGTGCTTATTTATGGATCTTTAATGCAGGATAAAGTAAGATCACATTCGCTATTAAGAGAAATGATCAACAAAGGAATTAAGCCTGATGTTATTTTGTATACTAATATAGTTGATGCATATTCGAAGCTAGAAAAATTTTCAGAAGCCTTAGTTATCTGGGATAAAATGGCTGCTGAGGGATGTCAGCCAAATGTTGTGACATATAACGTACTGATAAATGGATTGTGTAAAGCAGGATTCTTTAATAAAGCACTGATGCTTTGCAAGGAAATGCTAGTTAGTGGAGTTCTTCCTAATAGTGTTACATTTGGCTCCTTGCTCGACTGCCTTACTAGAGAAGGAAATATGAATGAAGCTGTAATGCTGCATCGAGTGATGCTTAATGGAATTTTAGCCAATACAGTTACGTACAACCTGCTAATAAGGGGTTTCTGCAGAACTGGGAGAATTCAGGATGCTGCTAGCCTTGTTGGTCATATGGTTCAAAATAATATTTTTCCTGATTGCATTAGTTATTCGACACTAATTTATGAGTACTGCAGAACGGGTAATCTAAATGAAGCTTTTCAGCTATGGGATGAGATGCTTAGAAGTGGATTGAAGCCCGATACTTTAGCGTACAATTTACTTATACGTGGTTGCATTATAAGCGGTGAGCTGGCTAAAGCTTCTGCTTTATACGATGACATGATCAGATGCAATGTGAAGCCAAATTGGGCGACATATACCTCTCTTATTCATGGTATATGCTCGATGGGCACTAAAGGACGGCAAACATTTCTTATCGAGTAAATGTATTTCAGAGTAACCTGTGGTTATATGCTCTCAGCAATGGATTGATCAACAGGTGGCAGGATAGCTGCTATTTCCTCTATTCAATGCATAATGCTGAGGTTGGTTTTAGTTTGTTAATCTAATAGTCAAACCATTGATGGTCAACAAGTATGATGGTTCCGATAATGATCTGGCTTGTATTCTGTGCAGGTTACTGGTCGGTCGATTTGATATAAAACCCACCAATTAACTCGGTTACAGGTGTGGTTTTGTCTGACATATTTAAAAGTAAAGCTATTTCAATGTATTGATTCTCTCAAAACTACATGGTGAGAGGCATCTTCAGAAGGGCCCTTAATTCATCTGTGGTTTCAGGTATAATCTCTATTTTCTTATTTAAGATCCAAAAACTTGAAAACTAAACGAAGTATGTTCACTGCATGTCGATATTGATGCGGGCCCACGATTTTATGAAGGTCATTTTAAGATGTGAAAGAGTTTCAAAGAAAAGCATTTACTGTTCCAAAAGTTCAACTTGAAGGAAGGTGATGGCTGACTCTGGCAATTGATAACCATAACGCTGCAAACTAGCAAAATCTGATCTTCCATGAGTTGGAAAGTAAGAACAAAAGGAAGCATGTATGTTTCAGATATTTCTTCATTCTGAAGTTGTTTCCTGCTTCGGGTTATCCCTAAAACTATACTTCTCTCTAATTTTCCTCTGTTCAATTTTTCTGGTTGTAAATTCTTGTACAAAACTGCTTATTGATTTAGTTACACATCACAATCTTTATAAATGTTACTTGCAAGTAGTTATCGTACCATAATGCTTTGTCAGATTATTTAATGTGTTTTCTGATAAAGTTTAAGAGAGAGGAGAAGATTGGCGCCATGGAAAGGTTTTTTGGTTGTGACCTGATTGTGAAAATAATCTGTCCCTGCATTTTGAACTTCATAAAACCCTATGTTTCTGGTAGACTTTTAATCATGCTGAGGCTCATGTGTATGAAGCATGGAAATGAGCAAGAAAGGGTGGGCTACCAACTGACCGGAAGCCCTCGTAGGATATCATTTACTGAAAAAAGCTAAATATGTTATGTCTCTGCGATCCTTCTGAACGGATTCTGGATAAGTTTTGATCTACCAAAATTTCTCCTGAATTTGTCATTGAAATTACTTAGTAAGTTAAAACAATCTCTACGTTTGTAACATTATGCACTGTTGATTGAGTCTCAACAAATAAATAAGTCAATTATTCCATCAGATTAGATGGTGACTAAAGTCTCAAAACATGTTACTACTAGCTTTGATTCTTGGCTATGTTACCAGCTGAGCCACATCAACTCATCCTACTTATTACAGACTTCAAATGCCAAGGTGGAGCAGTAGTTTTCAAATAAGGTGTCAATAATTTCTTAGATTCAAAGTTAATCTTCACAATGCAGTTGTTCCTCTTTAGTTCTCCTCGGACCTTCCATACCAGCTCTATACCTTCAACTTGCTTGGCCTCCTTCACTTTGCAAAGGACAACATCAGCAGCTAAGATTTCTCCATCACACCTGATAATGTAACCTGTATCTACAGGTCCAGAAAGGGAATTAAATGAGCCATCACATTTAATAGTGAAACTGAGATCAAATTATTTACCACAGATCTAGTATTTGGAAGAGAAACCCCTTGGAAGCCCTCAGAAAGACATCTGTGCTAAGTATGATCGTTAGTACAAGCAAAAACTTGCCCAGATGATTGTGAAACAAGGATTTGTTATGGTTAACCCAAAGAAACCAATGAGATAGCTAATAGGCTTCTTAGTGGCCATGCATCTCAAAATCTGTATCGAAAATATATCAATTTATTCGGGTACCAACATCCCAATGTGGAAAAGCTAAAAAGGAGTATAATGTCATTTACTTTTCATGGAATCATATCATCACACACTAGCGTCAAAATCTGAAATATCATGTCCAAGTATTTTAAAGACCTTTTGTAGAAGAAAATTATAGGAAGCAAGAAAGGAGAAGAGATAAAGAGCTAGTGCATAATTTGAGATAGTAATGGCAAAGGAAACTAGCACTGAAAGCATGCCATGCTAAATACTTATGCCAAGTAATGACAGAACTACCAGAGAAATACTAATGGCAAGGTAAATTAACAATGAACCATATCCATGCCAAATACTTGTGCCAAATGACAGAGCACTACCAGAAAACCAAACTATTACTTTCTTTTTTGAAAAAGATATGCTTGCACTATAGCAGATTCATCAGCCGATCATCTTATGCACTACATCAAAGTGCGGAGCACTTTGATCACTTGTGGACAATCGCTAAAAAACTTAAATGTCTTGTCTTAAGCAAGTATTTATGAAGAAATTTCAAAAAGGGGGGATGAGTGATAATCATAGCTTTGCTTGTCCAAGGCTTTGGAACAAATTTAGAATCAGAACTGCTAACACAAACATAGGATGTAAAACAAGAACTAAGTTTGCTGAATATCTGAACATCATACATCACAAAAATGACCAAACCAATCAGCAGTGATAGAACTATAATATTGAGAGAGCAGTCACCTAGCCACATGGAAACCTGCTGACTAATTGAACTTCTACATCTTAGCTACTTTGAACTTTGAAAGAAAAGTATACTATAAGAAGTTCACCTGAAAATTGAAATATAAGGCATCTATCAGCAGGATAGTTTAAGAACAAATAAAAGAATCAAGATGATTTAAGGTGAAAAAGCACCTGTCCGGTTGGAGACGAAAATGTATATAATTTCTTCTCCAATCTGATTTTTGCTCAAGTCTCCAACAAATCCAAGGACATATTAAATAAATTCTGACCATCTATCGGGATGATTGGCAGATTCTGATACAAACATTCATAAGCAAATTAGTCACCAATCAGGAAGCCACATAAAATATATTGAATCATATAATAATACCACATCCAGTAACACAAAAAACAAAGACAAAAACCACTTGACCAATTACAAAAAAAAATGTAAGAAAATTTTCCCAAATCCGACATTTGGTCAAGTTTCCAACAAATTCAAGGACATAACATAGAAATTACAATCATCTATCAGAATGATCTGTGGTTTCTGATACTAACATCCATAAACAAATTATACATCAAGCAGAAAGCCACATAAGCATCGCATCCATAACATAAAACAAAAAGAAAAGAACCACCACGACAAAGACAATTGGAAAGGGAACACTAGATGACACACTGTAGATATACTGAACAAATTATTCCATGGAAAGAAGCTGGAAAGAGGAAGATAGAGATATAAAGCATTGTGACAACAAGCACAAATAAACATCCAACAGCCTCATGCATCAAACCCTTCCTCCAAAATCCTCATAAATGTAGAATACTTAATCTAAGAAGTCCCCCCGACCTTTTGTATCATACATCAACAAGTATAAAGTACGCTTGTTAGACTGATAAAGAGGAAATACCTATCTTTCCCAAATGTAATGTATGAAAGCGATGTCATTTAAGATTTATATTGACTTATATCAAAAAGCATATCATCAAATACCTCTTTTCCTCAACACATCTCATAAACTTAAATGTAGCAACCACACGCCCATCATATCCAATACATAAAGAAAGCATTATAACCCTAGCAGCCATTTGCTCACCAAAGCAGTATAACCCTAGCGGTAGCCACGGCTCAAGAGCTGGTGAACTTGGTCACCGCTTTGGTCCCCTCAGAGACTGCGTGCTTGGCAAGCTCGCCAGGGAGCACCAGACGGACGGAGGTCTGGATCTCGCGAGAAGTGATGGTGGGTTTCTTGTTGTAGCGGGCGAGGCGAGAGGCCTCCTGGGCGAGCTTCTCGAAGATGTCGTTGATGAAGGAGTTCATAATGGACATGGCCTTGCTTGAGATGCCGATGTCCGGGTGCACCTGCTTGAGCACCTTGAAAATGTAGATCTTGTAGGTCTCGCTCCCCTTCTTAGTCTTCTTCTTCTTCTTCCTGTCGCCGGACGCGCTGTCCTTGGAGGGGAGGCGCTTCTCGGCCTTGAGCATCTTCTCGGCCGCGGACTTCTCCGCATTCTTCTCCTTGTCCTCGGCCGGCTTCTCGGCGGCGGGCTTCTTCTCCGCTGGCCTCTTCTCGGCCTTGGGCGCCATTAGAAGCGAGGGTTTCCGGAAAGCGACTTGCGTGTGGCGCAAGAGAAACGAACGATCGTGGAGAACAAGCGGCGATCGGAATTGAGAGAGCGGCAGACGTATATAAACAAAAGGGAAGGGTTTTGATTGGAGGAGGTGTTTCGTTTGGGATCGTTAACGTGTCACTTTCTTGGATCATCAGATTGAGCGTAAATATACGGCTATGATTCGACGTACTTTGACGGAGCGGAGGCGTTGGATACGATTCGATCCGATTACGACCGGTGTTATTGCTTTGCACGGACCGTAGGAGGATCATCAGATTGAGCGTAAATATACGGCTATGATTCGACGTACTTTGACGGAGCGGAGGCGTTGGATACGATTCGATCCGATTACCACCGGTGTTATTGCTTTGCACGGACCGTAGGAGGCATTGAACGCAAACGGATCTGACCCGAACCCGACTTGATGACACCACCTTGGGTTTGGACTTTGTGGTGGTTTCTAAGACTGCCTCTTTTAATCTCGGGAGACAGACTACGAGCTCAGCATCGGAGGTCGCTGCGCCAATTGCCGATTGGATCTCGTCGTTCCCCTTCCTTTTGCCCTTAGAATCTCTCGAATGGTACGTTCTTTGATCGTCTCTCTGCCTCTCTAGTCGATTGGATCTACAGTTTTCCTGCAGTCTTGTGAATTCTGGTAGATTTTGTCGTTGTCGTGACAATCTGGCCGACAAACCTTTAGATCTAGATCTGTTCGACGATGATCATCTGGTGTTTTTGAGCGTCATTGATGCCTCTGGTCTAAGCGGAAATGAAGTACAAACGTAAAGAAAAGAATAGATCTTAAAGCAGAAAAGGGACGGCGATCTAAAACGGATGAAAGGAAGAGGATCCAAACGAGATGCTTCTTTGATGGGTGGTAGAACGGGTGACAGGCGCATTAAGTTTAAGAATAAGAATAATGCGATCCTTTTATTACATCTCATTGATAGAAGATTATGGTAGAGGGAAATAAGAAATGATAATTTTGTATTTCTTACATGCTTTAATCTTCAATCAGTCTAAGATTTAGGATCAATCATCAAGATATATGTGTATGATTTGAGCACATGGTTAAGATAAATCTCTCCCTCAAATCTGCATAAATATGTATTCCCTTGATGAATGAAATCATTCATTTCATAACAAATTATTTCTTCACTAATATCAAGAAAAACTATGTGACTTCTCCTTCCTTTTTCTCGACACTGTAATTATGTTGATGATTGCATTAGCTGATTTAGATTATTATACAGGAATTTTTGCTCTTGAAGCTTTTTTGCTGTACAGTTTTGTGTAGGAGAAATTGACAATTCATGTAGCTATGCAGTCAAGCTTCAAGTGCATTGAAGTGAGATCGGTGCTAGAATTTAGGACCGACATTGAAGTAGAATGGACTATCAAAAATCTGATCAGGTTGGCTAGTATCTGCTTCAACAGATATTTGTCGGGAGTCTATGGGATCTGATCTTCAGATCGACCAACCTGGTACAGTAAACCATGTCAAGGATACAAATATCTCATCTGTAAGAAGTAAGAACCTGAATGTATATATGTCTAAAAGGTCTTGTACATACATCTTATAGTATAAGGCTATAAGCACAATGAAAATTGGTATTCCATATTCAGTTACTGTTCATACATTCTGGAGATATACATGTAGTGATAAGCATTGAAGGATGAGATGAGCTGAATTGTTGAATAAACTGAGCAAGCTTTATCTCTAACTAGTTATGTGATCTCAAACACTCAAGGAACTAAAGCATCCATTTGCATGAAGTCCTGTAGTATAGAAATATGGGAGTCTATGAGATCTGATCTTCAGATCGACCCCATTTGCATGAAGTCCTGTAGTATAGAAATATGGGAGTCTATGGGAGTCTAGTATCTGCTTCAACAGATATTTGTCGGGAGTCTATGGGATCTGATCTTCAGATCGACCAAACTGGTACAGTAAACCATGTCAAGGATATAAATATCTCATCTGTAAGAAGTAAGAACCTGAATGTATATATGTCTAAAAGGTCTTGTACATACATCTTATAGTATAAGGCTATAAGCACAATGAAAATTGGTCTTCCATATTCAGTTACTGTTCATACATTCTGGAGATATACATGTAGTGATAAGCATTGAAGGATGAAATGAACTGAATTGTTGAATAAACTGAGCAAGCTTTATCTCTAACTAGGTATGTGATCTCAAACACTCAAGGAACTAAAGCATCCATTTGCATGAAGTCCTGTAGTATAGAAATATGCAAGTTTCTTTGATTATCACAGGTTGGTTGAAGATGTGTATTCGATCCTGAGCAAACAGAACCTCATTATATAAGATTGTACATGAGGCCATTCTTGACAAGAAAATTAATTTAAAGACCATAGTAAAATCAATTGAGTGCAGCTGTCAGTGTCCCCACTTAAGAAGATTTTATGTTAACGATATGGGTCATCGGTGGGGCCTTTTCTTGTTGATTTACTTGGAATATACTTTGCTTTTGTGTTATCTCATAAATGAGTATCATTTTGTTCAACTGGAGTTTGGAATACTTGGGTATATGGTGTGATATATACTTGGTAGAATTTCCAATTGGTTGTATTGACTATTGAGTATATATTGGTTTTACTAGACTCTTTTCCTGCTATGAGTACATTCAATTTCACAGTATGTTATTTTCAGCTTGTAACCATGGTTATGTTTAAACTGTTGGTAAAGTTCAGGTTTTCATTTGACAACAGTTTTTATCCCTTAGCTACTGTCACAACTCAAATTACAGAAACTCTGAAAGAAATTGTTAATGCTCTCATATCTAAACCTTTTTTTTTGTGACCTTTCTACTTACAATTTTTTGTCATTTGATTGTATCTATTGAATAAACCATGTGATGTACATTAAAAAAAATGCTAGATTTGGGTCATCATAACATATTTTTACCTCTTCATTTGTTTCTACTCTATGCAATTTTCTTAAAAACAAATGAAGAATAATATGTGAGTTTTGAGCTGGCATTCCTCTAAAATGTGGAAAATTCTGCGAATCTTCTGACTGCAGCTATTTAAGATTTCTTTTTGTCTATTTCCTTGATTCTTATGGTTTAGTTTTCTTATCAGCTTTTTGACACGTGGTTTTCCACCATTTATCTATGCCCAGTTATTATAATTTATATTGCACCTTTCTGACCCTTTATCTATATAATCTATACCATCATAAACTCATAGAGTCCACAACAAACATAAATAAAGTCATAAAAATTTCTAAAGTCAACCACCTTTAAGTACTGATGCTGATGGCCTGTATACATATGTGTCTTGTACATAAATGCTTATTTCACTTAAAATACTAATGCATTTCATCAGTATCAGTTCCACATTTAGTCTCAAATTTTTCTTCAGTTACCACTCTGATCTCTAGATGTGTCTGCCAAGACCTTCAACCTTAGCTTTTTAATACTTCACTTGCAAGACACTTTTTAGACTGATATGAGTTTGACTGTTCAAGAACGGCAGTAGCTTAATCAAATGACACCTAGAAATTCACTTGGCATCAGCAGGTGAGATACCAGTCTCATGCTCACTTGAGCACATTGGTACTCTGCCATATATGTTACCGTTTAAACTAATTTTTGTTCAACATTTTCATTAACTTTCTTTGGAGCCATTAAGGATTTTGTTTCTTACAATTGCAACCTCTCTCTCTGTTTAATTTGTAGGATTGTTGCCCATCCATCAAGAATGTTCTTCTCCTTGATTCTGAGGGAAAACGAGTGGCTGTTAAGTACTATACAGATGATTGGCCTACACTTGCCGCTAAATTGGCATATGAGAAGTCTATATTTACCAAGACACTGAAAACAAATGCTAGGACTGAAGGTAACATGTCTGTCATCAGTTTGTTCTACTTTCTAATTGGTTTCTGAGTACTTACAAATGGCATTCTACCACAGTATTCTTGAGCACACATGTTTATATTAGTAAGTGCATAAATTGTGGATTAATTTTCTTTCAATAGAGGATAATTTATTTGCTTTTATTGTTAATATTTTATGCTCAAAGGAAAGATTTATTGAGATCAATTATATTCTCATATCCTTATTTCTCATAAAAAATCTCTCACTGTGATTCTTTATTGCTGTCACCTTCCGTTGGCGTTCTAGATATACTTATTCTAATGGTTGATTTAGGAGACTGATTCATCAATGGCTGCTTATAAATGAGTACATGCTGAACAGACTGTTTATATGCCATCTTGACTACAGAGACAATGTTCCTTAAAGTAGTAAGCATGTTGTTTCTGGAAGAGAAGAATTTAGCATGCTTCTCGAGTCATTATCTTGAAATTGTATTACCCATGTCCGAAAACATTATATGTCTTAACTGGGGAAGAGATTATGTTGTTTAATCATTTCCACATGCTAAAGCAATGCAGCTTCTTCAACTCTCTATGGAACATACTTGAGAGGAGCTCTCTTATTAAAATTATTGAGCATATGTGTTAGATGTCGGTTTTTAATTTGTAAGGGATGAAGAAAATTGTGGTGCCTGAAAAATTCTGCTTTATGTTGACTTGCCCTGGCTATTTTCTTGATAAGCTTGAATTGTTACTAATTCCTTCCCTGAATATCTATGTAACTCAACAGTTGCTTTTTATCTGTTTTCATCTCTTGGTCATAGCTTAAGCATTGTCATCGACTTAAGGTAGATACACTATTTCTCTTAATGCCACAGATTGTGGATGAGTTGATATGCAATCATCCAAAGTCTCCTTTATCTAGTACAGATACTTCATCCTGCTGATTTTTTTTGGATAACTCAAGCAATTGTAGTCTTCTTGAAAATAACTGATGCAGATATGTTTAGTCTGACTATAAAATAACTAAAGAATTGACCAAATTTACCATTTTATCTGTTGTTACATAGACAGGATTTATGTTTTGTTATGCTGATTTAGTGCTGTGACCATTTACAGCTGAGATAGCAATGCTTGACGGTTACATTGTCGTCTACAAATTCATTCAGGACCTTCACTTTTTTGTTACTGGAGGAGACGATGAGAATGAGCTCATCATAGCGACTGTGCTTCAGGGATTCTTTGATGCAGTTGGGCTGCTTCTTAGGTTTCTCCATTTTCATTTGTTACTGTTTTCTCACTTAAAAGAACAAAGAAATGCAATTGTCTTTCACTTTTATCTGCTGATTCACAGTTGTAACTGTGTTGCATGGTTCCAGGAACAATGTAGATAAAAGATCAGCACTTGAAAACCTGGATTTGATCCTTCTTTGCCTTGATGAAATTGTTGATGGAGGGTAAGATACTTCTGTTTGGTTAATTTGACTTGCATAAATTGTTTGTGCTTCTGCCATTTTTCACTATCTCCTTCCACCCATGTTGCTTAGTCAACATATAACCTAGAAAATGATCTCTCTGGAAATTCAGGACTTGTTTGTAAAGGGTAAAGATATTCTTGTGGTTTAACTTTCCAAATGGTGCTGTAGCGAAGCTGAAATTAGAAGATAATGTCTCCCAAACTAAGACCTCACTAAGACTGAACACAGAATGTTAAGAAAAAAGCCTATTGGACGAGTTTGATAAAGAACCTGAAGCTAGGATAGAAAGAACTGAAAAAAATACGACATTAATTATATGTTCAAAATTAAATCCACTTATATTTCATTATCTACTTGCACTTTAAACCATTACATGTGAAACCAAGATGTTATCAAAGTATACTTATGGATCTTGTTTTGACTTGCAGGATTGTCCTCGAGACAGAAGCAAGTGTTATTGCCACAAAAGTAGCAGCAAACAGTCTTGATGGAGCCACATCCTTGTCCGAGCAGGTGAGGATCATAACCAGATATACTGTACCTTAATAAAATATTTAACATTCACTGGACCGTGCTGAACCTTAAGAAAATATTTCATTGTTTAACATTTGCAGACGATTTCTCAAGCCCTGGCAACTGCTCGTGAACACTTGGCAAGATCTCTTCTTAAGTAATGCCTTTGTCTTATTTACTCTGGTAGAAACGAAAAGCTTGACAGTGATCAAGTTTAATCTTTCACTTGATCCATTATCCTTATCTCTTTTCTCTACCTGATAAAAGAGCTAAACTATTTGGATTCAATTTTGTGACTGCTAAAAATGTAGTACATTTTCTATAATGAATGATTACAGTATGATGGTTGAAATTATTAATGGCTATGAAAACTAGTCAATCTACCAATTGCATATGGACCTGATGCATGCTCATATTATTCATTTCACATCGAATTGTCACACTAGCACCAATGACATGCACAGATGTAGGTTACAATCCCTGTAGATATGGAAGGCAGCACAAGGATTCAGTTAAGAGCCTACTAGACAAATTAACTATGGAATAAAAATAAGTCGCACACTTTTGAATCTTGCAAATCATGATGTGCTGAGTAATTGCTCATTAACATGGGTTTTTAGCCTGTGTACCATATTTCGATACATTGATGTCGGAATTTAAAATCATGCTTTAATAGTATTGGATTTTAATGCCTTTTGCTCTAGGCATTGATCCATTTATTGTAGCTATATCTGAAGCTTGTAATCCGTGAAATCCACGGACTGAGCTTTAGACTCGAGCAAAGTAGACTAGGAATGATGAGGTATGCTAAACTTAATAAGGAAATCTGAATCGCAGAAAAGAAATTTTCCAATGAGGAAAACTTTCCTTGCGAAGCTGCGTGAAGTCGGTCGTCCATGCTCCTTGCCTCCTGCAAGTTCCCATAGGAAAACGATTCCGATTCCTTGTATAGTGTTCTCTTCTTCCTCTCCAAGTATAAAAGTCCCCAGTCCTACAGATTTAGAGAGAGAGAGAGAGAGAGAGAGGATATGGATGTGAATCCTTGATCTCTTTCAGAGGTTTGCACCACCGTCGGCGACTTGGTTTCTGCTTGGGACTACCAAGAGGTCAGACGCCGCTCATCTCTGTCTTCTGCTTATCGAGACCTCTCTTCGTTCCTTCTTTTCTTGTTTGTATCAACGTTTGCCGACGAACTCTTTCCACAGACCATCGAGGACTTGAATCGCAAGATACTATGCAGCGACATGGAACTGGAGCGACTACGGATCAACGCCCACCATGAGTTGCAGAAGGCCAAGGAGACCATCGAGCAATTGATCGAACACCTCGAGGTCAGAACCTCCGAAATAGACGAAGCAAGGAAGCAGGTGCAGCTCTGTAGTGACTGATATCCTTGCCGTGAAGAAGGCACTACCAGAGAGAGGCATGTTTCAGCAAGCTGTTCTCCGAGCGGGTCCACTGCTGCAGACTGTCATGTCGGCTGGGCCACCACCATCGCGCCATCCTCAAGTCCCTTCAGCTGCCATTAATCCAGACCTTCTGGTATGCAATCATGAGCAACCCAGTAGATGGGGTCTCGTGTTTATGCTGTTCCTGAGATGAATTTGACGTAGACATGAAGTCTTCTTCTTCCCTTAACGGAGGGTAATAATAATGATAGAATGCAAACTGACGTTGCCTGCTCCCGGGTGATCGGGTGATGTCTCTTGGGTCATGCGGATCGAGGAGACGCATGGGTCGTCTGTCTCGGTTTGACCTGACAGCGTCGGTTCGAGATAGATCAAAATGTCGATTGAGACATGTCGTCATCACACAGCAGCTCGGTCCTCCACGCAACCCTAACGTCGGTGTCAGACGTTTTCCAAGTACGGTCCTGCTATCTACAAACGGGCACATCAACAATGGTGACCTTCCCTATAAAAACCCTCGCGTTCGGAACGAGGAGGAAAAAAGAGAAGAGAAAACTTCCTAAGATTATCGACTGACTTGATCGTCAGAGGGGTCGAGTCGAGCTCTCCCGACCCGACCTGTATGCAGGGACAAAGACGGAGCACCTCCCACCACGTGCCCAAGCGAGGAGTTCCCTCTCGGAAAAAACGGTTGTCTCGTCGAGACCGGATCAATGTAGTCGGCTACCTCAGCACTCTCAAAGGTAATCCAGGAAGATCCTTGCTCATTCGGACCCGAACCCAGCCGTGTTGGCCCTGAGGCCGCGGCTTAAAATTGTTGACACCAACATTTTGGCGCTAGAATAAGGGGCCGAATGTCAACGGATCGCCAGATCGACCCAGACGAACCCCCAACTGAGGGTTCGCGTCTGATCCGGGCTCCGGGGGTGAACCCCTAGCTGAGCACCTCGTCGCAGCTTCAGAGCGCTGTTGGCGGTTATTCGACAACTCGGGCTTGTCGCCGCCCGAAGGCGTCCCAATCGACCCGTCGCCCGTATCGCCCGAGGCCCTTCCGGACCTCGCTCATCAAGTCCGAGCTCTGACTGGGATGGTGCAGACCATTATCCCACTCATTTCTCATCTGGCGCACCCACCTACGATCCAACCACTGCTGCAACAAGTGCCGCTCGTTCGGGCTCACACAGTACCCTCGAAACTCCCCACGTCGCCTCAGGTCCGGCCGACCCCGCTCGAAGATCGAGCAACGGGAAACCTGAGCTCCTGCCCGGAGCCCAAGGTGTTATCTTCAGTTTCAGCGGGCTCCCTGCAAGCCCATCTACGCCGCGTTAACCAGCGACTCGACGAAGTGTAGAGGGAGGTTCATAAGTCTAAGGAAGAACTTGGGGAGGATGTGCATCGGGGGTCTCCATTCGCGCTTGAGATACAAGATCAGTCAATCCCCCCGAACTTCCGTCTTCCCTCTCTCGATGTATACGACGGTGCCACCGACCCGACGGATCACGTAGCCGCCTTCCGAGGCCAGATGGCGCTGTACGGGACCTCAAACGCCTTGATGTGCAGGGCATTTCCCACAACACTGAGGGGCCCAGCCCGCGCATGGTATAGCGGCCTGAAGGCCGGGGCGATCACCACCTTTGATCAGCTCGCCAAAGACTTTGAGCTTAACTTCATAGCGTATGCCCGGCCGAAGTCATCCGTCGCACTGCTCCTCAGACTTAACCAAAGGGAGGACAAGCCCCTCTACCATTTTGTGAATCGTTTTGCTACGAAAATCTGGGGGTTGCCAGACGCTCATCCCTCTCTGTTAATGCAGGCGTTTATGATAGGCCTGCGACCTTCCAGATTCTTCTGGTCCCTTGTAGAGTGACCCTCACCGCGGTACCGGAGATGCTCCATCGCGGCCGAGGCATGGATGGCCGAGAGGCGAGAGAAGCACAAAAGGGTTAGGCCAAAGCCACCCCAGGGGCAACAATCTGTCGCGCCGAGGTGCAAGGTGGACCAACCTGACCAGCCGGCGTCGAGGTCCCCGCTCCCCGTCGCGGGGGCATCCCGAACAGAGATATTCCTCTAAATTAGGGAGAAGGGGTTGCTCAAAACCCCCAACCCGATGAGAAGTCTGCGAGAGCTTGCGAACCGATCTAAGTATTGTCGTTTCCATCGACAAAACGGACATGACACCGATGAGTGCCGTGAGTTGAAACGGCAGATTGAGGAGCTCATTCGCGGAGGACACCTCAGCCGGTACCTCCAACAAGCCAAGGAGCTTTCGCCCCGCCCGGAGGGCCCTGTTGAGCGGCAGATCGACATGATAACAGGTGGCTTAGCATCCGGGGGGAACAGTATGTCCGGGCGAAAGGCATACGCCCGCACCGTCGCGGCCGAAGCCCCCAGACGCGGACCCGAGCCCGAGGTCACGTTCCCGGCCAAAGGGACCGAGCGACCTGAGCACGACGATGCACTTGTAATAGCGGCCAGGATCGCCAACGCCCAAGTGAAGAGGATCATGATCGACACAGGGAGCTCGGCCGACGTGCTCTACCTGGATGTTTTTCAAAAGCTCGAGCTAACTAGAGACGCGTTGGAACCGATGTGCTCGGCACTCACTGGGTTCACCGGCGACTCAATCTCGTTGTTGGGAGCGATCACCTTGCCCTTAACCCTAAGAGTCCCGCCAAGGTCCAAGACGGTGATAGTGACCTTCTTGGTGGTTGACCTCCCCACTGCATACAACGCAATCCTCGGCCGCCCGACCCTCAACAAGATCAGGGTCGTTATCTCCACTTACTACCAAACAATGAAGTTTCCGACCCACGCCGGGGTCGGGGAAGTCTGGGGAAGTCCCCGCGAATCTAGACGGTGCTACTAGATGGCGGTCTCATTACACAAAAGGGCAAGGACCGAACAACCACTCGGGGATCCTCGGGAAACAAAAAAATTGACCCAACATCTCGAGCCAATGGAGTCCACTAATAGCTTACCCCTAATGGAGGGTCGGCCAGACCAGATGATCAAAATCGGGTCGGAACTCCATGAGCGAGAAAGGGAGTAGCTCGTCGGCTTCCTACAGGAGAACGTCGACGACTTCACCTGGTCGTCGGCTGACATGACAGGCATCGACCCAAAGGTTGCCCAACATCACCTGAACATTTCGCCCGATGCTCACCCGGTGAGGCAGAGGCCCCGACGATAGGCTCCCGACCGATAACTAGCTATTCGTGAGGAGGTGGAGCGACTTTTGTAAGCGGGCTTCATAAAGGAAGTCAAATACCTACGATGGCTGTCCAATGTAGTCCTCGTGAAAAAATCTAATGGGAGCTGGAGGATGTGCGTTGACTACACCAATTTCAATCGTGCGTACCCGAAAGACTGCTACTCCCTCCCGAGAATCGACCAGTTGGTCGATACGATCGCTGGGCATGCCCGCCTCTCATTTATGGATGCCTTCTCCGGCTACAACCAGATCAGGATGGCACCCGAGGACCAAGAGCACACGACCTTCCTCACCGACCAGGGGGTATATTTTTACAGGGTCATGCCGTTCGGGCTAAAGAATGCGGGTGCCACGTATCAGAGAACCGTGAACAAGATGTTCACCCAATAGATCGGGCGAAATATGGAGGTATACATCGATGACATGATCGTGAAAAGCCGTACGGCAGCGGCCCACCTAACAAACTTGGCCGAGACGTTTGCCACATTGCAAAGATACGACATGTGACTCAACACGACAAAATGTGCTTTCGGCGTCAGCTCGGGAAGATTCCTCGGATTCATCATACACGAAAGGGAAATCGACGCCAACCCGGAAAAGGTCCAAGCAATTATCAGCATGTAGGCCCCTCGGACAATCAAGGAGTTGCAAAGGTTGAATGGCAGGCTCACCGCCCTAGCTCGGTTTCTTTCCTGATCAGGTGATCGATGCCTCCCCTTCTTCCAGGCCCTTAAAAAACCCGAAGAACTTCCAATGGACGACCAAGTGCGAGAAAGCCCTCGTACGCATAAAACAACACCTGGCCAGCCTCCCCTGCCTTGCCTCAATCTCTTCCGGGGAGAAACTTAGTATCTACCTGGCCGCATCCCAACACGCGGTCAGCTTCGTCCTGACTAAAGAAGCCTCCGGGGAGCAGCTACCAGTCTACTACGTCAGCCACGTCCTAAACGAGCCCGAGGAGTGGTACCAGCCGATTGAAAGATTGGCACTGGCGCTCGTGCTAACGACCCGAAAGCTGCGCCCCTACTTCGAAGCCCAGCCAATTGAGGTAATTACTGACCAACCGCTCCAGCAGGTTTTGTCTAAATTCAACGTTGCAGGTCGCCTCCTCAAATGGTCGATGGAGCTCGGTGAGTTCGACATACAATATGTACCAAGAATCGCCATTAAGGCTCAATCGGTAGCCGACTTCATCTCAGAACTAACTCAGCCCGAGGACGAGGATTCTGAGCGGGTTAGTGAAGGATGGGTCCTGCGCGTGGACGGATCTACCAGCTCAAAGGGCGCGGGCGCGGGGCTAGTGCTGCAAGCCCCCGACGGACAATCGTTCGAACGCTCCCTTCGCTTTGGCTTTCAAGCCACGAATAACGAGGCAGAGTATGAGGCGCTCCTAGCAGGACTCTGATTAGCCATTGAGATGCAGGTGGACGCCATACATGTCCTCACCAACTCGCAACTAGTGGCTAAGCACCTTAGTGGCATATACGAGGCTCGGGACCCAACCATGTCAAAGTACCTGGCAAAGGTAAAAAACCTGACCGCCAACTTCTCTCGCTTTACGTTATCTAGGGTCCCGAGAAGTGAGAACGAGCGAGCAGATGCGCTGGCTAAACTGGCATCAAAGTCGGATCCCGAAGCCCGGTCTGAGGTTCAGGAACTCCCTTTCCGAGCGATTACGATCGCGGTTGTGTCCCCGGCCGACCCGCAGACTACGTGGGTACAGGAAATGCTACGCTACAAGAGGGACGGGATCCTTCCCACCGACGAGGCCACGGCTCGGCGTCTGCACCGTATGCAGGTGTGGTACTCTGAGATGAATGGACGACTCTACAAGAGGTCTTTCTCGCATCCTCTCCTACAGTGCCTGGAACCCGAAGAAGCTCAATCAGTTTTGGCCGAGGTCCACGAAGGGATCTATGGGGAACACATTGGTGGGCGAACCTTGGCGTGCATGATCCTTCGACAAGGGTACTATTGGCCCACCTTGTGCCGGGACGCGAAAGCTTACGGGCAACGATACGACTCGTGCTAAAGTCACGCCCGGACGCCCCGACTGTGCATGGTCGTTCGCACAATGGGGATTGGACCTCCTCGGACCTTTCCCGTTGGCCTCGGGGCAGCGGAGATACATCGTCGTGGGAGTGGATTACTTCACCAAATGGGTCGAAGCTGAGCCGCTAGCAACAATCACATAATGTCAGGTGGAGAAATTAGCCTAGAAAAATATAGTGACTAGGTTCGGCTTGCCCAGGACTATCATCACGGATAATGGGGCCCATTTCGCCAGTGCGCGGTTCTAGAATTTTGTGCAAGCCACAGGATTCAGCTGAGGTTCAGCTCGGTGGCCCACCCCCAAACGAACGGTCTGGCCGAGGTAACCGACCGATCCATTCTGGATGGGCTCAGAAGAAGAGTGTCTGTAGCCCGATCGGTTTGGGTGGACGAGCTCCCTAGCATCTTGTGGTCCTTACGGACCACCCCCAAAACCGCGATTGGAGAATCCCTCTACAACCTCGCATTCGGGACCGAGGCCGTCCTACCGCCCGAAGTGGTTTTCCCTACCCCTTGAACAGAAAACTACGAGGAAAGGACAATGATCGAAGGACTTCGAGCCGGTCTCGTCATGCTCGAGGAGCGGCATGCTGATGCACACTTGAAGGCCCTCTCCTACAAGAGAGCTGTCGCCAGAATCTATAACCGGAAGGTGCATCCCCAACCGATTAAGTTGGGTGATCTGGTCTTACGCAAAGTCGAAGTCAGCGACCCGACCCGAGCGCGCGGCAAGCTCGCTCCAAACTGGGAAGGACCTTATCGGGTGGTCGACGTCGTCAGAATCAGCACGTACCGGCTCGCGACGATGCAAGGCCACCCCCTGCCAAGGATGTGGAGCGTGCAGAATCTTAAAAGATTTTTCGTATAGTGAAATCAAGAAAGACAAGGAAGAGGTCTGAACATTTTCATTTAAACAAAAATCCGGTTACAAGACCAGACAACATATTATAGCATCGGCGACACCCGACCTACCCCATTAGAAAAAATTATAATAGGTCTACCCTATTTCTCGGGGGCTTCGACGCTATCGTCAAAGGGAACTACCTCGAGCATGTCGATGTCCAAATCCTCAAGGAAGGAAGCAAAGGGATCTTCCGCCACCTCAAGGTCGGGGTATCACGCACTGAAGCGAGCCAGGGTGACCCGGTACCCATACTCATAGGTGACCTGCCCCGACCGAGTCAACCCGAGCTCGAAGCCCGAGGATTTTTTGTAGGCCTCGATCAGCTCCTTGTCCTTCTCTGGCCATTGACGAATCTCGTCGGCTAGGGCCCCAGAAGCCGAGCGCTCCTCGGCGCGCACTTCTTCCAGCTTCTGGTTGAGCACAAAAGTCTCCCCCTTCGCTAGGCGGACCTCAGCCCGAGTCACCTTCAGATGCACCTAGAGCTCATTGTTCTGCTCCTTAGCCACCTTAAGCTCGGACTTGAGATGTGTCACTTCCGCCTCCAAATCCAATGTGCACTGCTCGGCGTTACGGTCGCTCAAGCTGCCGACGACTCGGCCAGCATCGCGCACGCGATCCATCAGCGCCATGATATAATGTTGACCCTGCAAGGAAGGGAGTCATGACAATACCACTCGGGTGTAGACGGGAAGCCGATAGCGAGATACTTACCCACAGCAGCGACTTGGCGGACTTGCCAAGTAGGACTTCGGAGGACATGGTGTACAAATCCCGAGCCATGTCGGGATGAAGCCCTCCGCGGACGAACAAGGCTGCAAAATCTCCGTCGGCCCATATCCGGTCCCCACAGGACAAGCCACCCCAGCAGGCCACCAGCGGGTCGGAGGCTTTGCCCTCCGGGAGGTCTTCCATCACCCGAACCTGGTAGGGCTCGTCCTTCGTGCCCACGGGAAGGCGACATAGTTCGCGAACGGAGGGCTCTTAAGGAGCCTTCCCCGCCCCTCCCCTATTGGGGCCGGCTTCACCCCGCCCGAGGCGTCTCCCTACGCGATCGATCGGTCCAGTAGCGGTTCCTCCCGACTGGGCCACTGCTGCGTCGGATCCCTTCATGACATAGGTCTTTGCCTTTTTCCAGGGCCAACCGACCTCGATCTCCACTGGTGCATCTTTTGAGCTGATCCTCGGCTCGATCGGTGGGAAGCATGCGTCCGAGGAACACGGCTGAGGTAGACAGGTCGCGTAGAGGTGGGCTCGGGAAGCATGCATCCGAGGAACATAGCTCAGGCAGGCTGACTGCGCAGAGGAGGGCTCGGGAAGCATACATCTGAGGAACACGGCTCAGGCGGGCGGACCGCGCAAAGGTGGACTCGAGAAGTATGCATCCGAGGAACACGACTTAGGCGGGCTGACTGCGCAGAGGGGGGCTTGGGAAGCATGCATCCGAGAAACACGACTCAGGCGGGCTAACCATGTAGAGGTGGACTCGGGAAGCATGCGTCCGAGGAACACGGCTCAGGCGGGTTGACCATGCAGAGGTGGGCTTAGGAAGCATGCGTCTGAGGAACATGACTCAGGCGGGCTGACCACGCAGAGGTGGACTCAGGAAGCATGCGGCCGAGCAGCTGCTTGGAGCAGCAATCTGTTATGCAGCGATCTGTGAACGTGGGTGGCCAAGTAAATCTTCGTTTGCGTGGGAGCCCCGGGGGCGTCCCCTGGCGTGGAGTTGCCGGCTCTCCAGAGTCGGGATCGAGAAGACCGCGCTTCGGTATTCGCTTTGTGCACCCTTTGGCTGCCACATCAGGACTCGTTTATGGCGGGGTAACGTTTGGCTTGTCTAATGCGACGTGCTTCGCGGGAAGGGCGACGATGGGTTGTCACCCACTCCCTAGGAGGCGAACGGTCGCTACCGGCGGGATCTTCTCTATAAATAGCACACAGATGGTTTCCCGCACGCCTCCTACTGGTGATCTGTTTCGTTGCTCCTTCCGGACCCCATCGCTTTCGTTCAAGTCGGCCCTTCTACCTTACCTTCTAAAGGTCAGTAAGGATGGCATCACCTTCCTCCTCGACTTTACCCTCTTCTCCTTCCCCTTCTAGTAATGTCGGGGAAAAGACATCGCCGCTAAGCCCCAACTCGTCCTCCGACGAGAAGGCGACTCGGGCCCTGGAAGCTCTGATGTGGCCGCACGACCTTGACTCCACAGTGAGTGAGTCGTTGCTGGGCAACCTCGGGGAGCACTATAGCATTCCGGAGGACTTTGTTCTTCTCGCCCTCGAGCCAGGGCAACGGGCGTACAACCCGGTCCCCAAGGGTTTCGCCTTAACCCTGGATGCCCTTGAGGTGGGGTTACATTTCCCTTTGCACCCAGTCATTAGCTCCTGCATTTCCTGGTGGTGTATTTCTCCGTCACAGATGGCGCCGAACTCTTGGCGCTATCTGGTGGCATTCTTGGGGGAGTGTCACTACACCAACATTACCCCGACTCGGTCCCTTTTCCTGTCTTGCTTCCGGCTTTCCAAGGGGTCGGGGGGTTATTATCTATCAGCCCAATCGGGCTTCCGGGTTAGCGGGGCCTGGAAGAAGGGAAGGCATCGATCACCCGATCAGGAAAGAAAATCGAGATAGAGTGACGAGCCTCCCGTTCAGCCGTTGCAATTCCTTGATTGTCCGAGGGGCCTGCATACTGATGATGGCCTGGACCATATCCGGGTTGGCGTCGATTCCCCTTTCGTGTATGATGAATCCGAGGAATCTTCCCGAGCTGATGCCAAAAGCACATTTTGTCGGGTTGAGTCGCATGTCGTATCTTCGCAATGTGGCAAACGTCTCGGCCGAGTCGGTCAGGTGGGCTGTTGTCGTACGGCTTTTCACGATCATGTCATCGACATAGACCTCCATATTTCGCCCGATCTGCCGAGCGAACATTTTGTTCACGGTTCACCGATTGAGATTGGTGTAGTCAATGCATATCCTCCAGCTCTCATTAGATTTTTTCACGAGGACTACATTGGACAACCAACACGAGTACTTGACCTCTTCTATGAAGCCCGCTGCCAAGAGTCGCTCCACCTCCTCACGGACAGCCAGTTATCGGTCGGGGGCCTATCGTCGGGGCCTCTACCTCACCGGGCAAGCATCGAGCGAAACGTTCAAGTGATGTTGGGCAACCTTTGGGTCGACGCCCGTCATGTCAGCTGGCGACCAGGCGAAGACATCGGCGTTCTCCTATAGGAAGCTGACAAGCTGCTCCCTTTCTTGCTCATGGAGTTCTGACCTGATTTTGATCGTCCGATCTGGCCGACCCTCCAGTAGGGGTAAGCTATTAGTGGACTCCATTAGCTCGAGATGTTGGGTCGGTTTCTTTGTTTCCCGGGGGTCCCCCAGTGGTTGTTCGGTCCTTGCCCTTTTGTGCAATGAGACCGCCGTCAAGTAGCACCGTCTAGATTCGTGGGGACTTCTCCAGAATTCCCCAACCCCGGCGTGGGTCGAAAACTTCACTATTTGGTAGTAAGTGGAGATAACGACCCTAATCTTGTTGAGAGTCGGGCGGTCCAGGATTGCGTTGTATGCAGTGGGGAGGTCAACCACCAAGAAGGTCACTATCACCATCTTGGACCTTGGCGGGACTCCCAGGGTTAGGGGCAAGGTGATCGCTCCCAACAGTGAGATCGAGTCGCCGATGAACCCGATGAGTGCCGAACACATCGGCTCCAAGGCGTCTCTAGTTAGCCCAAGCTTTTGAAAAGCATCCAGGTAGTGCACGTCGGTTGAGCTCCCTGTGTTGATCATGATCCTCCTCACTTGGGCGTTGGCAATCCTGGCCGCTATTACGAGTGCATCGTCGTGCTCGGATCGCTCAGTCCCTTTGGCCGGGAACATGACCTCGGGCTCGGGTTCGCGTTTGGGGGCTTCGACCGTGGCGGCGCAAGCGTATGCCTTTCGCCCAGACATACTATTCCCTCCGGATGCTGGGCCGCCTGTTATCACGTCGATCTGCTGCTCAACAGGGCCCTCCAGGCGAGGCGAAAGCTCCTTAGTTTGTCGGAGGTACCGGGCGAGGTGTCCTCCGCGAATGAGCTCCTCGATCTACTGCTTCAACTCGCGGCACTCCTCGGTGTCATGTCGTTTTGTCGATGGAAATGACAATACTTGGATCGGTCCGCAAGCTCCCGCAGACTTCTCATCGGGTTGGGGGTTCTGAGTAACCCCTTCTCTCTTATTTGGAGGAATATCTTTGTTCGGGACATGCCCGAGATGGGGAGTGGGGACCTCGATGCCAGCTAGTCAGGTCGGTCCACCTTGCGCCTCGGAGCGGCAGATTGTTGCCCCCAAGGTGGCTCCGGCCTGACCATTTTGTGCTCCTCTCGCCTCCCGGCCATCCATGCATCGGCCGCGATGTACTGGTTAGCCCGTTGGAGCATTTCCGGTACTACGGTGGGGGGTCACTCCATAAGGGACTAGAAGAATCTGGAAGGTCGTAGGCCTATCATAAACGCTTGCATTAACAGAGAGGGATAAGCGTCCGGCAACCCCTGAATTTTCGTAGCAAAACGATTCACAAAATGGGAGAGGGGCTCGTCCTCCCTTTGGTTAAGTCCGAGGAGTAGTGCAAAGGACGGCTTTGGCCGGGCGTACGCCAGGAAGTTAAGCTCAAAGTCTTTGGCGAGCTGATCAAAGGAGGTGATCGCCTCGGCCTTCAGGCCGCTGTACCATGCGCGGGCTGGGCCCCTCAGAGTCGTGGGAAACACCCTACACATCAAGGCGTCTGAGGTCTCGTATAGCGCCATCTGGGCACAGAAGGCGGCTATTGCTAGTCATAGGTGCCCAGCAAGCCAATCACGTGAGTGATGGCACGTGTGACTTAATATATAATCTTTTTGCTTATTATATTTTGGCATATATCACTTTATAATTATTGCATAAATGCATACATATATTGTGATGTCCTTGGATTTGTGCAATGGGAATCGGATCGCGATGAGATCACGATAGTGAGATCAATTCACCTTTAAACACATATCCTAAATAATCCCGGTCATAGGTTACTCGAGAGGGATATCATGATAATCGGACAGACTGGTGTGTTGTATACCTGTCCATATGATGGATGCAGCTTGTCTCATAGCTGCTTGTGTGGGGACACTAGGGATACAGTACAGGTGCTCATTGGAGAATGAGTTCACTGATTTATCCGCTTACAGAATGTTGGATGGTTGATGATGCCTTATTGTCAGACAGCGATTCCGTAGTCCTAGTGGTGTATCTGGTCCTTAGACTTGAGACACCAAGGATGTCATGTATGAGTGCTCCACTCTTTGATACCAGACTTATAGGTTTGGCTGTCCCAGATCTAGTACAACTGGTCATTGGGAGTGGTAGTCGACCTTACGAGGGCTATTGAGTGTCGATAGAGGATCATCCACTCTGGCGTCATGAGAGGAATATCCCATGTGTTCTTGCTCGGACAAATCCCCGGCCGGGGGTCATTGGGTTGAGAGAGAAAGAGTTCTCCGGGAGAATCCGATTAGAGCGAGACTTCGAGAAGAAACCGTGGGTCCGACGACAACACCATGCTCGATATCGGTCTACGGTATATTAGATGGATGAGGGACTATAGGTACATGATGAATCGAGGACGACATGGTCCAATGGATTGGATTCCCCTCAGATGCTCGGGGACTACTGGCGTAGTGGCCTAGTAACGTCCAGTAGTCGATGAGTTGAGTGAATTATTACAGAGATAATACCACCGAAGTTAGAAGGAGTTCTCGACAGGTATGACTCACGGCCAGCTCGATATTGGGCCTAGAGGGTCACACACATATGGTAGGCATTGCGATGAATAGAGGTTGGGATATGAGATATCCCGACTGAGCCTTTGTCTTATTGGATGCAGATCCAATACCCACTAGGGGAGGACCCATTAGGGTTTGACAGGGGACCTCTATAAATAGGAGGGATTCAGAGCCCCATGGGCTAGAGAGCTTTTGTTTGCCTTTTCCTATTCTCCTCTCCATCTCCACCTCAGAGAAGGTCTGGAGTTTTGAGAAGCGTCGTCGCAACCCTGCTGTGTGGATCACCGCTAGAGAGGAGGACGCTTGACCTCCTTCACCCTCTCCTAAGGATCTGCAAGGAAACAGAGATATACGATCTCCCTAGGTAACACAATATACTCTATACGCAGTTTCATGTTTCGTGGATTTTTGCGTATCAATCTTCGCACGACGACGAACATCTCTTTGGGAATCGGGGATTTTGTTTTTCTTGTTCTTCCACTGTGATAGGGGTAAAAACAGACCTGACGTAACACGACGGATTTGACATAACGTACCACGACATCTACCAACCATGGGCGGCACGGCGCCCCGAGGAACGAGCATTAACACCCGCGCCCTGTGCACCCTCGCTCGCCGTGCCCGGATGACCCCCGCGACCGGTCCAGCCAGAAGAAGGCGCCGACCGAGGAAGCAAGCAATAATGACGACTTGATGTGCACCAACGTCACCGACCCTCAGCCAACGAACCTCAGCATTTGACTTCATGCCCCCGACCGAGGCAAAAAGGCGCGTCGACCAAGGCATGCCCATACCCTGCGGTAGCCGTGTTCACCACGCAACCCCAGTGCCCTGCAAACTGCCACATCAGGTAACATCTGACTTATCTACAAATACCCCGGAGTCCTAGACAAAGAGGTAAGAAAAACTACTCAACAAAAGACCCTCTCTGTTTGACGGACTGGGTCCAGGAAAACCCCTCTCCGAGGAACTAACTTGATCGTCGGAGGGGTCGGGCCGAACCACCGTCCCGGCCTGTGTGCAGGTATTCGATCAAAGCAGACCCGGCGTCGCGGACCTCGCCTGCCCAATTCCCTGCGATCGGCTGCCTCCATATCTCGAGGGGAAGCGCGCTTGATCCCAGCCATTCGGACCCCAGAACCAACCGAGCAAACCCCCCAGGTCTCGGCTAAAAAAGTTACTTACCGTAACAGATTGGTGCTAGAAGGAGGGTCGTCTGAATGTCGAGCGGTCAACAAACCCACCTCGGCGAACCCTCAGCCGCCGAGCTTCCCACTCCGCGGGAATACCCCCCCGCATAATGAAACCCGTGACGAACGCCCCTCTACGGTGGCCGAACGTTACTGGCAATTATTCAATGACCCAGGCTTGTCACCTCCCGACGGCGCCCCCGTCGCCCCGTCACCAGTACCCCCCGAGGCCTTTCACGACCTCGCCCAACAAGTCCGAGCTCTCACCAGCATGGTGCAGACCATTGTTCCAAGTGTCTCCCAGCGGGCCCCGCCGCACGCGGCCCGTCCTTCGCAGCAACAGGGAGCCCACAGCCGGATTCATTCACTGCTTCCCGAGCCCCTCGCGTCGCCTCAAAACCCGGTGCCCCGTCCCGGAAGTCGAGAGACGGAAAGCACCGCGGGCCTTCCCGAGCCCGAGGCCCCATCCGCCGACTCGACCAATGCCTTGCGAGCCCAGTTGCGCCTCGTCAGTCAGCGACTCGACGAAGTACAACAAGAAGTGCGTATGTCAAAGGGAGAATTCAGGGCGGACACACGGCAAGGATCCTCGTTCATCCCCGAGATCCAAGATCAGACCATCCCCCCACACTTCCGCCTTCCCTCGCTAGATACATATGACGGCGCCGCTGACCCGACTGACCACGTGGCCGCCTTCCGCGCCCAGATGGCGCTATATGGGACTTCGGATGCCCTGATGTGCAGGGCGTTCCCGACAACGCTGGGAGGGTCGGCTCGCGCGTGGTACGGCAGCCTGAAAGCCGGGACCATCGCCTCCTTCGACCAACTCGCCCGAGACTTCGAGCTCAGCTTCCTGGCCTACGCTCGGCCAAAGTCGTCCGTGGTGTTGCTCTTAGGGCTCCGCCAAAAGGATGACGAGCCTCTATCCCATTTTGTAAACCGTTATACGACCCAAATTCGGGGACTAGCGGACGCTCACCCTTCTCTGTTGATGCAGGCATTCATGACAGGCCTGCGTCCTTCCAGGTTCTTATGGTCTCTCCTAGAGCGGCCCCCCGCCACGGTCACCGAGATGCTCAAGTGCGCCAGCCAGTTCATCGCCGCGGAGGCATGGATGTCCGGAAAGCAAGAGGAGCGCAAAAAAGTCAAGTCAGAGCCGCCCCGGCAGCAGCAGCCCGCCGCACTCCGATGTAAGCTGGACAGGTCCGACCTGGGGCCTCCCCTCCCCGCCTTAAGTTCGTCCCGGACGGAAATATTTCTCCATGAGAAGAGTAAGGGGCTACTTAAGAATCCTCACCCGATGAAGAACCCGAGAGAGCTCGCGGATCGCTCAAAATATTGCCGTTTCCACCGGCAGCACGGACACGACACCGAACAGTGCCGTGAACTAAAGAGACAAATTGAAGAGCTCATTCAAAGAGGGCATCTTGGCCAGTACCTCCGGCCAGACGAACAGCTCTCACCACGCCCCGAAGGCCCCGTCGAGCATCACATCGATGTGATAGCTGGCGGTCCGGCGTTAGGAGGGAGCTCCACGTCGGGAAGAAAGGCGTATGCCCGGGCCGCCTCAGACGAAGCCCTCGGACACGGGCCCGAGCCCGAGATCACCTTCCCGACCGGAATATCCGAGCAAACTGAGCACGACGACGCTCTCATAATATCGGCCAGGATAGCCAACGCACAGGTACGAAGGATCATGGTCGACACTGGGAGCTCAGCCGACATACTTTATTTCGACGCCTTCTAGAAGCTCGGCCTGGCTAGAGAGAGCATGAAGCCGATGTGCTCAACACTCACCGGGTTCACGGGAGATTCGATATCACCACGGGGAGCTATCACCCTGCCCCTAACCTTAGGGGTCCCGCCAAAGTCGAAGACGATAATGACCACGTTTCTGGTGGTCGACCTTCCCACCGCCTACAATGCCATACTCGGCCGGCCGATCCTCAACAAGGTTAGGGCCGTTGTCTCGACCTACTACCAAACCATCAAGTTCCCGACTCGCACTGGAGTCGGGGAAGTTATGGGAAGGCCCCGAGAGTCCAGACGGTGCTACCCGACCTCCGTTTCATTGCACAAGAAGGCCAGGATCAAGCCACCCCTGGAAGACCTCCGGGAGACGAAAAAGCCAACCCCTCACCCCGAGCCAAGGGGGTCCACGATCGACGTACCACTGCAAGGAACTCGCCCGGACCAGACGGTCAGGATCGGTTCGGAACTACCCGAGCGGGAGCAGAAGCAACTCATCGCTCTCCTACGGGAGAACGTCGACATCTTCGCCTAGTCTCCATCTAACATGGTGGGTGTCGATCCAAGGATCGCACAGCACCACCTCAGCATCCCACCTGACGCCCGTCCGGTGAAACAGAAGCCCAAGCGGCAGGCCCCCGAACGACAACGCGCCATACGAGAAGAGGTGGGTCGGCTTTTAGCGGCAGGCTTCATAGAGGAAGCCAAATACCCTCAATAGCTATCCAATGTAGTGCTCGTGAAAAAACATAATGGAAGCTGGAGGATGTGCGTTGACTACACCAGTCTCAACAATGCATGCCCGAAAGATTGCTACCCCCTCCCCAGGATCGACCAGCTGGTTGACGCAACAGCCGGATACGCACGCCTCTCTTTTATGGACGCCTATTCGGGATACAACCAGATCAGGATGGCGCCCGAAGACGAAAAGCACACGGCCTTCCTCACCGACCAAGGCGTGTACTACTACAAGGTCATGCCGTTCGGGCTGAAGAACGCCGGGGCCACATATCAGAGAACCGTGAACAAGATGTTCGCCCATCAGATCGGGAGGAACATGGAAGTTTACGTGGACGACATGATTGTGAAAAGCCGAGAGGCGGGAGCCCACCTTGCCGACCTGACCGAGGCGTTTGCCACACTGCGCAAGTTCGGTATGCGACTTAACCCCACAAAATGCGTCTTCGGCGTGACCTCCGGGAAATTCCTCGGGTTCATCATTCACGAAAGAGGAATTGACGCCAACCCGGAGAAGGTTCATGCCATCGTCGATATGCAATCACCCCGGACGATCAAAGACCTGCAACGACTTAATGGATGGCTTGTCGCCCTCTCTCGCTTCCTAGCCCGGTTGGGCGATCGTTGCCTCCCCCTCTTCAGAGCGCTCAAGGACCCAAAAAGCTTCCAATGGGCGACGGAGTGCGAGGAGGCCTTCAAACAAATAAAGCAGCGCCTAGCCAGCCTCCCCCAACTCGCCTCTGTTTCTCCCGGGGAGAAGCTGGGTCTCTACCTGGCGGCTTCCCCACACATAGTCAGTTCTGTCCTGATCAAAGAAAGCTCCGGCGAACAACTTCCGATCTACTACGTCAGTCATGTCCTGAGCGGACCCGAGGGGCGTTACCCGCCAATAGAGAAGCTCGCGCTCGCCCTGGTGCTATTGGCTAGGAAGTTGCGCCCCTACTTCCAGGCCCACCCCGTGGAGGTCATCACCGACCAGCCTCTTCGGCAGGTTTTGTCTAAATTTGATGTTGCAGGGCGGCTCCTCAAGTGGGCGGTGGAACTCGGCGAACATGATATAAGATACGTACCCAGGACCGCCATCAAGGCCCAGGCGGTGGCCGATTTCATCGCAGAGTTAACCCAGAAGGAAGACAAGGACCTCGAGCAACCTCCCAAGGCCTGACTCCTACACGTGGATGGCTCGGCCGGCAAGAAGGGTGCCGGCGTAGGACTGGTGCTGCTCGCCCCCGACGGATGCTCATTCGAACGCTCTCTCTGCTTCATGTTCAAAGCCACTAACAATGAGACGGAGTATGAGGCGCTCCTGGCAGGGCTCAGATTGGCTCTCGAAATGCAAGTAGCCGTGATACACGTCCTCACTGACTCGCAGCTTGTGGCCGAGCAGCTCAGCGGTGGATACGAAGCTCGGGATCCGACCATGGCGAAATACCTAGCACAGGTAAGAGACTTGACTGCCAAGTTTCCGTATTTCAAGCTATCTAATGTCTCGAGGGGGGAGAACGCGCGAGCCGACGCGCTAGCTAAGTTGGCGTCACAGCCAACCCCCGGAGCATGGCCGGAGGTTGAGGAGCTTCCTGCCCGCGCCCTCGAGATAGCCGTTACGGCCTCTAGCAGCACGCCGATCACATGGGTACAAGAGCTGTTGCGCTTCAAGCGAGATGGGACCCTCCCCAGCGACGAAATTGCGTTCCTACAAGATACGTCATTAACACACGATGGTACAACCGAGGAGAGTGGGCGGCTTTATAGGTAGTCCTTCACCGTCCCCTCCCACGATGCTTGGAGCCCGACGGCCTGACGGTCTTGGTCGAGATCCATGAAGGGATCTCTGGAGAGCATAGCGGCGGGCTTAACCTTGCAAAACAAAATACTACGCCAGGTTACTATCGGCCGACTATGTGCCAGATGCAAAGGCTTACGACGGGCGCGTCGCGGGTCATGCCAAGAGCATGCCCGCGACACCCCGACAGCCCGCATCCTGCGCCAACCCCATCGACGCCCTGGCCCTTCGCCTGATGGGGTTTGGACCTACTCGGACCGTTCCCACCGACTTCGGGGCAGCGGAAGTACATCATCGTGGGAGTGGACTATTTCACAAAGTGGGTCGAGGCCGAGCCGCTGGCGACGATCACAGAACATCAAATGGAGAAGTTCGTGTGGAAAAACATAATAACTCGGTTCGGGTTGCCCAAAGTCATCATTACGGATAACGGGCCTCAGTTCGCTAGTAGAAGGTTCCGGGAGTTCTGTACCGCCCATGGCATCCAGCTGAGGTTCAGCGCGGTGGCCCACCCTCAGACGAACGGGCTGGCGGAGGTCACCAATCGGTCCATCTTGGACGGGCTCAGGAGGAGAGTCTCCGCAGCCCGATCGGCCTGGACGGACGAACTCCCCAGCGTCCTATGGTCCCTACGCACCACTCCCAAGGCTACGACGGGAGAGTCCCCGTACAACCTGACGTTTAGAACCGAAGTTGTCTTGCCCCCCGAAGTGGTAATCGCCACCCTCCGGACAAGGAGCTACAACGAGGAAATCTCCAACGAGGGACTTCGCGCCAGCCTCGACGTACTCGAGGAGCGACGCGTCGACGCACACCTGAAAGCCCTCTCGTACCAAAGGGTCGTCGCAAGGACCTACAACAGAAAGGTAGGACCCCGACCGATTGAATTAGGGGACCTAGTCCTGAGGAGGACCGAGGTCAGCGACCCGACCAAGGCGAGGGGGAAGCTGGCCCCCAAATGGGAGGGGCCTTATCGGGTTGTCGGGATAGTCCGACCGGGTACATACCGGCTCGCAACGGTAAATGGCTCAACTTTGCTGAGAGCATGAAACGCACAAAACCTTAAGAAATTTTTCGTTTGAAAGAAGGGTCCCTTCGTCTAGTAGGAGGTGTTCCCTCAGGATTCGGAGGAAGCGCTCGGGCGGGGAAAGCTCTCCCTCGTTCGTCGTCGGAATAGGGTGAAAAAGACAAACAAACAAGAGAAATGACAATTTTCCTTTATTTAAAAGAATACTTACAGGACTCAGCCCCGACTTACAAAAACTTACTAACACCCTAGAAAAAAGAAAGAAAATACAAGACCCGACCATCACAATGGAGCGTCCAGACTATCGTCAAAAGGGACGTCCTCGGGCATGTCAACCTCCGTGTCCTCGGGTAGGAAGCAAAGGGATTTTTCTTCCACCTCAAGGTCGGGATGCCGAACTCGAGGAAGCGGGACGTGGCACCCGGCAGATCCAGATTCGAAGGACACCGCCCCGTCCGTCGTGAAGTAAGGCGAGCTCGAACCCCGGACTTTTTTTGTATGCCTCGAGGAGCTCTTTTTTTTCCTTGTCGGGCCGGAGAGACGGACCTCCTCCTGCCCGCTTCGAGGCAGCTTTCACCTCGGCCTTTGCTTCCTCCAGCTTCTTGCTGAGGGTACCCGCCTCCGTCCTCAATAAGCGGAGCTCAGTCCGCTCCACCCTTATTGTCTTCTGGAGCTCCTCGTTGGACTTCTGTGAAGCCTCGAGCTCCGATCTCAGGCGAGCCGCCTCCTCCTCGGACCATGCCGCACGCCTCTCGGCAGCCGCCACAGCCTCTGGACCAGCCCCGGATCGGACCTCCTTGACAACCCGGCGGAGTTCTAAGATTGGCGATTGATGAGCTCCCCGACAACCCGCCCGCTGTCAAGCATCCCCGTCCATCAAGGGCCGCGAATGAAAGCCCCCCAGAGAAATAGAACGAATCAAAGATAGAACAAACGGCCTCGAAGCGGAAAGAGAGGTGGAGCACTTACCGTGTCAAGGATTTGGCCGACCTGTTGAAAGCAAGGCCTCCGGCAAGGCAAGGTATACAAATCCCGAAAGCCATGTC
Source organism: Musa schizocarpa (assembly GCA_900464855.2). Lineage (NCBI taxonomy): Eukaryota > Viridiplantae > Streptophyta > Magnoliopsida > Zingiberales > Musaceae > Musa > Musa schizocarpa. Next base: position 12,445,679 of record LS990920.1, read on the forward strand.
GGGATGAAGCGCCTCTCGGAGGAATGCCGCAGGCTGCCCCTCCGCCCACACCTTGTCGCCCGGGGACAGATCCCTGGCTGGCTACCAAGGGGTCACTGGGCTCCCCGGGTGAGATTTCGCCCACCAAATGCGTCAGGAATGACTCCTCGTTCCCGGTCGGAAGGCGGCACAAGTCACGAACGGAGGGAAGGCGCGAGACTTTCCCAGCCGCCCGTCGACTAGGGCCGGCGTCCCCCCGACAAGGGCCCGCCTCAGCCCCCTTCGGAGGTCCCCGCTTCTACCAAGCGTTACTAACGTACCTAGTGGCAGCGGGCTGAGGCCCGCTTCTACCAACCACTGCTCGGTCATACTCCGAAGAGCCTGGGAGCCGGGAAGAATCTCCCACAGCCTCCCCAGATCATGACGCTCTGATTCGCTCAAACGCGGGACGGTGTTGTCGATCATCCTCGCGGACCAACGGACCCCAAAACCCCAGTCCTTCGCGCAACTAACGAAGAAGAACCTCCCCTTCCACCCTTTATTATTGGAAGGAGCCCCTCCGACTCGAAAGCCTGTCCGGGCGGATAGAAAGTAGCCCCCCGAGCCCTTAGAAAGACGATAGCAAGAGAGGAATAGGTTGAGGGTGGGGGCGATGTTGGCATGGAGACATTCACCCAGGAATACCACTAGGTAGCGCCAGGAATTTGGCGCCACCTGAGACGGCGAAATTCGCCAGAAGGAGATACTGGCTACGATAAGGGGGTGAAGGGGAAAGCAAACCCCGCCTCTGTATGCCTAGGGTCGGGCCGCAAAACCTTTCGGGACTGGGTCAGAAGCCCGCTGTCCCGGTTCCGGAGCACTAAGGATATAATCCTCCGGGATACCATAGCGCTCCCGGAGCCCCCCCAGCAACGACCTACTCACGGTGGAGTCATTGTCATGCGGCCACATCTGGGCCTCCAAAGCCCGCGCCGCTTCCCTGTCGGAGGACTCCGCGGGAGGCGATGGAGGACGCTCCTTTCCGGCCGCGCAGGAAGGGGGAGGAGAGGGAGAAGAAAGGGGCGACATATTGACTGACCTTGGCGGAAGACGCTACGAGGAAGAAGACGACGCAAGAGGCGAAGGAGAAGAATGAAGGGGGGGGGAGATGGCAAGGCCCGGAACAGGAAACTCAGCGACAAACAATGGGAGTGAAGCGGGGTATTCGCTATTTAAAGAAGATGTCTCGCCCGAACCAGCACCCCTTCACCTTCCAAAGATGAGCGCCAGCCCACCCGCACACGCGCGTAGCCATCACGTTGCATCAGAAATGACAAAAGGCGCCCAGCCTTCATAAAAACCTGATGCCAGGATTCCTCCGAAGCGGCAGCAGGCTGGCACCTCGATCTCCACGTCCGGAAACGTGTGGCATAAGCAACCAACTCCACCGCAGACAAGAAGCGTCCGGTCCCCGCGATCGTCGAACGGACAACGGGGGAAAATGGCACAAGGAGCTCCTCGACCCTTCGGCTTTACGCCACCCAAGGCACGCGTCATAAGGCCAGCCCGTCACGTCATTACTCTCGGCCCTTCGGCTTTCGCCACCCCGAGGCACACGCTGGTGACCAGCTGGGCGTCAGGTCCCTCGCCCTTCGCTTTTTCGCCACCCGAGGCACGTCATACGCCAGCCCTCCCACGTGCTCCTCGGCTCTTGGGCTTTACGCCACCCGGGACGCTTTCTTGGCGGCCAGCTTCGCCCACGTCGTGCTCCTCATTTCTTCGCTTTACGCCACGCTGCACGAGGAGGCACGCGTGCGCCTGTTTATCGTCGTGCTCCTCGGCTCGCTGCGTGTGCTCCTCGGCTCTTCGGCTTTCGCCATCTGAGGACGCATATGGCCAACCCGCTAAGGTCGCGGTTCCTCGGCTCGGCTTTTTTCACTGAGGCACGCCGCTAATTGACCCTGGCTTTTCGTGCTTCTCGGCGGCTTTTTTTCGCCGACCGAGACACTTTACGGGCCACCCCTTCTGGCTTGGAGCCCGGCTGCGTCGTGTTCTAGGCTCTTCGGTTTTTACACCACCCGAGGCACGGCATACGCCGCTGCCGCTTACCGTGTGTTCTAGGTTCTTCGGCTTTTACGCCACGAGGCACGCCAGGCTGGGCCAGCCCCTGCGTCATGCTCCTACCTTCGCTTTTTCGCCACCGGAGGCACGCCATACGGTTCACTTCACCGCTGTCGGTCTTTCCGCCCCGGCCCAGTGACACACCACCGGCGGTTCACCCCCGTCATGCTCCTCGGCCCTCGGCTTTACACCACCCGAGACACACCTGCGCGACTAGCCCGCCTCTCAGATCGTGTTCTCCTCGACTCTTCGCTTTACGCCGCCCAGACACACCAGCTGGTCACCATCTGTGTCGCGGCTCCTCGACCCCTCGGCTCCGTTCTCCCGAAATGGCGCCTCTGGCGACCAGCCTACACGGAGACAAAAGCGATGCATAGTTCTTTTTGGGGAATATGATAGGGGTAAAATAGACCGACGTAACACCCACGGATTTGACATAACGCACCACGACATCTCGCCAACCATGGGCTGCACGACGGCTACCGAGGAATGAGCATTAACACGCGCTGGGCCCTCGCCGCTGCGTGCCGGATGACTTCGCGACCGGTCCAGCCGGAAGAAGGCGCCACCGAGGAAGCAAGCAATAATGCCGATTTGATGCGCCTAACGCCACCCCCTCGCCAACGAACCTCAGCATTTGACTCCATGCCCCCGACCGAGGCAAAAAGGCGCGTCGACCAAGGCGTGCCCATACCCTGCGGTAGCCGTGTTCACCACGCAACCCCAGTGCCCTGCAAACTGCCACATTAGGTAACATCTGACTCATCTACAAATACCCTGGAGTCCTAGACAAAGAGGTAAGAAAAACTACTCAACAAAAGACCCTCTCTGTTTGACGGACTGGGTCCAGGAAAACCCCTCTCCGAGGAACTAACTTGATCGTCGGAGGGGTCGGGCCGAACCACCGCCCCGGCCTGTGTGCAGGTATTCGATCGAAGCAGACCCGGCGTCGCGGACCTCGCTTGCCCAATTCCCTGCGATCGGCTGCCTCCAGATCTCGAGGGGAAGCGCGCTTGATCCCAGCCATTCGGACCCCAGAACCAACCGAGCAAACCCCCCAGGTCTCGGCTAAAAAAGTTACTTACCGTAACACGCTGCACATATGATGTCGCCCCCTAGGATTTCCCAACAGCTATATGGTCCACCGGGTCGGTTGCGCCGTCGTATGCATCGAGAGAGGGGAGACGGAAGTTCGGGGGGATTGACTGATCTTGTATCTCAAGCATGAACGGAGACCCTCGATGCGCGTGCTCCCCGAGTTCTTCCTTAGACTTACGAACCTCCCTCTGCACTTCGTCGAGTCACTGGTTAACGCAGTGTAGCTGGGCTCGTAGGGAGCCCGCTAAATCTGAAGATAACACCTCGGGCTTCGGGCAGGCGCTCGGGTTTCCCATTGCTTGATCTTCGAGCGGGGCCAGTCGGACCTGAGGTGACGTGGGGAGCTCCGAGGGTACCATGTGAGCCCGAACAGACGACACTTGTTACAGCCGTGGTTAGATCGTAGGTGGGTGCACCATATGAAAAATGAGCGGGATAATGGTTTGCACCATCCCAGTCAGAGCTCGGACTTGATGAGCGAGGTCTTGATAGGCCTCGGGCGATATGGGCGACGGGTCAGTTGGGGCACCTTCAGGTGGCGACAAGCCCGGGTCGTTGATTAATCGCCAATAGCACTCTGAAGTTACGGCGGGGTGCTTAGCTAGGGGTTCACCAAGCGGGGGGTGTTCCCCCAGAGCCCCGATCAAGCGCGACCCCTCAGCCGTGGGTTCGTCTGGGTCGATCTAGCGATCCCTCAACATTCGGTCCTTCTTCTAGTGCCAAAATGTTAGTGTCAACAACTTTAAGCCGTGGCCTTGGGGCCAACACGGCTGGGTTCGGATCCGAATGAGTGGGGATCTTCCTGGACTACCCTTGAGACTACTGAGGTAGTCGACTATGTTGGTCCGGTTTTGACGGGACAACCATTTCTTCCGGGAGGGAACTCCTCGCCTGGGCACGTGGTGGGAGGCGCTCCGTCTTCGTCCTTGCACACAGGTCGGGTCGGGAGAGCTTGACCCGACCCCTCCGACGATCAAGTCGATCGATAGTCTTAGGGGGTTTTTTTCTCCTTTTTCCTCGTTCCGAACGCGAGGGTTTTTATAGGGAAGGTCACCGTTTCTTGATGTGCCCGCTTGCAGGGAGCAAGACCGTACGTGGGAAGGCGTCTGACACTGGTGTTGGGGTTGCGTGAAGGATTGGGCTCCTGCAGGATGGCAACGTGCCTCGTTCGGCGTTTTGGTCTACCTCGGCTCGACGTTGTCAGGCGAGGGCAGACGTCCCATGCAGCTCCTCGGTCCGCATGACCCAGGAGACATCACCTTGGAGCAGATGACGTCATTTTGCATCCCATTATTATTATTATTATTATTATTATTATTATTATTATTATTATTATTATTATTATTATTATTATTATTATTATTATTATTATTATTATTATCATCATCGTCGTCATCATCATCATCATCATCTTCTACACAGATGTCCTCCCTGCCAGATGAGTAAACACCGGGCTGCAGCAATTTCACAGACAACACATCCATTAGATTCCAGCAGACACTAGCAAGAAGAAGAAGGGGAGCAGCTCCGACTCACTTGGGAGTGGTGATGATGGAGAACCACTCCATTCCCTCGGCATCAGCAATCTTTGACACCACAAAGAACCGAGGCACAATGAACAGGCAACCCCCCTCCACCTTCGTCTCCAGCACGCGCTTGCCATCGACGCCGACGACCTGCACGCGACCGCTCCCCCTGACCACGTACGTCACCTGGAAGGCCGAGTCGCAGGAGAACCCCGGGGAGCACATGGTGTGGCTGTTCAGCCTCACGAGATCGGCGCCGAGCCCGACCTCCCCGACCAGAGGAAGGTTCTTGGTGTTCAGCACCACGACGCAGCCGCCGTTCTTGATGTCCACGTCCAGGGGCGCCTCCTCGCGGTTCAGAACCATGCCTTCCCTATCTAGCGCTGAGGGCTCGGGCATGGCGTGGCTGTCCTTCACCTTGACAATGCCGGCACTGGTCTGGCTGTGGACCAGCTTCTCGGCCTCGTCTTCGGTGAGGTACGTGTCAATTATGAAGAATATAGTATATTTTTTCTAGATTTAATTACCTTTGTGATGTGTTGAACTTGGGGCATGATAATTTTGAGATTAATTACATCTTATTTCTTATAATTAATTATCTTTAATATATCGATCCTTATATTTTTAAAAGTTATATTGAGATATTTATATTATGAAATATTTACCACTTTAAAATTTTAATTTTATAAAATTATAAAAACTAATTATAAAAAATATATAATTAATTTTAATATTAAATTATATTCAGTCATATATTTAGGTGTCCGGTCGTATGATATGTTGGTGACGTGACACTGAGATGTTAGACACGTGGTGAGAAAATATCATTAGAAATATCACACCTCATTCTTCTCGTTGAGTGTCACCGTGGCGGATAACACCGACATCTCTGCAACGTCGCATGCGTTGTCTTTTACTGTGACGGTCACACGCAGGTCCTCAAAACCTTGCACGCAACCCCATCTCCATCTCAGCATGCACAAGCCCCACTTCACGTGAAGACGTGAGGCACGTAAGCTCTTCGTAATCTCCTCTCCTCCAATGATCTCCACTCTGGCACGTGATCACCTCCACCCTCTCCTCCTTTTATCTGCCCACCATCATCACCACCTCGGCCGCAGCAGAACCAGTCAAGCTTTCGACATGGGCGAGCACTACTCTCCGGCCGCCGCATACATCAGACTGGTAATTACAGGCAGATCGCTTGCTCTCACCGTGTCCTTAGATCGATACATAGATCGTGCTCTTGACCCGTGCTTTTGGCCGATCAGGTTCAGCATCTCATCGAGACGTGCCTGCTGTGGCACATGAGCATGGAGGAATGCATGGAGGCGCTGCTGCTGCACGCCGATGTCAGTCCGGCCATCACCTCCACCGGTTGGTCTTTGCTGCTGCTCCCTACGCTTACCTCTTCCTTCTTTCTGTGTGATTAAGCATTCATGGCGTTGCCATTTGTGTTCAGTGTGGAAGGAGTTGGAGAAGGAGAACCAGGAGTTCTTCAGGGCGTACCGGCGGGTGCCGCCGCAGTACGTCGGTCAGAGCCGGAGGTGATGCAGAAGTAGCTCCTTTGTTTCCACCCAATTCTGGCTACGGTCTCAAGTGCAGTCCTGAGAAAGCTCTGAATCAGCTGCAACCTCGACTTGCTGGAGAGAGAGAGAGAGAGAGAGAGAGAGAGAGAGAGATGGGAGACATTTTTTATTGAAAGAGAAGCTAAAACCATTAAGAATTGAGATTTATGGCTTAATTTCATGTCATATTTATCGATCTAAGTTTTTGGATGAAATGACATTTGATAAAAAAAATAGTAATATATGTGCTGATTAATTCGAGTTCTTTTAAGATAAAAAAAATATTCAGACTGATAAATATAATTTATCTCTATTTTTTTAAAAAAATAATTTATATTGTGTCCATTTTCCGGATCAATTTTGGTCCCGCATCAGATAACACACGCCCGTCTTACACGAGCTAAAATACTAACGTTTGTCCACTTAAAAGGAGGAGGAAGCGATTGTTTAACTTCTAAAGATCTGACGGTGGAGAGGCTCCCATATCGTAGCGTATGATTTGCGCGTGAAGATACCACGTTCTTTTAAAGGATCCTCTTTATCCCTCGTAGGGTTTTTGGCCTTCTCAGTTCTCCCCATTCTTCCTCACCTTCGCCCCTTTGGAGACCGAGACATGGAGCCTCTCTGCCGCACCGCCCACCGCCACCCTTTTCACCTCCCTCTCTTCTCCAAACCCCTCCTCTCTTCTCCTCCGCTTCTTAAGCCCTTCCCCTGCTCCTCCTCGACGAAACCGTGTCCCTCCCTCCGCGCGTCTTGCTCCTCCAAATCATCGTCGAATTCCTTCGCGCCCGTCATCAAGATCGCTTCCGTCGCTGCAGCCACCTCCATCGCCGCGGCTGCCCTCTTCCTCGCCCGCCTGTGCCCACACGCTCTCGCCGCCGCCGCCGCCGCCGCGGCCGCTGCCCCTCCCGCCCCCGCCGTCCAATCCGACGCCCTGCCCTCCGATGCCTCCTCCGAGACCACCCCCCTCACCGAGGCGGAGAAGGAGCGGATCCTCGAGGAGCGACTGGACTCCCACCCCGACGACGTCCGGTCACTCCGCGCCCTCATGGAGCTCAAGGTCAAGGCTGGGAAGCTCGCCGAGGCCATTGGCATCGTCGACCGGCTCGTCGCCCTCGAGCCCGCCGAGAAGGACCTCCCTCTCCTCAAGGCCCACCTGCAGAGCTACGATGGCGACACGGAGACTGCGAAGCGAGGATTCGAGGAGCTCCTCGAGAAAGACCCCTTCTTGGTTGAGGCCTATCACGGGCTCATAATGGCCACCTCGCAGTCGGAGGACGATGGCGACCTCGACGCCATCTTGAAGAGAGTCGAGGACGCGATGGAACTGTGCAAGAAGGCCAGGAGAAAGGAGGACTTGAGGGACTTTAAGCTGCTGATGGCACAAATTAGGGTTATAGAGGGGAGGTACGAGGACTCGCTTAAGATATATCAGGAACTGGTGAAGGAGGAGCCAAGGGATTTCCGGCCTTATCTTTGTCAGGGCATCATATACACATTGTTGAGGAAGAAGGATGAGGCAGAAAAGCAATTCCAGACGTACCGGAGACTCGTCCCAAAGGGCCACCCTTATGCACAATACTTTGACGATAACATGATTGCGATGAAGGTCTTCGGGCAGATGGATGAAAACAGAAGAAAGGCTGCACTGAAAAATTAGAAGGGTTTGATGGTCAAATATTCGACCGAAGAGATTAAATTAAGTAAAAGATGGGCTTTGGACAAATTTGGAGCAAATGATCTAGTTTTCATGATCTCTGTTAGGTCAGCAAATTTCATTTTAAGAACTCACTAGAAAAGTTGTTTGTTTTGTTATTTTAGATAGTAAGAAGAGGTGTCTAATAGTACTGCTTTGATGCACATGATGAGTTTTCTTTTCCAGCTGCATAAATCTTACTGAGATAACAGCTAATCTTCTTAAGTTCATTGAATTGCATAAGGTGCATCAGTATGTCTTTTGTTTTCTTTACATGCTTGTTTCTGTTAGGGGTTGTGATGGAGATTCACGCAATAGTTTATCCTAATTGCAAGTCTAAAATGGCTTTTCATCAGTGATTTCTGAAATCTCATGTCCGCCTTGGTGTGTTCATCACTGACCTGTCGGCAAGCAGGACATTTGTTGACATTAAACATACACCAGCTTTATGATGAGAGATTTAGAAGATCAAAAAATACTGGGGACTTTTTTGCTACAATTCCAAATTACCTTGCTGACATTAAAATGGATGTATTTTCATTGTTGAAGCTTCTCTTAAGATCATGTTTTATCATATGCAATCCAAATAATTTCCCCTATGTACTCTATATAATTCTTTTTTTTGGTGAATCCAACACTTGAATATGATCATGTCCATTCGACTATGGACAACATCCTTACAAGCATTCATGAGATTGTCATCCACTTCCTCTACTAGATATTCGTTGCTGCTTAGTTTAGAAGTTAAGTGCCTAGTTGCTCTAGTACTTTTGCATTAGTCATCATGAACCTGTGAAATATTCCTATTCCACCATTTTCTAAACTAGTTGTCTTGGCATTGCAAAGGTGCATATTTGTTGGTACAGGAAATAGGATATTTTTTATGTGAATGCTAGTTCAAGGACAATGATTGTGGTGATCTGCCACCTTATGCTTTATTTCTACTGCATGTAATTTTATAACCTTGGTGTATTGAAATAATTCAGCCTCCAATCCTTCCAAGCAGCTGTGTTATGCAATTACAACATCTTGCAAAGTGTATGTGGAATAGTTATGGCCTACTGAATTTATATTATAAAATTATTGTGTAAAATATGTACAATTAAATTCTGAGGTAGGAAAAAGTCAATTGTCAATAATGAATGAATACGTTATATTGTAAGTTTAAATAAGACATTGTTAAGCACGGAGTGATGGGTAAAGCCGTAGAGATTAGTTTAATGTTCTCATGGTATATCTATATTTTGTAGGTGATAGGGAGGAAGCATGTATCGATCTATTAATGCATAGTCTACATAGTGATGGATATTGACCTGAATATATACTTATGCACGGTTCTCGCATGACTCATCTGCATATGCAGCTGCATGGGTTAATTTAGGACTCCCATATGGATGTTCTTTTTATCAATAACTTTTCTTTAGATGTTCCGATAATGGTTCTTATTTTGGTCATTAAAATTCAGGAGTCTCTTTGCTCACTAACATCTGTACATGTTTTCCATTTTTAACTCTAGTATTACACAGCTAAAGATATAACCATCTAAACATTGAATGCAATAAAGACTAAGGCATTACTTAGAATTGGATTTAGCTTCATAAAGCTTGCACTAATAACCATTAGCTGTGGCCGCAGCATAACCTTGAAACACATGACCAGTATTGTTCACAATCCTTCAAACTTTATGGCCATAGATTGTAACAAAAAATGCTAGAAATTTAATTGAATGTCAAGGAGGAGTACAGATATCTTAGTATAATGAGCACATTTGCCATACTCAACAACATAAGGGTGAGCAAATTATTTATTTGCTTTTTGATCTATTTGAATTAGTACCAAATGTAACAAAGATGTTAGAGTTGTTTGTATCTGTCTGTACACATCAAATGATATGGAGATGGTATCAGAGATATAAATTAATATATGTCTAAAGTAAATATCATATGAGGGGTTCAATAGATAATTGAAAGTTGGTTACTGAATACATGATAGGATCCCATGTGTCTCTTTAGAAGAAAAAAATGCTTTATAGGATTTATAGGATGTTGCCACTGGGAGTTGACCGAGGTGCTGTAGCACTCCTTTCTAAGGGGTGCATGTCTATCAATTTCATTTCGGGGGCTTGCTGGAAACAGTAATAGTTAATTCAAGGATTCAATATAGCACTGTAAACAATAGAATTGAATTATAAAGATTCAAGGTACATACTGTTTGTTGCTTTTGTTACTTGTAGTTAGATGTGCTATAACACTTGGCATACATGTTCATATCAAGAAAAATCATGGATAACCTTGATGATTTCTCTCTTTGAGCTTATATTAAGATGTAGGATGCTACAAATCCAGTCTCAGACCTAAGAAGACATCTTTTTCGACCATGATAATTTTTTAGGCATTCATGAAAAATATCTTGTTACTTCAATAAGCTGGGGTTTGACATAAAGGTATATTGGTATGATCCTTTTGAGCAAGGAATGTCCAGGTGCTTGACCACCTACTGAAGCACAGAAAATGCATGAGATAAGAAAACCGAGGAAGGTATTATGGTGGGTCATCTTGTTTCTTTGATTCTACTCTAGTGTGCAAGTTTGTGGTTATCATAAATGATGCAAGAGTTCTTTTTTGTCTGCTTTCCATTCATTAAGTAGCTGAATCGTACAAGCTTTATGCTTTTCCAGTTGCTGTAGGTTTTTTCATATGATAAATAGCAGTCTACCTGTGTGTCAATACCTGACAGGATCAAGTGCCTAACACACCATCTTTTTGTGAAAACAGTATCTAGTAGCTCTGAAGATTGGATTCTCAGTTTAAATTGAGGTTCTTGGTAGTTGTCAAGAGAGATCATTAGATAAACTTTGGTTTTCTTGTTTACATATATTCTCTGCAACAGAGGATGGATACGAAAATAAAAAAGGTTAAATCCCTAATTTTCAAGTAAAATATGATCTTTCAAGATTAGTATCTGCCATCATTTGGAATATCTTCCCAGGAACGTTCATAAATTGTTTTTACATGGCATTGTTAGCAGTAAATTGTTATGGTGAGCACAGGGAGGAGTCGTCATAAATGATTGATTAAGATGTAAAAAATTGAAAGGGTGGATCATTTAATATATCTAATAATTTGGTTTCAAAGCATATATCGAAATAATTCCCTTGGAAATTATGTTTTTATTTAGTCCTGTTTGATTGTTTTAATTAAAAATAATTATAAAAGTCGAATACAGGAAGAATAATAATTATTTTTTTGTGAAAAATAAAATCTCAGCTAATTTTCGATTTAAATTTTAAAAAAATCATCGAAGAAAATAAATTGTAATAAAAAAGCGATATTTTCTGCATTGACCAGTTGACGAAGAAAGACGGTCAATGACACGCCCGCTGACCAATAGCGAATGGAGTTGTTCCACATGTAACGCCACGCCCTTTTCGGTTTTCTCTGCCCTCTCGGCTTCCTCTCTTCCGTGCAAGCTTTGCATTTGAAGACGTTGACGGCTGCTCTGCTCGGACGGACTCCCCTCTTACGCCTGCCTCCGCGACGACCAGGTTCCCCACTCTCTCCTCCTCAGATCCGAAAGGTTCAGGGCCTATCGATCTATCGGCTAAAGAACAGAAGGAAATCGACAAGAGAAAGAAACGAAGGTAGAGAGATGCCCAATTGGGAGCTCAAGCACTGCTGCGACCACGAGCAGTCCGTCTTCATCGTCACCATTGCCGTCTTCACCGTCGTCATCCTCGCCGTGAGTTCATCCTCCCCAAAATGTCGATTCTGCTCCTTATCCATTCCGAACAAAGGGCAATTACTTTTGGTCCTTTTTTTGAACGAAGAAATCGAAAAAATGTACGACTTTGTGGGGGCGAAGGCCACAATGTTGAAGCAGTACTGCCGTCAAATTGGTTCCTTTGCTTGATCTTGTGCTGCTTGGTTTGATGGGCAACCTCCTTAAGTTGGATCTTCGAGGTCTATGCTGTCTTGCTGCGTTCTGATCTGTTGGTGTCCTGCTTTTGGTTTCTTGTAGTTGTGGAGGACAGTGCTGCTGACACCTTTCAAGCTCATCACGGTGTTTCTTCATGAGACGAGCCATGCTCTCGCCTGCAAACTAACATGCGGTGATGTAGGGAATTCATACTTTTCACAATGCATGAGCATACATTGTTGTTTTTGACATAGAACGATGAATCTTTGCCTGGAAATTTCTTCTGGTTTACCTCAGATGTTCCTTTTTCTCAGCTCTTAATGCTTCACTTAATCATCCTGGTGAATTTAACTGAACCAAGTGAGGTTTGTGTGTCTTCTGAAATTAACACTGAATGCGTGTCAGCTGTTTTCGGACATATGAGGTGATGGATGTGTTGGATGTAGAACGGGTTTAGATGCTAACAAAATGTGCCTTTCTTAGCAGTTTTAAGGAAAGGGATGACTATGATGATAATTTAATAGATTGCTTCCACTCCAAAAAGGCCCATGCACTCTCTTCTTCTAAGACATGCCACTGACACCAGTAAACCAGCAAAGAGAAAAATGCTGAGGAGGATTACATTTTTGAATGCCTGACACACTTCTTAGAAAGAAACAAAAATTCATTGCATTCTTAGTTGAAGTGATAAAAAAATTTGTTCAGTTTGCCTTTGTATCGTAGACTTCCTTTCAATTACATGGCCTACTAAGAATCTTTTGAGATTTCTGATTGAATTCTTTGACGCGTGTTGTTAATTTTAAATGAATCATTGAGTGGGCTCTCACTCCATATTCCTTATTTCAACTTATGAATGCCAACTACTCAAACCGATCAACTTCTTTCTGATGAATTCTTTGTCTGATTGATTGTCTGCAGTAAGTGGCAATAATCACAAACATCTTTTTCCTAATATCAGCATGAAACTTTTGCTGATACATACAAAGTGTAACCTACATTTCACTTCCTATAAAACTATCAAATTCAGATAGACTCACGAAATTGGTATAACTTGACTAGACATGGTTGACATTAGACTTGCCCAAAACATGGCCAACTGAACTTCTAGGTTCCATGACCCGTTCTTTTCTTCTACAAAGTTGTAATTTTACCATGAAATTAAATTTCTGTATTGTCCTGTTCAAAGTTGTTATTCCACAAAGTTTACTTTGTCCTGTCAGCTATGTCTGAATGCTCATGGAGATTGATGACAGTATGGAGTATTATTGACTAATTATTTGCAAAATATGTCCACTTTATCTATTGTTATGGCACCCTTAAGTTGTAGAGTGGAGTCCTTATCACTATATTTATAAGGTTTCCATTGCATGTGCATAAGACTAGTTTGTTGTTTATGCCTTATGATTTACTAAGATACTGATCAATCTAATCTTATATGGTTAACATAATCTGATGCCTACCCCGGGAATAAAGTATTTGCATTAAACATGTTTCATGCAGGTTGAAGGCATACAGGTACATGCAAATGAGGGTGGAGTCACACAAACTCGTGGTGGGATCTATTGGATCATTTTGCCAGCTGGATGTAATGATTCTTTAAAGTTTCAGCTGAAACCAATCATTTGAATCAATGATCTAGATCTAATAATTATCTGACAAATGCTCTCAATAACATGATTCCGACTGCCTTGATTTTAGACGTTTTTATTTCTCCTCCCAGATCTTGGCTCATCATTCTGGGGAATGGTTTTCATTCTTGCATCTACTAATCTTCTCACAACGAGAATTGCTGCTGGTTGCTTCCTGCTTGCATTGCTTGTTGTACTATTTGTTGCCAAAAATGTAAGTGGTTGATATTTTTTTTTTATTTTTTTTTAATTTTATTACTTGCTTCTGCATTATATAGTTGCTTAGATTGAAAATAATCCACAGTTTTCCTAATCAATCTGATTTGTTATTGATGGATCATACAGTGGTTGCTTCGTGGACTTTGTATAGGTGTGTATTAATAATTTATTTACTCGAAAGGACTCAAAGTTAATTGGAAGATCTTAATAAATTTTTGAACTCCTATTTTGTCTAGGCTTTATCATATTTCTTGCAATTGTTTGGCTTCTGCAAGAAACTACCAAGGTTCGCATTCTTCGTTTCGTCATTCTGTTTATAGGTAAGAGTCTGTCTACTTCCCTACTTTCTTCTGTTTATGGTAAATAAGTATTACTAGAAGGTACCTAGAAGATAATTTCCATGATTCTATGCATTTGCAGGTGTCATGAACAGCTTATTTTCTGTCTATGGTAAGATTGATTTTAGATATTATCTTACTGTGAGAAAACCAAGTAAATTAGCATCTTTAAGTATAATAATTATGTAGAAATATATATTTGATGCCATCTGAAGCATACACTACTACAGATATCTATGATGATTTAATTTCTCGAAGAGTTCACTCGAGTGATGCCGAGAAATTTGCTGAAATTTGTCCTTGCCCTTGTAATGGTGTTGCATGGGGAGTTATTTGGTAAGTTTTGTTGATAGACAAACTTATCCAGAAATATCATTTTTAATTTTTCTGTCATGTATATTTTCCTCAATTATTCAGGATGATCATTCTTGATTTGGTTTGTAGGGGTCTAATATCATTTACATTCCTTTGTGGATCCATTTACCTTGGTCTTGTTATTCTCTCTTAAGGTATTCTTTTTTCCATTCCAGTGTATTTTTTCACCCTTTCCTTTCATTATTCTGTTTTGCCAAATTTTTTAGATACTGTTAGAACTCATCGAGCGGTCCGCTTTGACTAATGAGAATTTTGCAAAGAGAACCTTGCACCCATGTGAAAGATGGATACTTTTATATACTTCATAGTGATATACAATTTAACTGCTCTCCATAGTAGATTTCAAAACTCTTAATAACTTAGATTAGAGACGTATTCCCTTGGCATGCAGAATGGTATATTTTCTGTTAGCTTCAGAATTTTCTGAAAGGTTATCATGCAGTGCTTCTGCAGTATAGTGACTGAAGAAAATTGAGAAAAAAAAAAAAGAAGTGAAGTGGATTTCTATAGATTTCTGCAAAGCAACAATTTGGTGACTATCCTCTCCTTGGCTCCCCAGGTTTATAAAGGACTAATCAGTTTTAGTTGAAAGCATGAAAGAGACAAAAGGGATAAAATGTTATGGTCTTCAAGGGAATGACTAAGATGTGCAAAGCTGTAGGTTCTATGCCATGCATAGTCGAAAGAAAGGTCTACCACTTCTGTACATATAACATGGGCTTTAGTATCTGCTGAAAGTCAAACATCAAAATGGCAACACTTTGGGCTTCTGCATACTGCTTTTAACTCTGTTCAGATTGTATTATTATTTTCTTCAGTTGATGGATTTTATTATATATCATCTAACACTTTAGGTGCTTTGTCTTTTTGTTTCCTATTGGATGTGTCATTCCAGTTTGATATCTCACAATTTTCTTAACATCAATGCTCAATCTTTATGTTAGTTCTCTTCCTACAACAGTTGCTATTTTAACTTTTTCCCCAATATCTTGATATTACACCGGAAAGAACAAAGACCATGATATTAGATAAAAGAAGTTCTAAATACACTCAGCAATTTTATCTAGCCAGAGTAAATTTATCATATGAATCAGTAGAATGCCCTTTAAATGTGTACCTATATTATATAATCATATTATACTTCTTGTATATCAGCATTGCTTAGGCATAAATAACTTGCAACATTTTTTCCTTTTCTCCATCATTTGATTTCCAAAATGTTTGGTTGGAGGTGTTATTATGCTACATGTGTAAATTACCAAAGTTATAGTCTTATACACAGACAGTTCTAATAAGTAGGGGAGCTTTGAGGTTAATCTTTGTTCTTGGTGGATCCAATAAGATTTTTCTTCTTCTCTTAAAATTTGTTTCTGTATGTTCTGTGTGCCTGATCTGAGCCTCATTGCTTCAGAACCTATATCATAAGAGTGAGTGCCTTTTACATCTTGTTATTTTACTTTTAAGCATGTGAAGAGCTTATTAAAGCTGACCTTTTTAACTGGAATCATGCTGCATCATTCTCTCTATGTTCGACATCATTTTTTGCAATGTCCCTGTTTACTTATACAATCAGGTTTTTCAGACTTTATAAGCACATGACCATTAGCAATGTGCCTCTTGCCAGCTGCTATTCATGATGAAATAAAACTGTTCTGGTTGTACTGCTGCTAATCCTTAGCACCTGTTATTGAAAAGCATGATAACCAGCAACTTCTTGGTTTGGTTCTTTTAATTCATTTTAATATCTATAATTCTCATGCTATTTAGTAAGTTTTAAGATGATCATTGTGGATATTGAAAAAAAACACTTTTTTTTCTCTTTCTTTTTCTTTTTTATTTTGTGCTTTTCCTAGTTAAAGCTAAATAGCGACTAACTTGCCTTCATCAATTGCTGATGAAGCCGGCTTTGTGCGCTGATCTCTCTTTCCAACCTTTGCAGGTCTCATGCGAATGCCTCGGATATGCTCAGATTGGATTGAATGTGCTATTCTTGGCAGATTGCCATTAAATTGAATAGTGCCAGATTCATATGACTTTCATCATTTCTGGGTTATCATTTGAGACTTGGGTTTCTCTTGACAATACTGATGTTTCCTGTAATCTGCATAGCAAATCATTCTTTGCAACTTGTGCCACCACTCTAATTTATTGCTTCATTTGACACTAACACTTGGTAATGTTCATGTCTCCTATCATGTTGGATTCCATGTCAGATTCAAATAGTTTCTCAAGTATCATAAATTTCTACTGTATTACTCCAGTAAATTTATGATTATAGTCACAAGCAACCACATTGACTACCATTTGTCTACATAGTTCTAAATACCGTTGGCATGATCCATACCTGATGGTATATACCCGTCAACGGCATGGGGATACATGGACTAGCTGTTTGCACATTACTTACCTTTTCTTGTATGAAACAATGACAGCTTATCAAACATGTTGGTGCCATATGATTCACAGCTCATCTTTCCTGTAACCTTTGCCATAGGATCATGAAGAACAGAGTCCAACTCTGACCTCAGTAGACAAGTTGAGTTACTGCAGACTTCTTTTATCCATTGGCAGGTATCTTATGGATGATGCACACCACTCAAAGTTGCTTTATGACTCCTGAAAGAAGCATGCTGCCACAAAGGCGGCCTTAACAGGCTGCAACTTCACCGGTTTGAGTCGTGAGAGAGAGCAGAAGCCATCCTCTAATTCCACCAAATCTTCTGTAAACTACTTCGTGATGTGAAAAAGGTGCACACAACTTTCAGAGAGAGAATACCGGTGGCATCATTGGCAGCAGCCATAGTAGTACTTGAAGCAAATCTTAAGCAGTAGTGGTAGTATTACCTCAAGTAGCAGTATTCATTTGTTATGGTCTTGGAGTAATCATATATATTCCATGATTTAGATGTGTTCTATGATGCTGTATTGGTAAACACCGATGAGGTTCAACTTCTAACATCTCATGTCCAATTCATTTCATTCCTACTTCTCCGACTGACCTTATGCAAATAATATGCATTCTTAGATTACATAAATGCAGAATGAGAATCTGTATGATTGATTTTGACCATTTGGCACTGAAGTCAGAGTCCACCCAACTCAAGGGGATGATCATTAAACAAGGATGATCCTCATCAGCAGGCATCATTACTTGGGTAAACACTTTGAGCATGCCTAGAGGATTAATCATGAGACTTCAACTGGCAGATTAACAATAGAAAGTTGTTTCTAACATTTCCTTGTTTCCTGCAATCTCTGATCCTATTTATAGAACAATGTCCAGGCAAAGCTGCAGCAGCACCTAAAATTGTATTCATACATACTGTATCAGTATGACTTCCTTCCATCAGGTCCTTTCTATTTGTCAAAAAGAGAACACCACCTACGACGAAAGCAAACTCAACTTGCCTAATTCATAGGTATTTTTTTCTTCATCAAAAGGTAATCTCTCTCTCTCTCTCTCTCTCTCTCTCTCTCTCTCTCTCTCTCTCTCTTTTTGTGAAGCCAACCTTCTCTTGTCCTCCTGCAAAGTCTGGTGTGCATGAATTTAATTTTCTGGATCCCTTCCCATCATCATTACCCAAGGTTGCTTCCATGGAATGTGAGCATCACTTCCTTTATCTTAACCTAATTGCTTTGTTTAAAGGCCTTAAAGCAAACCCATTTGCCAGTCCATGTGTAGGGTACCAAGATACTATAATTGCAAAGATAAGATCGAAACCTCAGAAAAAGCATGTAGAGAGGGTTGACACACAGACTCAGAGGATGCACAAACAGAGGTCAAGATGCAAAAGAGACCTCCAAATACAAATTTGATGTCAAAAGTTGATGGCTGAAGTCCGAACAATCCTATCTTTCCAATCCCCAAAACACCTCATTGGCTACGAGTATTCCTGAGAGGAGAACACAGGAATCCACGAGTCTCAAGATACACAGCACAAAGATGAGTTGTGAATGCTACTGATATGATGTAGATACCAAGAGCAAACAAAACAAGTGTGTTGCATGAGAGGCAATCTCAGATCAGAGGATTGTGCCGAGAGGAAACACAGCCCACAGTGAGGGAGTGCTTAAAGCAGCAGCAGTAGTCACAATGAGCATCAGATTCCAATGTTGGGTGGGAGAGGAATCTTGAGGATGGATAGGAAAAGAAGAAAAAAGTGGATCTTTGTCTTTATTTTACTGATTTGCTACCTAACTCTGCACATTGTTCTCTCCAGAATCAGATCAGCCAAAGTGTCTTTACAAGATCTACTTATTTTACTGATTTGTTACTTAACTCCACGCATTGTTCTCGCCCCAATTTCTCCAGAATCATCAGATCAGGTAAAGTGTCTTTACAAGAGATAGTTAGTCCTACGATTCCACCCACCACATATCACCATTTTTGCAATGGTTTCTCTTTCTTCTTAGAATTCCTAGTTGCAAAAACAAAAGTTTAGTTAGATGATCTGATACGATAATCGAGATAAATCGATGATGAGTTACTCGAATAGAATTCTGAAGCTAATACGAATCCCTTCGTCCGAAAAGAATTCTTTTGATGGATAAAAGGAAGGATCAACAGGAGGAATTCATTGGACTATAGTTTCCAAATAATTCATGCAGCAATTAACTTTCCTCGAGAAAGGAAACATTACGCGTCAGGTACGATATTATCATTTGTTTAGTACAAATCGCCGCTTGAGCCGTTCCTTCTTTATCTTTGGCTTAGCAGCGTCGACAGGACCAACAGCATCACGACACCCATGGCTACAAATCAGGCTTAAAACGAGCACCGATGTCTTCTTCTTCTTCTTCTTCTTCTCCCTACACATACAACAGGAAGAGTCACTGAATCGTCTCAACTCTTGTTTAAGGCCAGTAGGTGCTGGTGTCGTCAGTGCAAAAACGTAGTCAACGTGGCCGAAAGGTTTCAGCCGTAGCATTTGTTTTGTAGGGTTTGCTTTTTGGATGACAAGCTTCAGCTCTTCTTCTTCCCCTTGCTGTAAAAGCTGGAGGAGTAGTGTTCGATTGGTGTCGGTCATCCCTACATAAAGTTGAACTCGATCATTGACGCATCCTTTCACTCACCTGAAGGTCGTGGCCCTCGATCTTGCACTGTTGTCTCTTGCCACCTTTTTCCTTGTTTAAGAGCACATCCAGCCGACCACCCCTCGTGATATCTCTCCTCCCTCCGTCACCAAACGGGTGCTCCTTC
This sequence comes from Musa schizocarpa, assembly GCA_900464855.2. Classification (NCBI taxonomy): domain Eukaryota; kingdom Viridiplantae; phylum Streptophyta; class Magnoliopsida; order Zingiberales; family Musaceae; genus Musa; species Musa schizocarpa. The sequence goes on from LS990920.1 coordinate 12,465,321, forward strand.
TCACTGAAAGATATGGCTCCTTTGCTCTTTAGAGAGATCAAAGCTGCGGGCTTCTCCTGTGCGTCTCCTTCTTCTGCGGCCGTTTGCTCGACCATACACCAGAGATCTATAGTTCAGCCTGTGACTGGAAGAGCCATCGATCGCCACACGCCCCACCTGAGAGACCCACAGAGAACGAGGTCTCAGTTCAGCTCCAAGCCGCGAAGCCATAACCCGAAGGCCGGCAGGAAAAGCTCCGCGAAACAAGCTGACCTTGTCAACCCCGCCGACTCCTCCCGGTGTCTCCTGAGCTCATCCAGATTAAGACTTGACGACGCCGCCTTCTACGATATATTCCCTGGCCCTCAGCCGATTCCGCCGCCGTCTCCGTTCCCGATCGAAACGCTGAGGTCGCAGCAGTGCGTGAGAAGCTGTAGCGAACGAGCCGTTCGTAGGCCATCTTCTTCTACCAGAACACAGGATCAGGTACCGCGTCAAACTCTCTTCCTCGTTTCCCATTGCTGTCAAAGGAGCGCCTGACTTCGTCACTCTTCAGGTTGTCGTCCTGAGAGTGTCTTTGCACTGCAAGGGTTGTGAAGGGAAGGTGAGGAGGCACATAGCCAAGATGCAAGGTGAGATCATCTGGTCTTGTCATGATCATACTCGGATAACATGTAGCTGAAGAAAGTAGGGATTGCTCGAGCAGGGGTTTCATCCTTCAGCGTGGACTTAGCGACGAAGAAGGTGACGGTGGTGGGGGACGTGACGCCTCTGGGCGTGCTCAACAGCATCTCCAAGGTGAAGCATGCGCAGTTCTGGCAGTCGCCTCCCCGGGCATCGGCATCATTCTAATGCCATGCAGCAAATCCATCATCTCTTCTAGGCTTGGGTGAACACGAGCATCACCATGTCACATCTCCTGCCTGCAACTTAGCACTGTAGCTTCTGCTGTCCAAGGAGAAAACTTGCCGGAGTATGGCTTTGTTTAGTGTACTCGTCGAACTATGTCAAGCTGTGTACTGCAATCTTGCTGTAACTTATGGTGCTCGATATGATTAGTGCCGGTGGTACATAACACCATGCGAACGACTACAGTCGAACATAAAGCATTGTGTATGTCATGAACCATGGATGGACGACAGCTTCATCGAAAGGACCGCAGGATCGAGTAAGACTCGAGAGTAATTGGAGATGAAAAGGTCCAGTAAAAACCATGGGTGATATGATGAATAAGAGCATCATCACATGTATCAGTCGGCAGGCATGCACTCGATCTGTCGGAATTATTGCTTCATTCCCTTTCTTTCCTTTCAGAAACAAAGTTAGAGGTGATACGATGAATATTTTCATGGAACCTATTCGAACTCGACGCTCGGATCCTATTTCTTTGACTATATTCTAACTGTACGAAGAAATCTTTTTGATTTATTGAGAAAAATCTTCCCTCCTAATTTATATAAATAGGAATAACACATCAATAAACTTCAACAAAAACATATCTTCTGTCGGTCGGAATCCGAATTCATTTAGTTAAGACGTCCGTATTATAGATAGAGGTCTCTTTAGATATGAAAAGAGTTCTTTGACTCTGTCAATCGTATTCGAACCATTTTGATACTTAACTTTCATATCGGATCGAAGACATCTCGCGCAGCATTCTCACAAAACAAGTTTTGTATGAAATACTATGATCGAGAATAAATCTTCTTAGCGACATAGTTCGAACAAAGCAGATAAAGATCGAAACAATTTCAACATATATTTGACAGTGACTTCAGAAGATTGAGAAGTCTGCTTGAGAACAAAAAAAAGAAAAGAAATAACCTCGTATGTGTCGGTGTTACAGCTAACTGTTCCCGCCAAGAAGGTCTCATTGGAATCCATGAGAGACCAACCAACCAACAGGGAGACCGCAATCAAAGCAGAAGCACTGCAGCCGGGATGCAAGAGCTCAGTGCCCAATGCTCGGCAGCAGGAACGACAACTTGAAAGGATCAGCACCATATAAATACAGATTGATAGAAAGAAGACTCAACATTCTAGGCTGAAGAGGCTGACATGAAACCCTAATGGTCCCTTGACATGAACTATGTCCTAAAATATGCTCGTCTTCCCCATTGTTGTCGTGTGGTCTTCAGACAAGAATTCTTTGACCTCTACAGAAACATTCGTGCTCTTCTTCCCATGTCCTTAGCGTTTGATCAAATGCTAGCTTTCTGTCTCCGACATACGGGCCAGGGGTTACAGATTAAAGATGGCTCGCTTCGTTCTTTTCTCTTCTTCCATTCGTTCAAATTTGAATTGAACTCTGGAATAGAGAAAAAACAACAACCAATGCCGAGAACAATGATCATGGTGCCAAAATTCTTTTAACGTGAAGTCTGATAAAAGATCATAGTATAAATAAATATAGAATGATAATTTTATATATTTTATTCCTTAATCAATAAATAATTTGAAGATCGATTATAAATTTAAGTGCATAATTTGAACATACGATTAAGAAAAATCTTTCTCTTTTATCGTATCAGAGCCCTCTTAGTTTAAAGAAAAAACTTTCTTTTCTTCCTCCTCTTATCTTTTTTGCATCGGAACTCTCTAATCTACCCAACGATGACAATCTCCTTGCCATCTGCTATCCCTATAATAATAATCTCTTTCCTTGGTTATCTTGACCAGCATTGGAATTCCTCGAGGGAGCCTCCTCCCTAGCCTTCCGCCTCTTTCTTTCCTATCTTTTTGACCCCATCCACCATTCCCTCTCCAACCACCGCTTGTGGTTGAAGTTCATCCACCATTCCCTAGCCTTCTGCCTTCTCCCACCTAGATTTCTTCACGAGCGCCGCCTCCCGCTTCCGTAAGAACCTCGCCTACTTCCATGCCAACTATGTGACTATCATCGCAACCATCCTCACATCTCCACAATCGGTCATTAACCTTCTCATCGGCCACGAACGTTGCTATCGATTTCGTTAGTATCCTCGAATGCCTCTTTCGACACAAATCCCAAATCCGTGGATCGTTAGTTAAACTTCCCTCGACGCCTCCTTCAATCAATTGTCTATCAAATACTCCTCTATTCATGCCCCTTGCATCTGGCTATCATCGTCGGCGCTCAACAACCTCATTCACATAGTACTAGCGACTCCTCTTCGATAATGAATCACATCATTCGATGGATAGTTTAGCGATCATTCTCCTCTCCATATCGTAAAACACTAGCTATCGTTGTTGATTACTTTGCTCGACGATATTTATTCTAATTTGCAATATACGTCTTAGATCTATAATTTTCTCTTTTACGACTCCATCATTGTCACTGCCCTTAATGCCATTGTCAAAAGAAGGGCCTTCTCCGGATCTCCTTGAATAATAGATCAAATCTCCATTGTATGCCAGATCATTGATAGGACCCTAGTAGGGTTGGGTCCTACTCAACCAAGAAGTTGCTAATAAAACACTATGAGACTGTAATAAACCCCACCTAACTGCCTCTATCCTATAAAGAAGAGTGACTAGGGTTTATATTTGGGCCTTTGGGCTTCCTAGCCGTCGCCCTCTTTTATTGGGTTGGTTGGCTAGAGTTAAGGGCAAAAGGGGTAACTCACTTAGAAAGCAGCCCCTAGGGCTAGGGTTTGGAGCCCTATATAAGCATATAGCTTCCATCTATTTGGGAATGAGATATATCTATAATTTCAGCCATTTGACCGATTTCTAGGAGGGTGGAACCCCTATAGTATTCCAAGGAGTGATCTACCTCAAAGGTCAATCTATATATAATTCTTTTGGAGTTCTATCATCTGGTATCAGAGTAGTGATCTTATTGCTTTTGTTGCCACCTCTACTGCCCAACACCAGCCAAGTAATTCCCATAATTGCTCTTGACATTGCCATCTCCACCGTCATCTTCTGCCGTAGATCTACTCAATCTACTACCGTCACCTCCAATTGCATCAAAGATATGGTATTCTCCTATCATCAATACCTTTTGCTGTTGTAATTTTCCATTCAAAATATTAAGAAGAAGTATTTTTATCTATCCCGTGCTGCAAACTCCTTTCATCGTAAAAGTTATCATCTTTGTGAATGAAGGATTGCTATAGAAAATTTCAGCCGTATATTGTTGCTTTTAAACGATCTATTTGCTTTCCTTCTTGAACGAAATTTCTTATATGCTTCATAGATCATCTTGACTTCCATCTAAGATTGATTTATTGAGGAATTCATCTCTAAAAACGTTCTTACGTTGCTGTAAATTTTCGTCGCAAACTGTTGAAATTTTTCGATGAGAATTCTGCTATCGCAACTTGCACCAATCTCCTTGCTGTTATACTACCGAAATTTTCTTGATTAAATTTATCATCATTGTGGTTTCCTCCTCAAATCTCTCGGTTTTTGCGAGAAATTTCATCGAGAAACCGATGTTTCTTTGACAACAATTTTGCTCATACAAGACAATACCTATCTGCGGCAACTTCCACTGATTTCTATCAAACCTTTGCTGCCATCTACCATAGATCTAAAACTTTTTTCCTAACCTTCATCTACTACCATCACAGCCCTAAAACTCCAACAAACCACACCCTAAAATTGCACCCAAAACAACTAAAAAATAAGCCTAAAAGCGTAGCCTACATCCACCAATCCACCAACCCTTTTGACTACCACTTCTCTCAACCGATACATACCTTTAACCCGACAACAAAAGAGAGATATTAACATTACAGATTTAGAGGCATATACTATGGCATCTGAGGAGGCAATCGATGCTAAATTCGAAACCTTCGAGACATGACTGGAGGATAAGATTCAGACTCTCTTTACCGAACTCGGTTTGGACTGACCACCAAGCCCGAAGAAATCACATCAAGAGGAGAACTCTGACTAATCATGCCAAGCCCGAAGAGATGACTTCCAAGAGAGGGGAGGCTCTATGACCGATCCCTACTATCCATGCATAAGGGTGGACTTTCCTAGATGGGAAGAAGGAGACCCGATTGGTTAGATCTCGCACACAGAGCGATATTTTCGATACCACAAAACCGTAGATGCATCTATGGTGAAAATTATAGCTATACATCTTCAAGGGGATGCCATACAATGGTTTGACTAGTTCAAACATACTCATGGAGTCCTCTTATGGCAACAATTCAAAGAAGGTCTGTTGATCCGTTTCGGACCAACCGATTACAAGAACATTGACGGACAACTAGCAAAGATCCGAAAAACCTCTACTATTCAGGAGTATCAAACCAGGTTTGAAAGATTATCTAATCAAACTTATGATTGGTCTGAAAAATAGCTATTGGAAACCTTCATTAAGGGCTTGAAGCTGAAGATCTGGGGAGAAGTTAAAGCGTGACAACTGTACACAATTATAATAGCCATCTCTTTCGCACAACTTCAAGAGGAGCGATTGAACCATGAAGCCCAGAGGAATAGGGTCACTCCCCGACCAACAATATTGAAGCCCTTAGCCTCCCCTATTGTCAACTGAGCTCCTACACCAAAAAGGTTTACAAGAGAAGAGCTTCGGGAGTGATATGCGAATGGGTTATATTGGCATTGCGATGAGCCATGAAGCTATGAGCATCACTGTAAAAAAGAAAGACTTCTTATGATTGAACCAATAGAAGAAGAGGTTATTGAACATCCAGAAGAGAGCCTTGAACATGAAGAAGAAAAATATGTGGAAGAAGAGCCACAACCGACCGATTTTATGGTATATGCGCTAGTTGGCTACTCAAACCCGCAAACGATGAAAGTTGGAGGCCTTCTCAAACAATAACCAATCACTGTTCTCATCGACATGAGCAGCACTAATAACTTCTTAAATAGTAAGGTTGCTGCTCGGATGGTGCTCCATATCGAAGGTTGCAGCAAGTTCGATGTAAAGGTCGCCGACGGCAGAATCCTAAAGTGCGACCAAAGATGCCCACAGGTGAAACTATTACTGTAAGACCAAGAAATTATCATCGACTTCTTCATCCTACCAATTGATGACTATGAGACCATGCTTGGCATAAAATGGCTGACTACGCTAGGTGATGTCTCTTAGAACTTTTCAAAGTTAATTATGAAATTCTACTGCAAAGGCAAACAGATCATCCTATGCGGGAAGCGTGAAAACAACGTAACCACCGTTTCGACCCAACGAATGGAGAAAGTTTTATACAAATTAAATGGTGGTTTTTTTATTCATCTCCAGTAGTAACCAGAAGGGAAGAAAATAAAAATTAAAGATCAAAATCTTGCCTAATTGCTTGCTGAATTTATCGACATTTTTGCTGAGCCACGCGGTCTTCTTCCTACTCAACAACATAACCATCGGATTCCAATCCTTTCGGGCAAGCCATTAGTGAACACTCGGTCATACCATTATTCTCATCTCCAAAAGGATGAAATTGAAAAGATTGTAAATGAGATGCTTGAAACAGGGATGATTCGGCCAAGTTGCAGCCCCTATTCCTCACCGGTGCTACTTATATGCAAGAAGGACGGAACTTGGCAGATGTGCATCGACTACCGAACTTTAAATTGCATCGCCGTCAAGGACATAGTACCCAATACCAGTGGTGGATGAATTTCTTGATGAGTTAAAAGGAGCTCGAGTCTTCACGAAGTTGGACCTCCGATTTGATTACCACCAAATTCAGGTATGTGAAGACGACATTCCAAAAACTAAATTCCGCGATGGCCATTATAAATTTTTGGTAATGCCTTTTGGACTCACTAATGCTCCTTCAACTTTCTAAAGTCTCATGAATGATATTTTTTAGAGATTTCCTTGAGACTCACTTTCAGTATTTATTGATTATTTTGACGATTCTTCGGGAGAATACTCTTTTTGTTAAGTAGCCAAAGTGCAGCTTTCTCTAGTAAAAAGTAGAGTACCTTGGGCACATAATATCATAAGGAGTGGCGGTATACCCAACAAAAATTGAAGCAATGCAAGGATGGCTGAAACCTACAAACGTGAAATTACTACGCGAGTTCTTTGGACTAACGGACTACTACCAAAAATTTGTCTAGTACTATGGGAAGATCAATACACCCCTCACTTCTCTACTGAAAAATGACGTCTTCCAATGGTCGGACAAAGCCTCCGCTTCTTCCGACAAACTTAAGACAACCATGATGACGACGTCGATGCTAGCGCTACCAGATTTCAGCCGACCCTTCATCATTGAGGCTGATGCATCTAGAGTCGGAATTGGAGTCGTTCTTATGCAAGATGGTCGACCACTCATATACACCAATAAGGCATTGTCTCCCTTGCTAGTCATAGGTGCCCAGCAAGCCAATTAGAGTGATGGCACATGTGACTTGACACGAAATCTTTTTGCTTATTATATTTTGGTATTTATCACTTTATATTAACTATTGCATATATGTATGTATATATTGTGATGTCTTTGGATCTGTGCAATGAAAATCGGATCATGATGAGATCACGATAATGAGATCGATTCACTTTTAAACACAAATCCTAAATAATCCCAATCATAGGTTACTCGAAAGGGACATCGAGATAATCAGACAGACTAGTGTACTGTATACCCATCCATATGATGGATGCAGCTGGTTTCATAGCTGCTCATGTAGGGACACTAGGGATACAGTACAGGTGCTCATTGGAGAATAAGTTCACTGATTGATCCGCTTACGGAATGCTGTATGGTTGATGATGTCTTATTATTAGACAGCAATTTCGTAGTCCTAGTGGTGTATCTGGTCCTTAGACTTGAGACACCAAGGATATCCTGTATGAGTGCTTCATTATTTGATACCAGACTTATAGGTTTGGATGTCCCAAATCTAGTACAACCGGTCATTGGGAGTGGTAGTCGACCTTACAAGGGTTATTGAGTGTTGATAGAGGATCATTCACTCTCGGCGTCATGAGAGGAATATCTCATGTGTTCTTGCTCAGACAAATCCCTAATAAGGGTCATTCGGATTAAGAGAGAAAGAGTTCTCTAGGAGAATCCGATTAGAGCGAGACTCAAGTAGAAATCATATGAGTCTGATATCGCCATACCCGGTATATGGTCTCTAGGATATTAGATGGATGAGGGACTATAGGTACATGGTAACTAAGGATAAACATGTCCAATTGATTGGATTCCCTTGTATCATCTAGGGACTACGGCGTAGTGGCATAATACGTCCGTAGTCGATGAGTCAGAGTGAATTATTATGGAGATAATAATTCATTGAGCCAGAATGAGTTCTGACAAATATGACTCACGGCCAGCTCGATATTGGGCCTAGAAGGTCACACACATATGGTAGGCATTACGATAAATAAAGGTTCGGATATGAGATATCCATCGAAGCCCTTATCTTATTGGATATCCAATAAGCCTCTGAATTATTGGATCGTATGGATGAGATCTAATAAGAGCCCACAAGAGATTATTGGATAGAGATCTATTAATCTAAGAGGCTTAGGTAGTTGGATGGAGATCCAATAGCCAATAGGGGAGGATCCATTAGGGTTAAGTTGACAGGGGACCTCTATAAATAGGAGGGATTCAGTGGTTAATAGGCTAGAGCCTTTGCTTGCCTCTCCTATTCTCCTCCCCCTCTCCACCTCAAAGCAGGTTTGGAGTTTTGAGGAGCAACGTCGCAGCCTTGTTGTGTAAATCACCGCTAAAGAGGAGGACGCTTGACCTCCTTCACCCTCTCTTAGAGATCTATAAGGATTTAGGGATATATGATCTCTCTAGGTAACACAATCTACTCTATACGTAGTTTTAAGTTTCACGAATTTTTTATGCATCAATCTTCGCACGACGACGAACAACTTTTAGGAAATTAGGGATTTTATTTTCTTGTTCTTCCGTTGCGCATGTGATGTCACCCCCAAAGATTTCCCAACATCCCTCCCATCAAAACATGTCAATATATGATAAGGAGATGCTTGCCATTGTGCACACAGTAATGAGGTGGAGACCCTACCTAATCGGTTGACAATTTTAAATTAAAACCGATAATAGAAGCCTCAAGTACTTTTTGGAGCAGAAGATATTATCCCTTGAGCAGCAAAAATGGGTAATCAAACTTCTAGGATTTGATTATGAAATTATTTACAAAAAGGGGATAGAAAACGTTGTTGCAGATGCACTCTCATGACTACCTGAGTAAGCTAAATTTTTGGCCATATCGCTTCCTACCATCGACTTCCTCGAGGACATTAGGGAAGAATGGAAGAAAGATCCAGAGATCAATAATATCATAAAAAAAATTGGAGGATCCAAGTGCAATAGCCCAAGATTCGAGGGATCTACGCTACAAAGGTCATATTGTGCTTATACCCGACTCTCCTTGCATCAAAATCATCTTGCATTAAATACGCTACCATAATGATTGATTGTTGGTTCTCATTATTTTATCTTCATGTCTTCGCTGATATTGATTAGGTAGACAACTTTAATGATAAAACATCTATGTCAGCCTATGTTATCTTCCTTAAAGCAAATCTGATTAGCTAGAGTTTCAGGAAACAAAATACAATCACAAGATCCATCATTGGAGTTGAATACCGATCATCACTACCATAACTGATAAGCACATAAGATTTCCTTAAGATAGTTGAGAAAAATCCTCCATGCTGAATGTGTATAACCTCCCTGCTGAGTGTGTATAAATAGCTATCAAAAGCTCACTATCAAAATGAACTAGACAATTACATCTTATACATTTCATAGTTTCTTCTATAATTTCTATCTTTCTATATTCTTCGTTTAATTTTTATCATGGTACCATAGCCTTCTTCCTTGTGGATGTAGGCAGCTCTGCCGAAGCCTTCTACTGCTCCTCTTTTCTGTTCAGTTGGAAAGGGCAGTGCTGCAGCTTACCTCTCCTCCGATGTCACTGTTTCCTGTTCCGAAATCGGAGACTACTCGACCACCTCCTACCCTCACAAGAACCTCGCCTATACTACCGTGGTGGCCGCCGTCCTTGCAACTGCTCCTCGGCCAGCAACCTCTCCTCCTCGTTCCCACATCTCACTCGAGCGAGAAGTGCTGGTGCCGCTATCCTTACCGCCACAACCATCACTGCCTTCCTGCGGCAATAGGAATGATTGCAGTTTTTACAGCTTCCATTTGTAGCCGCTTCCCTCTACTGTAGCAATTTCTCTGCAACTGTAACTACTGTAGATTTTTTTTTTCTTTCTTTTCACCTAATTGCTGCAGCTTCCTCGCCCATTGCTACAGCCTCCTCTATAGTGCATCGCTGCAGCCTCCTCTGTAGTGCATCACTGCAACCTCCTCTACAGTGCATTGCTACCACTTCCTCTGCAGTATCGCTGTAGCTGTTGAATCTCGTATTTTGATGATGAAACCACTTGATATGTGTTTATAATTTAAACTGCATTTTGAGTGATGCAGGTCTACTCGATTAGGATTAGACAGTTAACGCAGGAGGAATTGACGTTGCGCCGGAGGAGATCACGTCAGGATATTGGACGGCAGAAGGCTTCGGACATCGGGCATCGGGCCAAGGAGAGCGGAATTGAGCCAAGGATATCGGGGTTGCGGAGGTCAACCGCCGATTGGGCAACAAGCTGCAAGAGAGGACGATGCGCTGAAGAATCGAACGAAGCGCCAACCAATGACGTGCCAGGCAACGGAATGTCGATTCGCGTTGTAATAATTGTCTAGATCGGAGTAGAGTTTTAGTTTGTGTGTGCAGGAATAACAATGATAATGAGAAAGACATAAAGCGAAATAAAGTGTGGAGTCAAGCACGAAGGATTCATTGGGAGTTCGAGAATTCGACGGAAGTCCGAAGGTTCGTCGGGAATGCTGCCGGAACTAGCCGAGAATGAGTAGGGAGCTTGCCAAAGGGTTTTTTGGAAGCTCACCGAAAGGTTCGTGGGAAGTTCGCGGAGCTCATCGAGAGAGATCGGAGCTTGCCGAAGAAGCTCGTTGGAACTCGCCAAGATCAAATCGTGAAGTTTAAGAGCTTGCCGGGAGTCCGTAGAATGGTTTCCGAGAGTTTATCGGAAGACCGCCGAAAGTTCGCCGGAAGCTCGCCGGAAGAAGTCTTAACTTATGGACTTTGTAATAGCTTATAAAATGTCTTTAAATTTGTAGTTAGCATGTTAATTAGGGTTAGGATTAGGTATTAATCCCATAACCCAAGTAGGGGCCAATTGGGCCCGAGTTCGGACTAGTTTGGGCTAAGATTGAAGCCCAACTAGTGGGCTGAAAACACTGTAGGCGGTGGCATCGCCCAGTGCCTGAGAGCTGGGCGGTAGCACCGCCTGGGTTGGGCGGTGGCACCGCCCAGCACTGTCAGGGTCAGAAACTGACAGGCGGTGGCACCGCCAACATCGAGAACTCCAAGAGAATTTAAATTTGGAGCCCAAATTTGAATCCTCTTGAGGCCTATAAATACCCCTCAAATCTTAGCTGAGATTACAACTTTTTGAGCAGCAAGTGTTTGAGAGAAAGGCCTTAGAAAAGTCCTTGATAGTCTTGTTTTCAATTTGCTAGTGTTCACCTCCTTCTTTCTTGCTGAAAATTTGTAAGAGAGTGAATCGCTTGTAAAAGTTGTAAGAGGGGTATTTACCCTTCCCTTTCAAGAGATTTGCTAGTGGAAGGTGGGAGCCTCATCGAAGAGGGGCCTCGCAAGTGGATGTAGGTCATTTGACCGAACCACTATAAAATCGGTGTGATCTCTGGTTTGCATTTACTTATTGTCATTTATATTACTGCAAACCATTTGCACTTTAATGCTATACTGCTTTGTCTCTATCTTCCTTATCTCTTCAAGTTAAAACACAATCGAAACAGTTTTAAACGAAAACGTTGCTTTTATCGTACGAAGTTTTTGAAAAGTGTTTAAATCGTGAAAAGTTTATCGCACTTCACCGCTGCACTAATTCACCCCCTCCCTCTTAGTGCCGCTCCGATCCTAACAGCAGCCTCCTTTATAGTTCATCGTTACAGCCTCCTTTATAGTGCATCAATCTGCTTTTTCTCCTCCTCCCTCCCTCCTATATCTTTACATCTTTTGTAAAGATCACTTAAATCGCCACGAAATATCTGGGATGTCTTTATTTTCCTCTTCCGATATTCCTGTCCCTGTTTCTGCAGGGACTCTGAGTACTTTTCAAATTCTTATCATTATCAATGCTGCAACACTTATTCCTATTAGGATCGGAGCGGCACTAAGAGGGGAGGGGTGAATTAGTGCAGCGGTAAAGTGCGATAAACTTTTGATGATTTAAAACCTTTCGGAAACTTCGTACAATAAAAGTAACGTTTTCGTTTGAAACCGTTTCGATTGCGTTTTAACTTAAAGAGATAAGTAAGACAGAGACAAAGAAGTAGAGCATTAAAGTGCAAATGATTTGCAGCAATATAAATGACAATAAGTAAATGCAAACCAAAGATCACGCCGATTTTACAGTGGTTTGGTCAAATGACTTACATCCACTTGCGAGGCCCCTCTTTGATGAGGCTCCCACCTTCCACTAGCAAATCTTCTTGAAGGGGAAGGATGAACACTAGATTTTCACTTATAACATTTTACAAGCGGTTCACTCTCTTATAGATTTTCAGCAAGAAAGAAAGAGGTGAACACTAGCAAATTGAAAACAAGACTAGCAAAGACTCTTCTAAGATTTTTCTCTCAATCAATTGCTTCTCAAAAAGTTTATAATCTCAACTGAGATTTGAGGGGTATTTATAGGCCTCAAGAGGATTCAAATTTGGGCTCCAAAATTTGAATTCTTTTTGAGTTCCCGATGCTGGCGGTGCCACCGCCTGTCAGTGTCAGACACTGATAGTGCTGGGTGGTGCAACCACCCAGTCTGGCGATGCCACCGCCAGACCCTTTGGTTCACTTGTTGGGCTTCAATTTAGCCCAAACCAAGTCTAATTTTGGGCCCAGTTGGCCCATAACCAGGATATAGGATTAATCATCTCTTAATCTTAATCCTAATCCTAATTATAAGTGAACTACATAACAAAACACATCCTAAGCAAGTTTTCAACCGCGAACATCGAGTATTGTTCCGGCGAGCTTTCCGACGAACTTCTTCCGACGAGCTCCCAGCAAGCTCCCGAACTTGTGATGACTTTAATGAGTAGCCGAGCCTTCTCGGTGATCTCTGTGAACCTCCGACGATCTCTTCGGCGAACTTCCGAAAATTCCGACAGGTTCCCGATTTCTTCTCGGTTGGTTCCGGCAGCATCACCGACGATTCTTCGGACTCTTAAACGTCCATCGAACTTGACTCCGGTATCCTTGCTTTGTGTCTTCTGGTTATCATAGTTAATCCTGCACACTTAACTCAATAATATGGATTAGATCATTTAACCCATCAATTGATTTTATCATCAAAATCCGAGATTCAACAATCTCCCCCTTTTTTATGATGACAATCAATTGATGACAGAGTTAAACATAACTCCCCCTATCTATATGCCATATTATGAGAAGATAAAAACACTTGAATTCCATCCCATTGAATTCAAGCATAAACCGATAAGTAGCACTTATCGTTATTCTCATTAAGCATAATGTAAATGCGAAACTTCGATGAAAATCCTTTTCAAGTCGAATGATAAGAGACAATTTTTACTATGACATGAGATAAAGATTTTCAACATGAATTTCATGATATACATGTTTGACATGCTTTCAATATGATCAATCGATCTTGCGATATTCTCAAAGATAAGGCACATAAGACATCGATCGATCACTTTTCTCAAAGATTTTGCAAGGCATATTCTCAAAGATTTTGAAAAGCATTTGCAATTCATATAAGTCATGCTGTTAAAATGATACAAGTCATCACTTTTCTCCCCCTTTGTCATCAACAAAAAGGGAAATGAGACCTGAAGCACATATTTTGTCATACAAAGATTTTATCATTCAAAATTAAGTATGTAAAAATATTTACGCAGAGTTCATCTTAAAAGAAAATTCAGCATTCATCCATATTATCTAATATCTTCTTTCTATAAATAACAGAAATTGTAGATGTACAAGGAGGAGATTGAAAAAAAAAAAAATTCAAGTAGTAACTTCAATAAGTCAAGATCATAATTCGAATACAAACTCATTTAAATTCAAATTGTCAACTTGAAACTCATAATCAAAATGTCATAAAATCATTAATCTTGAGCAGATTGGAGCGGTAGGATAAGCTAATTTAACATGTCATTTAGAATTGAAGGAGAAGGATTAGATTCACCGAGGAACGGAGAGAAGATGAAAAACTTTACGGAAAATCCATTCAAACAAGTTTATTGTTTAGGGACAATTTAACATACCTAATTCCCTTCTAATGAATTCAAATTGGTCTTCATTCAAGGCTTTTGTAAATATATCTGCTAGTTGATGCTTTGTGTCAATGAATTCTAGAACAACATCATTGTTAAGGACATGATCGCGTATGAAATGATGCCTAACATCGATGTGCTTAGTTCTAGAGTGCTGAATTGAATTTTTAGTAAGACATATGGCACTAATATTATCACATTTTATGGGAATGTTTTTAAAGTGAATTTCATAGTCCTCTAATGTATTTTTCATCCAAACAACTTGTGCACAGCATGCACTTGCAGCAATGTATTCGGCTTCCGCCGTAGATAGTACAACTGAATTTTGTTTCTTGGAAGTCCAAGAAACAAGTGTATGTCCTAAAAATTGGCATATTCCGGATGTACTTTTTCTATCTATCCTGCATCCGCCAAAATCGGCATCTGCATAAGCTATTAAATCGAATTTTTCAGATTTTGGATACCACAGTCCTAGATTTGGAGTTCCTTTAAGATACCTAAATATTCTTTTAACACTTTTAAGATGAGATAATTTATGATTTGATTGAAACCTAGCGCAAAGCCCTACACTAAACATAATATCCAGTCTAGTCGCGGTAAGGTAGAGTAGACTACCTATCATTCCCCTATATGTTTTTTGATCGAAATTTTTACTATTTTCATCCATATCTAACTTAGTCGTAGTACTCATAGGGGTGTTTATTGCTTTTGAATTATCCATGTTAAATCGTTTTAACAATTCTAATGTATATTTAGATTGGTTAAGAAATATACCATCCCTAAGTTGTTTGATTTGTAATCCTAAAAAGAAAGTTAATTCACCCATTAAACTTATTTCAAATTCATGACTCATACATTTGGCAAATGATTCACATAGTGATTCATCCGAAGAGCCAAAAATAATATCGTCAACATAAATTTGCACAATAAGAAAATTATTTTTAAAATATTTAATAAACAATGTAGTATCAACCTTGCCTTTGGTAAAATTATTTAAAATAAGAAAGGAACTAAGTCTTTCATACCAAGCTCTCGGAGCTTGTTTCAAGCCATAGAGAGTCTTAGTCAATTTGAATACATGATTAGGAAGAAGAAAATTTTCAAATCCGGGAGGTTGTTCGACATATACTTCTTCGGAAATAAAACCATTCAAGAAGGCACTTTTGACATCCATTTGAAACAGTTTAAAATTATTACTACTAGCATAGGCAAGGAGCATCCTTATGGCTTCTAATCAAGCCATGGGAGCGAAGGTTTCTTCGTAATCGATACCTTCTTCTTGATTGAAACCTTTGGCCACTAATCTAGCCTTGTTTCTAACCACGATACCATTTTCGTCTTGCTTGTTTCTAAAGACCCATTTAGTACCAATGACTAAATGGTCACTAGGTCTAGGAACAAGCTTCCATACCTTATTCCTCTCAAATTGATTCAATTCCTCTTGCATTGCAATAACCCAAAAATCATCTTTTATGGCCTCGTCAATGCATTTAGGTTCGATTTGAGAAAGGAAGGCGGCGTTAGTACAAAAATTCTTGAAAGAGGAACGAGTTTGAACCCCTTTTGATGTATCTCCTATAATTAGCTCCTTTGGATGAGCATCTATATACTTTCATTCCTTGGGTAAGGAAATTTCGGAAGAAGGTGCATCCAAGTTGCTATTTTGAGGAGGGGGTTCATTTAAATTCAAATTATCAAAACCAAGATCATCATCAAAATCATTTTTCTTTAAATTAGATATTTCATTAAAAAATACATGAATAGACTCTTCTATTACTAAGGTTCTTTTGTTAAAAACCCGAAAAGCCTTAGAAACGGAAGAGTAACCAAGAAAGATGCCTTCATCGAATTTAGCATCAAATTTTCCTAAGGCATCCTTTTCATTCAAAATAAAGCATTTACAACCGAAAACTTTAAAATAGGAAATATTTGGTTTTTTGTTATTCCATAATTCATAGGGAGTTTTTAATAGGGATGGTCTTATTAGGACCCTATTCATGATGTAGCAAGCCGTATTTACGGCTTCGGCCCAAAAATACTTAGGTAAACTATGTTCATTTAACATAGTTCTTGCCATTTCTTGTAGGTTTCTATTTTTTCTTTCAACTACTCCATTTTGTTGGGGATTTCTCAGAGTGGAGAAGTTGTGATTGTATCCATTAACTTCAGAAAAATTTTGAAAGTCACGGTTTTGAAATTCGCCACCGTGATCACTCCGAATTGATGAAATCATGAAACATTTTTTGTTTTGAGTGAGTTTACAAAATTTAGAGAAACACTTGAAACAATCACTTTTGTGAGCTAAGAAATAGGTCCAAGTGTATCTAGTATAGTCAATTGTAATAGTCCAAATAAGTCCAAATGAATCAATTGTAATGGTCTAGTGGTGCTAATTTGAGTTTTTGATTTGAAACTAGTTTTTATTTGTTTACCTAGTTGACATGCATCGCATACTTTGTCCTTAATAAACTTTATATTTAGAATTCCTCGCACTAATTCTCTAGATGAGATCTTAGATATTAGTTTCATGCTTGCATGGCCTAGTCTCCTATGCCAAAGCCAAGCATCATCATTTAAAGCAGAGAAGCACATTTCATTACTTAGTTCATCAAGGTTGATGGTGTAGACATTATTTTGTTTTAATGCAATCATAGTCATGTTATGGTTTGGTTTTTCAATAATACATACATTTGATTCAAATGTATGACTAACACTCAAGAGATTATGTTTCAATCCATCAACTAGTAAGACATCATCAATAAAAAAATTTAATTTATTACCTATGGTTCCCTTGCCAATGATTTTCCCTTGGTTGTTGTCTAGGAAGGTGACGTACCCTTCTTCTTTGCTAGTGAGCATAGAGAAATGAGATAGATCTCCAGTCATATGTCTTGAGCATCCATTATCTAGATACCATCTCTTGCTCCTAGCTTGTGATGGTATATGTTTCTACAAGAAGGGATTATTTTTAGGTATCCATTTTCTTTTGGGTGCCTTAAAAACTGATTTAACTTGTTCATCATATTGCATAGAGTTGATCATGGTTCCTTTAGGAACCCAAATTAGTTTGTTCGGACTAATTTTCTTGAATGGACATTTATAAGTTTTATGTCCATATTTGCAACAAAAGTTACAATTGCTTTGGTGCCAAACATGTAAGGCGGGGCCTTTAATGAAGGTGGTTGAATTTTGGTGAGGACTTCTCACAAATCCGATTCCACTTCTTTTAGGAACGTGACCCTTATTTGTAAGGATCATATTCAAAGATTTGCTACCAACCTCGAATTTCTTCAAGGTGTCCTTAAGTAGCAAGTTCTCCTTTTGGAGAGATTCTAGATCATGACATTTTATACATGGAGCTAAACTATCATGATATTTAGTTTTTAATTTATCGATATCACAAGTGAGAATATCATGTTCCTTTTTTAGCAATTTGTATTTTCTACTAATTGTCTTACATTCATCAAATAACTCATGGAAAGCATTTAATAATTCATGATAAGGTAAATCTGCATCAATTAAATCTATTACCTCTTCTCCGATGGCCATAAGAGCGTAATGAGCAACTTGCTCGGTGTTGGACTCTTCTTCTTCAGACGCGCTTGAATCATCCCACGTTGACTTGAGAGCCTTCTTCTTTGATGTTCTCTTTTTGGCTTGAGGGCAATCGTTCTTGTAGTGTCCCGGTTTTTTGCATTCATAGCAAATCACTTGGTCCTTCTTGTGTTCAAACTTATTTTTTGTATTATTTTTAAATTTGTTCTTTCTTAAATATTTTTTAAAATTTTGAGTCAAAAGTGCAATGTCATTGTCACTGTCCTCATCACTTGATGTTCCTTTCAAGTGGTCTTCTTGTGATGTGAGTGTTATATCCTTCCTGTTCTTTGGAAGGGGGTTCTCGAGCTCATCATGAGCTTGACATGTCATTTCATTGGTCATTAGAGACCCAATAAGTTCTTCAAGAGGGAATGTTTTAAGGTCTTTGGCCTCTTGAATTGCCGTGAATTTCGAATCCCAACTTTTAGGGAGGGATCTTAAGATTTTAGTTACTAGTTCATGCTAGTCATAGATGCCCAGCAAGCCAATCACGTGAGTGATGGAACGTGTGACTTGATACAGAATCTTTTTGCTTATTATATTTTGGCATATATCACTTTATAATTATTGCATAAATGCATATATATATTGTGATGTCCTTGGATTTGTGCAATGGGAATCGGATCGTGATGAGATCACGATAATGAGATCGATTCACCTTTAAACACATATCCTAAATAATCCCGGTCATAGGTTACTCGAGAGGGACATCGTGATAACCGGATAGACTGGTGTGCTGTATACCCGTCCATATGATGGATGCAGCTGGTCTCATAGCTGCTCGTGTAGGGACACTAGGGATACAGTACAGGTGCTCATTGGAGAATGAGTTCACTGATTGATCCGCTTACGGAATGCTGGATGGTTGATGATGCCTTATTGTCAGACAGCGATTCCGTAGTCCTAGTGGTGTATCTGGTCCTTAGACTTGAGACACCAAGGATGTCCTGTATGAGTGCTCCACTCTTTGATACCAGACTTATAGGTTTGGTTGTCCCAGATCTAGTACAGCTGGTCATTGGGAGTGGTAGTCGACCTTACGAGGGCTATTGAGTGTCGATAGAGGATCATCCACTCTCGGCGTCATGAGAGGAATATCCCATGTGTTCTTGCTCAGACAAATCCCTGGCCAGGGTCATTCGGGTTGAGAGAGAAAGAGTTCTCCGGGAGAATCCGATTAGAGCGAGACTCGAGTAGAAACCATATGGGTCTGACAACACCATGCTCGATATACGGTCTCTGGGATATTAGATGGATGAGGGACTATAGGTACATGGTAATTGAGGACAGACAGGTCCAATGGATTGGATTCCCCTATATCGTCTGGGGACTACGGCGTAGTGGCCTAGTACGTCCGTAGTCGATGAGTCGAGTGAATTATTACAGAGATAATAATTCACTGAGTTAGAAGGAGTTCTGACAGGTATGACTCACGGCCAGCTCGATATTAGGCCTAGAGGGTCACACACATATGGTAGGCATTGCGATGAGTAGAGGTTCGGATATGAGATATCCGACGGAGCCCTTGTCTTATTGGATGCAGATCCAATACCCATTAGGGAAGGACCCATTAGGGTTTGACGTGGGATCTCTATAAATAGGAGGGATTCACAGCCTCATAGGCTAGAGTCTTTGCTTGTCTTTCCTATTCTCCTCTCCCTCTCCACCTCAGAGGCCTGGAGTTTTGAGGAGGGTCGTCGCAACCCTGCTGTGTGGATCACCGCTAGAGAGGAGGACGCTTGACCTCCTTCACCCTCTCCTAAGGATCTGCAAGGAAAGGGGATATAACGATCTCCCTAGGTAACACAATCTCTATACACGCAGTTTTGTGTTTTATGGATTTTTTGCACCAATCTTCACACGACTAACGAACAACATTTTTTTGGGAATCGGGGATTTTTGTTTTCTTGTTCTTCCATTGCGATATGATGTCGCCCCCATGATTTCCCAATGGTGGTATCGAGCGGGTTGTTGATGCGAATGATTGGTTTTGAATTGCGTGTGTTGTGTTTAGGAAGAATATTGACGCCAAAATCGTGAAAAAGCGAGGAAGGGCGCAAACGAGTTTGCCCTCGATCCGCATGCTGGCCGACCACTGCGGCGAAAGAAGCCACCGGCACCACGGCCGGGCGAGATGCTTATTAACCTGTGGCAGCAGCAGTCGGCCGGCGGTCTGCTTGCAGCAGCAGTTTTTGCCGTCGGCGGGCTGGCAGCCCACGGCGAGGCGCCGGGCGCCTACCGCCATGAAGGCGGCGCCCGCCGCCGCCGCAGGCGGCCGACGCTTCACCGGCCCTCCCCGCTGGCTAAACCCCCCACACAGGGCGGACACCTGGCGAGAAAGCACCGCTTATGAGGCACCTGCTGGGAGGGAGGCCCCGACGTCGTCGCCGCCAATGGCAAGGCAGCCCTAAAGCGAGGGATGCCCTCGCCATCGCCATGTGCCGCCGAAAAGGGTGGCGGTGGCGGCAGCAGTAGAGGGAAATAGGGTTTTGGGTAAAAGGACAGTTTTGCCCCTGTGAATTTGAGAAATTTCAGTTTCTGTGTTTTGTCCAAATTACGAAAATACCCTTAGGAATTGAGAAATTTCCTACATGTCCCTGATTTCATAAAAATATTAATTAATTAAAAGGTTTAGTTGATTATTTTTTTTATTATTATCTAGTAGTCCTACATGATGATGATTATTTATACATATGATGTATGATGTGTGGACGGATGATCATGGACCGTGTGATGTGTGTACTTATGATTATTTTTATTGAGGTCTACGAACCTCCATTATATTTCTCGTTTATTGTCGGGCCTGTGTGCCTATGATTAAGTTGTAATCACATGAGGAGGCGCAGCGGAAGCGTGGATGCGATAGCGGGACCCACGAGACGGACGATCGTGATGCATGGAGATGCATCAAGATGTCGACGGAACCGACGAGGACGAGATGGACAATCAAAAGGGCATGGAGATGCACCGTTGCACACATAGATCTTGATGTGAGTGATTAGGCCTACTGGCTCGGGCCTAATCATATTAGGCTGTGGTCCATGATCATCTGATGTGATTGCTTATACACATGCTAGATATGTATATATATTTGCATGCGATGTAGATATATATTAAATATATATATGTGTGACATGTCATATTAGGAGACCAAATTATAGAAACATCTCTCGATAATATTAAATCGGTAAACGTGAGGCAATTAGATTGACCCACGTGGCCTTCCATCGTTATGAGTAGGAACCGATTCTCGGTGTAGGTTGAGTTGGTCGAGTCCCTCGAGACTCACCTATATCGCGATTCGCTATCTTGCTTACGACATAGAGATGTCACCGTGACCGAGGACATGGTATGCTTGGTCGAGTCCCTCGAGGGTATATCATCAAATCGACTCATCTTGTAACGGAAGGTGTTGACTTAACCGAAGCATCATGGTTGGTCGAGTCCCTCGAGGCCATGGTGATTCGGAGGCCGAACAGGACGGGGAATCACAAGGAGTTGTGATCGGCAAGAGTTGCCTACCTTTTTGGCTTAGTGTGATTGGTCGAGTCCCTCGAGGTTACTCTAAGACGCCGATTGGATCCCCGATCCCCACTAGAAGTTCTGGTTGGAGACTTCCGTTTCACATCTTTGAGGGTGTCGCGTGACTCGTTAGTAAAATAGTGGGAGCATATTAAGATAGAAGTCCATATCTTGATAGTTTATTTCTTGCAAAATCTGCATGTTATTCATTTTCGCTACATCTTTATTTTCAGAAAATGTCGCCAAATCCCTTTACGTGGCATACTTGATGTCAACCGCCTTATTGGTCCAAATTATACCGGATTGGCTCGTAACTTTGGAGAATTGTTCTCACAGCGGAGAAAATCGTGCACGCCCTTGATACAGTGATGCCTACCGAAGAAGGGGCAAGCGAGGATGAGATCGACGCCACGTGAAGTACAATGATGACTCCACTCTTGCTAAGTGCTATATGTTGGGCTCTATGACTCTAGAGTTACAGAGACAACATGAAAAGATGGATGCCGATCCATTCTCCTACATGTCCAAAAATTGTTTGAGGAACAGGGGAAGGACTCAACGATATGAGATATCCAAGAGCCTTTTTCCGCTTAGGATGACTAAGGGGACACGGTTCGAACCATGTCCTAAAGATGATTGAGTGGATAGAGAAACTCACAGGTCTAGGAATGGTCCTAGAGGATAACTTGTGTGTGGACATTGTGCTTCAGTCCCTACCGATTCCTTTTCACAGTTCATAATGAATTTTAATATGAACAAGCTTGAGGTGAATCTCTAGAACTCCTCAATATGTTGAGGGAGGCAGAGAGTACTATTAAGAAAGAGAAGCCAGTTCTCTACACCGGTGAGACTGAAAGAAAAGGAAAGCGAAAAGGTCCCTTAAGAAGGCAAAGGGCAAGGGCAAACAAGGTAAAGCAAAGGTTGCTAAGAAAGACCCCTGCAAAGGACAAAGGCCAGTGCTTCCAATTGTGGTAAAGATAGGAATTGGAAGAGAAACTGCAAAGAGTACCTTGCAGAAAGGGCTAAAAAACAAAAGTTTGATGAAGCTTGGGTGTACATTCATGATCGGGTCTCCATTTGTGGACTCTTATGATAACACATGGGTATTGGATAACGGTAGTGCTTATCATATATGCAATTCGTTGCAGGTGTCCGGCAAGACCTAGGAGACTACAGAGAGGCGAGATGGACCTCAAGATGGGTAATGGAGCAAAAGTTATCAGATTAGTTGTTGGCGAGGTAAGCCCTACATCCGCCTAGTGGAGCTTTTTTTATTGCATTAGATGCATGTTATTTTGTTCCTTCTATTATCAAAAACATTATCTCCATTTCATGTTTAACAGTTAGTGGATATAAATTTGTTTTTGAGAACAATGGTTGTTCGATATTATTAGATGATAAGATCATCACGAAAGGAACATTGCATAATGGTTTATTTATGTTAGACACCACTCCACATATCATGAATGTAAATGTGTCCAAAAGGAAACGAGATGAGTTGAACAGTGCATACCTATGGCATTGTAGGCTAGGTCACATCCATGAAAGAAGGATTCAAAAGTTGCTAAATGATGGATATCTAGATCCATTCGACTATGTGTCATATACAACTTGTGGGCCTTGCATTCGTGGAAAACTGACCAAATCTCCATTTAGTAGAACTGGAGAGAGAGCCAATGAGTTGTTGGAACTCATACATAGTGATGTATGTGGACCCATGTCAACTCATGTCATTGGAGGTTACTCCTACTTCATTACATTTACTGATGATTTCTCAGGTATAGATATGTATACTTAATGAAGTATAAGTCTGAGGCCTTTGAGAAATTCAGAGAGTATAAAAATGAGGTGGAGAACCAGACTGGAAAGAGTATCAAAACTCTTCGATCAGATCGAGGAGGTGAATACTTAAGTACAGAGTTTACTCAGTTCCTCAAGGACCATGGGATATTATCCCAATGGACACCTCCTTATACACCTGAGCTCAATGGTGTCTCTGAAAGGAGAAATCGTACATTATTAGATATGGTACGGTCCATGATGAGTTTCGCTGACCTACCCATCTCATTCTGGGGATATGCCCTAGAAACCGTAGCTTACCTTCTGAACAGAGTTCCAACTAAGTCGGTAGTGTCTACACCATATGAGATATGGAAAGGGAAGAAGTCTGATCTTAAGGTTGTTAAGATCTAGGGGTTGCCCTGCCCATGTTAGAAGATACAACCCCGATAAGTTAGAATCAAGGACAGAGCGATGCAAATTTATGGGATACCTCAAGGAAACTTGTGGGTATTATTTCTATCATCTCGAGGACCAAAAGGTCTTTGTAGCTAAGAGAGCAGTGTTCCTTGAGAAGGAACACATTCTTGACGGAGATAGTGGGAGAATGATAGAATTGAGCGAGGTTGGAGAACCAAGCTCAAGCACCACTCTACAAACCGAGTCCGTTCGGGTACCTAATACACAAGTATCAACTTTACGTAGGTCCGATAGAGTATCCCATCCTCCCTGAGAGAGAGATATGTGGGACATATTAGAGCAGAGGATGTAGAGGATATTGATCCTCAGGGACCTACGAGGAGGCTATTATGAGTATAGACTCTGGGAAGTGGAAAGAAGCCATGAATTCGAGATGGATTCTATGTACTCCAATAAGGTTTGGAACCTAGTTGATGCTTAGAAGGTATTGTACCCATCGGTTTGCAAGTGGATCTTTAAGAAAAAAGATGGGAGTAGATGGAAAGGTAGAGACCTATAAAGCAAGGCTAGTGGCTAAGGGGTATCGTCCAAAGGCAAGGTGTTGACTACGACGAAACTTTCTCACCAGTAGCAATGCTAAAATCCATGAGAATTCTATTGGCTATTTATTAAAGACACTATGATTATGAGATTTGGCGATGGATGTGAAAACCGCATTCCTCAACGGGAACCTCGAGGAGGAGGTGTACATGATGCAACTGAGGGATTCGTGTCCAAGAACTGCCTGAGATAAGGTGTATAGGTTGCTTAGATCCATTTATGGACTAAAAGCAAGCTTCCGAAGTTGGAACATAAGATTTGATGAGGCAATCAGATCTTATGACTTCGATTAAGAACGAAGATGAGCCTTGTGTATACAGAAAGGTAAGTGGGGCGCTATCACCATTTTGGTGTTATATGTGGATGACATCCTCATCATTGGGAATGACATAGGAATGCTATCCACAAGTAAAGGCTTGGTTATCTAGACACTTCTCCATGAAGGACTTGGGGGGAAGCATCTTATATCTTGGGGATTAGAATCTATAGAGATAGATCCAAGAGGATGCTTGGCTTGTCCCAGTTCAGTACATAGAAACTATTATCAAAAGGTTTGGTATGGAAAAATTCAAGAGAGGTCTCATCCACCGATGAGACATGGGATATCGCTTTTCAGTATGTCCCCAAAGACTCGAGAAGAAAGGGCTAACATGGATATGATACCTTATGCCTCAGCAATAAGGTCTATCATGTATGCCATGCTATGTACTAGGCCCCGATATAGCGATGCTCCGAAAGTGTCACAGTAGGTATCAGGCGGATCCAGGCTTGGAGACTTTGGAAAGCAAGAAAGTGTATCCTTAAGTACTTGAGAAGGACTAAGGATCTTTTACTAGTATATGGAGGTAATAGCCTTAAGGTTGAAGGCTACACCGACTCAAGTTTTCAGTCGATGTCGATGATAGCAAGTTCTAATTCGGGGTATGTGTACACCTTGAATGGAGGAGCAAGTGTCTTGGGAAGAGTTCCAAGCAAGATACCACTGCTGACTTCGACCACGCAGGGGATTACATTGCTGCATCGGATGCAAAAAAAAAGGGAGTCTGGGTGAAGAAGTTCATCACAGATTTGGGAGTCGATCTGAGATAGCGACAAGTCGACTTCCTTATATATGCGACAACTATAGGGTGATTACTCAAATAAGGGAACCCGGGTCTCATCAGAAGTGTTCTGAGGAGGTTCCACCTTATAAGAGAGATCGTAACCCAAGGAGATGTAGCAGTGGAAAGAGTTCCATCCGAAGATAATATTACAGATCCACTAACAAAGCCGTTGTCTCATTTTGTCTTTGAGCGTCACATAGGTCTGATGGGGATCAGACACATAGGTGATTGGCTTTAGGTCAAGTGGGAGATTGCTAGTCATAGGTGCCCAGCAAGCCAATCACGTGAGTGATGGCACGTGTGACTTGATATAGAATCTTTTTGCTTATTATATTTTGGCGTATATCAATTTATAACTATTGCATAAATGCATATATATATTGTGATGTCCTTGGATTTGTGCAATGGGAATCGGATCGTGATGAGATCACGATAATGAGATCGATTCACCTTTAAACACATATCCTAAATAATCCCGATCATAGGTTTCGAGAGGGACATCGTGATAACCGGATAGACTAGTGTGCTTTGTATACCCGTCCATATGATGGATGCAAACTGGTCTCATAGCTGCTTCGTGTAGGGACACTAGGGATACAAAGACGTGTGCTCATTGGAGAATGAGTTCGATTGATCCGCTTTACGGAATGCTAGATGGTTGATGATGCCTTATTGTCGGACGGCGATTCCGTAGTCCTAGTGGTGTATCTCGGTCCTTAGACTTGAGACACCAAGGATGTCTGTATGAGTGCTCTACTCTTTGATACCGGACTTATAGGTTTGGCTGTCCCGGATCTAGTATAGCTGGTGGTCATTGGGAGTGGTAGTCGACCTTCACGGGGGCTATTGAGTGTCGATAGAGGATCATCCACTCGGCGTCATGAGAGGAATATCCCATGTATTCTTGCTTTCGAGACAAATCCACGGCGAGGGGTCATTCGGTTGAGAGAGAAAAGTTCTCCGGGAGAATCCGATTAGAAGCGAGACTCGAAAGTAGAAACCGTGTGGATGCGACAACACCATGCTCGATATCACGGTCTCGGGATATTAGATGGATGAGGGACTATAGGTACATGGTGGCGAGGACGACATGAGGTCCAATGGATTGGATTCCCCTCATCGTCCATGGGGACTACTGTAGTGGCCTAAGTACGTCCAGTAGTCGATGAGTCAGTGAATTATTACAGAGATAATAATTCACCGAGTTAGAAGGAGTTCGACGACGGTATGACTCACGGCCAGCTCGATATTGGGCCTAGAGGGTCACACACATATGGTAGGCATTGCGATGAGTAGAGGTTTGGATATGAAATATCCGGCGAAGCCCTGTCTTATTGGATGCAGATCCAATACCCACTAGGGAAGGACCCATTAGGGTTTGACACGGGATCTCTATAAATAGGAGGGATTTCTGACCCTGGCTAGAGTCTTTACTTGCCTTTCCTATTCTCCTCTCCCTCTCCACCTCGAGAGGCCTGGAGTTTTGAGGAGGAGGGTCGCTGCAAACCCTGTGTGGATCACCGCTAGAGAGGAGGACGCTTGACCTCCTTCACCCTCTCCTAAGGATCTGCAAGGAAATAGGGATATACGATCTCCCTAGGTAACACAATCTCTATACGTAGTTTTGTGTTTTGCGGATTTTTGCGCACCAATCTTCGCACGACGACGAACATCTTTTTGGGAATCGGAGATTTTTGTTTTCTTGTTCTTCCGCTGCGCATATGATGTCACCCCCATGATTTCCCAACAGTTCAAAGTTAGTAAAATCTTTACCAAGAGCTTTGAGTCCATTGATGACATCCGTGAACCGGGTGTACATGTCTCCGATGGACTCACTTGGTTTCATTCGGAAAAGTTCGTAAGAGTGCACAAGGATGTTGATTTTTGACTCTTTCACTCGGCTAGTGCCTTCATAAGTGACCTCAAGAGTTCTCCAAATATCAAAAGTCGAATCACAAATTAAAACACGATTAAATTCATTTTTGTTTAGTGCACAAAACAAGGCATTCATAGCCTTTGCGTTTAAAGCAAAAACCTTCTTCTCCGATTCATTCCATTCGCTCATCGGAAGAGAAGATTTTTGAAATCCATTTTCAACAATAGTCTAAAGCTCAAAATCCATGGAAATGAGGAAGATCCTCATACGAGTCTTCCAATAAGTATAATCCGACCCATTAAACAATGGTGGACGTGTGATAGAATGACCCTCATGCATGCCGGAGTAAGCCATCTCTTTTGGGTATTAAACCAAATATGAGAGTGAGCCTTGCTCTGATACCAATTGTTAGGATCGGAGCGGCACTAAGAGGGGGGGGGGTGAATTAGTGTAGCGGTAAAGTGCGATAAACTTTTGATGATTTAAAACCTTTTGAAAACTTCGTACGATAAAAGTAACGTTTTCGTTTGAAACCGTTTCGATTGCGTTTTACCTTAAAGAGATAAGTAAGACAGAGACAAAGAAGTAGAGCATTAAAGTGCAAATGATTTGCAGCAATATAAATGACAATAAGTAAATGCAAACCAGAGATCACGTCGATTTTACAGTGGTTCGGTCAATTGACCTACATCCACTTGCGAGGCCCCTCTTTGATGAGGCTCCCACCTTCCACTAGCAAATCTTCTTGAAGGGAAAGGGTAAATACCCCTCTTATAACTTTTTACAAGCGGTTCACTCTCTTACAGATTTTCAGCAAGAAAGAAAGAGGTGAACACTAGCAAATTGAAAACAAGACTAGCAAAGACTCTTCTAAGATTTTTCTCTCAATCAATTACTTCTCAAAAAGTTTGTAATCTCAGCTAAGATTTGAGGGGTATTTATAGGCCTCAAGAGGATTCAAATTTAGGCTCCAAAATTTGAATTCTCTTTGAGTTCCCGATGCTTGCAGTGCCACCGCCTATCAGTGTCAGACACTGATAGTGCTGGGCAGTGCTACCGCCCAGCTCTCGGGTGCTGGGTGGTGCAACCGCCCAGTCTGGCGGTGCCACCGCCAGACCCTTCGGTTCACTTGTTGGGCTTCAAATTTAGCCCAAACCAAGTCTAATTTTGGGCCCAGTTGGCCCCTAACCAAGATATAGGATTATCTCTTAATCCTAATCCTAATTATAAGTGAACTACATAACAAAACACATCCTAAGCAAGTTTTCAACCGCGAACGTCGAGTATTATTCCGGCGAGCTTTCCGATGAGCTCCCAGCAAGCTCCCGAACTTGTGATGACTTTAATGAGTAGCCGAGCCTTCTCGGTGATCTCTGTGAACCTCCGACGATCTCTTCGGCGAACTTCCGAAAATTTCGACAGGTTCCCGATTTCTTCTCGGTTGGTTCCCACAGCATCTCCGACGATTCTTCGGACTCTTAAACGTCCATCGAACTTGACTCTGGTATCCTTGCTTTGTGTTTTCTGGTTATCGTAGTTAATCCTGCACACTTAACTCAATAATATGGATTAGATCATTTAACCCATCAATTGATTTTATCATCAAAATCCGAGATTCAACAATTCCCTTCAAATTATCTAAAGGTGGCAACTACGCATCTTGGCGAGCATAACTTTCTAATCTTTTATTTGGCTATGATCTCCTAGGTTTTATTGATGGCTCTCTCCAATGAACACTTGAAATGATCAACATCCCAAGTGAACCCAGTCTAGTGCCAAATCCAGCCCACAAACTATGGTTATGTCAAGATCGCCTCATCCTCCAAGCTATTCAGGCTTCCGTTGCTGGATCCATTGCCCCACTGATATCCTCATGTACGACTGCTACAGAAGCATGGTGCAAGTTATATACAACTTTGGCAAATCGCTCGCGTACTCGCATGCTCGAACTTCTCTCCAATCTAATGAAAACGAAACAAGAGGGAAGTACTATTGTTGATTATCTACAACATATCAAAGTTATCATCAATGATTTAGCTTTAATAGGTCATTCTCTCAGTGATGAAGAAGTCCTAATTCATACCCTCAATGGCCTAGGAGGCAAGTACAAAGAACTGACAACAGCACTTCGGGCACGCGACTCACTAATATCATTCGAAGAACTTTATGAAAAGTTGATCAACTATGAGATGTACTTGAAGCGTGATGATAGGTTGCCCGGACCACCTATTACAGCTTAGGTCAATCAAAAGTCCAAGAGGAAGAGCAACCAGTACAATAAGTACATCAACAACGATTTGGCTAAGTTGCCTCCTAGCCCTATGGGCCCCAGACCAAACCCCCCTTATCCATATCAAGGTGGTAACTTTTATAATCCTCAGTTGTCGCATCCTGACTTCACAAGCCACCAACGAGTCGTTTGCCAACTATGTGATAAAGTTGGACACTCCGCGAAAGTCTGTCGGTCTCGCCCCAGACTCCTTGCTCCAACACAGTGGCCTCAGGCGAATTTCATGGCTACTCCAACTCCTACCCAACCTAATTGGATTGTGGACTCGGGCGCCTCTCATCACATCATCTTTGATCTTCAAAACATATCCATCCACAATAACTATGACGGAAATGAAGATATCATCATCGGTGACGGTAAAAGAATTCCTATTACTCATTCTGGTTCCTCAACGCTTAGTTCACTTACCACAACTTTTACACTCAATGATGTTCTGTGTGCACCTAACATTAAAAGAAACCTCATTTTCGTTTCTAAATTCTGTAAACAAAATAATACCTCAATTGAATTCTTTCCTAACTTTTTTCTTGTCAAGGATTTGAGCACGGGGGCATCCTTGGTCCAGGGCCAGAACAAAGGCAACATTTATGAGTGGCCATCCGCTTTGCAAATTACCCTTCCTACTGCTCACTCTTCAGTCGCAGCTCCGGCCGATGTATGGCATCGTCATCTTGGTCATCCCTCCCCTTTTATCCAGCAAAAATTACTTTCTCGTTATTCTCTTCCTACCTTGAAAATCAATAGCACTGTTAATCATTGCGATGCTTGTCTTTACAATAAAAGTCATAAACTGCCTTTTGGGACAACCTCCATTTCTTGCTCTAAACCATTTGAAATCATTTATACCGACATGTGGGGCCCTGCCCCAATTCCTTTTTTTGACAAGTTTCGCTTTTATGTCATTTTTGTAGACAATTTTACTAAGTATACATGGTTATATCCTCTCCACCATAAGTCTGATGTTTCCACAGTATTTACCAATTTTCGAAAGTTGGTCGAGAATTTTTTTCAATCTTCCATTAAAATAGTTTACTCTGATGGCGGAGGCAAATATCAAGCCCTCGCATCCTGTCTCTCTGCTTGTGGTATACAATACCTCAAGTCACCCCCACATACTCCCCAATTGGTTGGCTCTGCCGAACGCAAACATCGGCATATCGTTGAAACTGGTCTCTCCCTTCTACATCAAGCATCCATGCCACCACCTTTTTGGTCAGTAGCTTTTTAAACTACAGTTTATCTCATTAATCGTATGCTCACACCAGTCTTACAATACTAGTCACCATTTGAAAAATTAATCAACAAGCTTCCAAACCTTCATAAACTCAAAGTTTTTGGCTGTTTATGTTATTCATGGCTCCGTCTCTATGCATCACATAAGCTAACACCACGATCTAAGCCTTGCACTTTTATAGGCTATTCTCTTGAACATTATGCTTTTCGATGTTATGAACCCCAAACTAAAAAAGTCTTTATATCACGTCATGTTATTTTTGAGGAGTCTGTCTTTCCTTTTCAAAATAATCCTACTATGCAAGCTACTCTGATAAACATGCATCACTGGAATATCCCTCCGATCTCATCACACGAACCTCCAATGACACCATCCAGTCTTTACCCTCAAGATCCGCATACTACTATTACTCTAGTTCAACAGCTTCTTACTCCCTCTATTTCTCCACTCCCTTCCTCACAAGTTTCCCCTATTAATGAAGCAATATCCTCGGCAACATTGCCATTGGCTTTACCTTCTCCTAGACCTAATGACATTGTCGTGTCGACGGTTGGCCCGGTCTATGACAGTGACTCACCCTCGGCTATACCACCAACACAATCTACCACTTCTATCCCCCCTAGACATCCAATGACAATACGCTCCAAAAGTGGTATTGTCAAACCACGTCAAATCCTTGACTTACATGCTATAACAAGTTCCTCCACTGAGGCCAGTGAACCCACTACAATCACTCAAGCTCAAAAATCTTCTCACTGGTGTAAAGCCATGTTTGACGAATATGATGCTCTCCTCCATAACTCTACATGGTCCTTAGTACCCTTTCATCACACACAAAATATCATCGGGTGTAAATGGGTCTTTCGAATTAAGTGGAACCCAGACAGATCCGTTGCCAGATATAAAGTACGTCTAGTCACCAAAGGGTTTCATCAACGACCTGGTGTCGACTTTGTTGAATCACAGATTTTGATGATGAAACTAATTGATTGTGTTTATATGTTTAATTACATTTTGAGTGATGCAGGTCTACTCGATCAGGATTAGATAGTTGACGCAAGAGGAATTGATGTTGCATCGGAGGATATCACGTCAGGATATTGGACGGCAGAAGGCTTCGGACGTCGGGCATCGGGTCAAGAAGAGCGGAATTGCGCCAAGGATATCGGGGTTACGGAGGTCAACCACTGATTGGGCAACAAGCCGCAAGAGAGGACGATGCGCTGAAGAATCGAATGAAGCGCCAACCAATGACGTGCCGGGTAGTAGAATGTCAATTCACGTTGTAATAATTGTCTAGATCGGAGTAGAGTTTTAGTTTGTGTGTGCAGGAATAACTACGATAATAACAAAGACATAAAGCGAAACAAGTGTCAAAGTCAAGCACGAAGGATTTGTTGGGAGTTCGAGAGTTCAACGGAAGTTCGAAGGTTCATCGGGAATGCTGCCGGAACTAGCCAAGAATGAGTAGGGAGCTTGCCGAAGGGTTTTTCGGAAGCTCGCCGGAAGGTTCATTGGAAGTTCGCGGAGCTCGCCGAGAAAGATCGAAGCTTACCGAAGAAGCTTATTGGAACCCACCAAGATCAAATCGTGAAGTCTAGGAGCTTGCCGGGAGTCCGTAGAATGGTTTCCAAGAGTTTATCGGAAGACCGCCAAAAGTTCGCCGAAAGCTCGCCGAAAGAAGTCTTGACTTGCGGACTTTGTAATAGCTTAGGAAATGTCTTTAAATTCATAGTTAACACATTAATTAGGGTTAGGATTAGGTGTTAATCCTATAACCCAAGTAGGGGCCAATTGGGCTCGAGTTCGGACTGGTTTGGGCTAAGATTGGAGCCCAACCAGTGAGCTGAAACAGTGTAGGCGGTGGCACCGCCTAGAACCCGAGATATGAGTGGTGGCACCGCCCAGCACCCGAGAGATCCGGCGGTGGCACCGCCAACCTCGAAAACCCAAGAGAATTCAAATTTTAGAGCCCAAATTTAAATCCTCTTTGGGCCTATAAATACCCCTCAATTCTCAGCAGAGAAGAGAACCTTTTGAAAAGCAATAGTTTGAGATAAGAGCCTTAGAAAAGTCTTAGCAAGTCTTGTTTTTCAAATTGCTTGAGTGTTCACCTCCTCCCATCTTGTTGAATAGAATTGTGAGAGTGTGAACCATTGTAAAGGTTGTAAGAGAGGTATTAGTCCTTCCCCTACAAAGAGATTTGCTAGTGAAAGTTGAGAGCCTCTTCGAAGAAGGCTTCGCAAGTGAATGTAGGTCATTTTGATCGAACCACTTTAAAACTGTTATGTTATCTGGTTTGCATCCTACTCTTGCCATTTACATACTACAAACTTCTTTACTTAGTCACTATGCTTCCATATGCTTCTAAGTTATCAAGCTTCCAAAATCAGTTTTCATCGATATTATTTTTTATCGTACGAAAGATTTTTCCAAAATCGAAGTTTTAATCCGCTGCACTAATTCACCCCCTCTTAGTGCTGCTCTGATCCTAACAATTGGTATCAGAGCCTGATATTTCTCAATTCGGATTTACGTACGAGATAAATGACTCTTCATGGCTTTCAAGAGGGCATTTCGATTGTTCGTCCACCGTTATTTAACGGATTGGACTACACTTATTCGAAAACTCGAATGGGAGTTTTCTTGATTTCTATGAATTTGGATTTATGGAATATTATTGAAAACAGTTTTCAACTTCCCTCTAAATCGATGACCGAATGGTCGGATTTGGAGAAAAAGTATTTTTCTTTAAACGCAAAGGCTATGAATGCCTTATTTTGTGCTTTTGATAAAAATGAGTTCAATCGGATTTCTATGTGCGAAACGGCTTTTGATATTTGGCAAACACTTGAAATCACACACGAGGGAACTAGTAGAGTCAAAGACTCAAAATTTAACATTTTATTACACGATTTTGAGCTTTTTCAAATGCAACCAAACGAGACTATAGGTGACATGTACACCCGTTTCACGGATGTCGTCAATAATCTAAGAGTTCTTGGTAAATATTTTTTGAATTTTGATCTCGTAAGCAAGATTTTAAGATCCCTTCCAAAAAGGTGGGATCGTAAAATAACCGCAATACAAGAAACAAAAGATTTAAATATTTTTACACTTGAAGAACTAATTGGTTCGTTGATGACATATGAAATGGTGCACAATGCACATGATGAACATAATGAACAAAATCACCTTCCAAAGAACAGGAAGGATTTGAAACTCCGGACAAATGAATACCACTTAAGCGATGACTCAAGTGATGAGGACAATGATGAACTTGAACTTCGAACACTAATTCTTAATAAGTTTATTAAACAAAAATCTAAAATAAATAATGAACTTGAACGGAGGAAAAGGCCAAAGAAGCGGAAGGCAACCAAGGATGAATCAAAAACTTCCAAAGGTGAAACAGTGAATTGGGCTTTGACGTGCTTTGACTACAAGGTAAGTAACTCAACTCTCTTGAATTATTTTGAAATTACATAATACTTTCATGAGTTATTTTTAATTTAGTTTAGGATTAATTTTCTTGAAAATTGAATGTGTTATGTTAATGCAATAAAATGTTAGATATAAATCTAATGCTTATATACCTAGTAAGACTAATCTTTTGTATTTGCTTGAGAAGCAAGAATGTGTATTTTGACGATTTCCATATTGATTTTCAATGACGATGCATGACTTTCGAAAGGAAGGCTTGATGATTTTTTTTAACCTTGTCTTTGGTTTTCAAACATGATGTATGGTTTTGACATATGAACAAAATTTGAGCATGCTAAGATAAAGTCAATCATATAAATTAAAACTAAAGAAGTTTTAGTTATCTATAAGAATCATTCAAAATTATGTTCAATAAAACCAATGCAAAATGATGGAATAAAAATATTAAATGTTTTGATACCATTTTATACATGAGATTTTTAAAGTTATACATAATGATCTTGATGGTTTTTATGAAGAAATTTATTTTTCGATCCTAGATGATTGATGATATATATACTTTTTTTTGGCATAAAAAGGACAAAGGCATGCTTATATAAAATAACTAAATAGATAAAAGTTTTTTTCTTGAAAATTCTTGGTTTGATGAATCTATTTTATCATCTTTTTATGAATATCTTGAAAATGATTTTGATTTGATGGTTTGAATTTGAATGAGCTTTATCTTGATTTTTCAAGATTTATAACTTGAGATTTACTCTATAAAAATCAAGATCTTATATCCTTAATATTCTTTTTTAGCATCTACTATCCAAATGAATTATGATTGATATCATTGCACTAAAGAGAAATTTTTTCTAAATGAATCGTGATTTTTCGGAACCACAATTCTTTTTATGATTCATAATGAATTGAGATACTTTTTATGCTTGAATTAATATCTTGTTCTCTTATAAGATTGAATGAATTTTATCTATATCAAGATCTCCTAAGATTTTCCCTTGATTACTTAAGAGGAGATTTTTCAAAAGAAAACGTGTCTTCTGTTATTATCTTTTTATGATATGATTTTTATGCAATTCTTTGTACTCATGAAATATTTATCTCATCACCCAATAACTCTTCTTGATATTCCTTATGTGATGAAACGAAATAATGCATGAAATACAAATAAGAAGTTAATGATAATGCATGATAGGATGTAATGAATTTTGACATTTAGATACTATCATTTGAATAGCTATGATCATGTTGCCAAAATGATATATCATGAATGCTTGAATATCATGTATGATATGCCCATATTGATGATTGAGTTATTTGTATCATGCATGAAAAATGAAAGATATAGTTTTGAAATTGTGCATGTTTGAATTTGAAAATATGATGATGCATGATGATAAAATTGTGTAATGAAAATATTAAACATTTTGAAATCATGTTTTAGTGTCATGCATAATGATCATGCTTAATAAATTTTAAAATTATGCATGATGAATCTTGCAATTTACGGATGATTGATTTTTACTATAATGGAAGTGCCTTATTGATCTTTGTTGTAATAAATCTTACACTTTCGGTTTTAAACATGATACATATTTTTTTTTGGCATAAATGAAATAAAATCATATGAATTAAAACAACTAAAAAGAGAAAAATATTTTTTCCTTGAAACATTAATTTTCTCTATCTTATTGATCTTGATGATTATTATGATAAATCTATGTATACCATTTTGAATCTCTTGAAAGTAATGGTGAGATTTTGATGAATTTGACGATTTGAATTTGATGAGTTTGTATTCAAATTATGATCTTGATTTCTTGGATATACTACTTGAGATTCTTTTTTAATCACAATCTCTTCTTTGTACACCTACAATTTTTGTTATTTATAAAAGGAAGAGATTTGATAAAATGAATCATGTCTTTTGGTATTCAAATGGTCTTATCTTTGATGATATGATTTCTTTGTATCTATGATATAAATGCCTTGAAATGATTGAAATATTTTACACTTTTATGCTCTTCCCTACTTCTTTCTTGTTTTTAATGATAAAACGGGGAGAAGTTTTGATCATGCATGGTATGATATAATTTGACAAAATTGATACCATCATGATATAAAACATTTATGATTTGCAATGATGCATGCAATACTTGTGCTTTCTAATTATGATGTGATGTATTGCATATGATGTAAATCATGATTTAAAATGTTATGAGTGCTAAGTTACACATTTTGAGAAGAAATTGCTATATTGAAACATTAATGTAATTATGAATGATGATATGATATTATGCATGTAATATTTCAACTTGTGATAAAATATTCATGATGAAAAATTGTTTTGACATTCATAACTTGACTATTCATCCTTTGTCATGATTTTGAAATCGTTGTCAAAGGAAAAAGAACTACAAAACTGTATTCTTCTTTTCTTTTTGACAATGACAAAGGAGGAGAAATATTGCTAGCTTAAGATGCAAAATTTGGAAACTTATACATTGCAAAAGAAGCAAAACTTGCAACTTGCACATTGCAATAGGAAGCAAAAATTTGGTAGCTTGAAACTTGCATATCATGAAAATTGCTAGCTTGTAGTCTAAAGAGAAGCAATTAGTTGTTATCTCAAGGAAAGCAAACATGCTAAACTTATACATCTTTAATTGCTAGATTGCGATAAAATTTGACACTATATTTTTCATGCAATGTATGGAACTTTTTATCTCTAAACATATAAGAGTAAGAACTTCTCCTTTTTGTTGATGACAAAGGGGGAGAAGTATGATGACATGACATTTTATGAATAAGTTTACGATGACATGTTGCTTGGATTTTTGAATCCAAGAGTTTCTATCAATACGACATATTGATAGGGGGAGTGAAGGTTAACTCCGTTAGTCATCAATTAGTTGTCATCATAAAAAAGGGGGAGATCGTTGAATCTCATATTTTGATGATGAAACTAATTGATTGTGTTTAGATGTTTAATTACATTTTGAGTGATGCAGGTCTACTCGATCAGGATTAGACAGTTGACGTAAGAGGAATTGACGTTGTATCGGAGGAGATCACGTCAGGATATTGGACGGCAGAAGGCTTCGGACGTCAGGCATCGGGTCAAGAAGAGCAGAATTACGCTAAGGATATCGGGGTTGCGGAGGTCAACCACCGATTGGGTAACAAGCCGCAAGAGAGGACGATGTGCTGAAGAATCGGACGAAGCGCCAACCAATGACGTGCCGGGCAGCAGAATGTCAATTCGCGTTGTAATAATTGTCTAAATCAGAGTAGAGTTTTAGTTTATGTGTGCAGGAATAACTACGATAATGACAAAGACATAAAGCAAAACAAGTGTTGGAGTCAAGCGTGAAGGATTTGTTGGGAGTTTGAGAGTTCGACGGAAGTTCGAAGGTTCGTCGGGAATGCTGCCAGAACTAGCCAAGAATGAGTAGGGAGCTTGCCGAAGGGTTTTTCGGAAGCTCGTCGGAAGGTTCGTTGGAAGTTCGCGGAGCTCGTCGAGAAAGATCAAAGCTTGCCGAAGAAGCTCGTTGGAACCTACCAATATCAAATCGTGAAGTCTAGGAGCTTGTCGGGAGTCCGCATAATGGTTTCCGAGAGTTTATCGGAAGACCGCCGGAAGTTCGCCGAAAGCTCGCTGAAAGAAGTCTTGACTTGCGAACTTTGTAATAGCTTAGGAAATGTCTTTAAATTCATAGTTAGCACGTTAATTAGGGTTAGGATTAGGTGTTAATCCTATAACCCAAGTAGAGGCCAATTGGGCCTAAATTCGGACTGGTTTGGGCCATGATTGGAGCACAACCAGTGAGATGAAACAGTGTTGGCGGTGGCATCGCCAGATTAGGTAGTGGCACCGCCTAGAACTCAAGATCTGAGTAGTGGTACCACTGGACTGAGCGATGGCACCGCCCAGCACCCGAGAGATCCGGCGGTGGCACCGCCAGCCTCGGAAACCCAAGAGAATTCAAATTTTGGAGCCCAAATTGAATCCTCTTGGGACCTATAAATATCCCTCAATTCTCAGCAGAGAAGAGAACCTTTTGAAAATCAATAGTTTGAGATAATAGCCTTAGAAAAGTCTTAGCAAATCTTGTTTTTCAAATTGCTTGAATGTTCACCTCCTCCCATCTTGTTGAAAAGAATTGAGAGTGTGAACCACTTGTAAAGGTTGTAAGAGGGGTATTAGTCCTTTTCCTACAAAGAGATTTATTTGTGAAAGTTGGGAGCCTCTTCAAAGAAGGCTTCGCAAGTGGATGTAAGTCATTTTGACCGAACCACTTTAAAACTGCTGTGTTATCTGGTTTGCATCCTATTCTTGCCATTTATATACTGTAAATTTCTTTACTTAGTCACTATACTTCCATACGCTTCTAAGTTATTAAGCTTCCAAAATCAGTTTTCATCGATATTATTTTTTATCGTACGAAAGATTTTTTCAAAACCGAAGTTTTAATCCGCTGCACTAATTCACCCCCCCCTCTTAGTGCTGCTCCGATCATAATAGACTTCACAGAGACATTTAGTCTCGTTGTTAAAACTACAATAATCCGTCTTATCCTGAGTTTGGTCATCTCAAAGGGCTGGCACATACGACAATTGGATGTTAACAATGTCATTCATCCTCAATATCCGAGGCATATCTACAAACTTCAAAAAGCTATTTATGGACTTCGTCAAACTCCAAGGGCTTGGTATAACAAGCTTGGCTCGTTTTTTACCTCAATTGGCTTCATCAATTCCAAGTCTGATACCTCGTAATTCATTTGCCAGCACAATGGAAGCATAATATATCTTTTAGTATATGTGGATGATATTATTGTCATAGGAAATGATCCTTTGAAGACTCAGGCATTTCTAAAGCACTTGGCCGATCGATTCTCCCTCAAAGATCTAGGAACTTTAAGCTACTTTTTGGGAGTGGAAGCAACATTTACACCTTCAGGTCTCTTCCTATCACAAAGAAAGTATATTCAAGATTTATTATCAAAGACAAATATGCAAGATGCGAAAGAGGTTACAACTCCTCTCTCTACTAGTGAATCACTTAAATTATGTGATGGAAGTCTTTCTACATATTTGACTCAATATCGACAAGTCCTTAGCTCCTTACAGTACTTGACTCTCACCCATCCAGATATTTCATTTGCCGTCAATAAATTATCGCAATTCATGCATCGACCATCTACTACGCATTGGTCTACGGTCAAACGAATTTTACGGTATCTTAAAGGGACTCTTAATCATGACATTTTTCTTCGCAAAAATACTTCACTCCAACTCCATACCTTTGCTGATGCTGATTGGGCAGGGAACTTTGATGATAAAACATCTACGTCAGGATACATTGTCTTCCTTGGAGCTACTCCAATCAGTTGGAGTTCTAAAAAATAAAAGATGATTGCACGATCTACAACTGAAGCTGAATATCGTGCCATCGCCACCGCCGCTGCTGAACTCAATTGGGTCACAAATATGCTCAAGGAACTCAACGTCAATTCTACAGTTATTCCTACAATATACTGTGATAATATTGGAGCTACATACTTATGTGCTAATCCAGTGTTTCATTCCCGCATGAAACACATAGCCATTTACTTCCACTTCGTGCGAGATCAAGTTGTCATACATCAACTCCGTGTTTCTCACGTACATACAGCTGATCAACGAGCAGACTCACTCACAAAGCCTCTCGCCCATAAATTTTTTCCATCTCATCGATCCAAGATCGGCATCCTTGATGGAAGCTCAATCTTGCGGGGGCATGATAAGCAGATAAGATTTCCTCAAGACAGTTGAGAAAATCTCTAAGCAATTGAGAAAAATCCTTTGAATGTGTATAACCTCCCTGCTAAATGTGTATAAATAGCTATCAAGAGCTCACTATCAAAATGAAATAGACAATTACATCTTATACATTTCATAGTTTCTTCTACAATTTTTATCTTTCTATATTCTTCGTTTAATTTTTATCAATACCTACATATGGGTCATCAATCTTCTACATGAACTTGACATTATTTCTCAATCCACTCTTATAATATAATGTGATAATATTAATACTACTTACCTTACATCAATTCGATATTTTACTCATGAAATACATCATCATCAAATTTTACTTTATAAGAGATCAAGTTG
Organism: Musa schizocarpa; assembly: GCA_900464855.2. Lineage (NCBI taxonomy): Eukaryota > Viridiplantae > Streptophyta > Magnoliopsida > Zingiberales > Musaceae > Musa > Musa schizocarpa. The sequence goes on from LS990920.1 coordinate 12,505,636, forward strand.
CTAGATGTTAATTACATGTTTATCACATCTATACTTTTGATCAACTAGTAGACTTCCTCATAAAACCTCTTGCTTATAGAAAATTTTAGTTGTATTAATCCAAGATTGACATCCGATAGAAGCTTAATATTGTGAGGCATAATAGAATATCATGATATAGATAAACATGAAATAAAAATTCTATATATTATAATCCTTAATCAACTCATGATGTAAAGATTTAAATGTATGACCTAAACAAGATCTCTTCATCATCTATATAAATATATATTATGAAGCCATCCCTTTCATAATAATTTTTTTAAATCCATCCATCACATCAAATTGTTTATGTTGAGTTACTCTTTAAAAAAATAGAGTCAAATTGATTTGTGGACCACATGACAAAACAATATTACCCATCATGATGGATCTTCGAGTGAATGAATTATCAGCATTGACTCTGGCTCATGCATCGTTAGATTTATACATACACATCACAAAGATCACGCTCGAAAACGCATTGATTCTGTCTTCCGGCCGCGAGTAAAGGTGAGGTTGACCGCTACATGTTTTGTGGATTAATCCGATGGGGCGACGGATTCAATAACATGATGAGCGTAAATTATTAGTCCAAAATATTTAAATTTAAGTTAATATTTTTTTATATTTAATATAGAAATAAGTTGAAGTATTATAAGGGTTCGCCCCCAATCCAATCCATCAATTTTTTTACTTTAATGACGACTTCATACCATCACGCTATCATACGCCTTCAATTTTATTCACGAAGGCATGTGGGAACGGATCACTTGTTTGTAATCAAATCATTGGTCGACTTTTTTCCTCCTTTTCTCTTACATCAATGTCATCTTCTCGACTTCTGACGTTTCCAATCCAAAAACCACACAAGCGCAGTCTCATTTCTACAGCGTTCTTCGACCGGCATTAAATTATTAGAGTGACAGTGACCATCACGTCATTGACAAACCCATCACCTCGTGACGTACAATGCATCTCAAGAATACATTTCCTGTGAGAAAAGCCAAAGCGTGAGGTCTTCAAGAATCACCATCAACAATTTTCTCTTGTACCGGTTTGATGACTTCAAAGCGTGAGGAAAGCAAGACTTCAAGGGTTTGATGACTTCTTCTTGTATTACATTAGTTCTTACGAGAATACGTCACGTGGAACCATAAGAATGGAGCAGCCAAACCCACTCTGGACGACTGAAGAAACTGAATGAAATTATCAGGCATCCACCACAGAAATGAGTCATCGGTTATCAGCCGCCGAGCACATCTCTGCTGTTGGCGCCCGAGAAGATGACGAGACAAACGTTGCGAAGCCTCCTGTCGCGCAAATCCTTCGGCCGTCGCAGCAATCACGACCTCCCTGCTTCCTCGTCTTCATCGGACATGTCGATGATGGAGGAGAAGGTGGCGAGAGCTGAGGCAATCATCGTCAAATGGGACCCTGACGCCTCTGCCTACGCCAAGATCACTTCCCTCTTCTACGAAAGCCGCTCCGAGGCTCACCGCTTCCTTGCTGAGGTCTCCGACCTGCAGCAGGCCATGCTCGCCTTCGTTGCGGCCGCCGGGCCTGCTCGCCTCTCACACCCTTGCCTCGTCCGGGCGCAGACCCTCATGCAAGCCGCCATGCGTCGCCTTGTGAAAGAGATCTACCAGATCCTTGCAGCTAACCGTGACCTCCTCGACCCCGAGTCCGTCTCCATCCGCTCCGCCTGCTCCAGCGTCTCCGATGAGCCCGACTACGACTCCTGGGAGTACCGCTCGCCCGAGGAGGAGGCGCTCGCCGCTGGGGAGTCCATAAGCGAGGTCGAGCGCGTCGCCGCCATCGCCATGGCCGACCTCCGGGCCATCGCCGACACCATGGTCTCCGCCGGATACAGCAAGGAGTGCGTCACGACGTACCAAACCCTCCGCAAGTGCATTGTCGACGAGGGCCTCTGCCGCCTTGGCTTCGAGCGTCTCTCCCTCGCCCACGTCCTGAAGTTGGACTGGGCGATGCTCGAGCTAAAAGTCCGGTCTTGGCTTGGCGCCTCCAGGGTTGCCCTGAGGACCCTATTCCACGGCGAGCACGTCCTCCTCGACCACGTCTTCGCCGGCTCCGACACCGTCCGGGAGGCACTCTTCGCGTACATTGCGGGTGATGCCGCTCTCCACTTCCTCAGCTTCCCGGTGTCTGTCGCCAAGTCGAAGCGGTCACCTGAGAAGCTGTTCCGGCTCTTGGACCTGTACGACACCATCGTGGAGCTGTGGCCTGAGATCGAGCTCGTTTTCTCCTTCGAGTCCACTGCAGTAGTCCGGGCGCAGGCCCTCGCTTCTCTCTCCAAGCTCGCGGAGACAGCCCGCGCCACCCTCGCTGACTTCGAGTCGGCGATCCTGAGGGAATCCTCTCGGTTGGCGGTCCCCGGCGGAGGGGTCCATCCGATGACCCGCTACACCATGAACTACATCTCGCTGCTAGCCGATTACGAGTCCTCCCTCGCCGAGATCTTCGCCGACTGCCCCCTCCAGACCCCAAGCCCCATCCCGGATTTCCTCTTGGACACGTCTCAGGCATCGGCGGTGCATCCTCCTGCCTCATGCCCATCTTCACCCGGAACCACCACCTCCACCTACAACTCGGCGGTCGCCGAGAAGCTCGCGTGGCTCGTCTTCGCGCTGCTCTGCAAGCTCGACGGGAAAACGGAGACGTATCAGGACGTGGGTTTGTCCTGCCTCTTCCTCGCGAACAACCTTCAGTACATAGTGAGCAAGGTACGGTCTTGCCAGCTGCTGGAGCTGCTGGGCGAGGAGTGGACGGCACAGCACGCCGCGAAGGCGAGGCAGCACGCGGCGGGGTACGGGCGAGTGGCGTGGGGCGGGATGGCGGCCGGGGTTCCAAAGGGGGAGGTGTCGGCGGGGGAGGCGGGGGAGTGGATACGGGCGTTCATCGCGGCGCTGGAGGCGGCCTGCGCCACCCAGGCTGGGTGGGTGGTCACCGACTCAGGGATGCGGGAGGAGGTGAGGGAGGCGGTGCGAGGCATGGTGGTCCCGGCGTTCCGGGGGTTCTACGCGCGCTGGCATGCGGTGATTGAGGACGTTGCGGTGGCGTCGTACTCGCCCGACGATGTCCGAGAGCAGCTGGGGAAGCTCTTCTCCGGTTCCGGTTCTGGTTCCGGTTCGGGCCCGAACCGGTCCAAGGTGTCATCCCGGACCGCGTAATTGAGATGGTGGATTCGGTTCATTTACGCTTCCATATCTAGCTTACAGCAGCTTACACCTCTTCTCTCCTAACAATAGATAATACAGAATAGAGAGAGAATATAAATAATTATAGCTTGATGTAAAATTCCCTAATCGTGAGAACCGAATTAGTTCATAATAAATGGAATATAAACAACGACTGAATCTGATGCTATTGGGCATTGGGATCGATGGGTTCTTAGTCCGATCACAAGGAAGAAATTGGAACTCAATTTGCCTAATTTATGAAGTGACGAGCATAGTAATTGATAAGATTAGGCTGACGCGGATGACGCCTCACATCTCGATCGACCTGACACCACCTGGTCAAATGGATCCGAATATCGATCGAGGCACATTAAACATCCCGTTCAGGCTCGGTTCTTCACGCCACCCTAACACCAATGTCAGACGCTATCCGCCTGCCCCCTGCAAGCGGGCACGTTAGGAAACAGTATAAATATCCTCGCATTCTGAACGGGAAAGACAGAGGAAAAAGAGCACACAAAAGACTTCTTCATCTAAATCCCCTTTCACATCAACTAACTTGATCGTCAGACGGGTCGAGCCGAGCATCTCGACCCGACCTTTGTGCAGGGGCGAAGCCGAAGGTCCCCGCGAGACTCGAAGGCGAGGAGTTCCTGCTCGGAGGAGACAACGACACCGTCCAGACCACCACACCCGACCACCTCGGTGGGCTCGAAGGCCGTCTCGTGAAGATCCCTGTCATCCGGACCCAAACCAAGCCACGTCAGTCCCGAGGCCATGGCTTAAGGTTGTTTACACTAACAGTTTGGCGCTAGAAGGAGGGCCCCAATGGCAAGAGATCTGCAGACCGACACCAACGAGCCCCCGGCCGAGGGGTCGTTCTTAACAGAGGCACCAGTCGTGCGCCCCTCGCATGAAGGGCCACGGATAGATGACCTCGCCGCGACTTCGGAATGTTACTGGCGTTTGTTCAATGACCCGAGGTCTGCTTCCGCCCGAAGGCGCTCCTAGCGTCCCTTCGCCCGTATCGACCGAGGCCTTCCAGAACCTCGCCCACCAGGTCCGAACGTTGACAGGAATGGTGCAGACCGTCATTCCGCTCATTTCCCAATCGGCAAACCCGTCGGCGGCCCAGCCTGCGCATCGATTGGACCCGTCTGCGCCTACGCACGTGACCACCTCTGAACTCCCTGGCTCGCCCCAGGCCCAGGCATTTCCCCTTGGAGATCAAACAGTGTAAAACCCTGCCAACCGACCCGAGCAGGAGACGTTATCCTCGGGTTCGACGGACTCCCTCCGGGCCCAACTGCACCTTCTTGGTCAACGACTCGATGAAGTACGGAGGGAGGTCCGTACCTCAAAGGGAGAGCTAGGAGACGATCCGCGCCAGGGGTCTCCATTCGCGGTTGAAATACGGGACCAGCCGGTGCCAGTGAACTTTCGACTTCCCTCCCTAGACACTTACGACGGCACCACCGACCCGACGAACCATGTGTCAACCTTTCGGGCTCAAATGGCGCTATATGAAACTTCTGACGCTCTGATGTGCAGGGCGTTTCCTACAACCCTGAGGGGGCCTGCTCGCGCATGGTAGAGCGGCCTAAAAACCGGGGGAGTCGCCTCCTTTGATCAGCTTGCCAGGGAGTTCGAGCTCAACTTCCTAGCTTTGGCCTGACCGAAGCCATCCGTCGCCCTGCTCCTCGGAGTAAACCAAAAAGAGGACGAACCCCTCTCCCATTATGTGAATCGATTCGTCACGAAAATTTGGGGTTTGTTAGAGGCTCACCCCTCCCTGTTGATGCAGGTATTCATGGTAGGTCTCCGTCCCTCTAGGTTCTTCTGGTCCCTCGTGGAACGGCCCCTCACCGTAGTTTCAGAAATGCTTCCGAGAGCCAACCAGTATGTTGCGGCCGAAGCCTAGATGTCTGGGAGGCGAGAGGGCATAAAAGGTCCCGGACGGAACAACCGCGAGGGCAGCTACCCGGTCCATCGAGGCGCAGGGCGGACCGATCCGACCCGCCCGTGCCAAGGTCGCCGCTCCCCGCCTTGGGAACATCTCGAACGCAGATATTCCTCCAAATAAAGGAGAAGGGGCTGCTCTGGACCCTCAACCCGATGAGGAACCTATAGGGAAATCCTTGGGGGCGACATCATATGCGCAGCGAAAGAACAAGAAAAACAAAATCCCCGATTCCCAAAGAGATGTTCGTCGTCGTGCGAAGATTGGTACGCAAAAATCCGCGAAACATGAAACTGCGTATAGAGTAGATTGTGTTACCTAGGGAGATCGTATATCCCTGTTTCCTTGCAGATCCTTAGGAGAGGGTGAAGGAGGTCAAGCGTCCTCCTCTCTAGCGGTGATCCACACAGTAGGGTTGCGACGACACTCCTCAAAACTCCAGACCTACTCTGAGGTGGAGATGGAGACGAGAATAGGAAAAGGCCAACAAAAGCTCTCTAGCCCATGGGGCTCTGAATCCCTCCTATTTATAGAGGTCCCCTGTCAAACCCTAATGGGTCCTCCCCTAGTGGGTATTGGATCTGCATCCAATAAGACAAGGGCTCCATCGGATATCTCATATCCGAACCTCTATTCATCGCAATGCCTACCATATGTGTGTGACCCTCTAGGCCCAATATCGAGCTGGCCGTGAGTCATACCTGTCAAAACTACTTCTAACTCAGTGAATTATTATCTCTGTAATAATTCACTCGACTCATTGACTGCGGACGTACTAGGCCACTACGCCGTAGTCCCCAGACGATACAGGGGAATCCAATCCATTGGACCTGTCTGTCTTCAGTTACCGTGTACCTATAGTCCCTCATCCATCTAATATACCAGAGACCGTTGTTACGGTAAGTAACTTTTTTAACCGAGGTCTGGGGGGTTTGCTCGGTTGGTTCTGGGGTCCGAATGGCTAGGATTGAGCGCGCCTCCCCTCGAGATCTAGTGGCAACCGATCGCAGGGAATTGGGCCGGCGAGGTCCATGGCGGCCGGGTCCTTCCACGATACCTGCACACGGAGTCGGGCGATGGTTCGCTTTGACCCCTCAAACGATCAAGTTAGTTCCTCGGAGAGGGTTTTCCTGGACCCAGTCTGTGAAATAGAGAGGGTCTCCTTTGTTGGCGTAGTTTTTTCTGCCCCTTTGTCTAGGACTCTCTAGGGAATTTGTAGATGAGTCGGATGTTACCTGATGTGGTAGTTTGCAGGGTACCGGGGTTGCGTGGTGAACGCGGCTACCACAGGGTATGGGCACGCCTTGGTCGACGTGCCTTTTCGCCTCGGTCGGGGGCGTGGAGTCAAATGCTGAGGTTCGTTGGCCGATGGTCGATGACGTTGGCGCACATCAAGTCGGCATTATTGCATGCTTCCTCGGTCGACGCCCTCCATTTGGACCGGTCGTGGAGGTCATCGAGCACGGCGGCGATGGTTACAGGATGCGGTGTAAATGCTCGTTCCTCGGGGACACCGTGTGCGCTCATGGTTGGCGAGATGTCGTGGGTAGTGCGTTACGTCCAAATCCGTGGCGTCACGTTAGGGTTTTTTTTACCCTTATCATATGCCCCCGAAAGGAGCTATGCGTCGGTTTTTGCATGCAGGGAGTCCGATGCATGGCTTCTCACTTTAGGCGGGCTGTTCATGCGGATCCGAGGGGAATGGACGGCGAGCGAGTCCGGTCACGCGATCAGCGCGGCGCGAGGTCAAGGTGTGCAACTTAGTCAGGAAGCCACGCAGAGTTGGACTGGGGGTAATGGAGCCGATGAGGGGCGAGGCACTGACAAGCGGGGTGACCGCAGGGTGTGCCTCGAGGCGTAAAGCCGAAAAAGCCGAGGAACACGACGCGAAGGTATTGACCGCGCAAAGCGTGTCTCGGCGGCGTGAAGCCGAAGAGCCGACACGCGTCCGAGCGGGTAGACTAAGCCGCATGGCGTGTCTCGGCGGCGATGAAGCGGGGAAGGAGGAAGAACACAACCAGGCTGGCAGCTCAAAGCGTGTCTCGGAGGCGTAAAGCCAAAGAGCCGAGGAGCACGACGCAGGCGTGTCTCGGAGGGCGTAAAAAAGCCGAGGAGCACCGACAGCGCTGGTGGCTGCAGGCGTGTATCAGGCGGCGTGAAGCGAAGGGCCGAGGAGCACGACGCAGCGGGCTGGGCCGCAGCGTGTCTCGGGAAGCGTAAACCGAAGAAGCCAAAGAGCACGACGTGGCGTAGGCGAAATGACATATGGCTGGTGTCTCTCGAAAAGCGTAAAGAGCCGATCGAGCATGACGGCGGGCGGGCTGCAGGCGTGTCTCGGAGGCGTAAAAGCGAAAACCGAGACGACGCTGCGCGGCGGACCCGCCGCCTGGCGTGTCTCGGCGGCGGAACCGAAGAGCTCCTTGTGCCATTTTTCCCGTTGTCCGTAGACGATCGCGGAGACCGGACGCTTCCTGTCTGCGGTGAAGTTGGTTGCTTATGCCATACGTTTCCGAACGTGGAGATCGAGGTGCCAGCCCGCTGCCACCTCGGGGGAATCCTTGCGTCAAGTTTTTATGACGGCTGGGCACCTTTTGTCATTCCCGATGCAGCGTAATGGCTATGCGCGTGTGCGGGTGGGCTGGCGCTCATCTTTGGAAGGTGAAGGGGTGTTGGTTCGGACGGCATGTCCTCTTTAAATAGCGAATGCCCCGCTTTAGTCCCATTATTTGTCGCTGGGTTTCCTGTTTCGGGCCTTGTCATCTCTTCCCCCCCTTTCATTCTTCTCCTTCGCTTTTCGCGTCGTCTTCCTCCTCGTAGCGTCCTTCGCCAAGGTCAGTCAAGATATCGCCCCCTTCTTCTCCCTCTCATCCCCATTCCAGGGCTGCCGGAAAGGAGCGTGCTCTATCGCCTCCCGCGGAGTCCTCCGACGGGGAAGCGGCACGGGCTTTGGAGGCCCAGATGTGGCCGCACGACAATGACTCCACCGTGAGTGGGTCGTTGCTGGGGAGGCTCCGGGAGCGCTACGGTATCCCGGAGGATTATATCCTTGGCGCTCCGGAACCGGGACAGCGGGCTTACGACCCGGTCCCGAAGGGTTTTGCGCTGACCTGGATGCCCTAGAGGCGGGTTTGCGCTTTCCCCTTCACCCTCTTATCGTAGCCTGTATCTCCTTCTGGCGAATTTCGCCGTCTCAGGTGGCGCCTAATTCCTGGCGCTACCTAGTGGTATTCTTGGGGGAATGCCTCCATGCCAACATCGTCCCTACCCTCAACCTATTCCTCTCTTGTTATCGCCTTTCTAAGGGCTCGGGGGGCTACTTTCTATCCGCCCGGACGGGCTTTCGAGTCGGAGGGGCTCCTTCCAGTAATAAAGGGTGGAAGGAGAGGTTTTTCTTTGTTAGTTGCGCAAGTGACTGGGGTTTCGGGGTCCGTTGGTCCGCGAGGGTGATCGACAACACCGTCCTGCGTTTGAGCGAATCAGAGCGCCGTGACTTGGGGAGGCTACGGGAGATTCTTCCCGGCTCCCAGGCTCTTCGGAATATGACCGAGCAGTGGCTGGTAGAAGCCGGCCTCAGCCCGCTGCCACTGGGTACGCTAGTGACGCTTGGCCCTGGTGTCCGCGCAGTTTATACTTTGGCACTAACATTCCTCTTGCCCTTTGCAGAAATGGTGAGGCTCAGGTCACTCCTTGGGGGGAATGCCTCGCAAGCTTCCCTTCCCGCGTCGCCAACTTCTCTTCCCGTGTCGCCCGTCGATTTGCGGCCGGGGACGAAGGAAGCTCCACTAGAGATCGGGGCCGGACGCCCTCGGAAGAAGGCGAGGCGGGGATCTCTGAAGGGTGCTAAGGCGGTCCCTTGTCGGGGGGACGCCGGCCCTAGTCGACGGGCGGCTGGGAAAGTCCCACGCCTTCCCTCCGTTCATGACCTGTGCCGCCTTCCGACCGGGAAAGAGGAGCCGTTCCTGACGCATATGGTGGGCGAAATCTCGCCCGGGGAGGCCAGTGACCCCCTGGTAGCCCGCTGGGGGGATCTGTCCCGTGGTGATAAGGTGTGGGCCGGAGGGGACGCTTCCGCGGCATTTCTCCGAGGCGTTACATCCTGACATGGCTCGGGATTTGTATACTCTGCCTTCGGAAGCCTTGCTCACCAGGTCGGCCAAATCCTTGACCTGGGTAGGTGCTCTATCTCTCTTTCCGTTCGGGGCCGCTTGTATTATGCTTATTCGTTTTATCTCTACAGGGCTTCCATTACGCGATAGCCTTAATGGACAGGGTTCGCGACGCGGGCCGGGTTGTCGGGGAGCTCATCAGTCGTAACGCTGAACTCCGCCGGGTTGTTGAGGAGGTCCGATCCGGGGTTGGTCCAGAGGCCGTGGCGGCAGCCGAGAGGCGTGCGGCAGGGTCCGAGGAGGAGGCGGCTCTCCTGCGATCGGAGCTCGAGGCTTCGCAGAAGTCCAACGAGGAGCTCCAGAAAACAATGAGGGTGGAACGGACTGAGCTCCGCTTATTGAGGTCGGAGGCGGGTATCCTCAGCAAGAAGCTGGAGGAAGCAAAGGCCGAGGTGAAGGCGGCCTCGGAGGCGCTGGCAGAGGAGGTCCGTCTCCGACCTGACAAGGAAAAGGAGCTCCTCGAGGCATACAAAAAGTCCGAGGGGTTCGAGCTCGGCCTTACGCGGACGGGGCGGGTGTCCTTTGAATACGGATACCGAGTCGCCACATCCCGTTTCCGAGTTCGTCATCCCGGCCTCGAGGTGGAAGAAAATCCCTTTATCTCCTACCCAGAGGACCTGGAGGTCGACATGCCCGAGGACGTCCCTTTTTATGACAGTCTGGACGCTCCATTGTGATGGTCGCTCCATTGTAATGGTTGGGTGTTTTTTTGTAAGTCTGGGCTCAGTCCTGTAAGTATTCTTTTGAATAAAGGAACATTGTCATTTCTTTTGTTTGCTTGTCTTTCTTACCCTATTCTGATGTCGAACAAGGGAGAGTTTTTTCCGCCCGAGCGCTTCCTTCGAATCCTGAGGGGACACCTCCTCTTAGACGAAAGGATCCTTTTTTCAAACGAAAAATTTCTTAAGGTTCTGTGCGTTCCATGCTCTTGGCAAAGTTGAGCCATCTACCGTTGCGAGCCGGTAAGTACCTAGTCGGACTACTCCGACAACACGATAAGGCCCCTCCCATTTGGGGGCCAGCTTCCCCCTCGCCTTGGTCGGGTCGCTGACCTCGGTCCTTCTTAGGACCAAGTCCCCTAATTCAATGGGTCGGGGTCCTACCTTTCTGTTGTAGGCCCTCGTGACGGCCCTTTGGTACGATAGGGCCGCCAGTGTGTCGTCGGCGTCGCTCCTCCTCGAAAGCACGTCGAGGCTGGCGCGAAGTCCCTCGTTGGAGACTTCCTCGTTGTAGCTCTTTGTCCGGAGGGTGGCGATTGCCGCCGGGGGGGCAAGACGACCGGTTCCAAACGTCGAGGATTGTATGCGGGGACTCTCCCGTCGCAGTCTTGGGGGTGGTGCGTAGGGACCATAGGACGCTGGGGAGTTCGTCTGTCCAGGTCGATCGGGCTGCAGAGACTCTCCTCCTAAGTCCGTCCAAGATGGACCGATTGGTGACCTCTACCAGCCCGTTGGTCTGCGGGTGAGCCACCGCGCTGAACCTTAGCTAGATGCCATGTGCGGCACAGAACTCCCGGAACCTCCTGCTAGCGAACTGAGGCCCGTTATCCGTAATGATGACTTTGGGCAACCCGAAATGAGTTATTATGTTTTTCCACACGAACTTCATCGTTTGATGTTCTGTGATCGTCGCCAGCGGCTCGGCCTCAACCCACTTTGTGAAATAGTCCACTCCCATGATGATGTACTTCCGCTGCCCCGAGGTCGGTGGGAACGGTCCGAGTAGGTCCAAACCCCACTAGGCGAAGGGCCACGCGGCGTCGATGGGGTTGAGCGGGACTGCAGGCTGTTGGGGTGTGCGGGCATGCTCTTGGCATGACCCGCATCGCCGTGCGTAAGCCTTTGCATCCCGGCACATAGTCAGCCAGTAGTAACCCTGGCGTAGTATTTTGTGTGCCAGGGTTCGCCCGCCGATGTGTTCTCCGCAGATCCCTTCATGAATCTCGGCTAAGACGGTCTGGGCTTCGTCGGGCTCCAAGCATCGTAGGAGGGGGCGGGTGAAGGACCGCCTATAAAGCCGCCCGCTTTCCTCGGTGTACCATGCGTGTGTACGACGTATGCGCCGGGCCGCAACTTCATCGCTGGGGAGGGTCCCATCTCGCTTGAAGCGCAACAGCTCTTGCACCCATGTGATGGGCGTGCTGCTAGAGGTCGTAACGGCCACCTCGAGGGCGCGGGCACGAAGCTCCTCGACCTCCGGCCATGCTCCGGGGGTCGGCTGTGATGCCAACTTAGCTAGCGCGTCAGCTCGCGCGTTCTCCCCCCTCGGGACATTAGATAGCTTGAAATACGGAAACTTGGCGGTCAAGTCTCTTACCTGGGCTAGGTATTTTGCCATGGTTGGACCCCGAGCTTCGTATCCGCCGCCGAGCTGCTCGGCCACAAGCTGCGAGTCAGTGAGGACGTGTATCGCGGTTACTTGCATTTCGAGGGCCAGTCTGAGTCCTGCCAGAAGCGCCTCATACTCCGCCTCATTGTTAGTGGATTTGAACATGAAACGGAGGGAGCGTTCGAATGAGCGCCCGTCGGGGGCGAGCAGCACCAGTCCTGCGCCGGCACCCCGCTTGCCGGTCGAGCCGTCCACGTGTAGGAGTCAGGCCTTGGGAGGTTGCTCGAGGTCCTTGGCTTCCGTCTGAGTCAATTCTGCGATGAAATCGGCCACCGCCTGGGCCTTGATGGCGGTCCTGGGTACATATCTTATATCGTGTTCGCTGAGTTCCACCGCCCACTTGAGGAGCCGCCCTACAACATCAAATTTAGACAAAACCTGTCGAAGAGGCTGGTCAGTGATGACCTCCACGGGGTGGGCCTGGAAGTAGGGTCACAACTTCCTAGCCGACAGCACCAGGGCGAGCGCGAGCTTCTCAATTGGTGGGTAACGCCCCTCGGGTCCGCTCAGAACATGACTGACGTAGTAGATCGGAAGTTGTTCGCCGGAGCTTTCTTTGATCAGGATAGAACTGACTGCGTGTGGGGAAGCCGCCAAGTAGAGACCCAGCTTCTCTCCGGGAGAGACAGAGGCGAGTCGGGGGAGGTTGGCTAGGCGCTGTTTTATTTGTTTGAAGGCCTCCTCGCACTCCGTCGTCCATTGGAAGCTTTTTGGGTCCTTGAGCGCCCTGAAGAGGGGGAGGCATTGATCACCCAACCGGGCTAGGAAGCGAGAGAGGGCGACGAGCCTTCCATTGAGTCGTTGCAGGTCTTTGATCGTCCGGGGTGATTGCATGTCGACGATGGCCTGAACCTTCTCCGGGTTGGCGTCAATTCCTCTTTCGTGAATGATGAACCCGAGGAATTTGCCGGAGGTCACGCCGAAGACGCATTTTGCGGGGTTAAGTCGCATACCGAACTCGCGTAGCGTGGCAAATGCCTCGGTCAGGTCGGCGAGGTGAGTCCCCGCCTCTCGGCTTTTTACAATCATGTCGTCCACATAAACTTCCATGTTCCTCCCGATTTGATGGGCGAACATCTTGTTCACGGCTCTCTGATATGTGGCCCCGGCGTTCTTTAGCCCGAACGGCATGACCTTGTAGTAGTACACGCATTGGTCGGTGAGGAAGGCCGTGTGTTTTTCGTCTTCGGGCGCCATCCTGATCTGGTTGTATCCCGAATAGGCGTCCATAAAAGAGAGGCGCGCGTATCCGGCTGTTGCGTCAACCAGCTGGTCGATCCTGGGGAGGGGGTAGCAATCTTTCGGGCATGCATTGTTGAGACTGGTGTAGTCAACGCACATCCTCCAGCTTCCATTATGTTTTTTCACGAGCACTACATTGGATAGCCATTGAGGATATTTGGCTTCTTCTATGAAGCCTGCCGCTATAAGCCGACCTACCTCTTCTCGTATGGCGCGTTGCCGTTCGGGGGCCTGCCGCCTGGGCTTCTGTTTTACCGGGCGGGCATCAGGTGGGATGCTGAGATGGTGTTGTGCGATCCTTGGATCGACACCAGCCATGTCTGATGGAGACCAGGCGAAGATGTCAACGTTTTCCTGTAGGATCGCGATGAGTTGCTTTTGCTCCTGCTCGGGTAGTTCCGATCTGACCCTGACGGTCTGGTCCGAGCGAGTTTCTTGCAACGGTACGTCGATCGTGGACCCCCTCGGCTCGGGGTGAGGGGTCTGCTTTTTCGCGTCCCGGAGGTCTTCCAGGGGTGGCTCGATCCTGGCCTTCTTGTGCAACGAAACGGAGGTCAGGTAGCACCGTCTGGACTCTCGGGGGCTTCCCATAACTTCCCCGACTCCAGCGCGAGTTGGGAACTTGATGGTTTGGTAGTAGGTCGAGACAACAGCCCTAACCTTGTTGAGGGTCGGTCGGCCGAGTATAGCGTTGTAGGCGGTGGGGAGGTCAACCACCATAAACGTGGTCATTATCGTCTTTGACTTCGGCGGGACCCCTAAGGTTAGGGGCAGGGTGATAGCTCCACGTGGTGATATCGAATCTCCTGTGAACCCGGTGAGCGCTGAGCACATCGGCTTCATGCTCTCTCTAGCCAAGCCGAGCTTCTGGAAGGCGTCGAAATAAAGTATGTCGGCCGAGCTCCCCGTGTCCACCATGATCCTGCGTACCTGTGCGTTGGCTATCCTGGCCGATATTACGAGGGCGTCGTCGTGCTCATTTTGCTCGGATATTCCGGTCGGGAAGGTGATCTCGGGCTCGGGCCCGTGCCCGAGGGCTTCGTCCGAGGCGGCCCGGGCGTACGCCTTTCTTCCCGACGCGGAGCTTCCTCCTGACGCCGGGCCGCTAGCTATCACATCGATGTGATGCTCGACGGGGCCTTCGGGGCATGGTGAGGGTTGTTGGCCTGGCTGGAGGTACTGTCCAAGATGCCCTCTCTGAATGAGCTCTTCTATTTGTCTCTTTAGTTCGCGGCACTGTTCGGTGTCGTGCCCGTGCTGTCGGTGGAAACGGCAATATTTTGAGCGATCCGCGAGTTCTCTCGGGTTCTTCATCGGGCGAGGACTCTTAAGTAGCCCCTTACTCTTTTCATGGAGAAATATTTCTGCGGGGCGAACTTAAAGGCGGGAGGGAGGTCCCAGATCGGGCCTATCCGCCTTTACGTCCGAGGCGGCGGGCTCTTTGCCGGGCGGCTCCGACTTGACTTTCTTGCGCTCCTCTTGCTTCCCGGACATCCATGCCTCCGCGGCAATGAACTGGCTGGCACGCTGGAGCATCTCGGGGATCACGGCGGGGGGCCGCTCTAGGAGGGACCATAAGAACCTGGAAGGACGCAGGCTTGTCATGAATGCCTGCATCAACAGAGAAGAGTGAGCGTCCGCTAGTCCTCGAATTTGGGTCGTATAATGGTTTACAAAATGCGATGAACTGGCTGGCACGCTGGAGCATCTCGGGGATCACGGCGGGGGGCCGCTCTAGGAGGGACCATAAGAACCTGGAAGGACGCAGGCTTGTCATGAATGCCTGCATCAACAGAGAAGGGTGAGCGTCCGCTAGTCCTCGAATTTGGGTCGTATAATGGTTTACAAAATGGGATAGAGGCTCGTCCTCCTTTTGGCGGAGCCCTAAGAGCAATGCCACGGACGGCTTTGGCCGAGCATAGGCCAGGAAGCTGAGCTCGAAGTCTCGGGCGAGTTGGTCGAAGGAGGCGACGGTCCCGGCTTTCAGGCTGCCGTACCACGCGCGAGCCGACCCTCGCAGTGTTGTCGGGAACGCCCTGCACATCAGGGCGTCTGATATCCCGTATAGTGCCATCTGGGCGCGGAAGGCGGCCACGTGGTCAGCCGGGTCCGCGGCGCCGTCATACGTATCTAGCGAGGGAAGGTGGAAGTGTGGGGGGATGGTCTAATCTTGGATCTCGGGGATGAACGGGGACCCTTGCCGTGTGTCCGTCCCGAATTCTCCCTTTGACATACGCACCTCTTGTTGTACCCGTCCGGGCCGGCCGATCGACGAGAGGCGAACGGGGCTCAAGGCGTTGGTCGAGTCGGCGGATGGGGCCTCGGGCTCAAGTAGGCCCGCGGTGCTTTCCGTCTCTCGGTTTCCGGGACGGGGCGCCGGGTTTTGAGGTGATGAGAGGGGCTCGGGAAGCGGTGAGTGAATCCGGTTGTGGGCTCCCTGTTGCTGCGGAGGGCGGGCCGCGTGCGGCGGGGCCCGCTGGGAGATGCTTGGAACAAGGGTCTGCACCATGCTAGTGAGAGCTCGGACTTGTTGGACGAGGTCGTGAAAGGCCTCAGAGGGTACAGGTGACGGGGGCGCCGTCGGGGGGTGACAAGCCTGGGTCATTGAATAATTGCCAGTAACGTTCGGCCGCCGTCGAGGGGCGTTCATTGTGCGGGGGGTATTCCCGTGGAGTGGGAAGCTCGGCGGCTAGGGGTCCGCCGAGGTGGGTTTGCTGACCGGTCGACATTCGGACGGCCCTCCTTCTAGCGCCAATCTGTTACGGTAAGTAACTTTTTTAACCGAGGTCTGGGGGGTTTGCTCGGTTGGTTCTGGGGTCCGAATGGCTGGGATTGAGCGCGCCTCCCCTCGAGATCTGGTGGCAACCGATCGCAGGGAATTGGGCCGGCGAGGTCCGCGGCACCGGGTCTGCTTCCACCCGATACCTGCACACAGGTCGGAGCGGTGGTTCCGCCCGACCCCTCCGACGATCAAGTTAGTTCCTCGGAGAGGGTTTTCCTGGACCCAGTCTATGAAACAGAGAGGGTCTCCTTTGTTGGCGTAGTTTCTTCTGCCCTTTTGTCTAGGACTCTCCGGGGTATTTGTAGATGAGTCGGATGTTACCTGATGTGGCAGTTTGCAGGGTACCGGGGTTGCGTGGTGAACGCGGCTACCGCAGGGTATGGGCACGCCTTGGTCGACGCGCCTTTTCGCCTCGATCGGGGGCGTGGAGTCAAATGCTGAGGTTCGTTGGCCGATGGTCGGTGACGTTGGCGCACATCAAGTCGGCATTATTGCATGCTTCCTCGGTCGGCGCCCTCTCTGGCTGGACCGGTCGTGGAGGTCATCCAGGCACGGCGAGCGATGGTGCGCAGGGTGCGGGTGTTAATGCTCGTTCCTCGGGGCACCGTGCCGCTCATGGTTGGCAGATGTCATGGTACGTTACGTCAAATCCGTCGCATCACGTCAGGTCTTTTTTTACCCCTATCAACCGTATATCGAGCATGGTGTTCTCAGACCTACACGGTTTCTACTCAAGTCTCGCTCTAATCGGATTCTCCCGGAGAACTCTTTCTCTCTCAACCCGAATGACCCTGGCCAGGGATTTGTCTGAGCAAGAACACATGGGATATTCCTCTCATGACGCCGAGAGTGGATGATCCTCTATCGACACTCAATAGCCCTCGTAAGGTCGACTACCACTCCCAATGACCAGTTGTACTAGATTTGGGACAACCAAACATATAAGTCTGGTATCAAAGAGTGGAGCACTCATACAGGACATCCTTGGTGTCTCAAGTCTAAGGACCATATACACCACTAGGACTACGGAATCGCTGTCTGACAATAAGGCATCATCAACCATCCAGCATTCCGTAAGCGAATCAATCAGTGAACTCATTCTCTAATGAGCACATGTATTGTATCCCTAGTGTCCCTACACAAGCTGCTATGAGACCAGCTGCATCCATCATATGGACGGGTATACAGCACACAAGTCTGTCCGGTTATCACGATATCCCTCTCGAGTAACTTATGACCGGGATTATTTAGGATATGTGTTTAAAGGTGAATCGATGTCACTATCGTGATCTCATCACGATCCGATTCCCATTGCACAAATCCAAGGACATCACAATATATGTATGCATTTATGCAATAGTTATAAAGTGATATATGCCAAAATATAATAAGCAAAAAGATTCTATATTAAGTCATACGTGCCATCACTCACGTGATTGGCTTGCTGGGCACCTATGACTAGCAATCTCCCACTTGACCTAAAGCCAATCACCTATGTGTCTGATCCCCATCAGACCCCTGTGACTCTCAAAACAAATTTGAGACAACGACTTAGTGGATCTGCAATGTTATCTTCGGATGAAACTCTTTCCACTACTACATCTCCTCGGGTCACGATCTCTCTGATAAGGTGGAACCTCCTCAGAACATGCTTAGATTTCTAATGAGACCTAGGTTCCTTTGCTTGAGCAATCGCCCCATTGTTGTCGCAATATAGGAGATCGGCTCTTCGCTACCCCAAGACGACTCCCAAATCTGTGATGAACTTCTTCACCCAAACTCCCTCCTTTGCTGCATCGATGCAGCAATGTACTCCGCCTCGTGGTCGAAGTCAGAAGTGGTATCTTGCTTGAAACTCTTCCAAAGACTGCTTTGCTCCTCCATTCAAGGTGTACACATACCCCGAATTCGACTTACTATCATCGACATCGATCAAAAACTTGAGTCGGTGTAGCCTTCAACCTTAAGGCTATTACCTCCATATACTAGTAAAAGATCCTTAGTCCTTCTCAAGTACTTAAGGATACACTTTATTGCTTTCCAAATGCTCCAAGCCTGGATCCGCCTCGATACACCTGCTCGTGACACTTTCAGAGCATACGCTATATCGGGCCTAGTACATAACATGACATACATGATAGACCCTATTGCTGAGGCATAAGGTATCATATCCATGTTCGCCCTTTCTTCTGGAGTCTTTGGGGACATACTCGTAGAAAGCGATATCCCATGTCTCATCGGTATGAGACCTCTATTGGAATTTTCCATGCCAAACCTTTTGACAATGGTTTCTATGTACCTGGACTGGGACAAGCCAAGCATCCTCTTGGATCTATCTCTATAGATTTTAATCCCTAAAATATAGGATGCTTCCCCTAAGTCCTTCATGGAGAAGTGTCTAGATAACCAAGCCTTTACTGTGGATAGCATTCCTACGTCATTCCCAATGATCAGGATGTCATCCACATATAACACCAAAAAGGTGATAGCACTCCCACTTACCTTTCTGTATACACAAGGCTCATCTATCATTCTCCCACTATCTCCGCCAAGAATGTGTTCCTTCTCAAGGAACACTGCTCTCTTAGCTACAAAGACCTTTTGGTCCTCGAGATGATAGAAATAATACCCACAAGTTTCCTTGGGGTATCCCACAAATTTTCATCGCTCTGTCCTTGATTCTAACTTATCGGGGTTGTGTCTTTTAACATGTGCAGGGCAGCCCCAAATCTTAACAACCTTAAGATCAGGCTTCTTCCCTTTCCATATCTCATATGGTGTAGACACCACCGACTTAGTTGGAACTCTGTTCAGAAGGTAAGCTGCGGTTTCTAGGGCATATCCCCAGAATGAGATGGGTAGGTCAGCGAAACTCATCATGGACCGTACCATATCTAATAATGTATGATTTCTCCTTTCAGAGACACCATTGAGCTGAGGTGTATAAGGAGGTGTCCATTGGGATAATATCCCATGGTCCTTGAGGAACTGAGTGAACTCTATACTTAGGTACTCACCTCCTCGATCTGATCGAAGAGATTTGATACTCTTTCCAGTCTGGTTTTCCACCTCATTCTTATACTCTTTGAATTTCTCAAAGACCTCGGACTTGTACTTCATTAAGTACATATATCTATACCTTGAGAAATCATCAGTAAATGTAATGAAGTAGGAGTAACCTCCAATGACATGAGTTGACATGGGTCCACATACATCACTATGTATGAGTTCCAACAACTCAGTGGCTCTCTCTCGAGTTCCACTAAATGGAGAGTTGGTCAGTTTTCCACGAATGCAAGGCTCACAAGTTGCATATGACACATAGTCGAATGGATCTAGATATCCATCATTTAGCAACTTTTGAATCCTTCTTTCATTGATGTGACCTAGCCTACAATGCCCTGGTATGCCTTTGTTCAACTCATCTCGTTTCCTTTTTGGACACATTTACATTCATGATATATGGAGTGGTGTCTAATATAAATAAACCATTATGCAATGTTCCTTTCATGATGATCTTATCATCTAATAATATCGAACAACCATTGTTCTCAAAAAATAAATTTATATCCACTAACTGTTAAACATGAAATGGAGATAATATTTTTGATAATAGAAGGAACAAAATAACATGCATCTAATGCAATAAAAAAGCTCCACTAGGCAGATGTAGGGCGACCTCGGCCAACAGCTACTACAAACAACTATTGCTCCATTACCCATCTTGAGGTCCATCTAAGCCTCTCTCTAGTCTCCTAGTCCTTGCAGAACCACGCAACGAATTGCATATATGATAAGCACTACTGGGTATCCAATACCCATATGTTATCATAAGAGTCCGACAAATGGAGACTGATCATGAATGTACCTGAAGCTTCATCAAGCTTTTGTTTTCGCCCTTTCTGCAAGGTACTTTTTTCTTTGTTTCTCTTCTAGTGCCCATCTTTACCCACGATTGGAAGCAATGGCCTTTGTCCTTTCTTTGGGTCTTTCTTAGCAACCTTTGCTTTACCTGGTTTGACCTTGCCCTTTCCCTTCTTAAGGGACCTTTCTGCTTTTCTTTTCCTTTTGGTCTCACCAGTGTAGAGAATTGGCTTCTCTTTCTTGATAGTACTCTCTGCCTCCCTCAACATATTGAGAAGTTCTGGGAGAGTCACTTCAAGCTTGTTCATATTAAAATTCATTATGAACTATGAAAAGGAATCTGGTAGGGACTAAAGCATAATGTCCACACACAAGTTATCCTCTAGGACCATTCCTAGACCTGTGAGTTTCTCTATCCACTCAATCATCTTTAGGACATGGTTCTGAACCGGTGTCCCCTCAGTCATCCTAGCGCGGAAGAGGCTCTTAAATATCTCATATCGCTGAGTCCTTCCCTATTCCTCAAACAATTTACGGACATGTAGGAGAATAGATCCGGCATCCATCTTTTCATGTTGTCTCTATAACTCAAGAGTCATAGAGCCCAACATATAACACGGAGCAAGAGTGGAGTCATCAATGTACTTCACGTAGCGAGCGATCTCATCCTCGTTTGCCCCTTCTTCGGGCGCAGGCATCACTATATCAAGGACGTACACGATTTTCTCCGCTGTGAGAACAATTCTTAAGTTACGGAGCCAATCCATATAATTTGGACCAGTGAGGCGGTTGACATCAAGTATGCCACGTAAGGGATTTGAAAGCGACATTTTTTGAAAATAAAGATGCAGTAGAAATGAATAACATGCAGATTTTGCAAGAAATAAACTATCAAGATATGGACTTCTATCTTAATATGCTCCCACTATTTTACTAACGAGTCACGCGACACCCTTAGCAAGTGAAACAGAAGTCTCCGGCAGACTTCTAGTGGGGATCAGGATCCAATCAGCGTCTTAGTGTAACCTCGAGGGACTCGACCAATCACACTAAGCCTAAAAGGTAGGCAACTCTTGTCGATCACAACTCCTTGTGATTCCCGTCCTGTTCGGCCTCCGAATCACCATGGCCTCGAGGGACTCGACCAACCATGATGCTCGGTTAAGTCAACACCTTCGTTACAAGATTAGTCTGATTTGATGATATACCCTCGAGGGACTTGACCAAGTATACCATGCCCTCAGGTCACCGGTGACATCTCTATGTCGTAAGCAAGATAGTGAATCGCGATATAGGTGAGTCTCGAGGGACTCAACCAACTCAACCTACACCGGGAATCGGTTCCTACTTATAACGATGGAAGGCCACGTGGGTCAATCTAATTGCCTCACGTTTACCGACTTAATATTATCGAGATATGTTTCTATGATTTGGTATCCTAATATGACATGTCACACATATACATATTTAATATATATCTACATCGCATGCAAATATATATACATATCTAGTATGTGTATAAGCAATTACACCAGATGATCATGGATCACAACCTAATATGATTAGGCCCGAGCCAGTAGGCTTAATCACTCACATCAAGATCTATGTGTGCAACGGTGCATCTCCATGCCCTGTGATCGTCCATTTTGTCCTTGTCGGTTCCGTCGACATCTTGATGCATCTCCATGCATCATGATCGTCCATCTCGTGGGTCCCGCTATCGCATCCACGCTCCCGCTGTGCCTCCTCATGTGATTACAACTTAATCATAAGCACACAGGCCCGACAATAAACGAGAAATATAATGGAGGTTCACAGACCTCAATAATAATAATCACAGGTACACACATCACACGGTCCATGATCATCCATCCACACATCATACATCACATGTATAAATAATCATCATCATGTAGACAACTAGATAATAATAATAAAAAATAATAATCAACTAAACCTTTTAAATTAATTAATATTTTCTAAAATAAGGGACATTATAGGGAATTTCTAAATTCATAGGGGTATTTTTAGAATTTTGACAAAAGACAGAAACTGGAATTTCTCAAATTTCGAGGGACAAAACTATCTTTTGCCCAGAAAACCCTAATGCCCTTTCCCCTTTTCGCTGCTGCCGCCGCCGCCACCCTGCCGGCAGCGGCCTGTGCGGCGGGGCAAGGGCACTGCCCTCGCCTGCAGGCGGCACGCCCGCTGCCGGCGCTGCCGCTGTGGGTGGGCGCCCCCTTCGGGCGCCGCCGCCTCCGTAGGCGGTGCTGTCCCACCGGGCGACCGCCCCTGTGGGGGGTTTCACCCGCGGGAGTAGCGGCAGCGGACGCCGCTGCCCTGCGGCGCCTCTGCCCGTGGGCTGCCAGCCCCGCCGGCAGCAAGCCTACTGCAGCAGACGCAGCCCCTGTGCTGCCCGCCTTCGGCTGCGCTGCACGCACGCAGATCGAGGGCAGCAACTGTTGCTGCCCTTCCTTGTTTTTGCATCAATAATTTTGAGGTCAAAATTCTTCCAAAACACAACACACGCAGTTCAAAACCAATCATTCGCACAAACAATCTGGCTCTGATACCACTATAGGGAAATCCTTGGGGGCGACATCATATGCGCAGCGGAAGAACAAGAAAAACAAAATCCCCGATTCCCAAAGAGATGTTCGTCGTCGTGCGAAAATTGGTACGCAAAAATCCGTGAAAAATGAAATTGCGTATAGAGTAGATTGTGTTACCTAGGGAGATCATATATCCATATTTCCTTGCAGATCCTTAGGAGAGGGTGAAGGAGGTCAAGCGTCCTCCTCTCTAGCGGTGATCCACACAGCAGGGTTGCGACGATGCTCCTCAAAACTCCAGACCTGCTCCGAGGTGGAGATGGAGAGGAGAATAGGAAAAGGCAAACAAAAGCTCTATAGCCCATGGGGCTCTGAATCTCTCCTATTTATATAGGTCTCTTGTCAAACCCTAATTGGTCCTCCCCTAGTGGGTATTGGATCTGCATCCAATTAGACAAGGGCTCTATCGGATATCTCATATCCGAACCTCTATTCATCGCAATGCCTACCATATGTGTGTGACCCTCTAGGCCCAATATTGAGCTGGCCGTGAGTCATACCTGTCAGAACTCCTTCTAACTTAGTGAATTATTATCTCTGTAATAATTCACTCGACTCATCGACTACGGACGTACTAGGCCAATACGCCATAGTCCCCAGACGATACAGGGGAATCCAATCCATTGGACCTGTCTGTCCTCAGTTACCGTGTACCTATAGTCCCTCATCCATCTAATATACCAGAGACCGTATATCGAGCATGGTGTTGTCAGACCCACATGGTTTCTTCTCAAGTCTCGCTCTAATCGAATTCTCCCAGAGAACTCTTTCTCTTTCAACCCGAATGACCCTGGCCAGGGATTTGTCTGAGCAAGAACACATGGGATATTCCTCTCATGACGCCGAGAGTGGATAATCCTCTATCGACACTCAATAGCCCTCATAAGGTCGACTACCACTCCCAATGACCAGCTGTACTAGATCTGGGACAGCCAAACCTATAAGTCTGGTATTAAAGAGTGGAGCACTCATATAGGACATCCTTGGTGTCTCAAGTTTAAGGACCAGATACAATACTAGGACTACGGAATCGTTGTCTGACAATAAGGCATCATCAACCATCCAGCATTCCGTGAGCGGATCAATTAGTGAACTCATTCTCCAATGAGCACCTGTATTGTATCCCTAGTGTCCCTACACAAGCAGCTATGAGACCAGCTGCATCCATCATATGGACGGGTATACAGCACACCAGTCTGTCCGGTTATCATGATATCCCTCTCGAGTAACCTATGACCGGGATTATTTAGGATATGTGTTTAAAGGTGAATCGATGTCACTATCGTGATCTCATCACGATCCGATTCCCATTGCACAAATCCAAGGACATCACAATATATGTATGCATTTATGCAATAGTTATAAAGTGATATATGCCAAAATATAATAAGCAAAAAGATTCTATATTAAGTCACACGTGCCATTACTCACGTGATTGGCTTGCTGGGCACCTATGACTAGCAGAACCCACGAGAGCTCGCGGACCAGACGCGGTATTGCCGTTTCCACCGACAAAATAGGCACGACATGAAGGAGTACCGTGAGCTGAAGTGACAGATCGAGGAGCTGATTCGAAGAGGGCACCTCGGTTAATACCTACGGCAGGATAAAGAAATTTCCCGCGGCCCGAGGGCCCAATCGAAATGCAGATCGACATGATCACGGGCGGCCCAGCGTTTGGGGGAAACAGTATGTCAGGACGGAAAGCGTACGCCCGCGCCGCCGCAACCAAAGACTATGGGACCGGGCTCGGTCCCGAGGTCACATTCCCCGCAGAGAGAGCCGAGCAGCCCAAACATGATGACGCGTTGGTGGTGACCGCCAGGATCGCCAACGCCCGGGTAAAAAGGATCATGTTCTTCACTGGAAGCTCGGCCGACATCCTTTATCTGGAAGCTTTCCAAAAGCTCGAGCTCCTCCGCGATGCCCTGGAGCCCATGAGCTCAGCGCTCACCGGGTTCACCGGCGAGTCAGTTTCGCCGTTGGGCACGATCACCCTGCCCCTAACCCTCGGAGAGGTACCGAGGATAGTAATGGCAACCTTCTTGGTAGTCGACCTCCCTACCGCTTACAATGTGATTCTGGGACGCCCCACCCTCAATAAGTTCAGAGCGGTTATCTCCACCTACCACCAAACCGTGAAGTTCTCGACCCGTGCGGGGGTCGGAGAAGTCAACGGGAGCCCCCGCGAATCAAAGCGGTGCTACCTGACTGCGGTCTCCCTGCACAAGAGGTGGAGGGATGAACCACCCCTCGAAGTCCCCCGAGAAGCAAAAAGGTCGTCCCGGCACCCCGAGCCAACCGAGCCTACAGTGGATGTGCCACTACAGGAGGGACGCCGAGATCGAATGGTGAAGATCGGGTTAGAGCTCCCTGAGCAGGAGCAAGCCCAGCTCATCAATCTTCTCCAGGTGAATGTGGATGTCTTTGCCTGGTCACCCGCTAACATGCCAGGCATCAGCCCTGAGGTATCTTAGCACCACCTGTGCATCTCTCCCGATATGCGGTCAGTCTGGTCCTAGAAGCCCCCAACAAGCACTCGTTCGAGCGCTCCCTCCGCTTTGGATTCAAGGCCACCAACAATGAGGCGGAGTACAAGGCGCTGCTAGCGGGGCTCAGACTAGCCGACGAAATGCAAGTCGGTGACATACACGTCCTCACCGACTCGCAATTGATAGCCAAGCAACTCTCCGGCGGGTATGAGGCCCGGGACCCAATCATGTAGAAGTATCTGACGGAGGTAAGAGCCCTCGTCGCCCGCTTTTCCCGCTTCACATTATCCAGGGTGTTGAGACGACAAAACGATTGGGTAGACACATTGGCAAAACTAGCTTCTAGATCGGGTTCCGAGGGTGAACCCGACATGGAGGAACTCCCCACCCGATCCATCATGGTCGCAACTGTGGCTGCTACTGGCCCACCAACAACATGGGTGCAGGAGATGCTACAATTCAAACGTCACGGGATGTTTCCTGAGGATGAACCCACGGCTCGGCACCTCCGCCGAACCCAAGCCTGGTACTGTGAAATTGACAGACGGTTATACAGGAGGTCATATTCACGCCCCCTCCTGTGCTGCCTGGAGCCTGAAGAGGCTCAATCGGTTCTTGTCGAAGTCCACGATGGTATTTACGATGAGCACATAGGTGGGCGCACCCTGGCGTTCAAGGCACTTCGTTAGGGATATTACTAGCCCACTATGTGTCATGACGCGAGAGCGTATGTGCAGAAGTATGATGCATGTCAGAGGCACGCACCAATGCCCCGGCAGCCGGCGGTATCGCTGATGCGCATGGACTGCGCATGGCCTTTCGCACAGTGGGGGATGGACCTTCTCGGCCCCTTCCCCCCGGCTTCGGGATAGCGAAGATATATTATTGTTGGGATAGACTACTTCACCAAATTGTCACGGACAAACTTCTAAACAGGGTGTTTGATGTAATGCTTATGTATGTCCGTGTCTTTTGGTATGTTCATGCATTGTACAGCATGTAGGGGGATGGCCGAAGGCTTGATAGTCTCATTTTAGTTGGGTCGGTGGCCGCTTTAGGCTTGTAAATAAAGGTTGTGTCATGTGGACACGTGTGAGAGATTTTCGGTCTGTAATGGACCATTTTACCCTTTGTTGTGCAACTGTTCAGAGCTTGTAAAGTCTGTTTGTAATTTGCATTGTCTATAAAGTGTTTTTCGGAGATGTTTGCTTGTGGATCCTGAGTGAGGCCTTTTCTCTATCCTGTTCTCTCTTTTGTGGGACCTAAGGTACCATGGGAGGCTTCGGGGAGGTCGACCTTTTGCGGACGGACACGCATAAGGGTGCTATACGACTTAGGCAAAACCAGCTAAGTCCGTGATGATGATGGTATCGAGAGCGGGACAAGCACTCATAGAAACACTTGGCATGCAAGCGTGGGGGGACCTAAGCGGGGCTGCGTTGAGGGCAGTCGGCCTGCCGCACGGACCGTTTGGGGAAAAACGGGCATGGAGATGTAGGGAAGAGGAGTCGCTCTGAGGAGCGGGAATCTGAGATTGGCATTCAGAGGAATGGCCAACCCTTCGCGCAAGAGGCACCACGAGAACAGACAAGCTTGGAAGAATGTGAAGCGCACAAAGGTTGGGATGGCTGAGTTTGAGCTACGACTCAACGTTGACAACTATACTTGATGGTTCTCAAGGCAAGCGAGGCGCTTAGTAAATGATGAGACCATCCAAGGTGGAATGAGTTGCTCAACGACCAAAAGAGTTATGCAAAGCTCACAGAGGTGAGGGGAATTGCTAGCTCGAAGAATTTGGTACTCATACATGGTCTTATATGCGAACGACGGAATGTTCGTGGCCATCCCAAGGCGACCGAAACTCGGCACCATGGAGCATTGAAACTCTCTTCGGTATGCAAAGGATACGTCCGTAGGAGGCTGAATGGTGTAACTAGTTCAGCATGTTGCTAGGCCTTAAGGGGTGCAGCGGGGATTGTATTGATGTGGAGTCGCAATCTAGTAAGTGTGTTTGCAAGAGGCAGAACAATGCACGGTTTGTTCAGCAAATTGGAGTAGTCCAAGGGGATGGTGGTCTCCGAAACGAAGAGAGATGTTGCTCCAACGGGACAGTTATCCAGGAGGGATAAGTCTCGGCTCTCCAGAGGGAGAATCATGTGGGATGGACCTCACAAGTTGAGGAGTACCTCAACAAACAACAACTCCACGAAGCTCAATAGACTGAGCAAGCGGCGAGGAGTCGTCACATGATCTCGCTTGAGAGAATGCATTGGTGGATGCATTACGAGATCAAGTGGGGGAGCGACCCAAAGCAACACAAATGAAGGCACACTTGGAGTCGATATGGAGATCGGACTCAAGGGAGGGCTGACCCGTGGAATGGTGGGCGCGAGGGCAACCATCGACTCAATGCAAAAACGAGCAGCGGAGCAACTTGGGTGTAACTTGGCGAAATACCCAAGCCGCATGAAGGGAGCCAGCATAGAAGATGGAACATGGACCAGAGGCATAGTGCTTTCCTTGGACAGAGGTCAAGGACATGAACTCTTGCAGAGGCAAGAGCAGGATCATGTTGTTCCATGGGTCATTCATTCCGCTTCGGGCGGACTCATCTTGCATGGTGCCAAAAGGCGAAGGGAGCTTCGGGCACATGCACTTTATCTCTGGAGGAGCATTTGATGGAGGAACTAAGGCGACTCAATTTGCGAGAGAGGCGAAGTTGGGATCAGAAGGCCTTAGCGGGGCAAGAGGGCCAGAGGCGGGTACTCTTGAAGAATATGCCACCAGTGTTGTCATTCAAGTTGCTATAAAGGAGGCGGTGCATGCAGCGAAAGATTGTCTTGGTAGGGGTAGAGGCCCAGGATCCAGACAATGGTGCACTAATTGTAGCGAAGTCGGGGGACTTTGGGAGCTACTAGGCGACGGACTGTCCTAAGCGATTGCTTCATCGTGGTGTGACCCAAGAGTGGGTGGATGAAGGTTGATTGCCGAGGAGCGAACAAAATCGAAGGTAGAGGAGACCTGCGATGTATTGGCGAGGCCACACATGGAGGGTTCACAATCGAGTTTTTTTCCACAAGGATCAGAATGCAATGGAGAAGTCACCGGGGAGGCGACATGGTGCGGCGGATCGTGGTGGAACAGTTCATTGGCAACACGACACACGACTTCGCCCGTGAGGGACTAGATCATCTGGAGGTATGATTGGGAGCTACTGGAAGCTCCACCGGTGGGAACAACACGATGGCAAGAAGGGCTATGGATTCAAGGAGTGAAAGCCATGGTACCGCAGAGGCGGGTCTTCCGTGCGTGCATCAAATTTTGCATCGGATGAAAGCCTTGGTCATCAGCATATGGGGGCTGTGTTCCACCAAGGGAAAAGTTCGAATGCAAGTACTAGTGAGTCTCATAGGAGGGACTTGATCATACAGCGGTATGATCGAAGCAGCTGGAGAGTTGGACTGCTCTAAAGCTTATATTCGCTTAAGGGAGCCCGACAAGTCAGAGGACAAGGTCTAGTAAGCAAACGTTGCTACCAAGGAAGCTAAGGAGAACAGAATCAGTGCAAACCCTACAACGTGATGGCAGAGGCCATGCATGGGAGTTGCAATCTGTCTTTCCATCAACAAAAGGGGGCTGCTTTGAGAACATAGAGGTGTTGAAGCAGGGGGTCGAAAAGGCGAGGGAAGCGGCGGCGAGTCGAGGGACTTAGCTACCCAAAATCAAGCATCGATAGAATGGAGGTGGACTCGGAGGAGTACCCAGAGGCATATCTATTGATTGTGAAGAAAAAAGGGATGCAGAATGCGAGGCGATGGATAGTAGTGCCATGGGCATGGCAGTGCCATGGTACAAGAGGAGGCGGGACTTCCGTGAAAGTCATTGATCCCTTGCTCTCATGGAGGGAGAGCGCTTGGTAAATAAAGGGGCTGAGGAGGTGGAGCATCAGAGGCAAACTCAATCACCGTGACAAGGTGAAGGGAAGAGGCCAAGGAACCGTGAAGACCGGTGTCAATGAGTTTCTCATCAAGATAGTCGAAAGTGAAGGACTTGGGTCATGCAAGAGTGCATGACTAAAGGAAAGTAGTCGATCTGCGGTCTTTGTACCTTCGCTACTCGAGGGGAGTAGGCGGCGGGGTTGATGGAGAAGACGGTACAATCCCGAGGCGACCAAATCTATTAGAGAATTACTCCAAGTTGGGGTGAAAACTTCCTGCATTCCAGAAGTTCAATGGCATTGAGAAGGTGAATCACGGTAGCTAACTCAGCGCTAAAGGAGTGCAAACACTTCAAGTGCTTGAAAGTGTGAGCAAAGAGCGAGCGAAGGCCGGTAACTAGCTTCGATGCATGGAGTATAACCTCGAGGGAGGCGAAGTCAAGTAACCTTTGCCTTCTCAACCCTTAAGAGAATGGCGAAACCGAAAGTACCCCAATTCTCTTATCTATCCAGCAGAGGAGCTCTGCAAAAGTTCAAAGACCCTTCGAAGATAATGGAAGACAATAGTTGTCAAATCCTCACCAATAGTGATCAGTGTTACTGAGAGTAGATTGT
Organism: Musa schizocarpa; assembly: GCA_900464855.2. Lineage (NCBI taxonomy): Eukaryota > Viridiplantae > Streptophyta > Magnoliopsida > Zingiberales > Musaceae > Musa > Musa schizocarpa. Next base: position 12,534,912 of record LS990920.1, read on the forward strand.
CTGCTTCATTTCCCAACGAAATGCCAATCGAAAGCGGAAGTGATGTGAATCTACTTGGATGTGACAACTAAGTGAACGAAGAGTCAATGAGCAAATTTTGTGGAGGAAGGACCCAAATCTTCAGAAGTTTGCGAGACGATGCTCGTTAAAAGCTTCAACAAGCATCCACCCAGTTCAAGCAGCATGAGGCATTTGAGAGACTGGCGCAGTAAGGATGGTCTTTTCCTTTATTTGAAGGATCCGCAGGAATCAACAAGGATCAACATAACTCAGCCAACCCCACACCAGAGTCAGAGTCATTGGTGAGTTGAAGGAGCATGGCGGATCAAAAGGTTCGACTACTCGAAAACAACAGTGGAGAGCAGTTGGGAGCCAAAGGGACGCATTGCGGTTGGAGCGAAGATTGAAGACTCAGTAGAGGCAAGGAGTTGCAGTGTCGACAAAAGCTTCGACGAGGACGTCGAAGGAATAAGTGGGGGAGAATGTCACGGACAAACTTCTAAACAGGATGTTTGATGTAATGCTTATGTATGTCCGTGTCTTTTGGTATGTTCATGTATTGTACAGCATGTAGGGGGACGGCCGAAGGCTTGATAGTCCCATTTTAGTTGGGTCGGTGGCCGCTTTAGGCTTGTAAATAAAGGTTGTGTCATGTGGACACATGTGAGAGATTTTCAGTCTATAATGGACCATTTTACCCTTTGTTGTGCAACTGTTCAGAGCTTGTAAAGTCTGTTTGTAATTTGCATTGTCTATAAAGTGTTTTTCGGAGATGTTTGCTTATGGATCCCGAGTGAGGCCTTTTCTCTATCCTGTTCTCTCTTTTGTGGGACCTAAGGGACCATGGGAGGCTTCGGGGAGGCTGACCTTTGCGGACGGACACGCAAGGGTGCCGCACGACTTAGGCAAAACCAGCTAAGTCCGTGACAAAATGGGTCGAGGCTGAACCGCTGGCATCGATCACAGAGCGTCAAGTGGAGAGGTTCGTGTGTAGAAACATTGTTACCCAGTTCGGTCTACCCAGAGTCATCATCACCGACAATGGAACGCAGTTCGCCAATGCCCGGTTCAAGGAGTTCTTCGCGACCTACGGGATATAGCTGAGGTTCAACTCGGTCGCGCACCTCCAAACGAACGGGCTGGCCGAGGTGACTAACCGAGCCATCCTGCGCGGACTCAGGAGAAGGACGCTCGCGGCCCAATCCGCTTGGGTTGATGAGCTCCCGAGCGTCTTATGGTCCTTGCGAACCACACCCAAAACCGCGACAAGGAATCCCCTTACAGCTTAGCCTTCGGCGCCGAGGCCATCCTACCCGCTGAGATAAAGATTACCACCCCACGCACGAAATCTTGTGACGAAGGGACGTCGGTTGAAGGACTCCGAGCCGGATTGGACTTGCTCGAGGAAAGGCGAGCCGACGCGCACCTGAAGGACCTCTCCTACAAGAGAGTCGTCGCCAGGATTCACAATAGAAGGGTTCATCCCCGACCTATCAAGCTAGACAACCTAGTACTACACAGGGCCGAGGTAGGTAACCCGACCTGAGCGCACGATAAACTCGCTCCCAAATGGGAAGGACCGTATCGGGTCGTCGAGATTGTCCGATCGGATACGTACCGGCTCGCAACGATGTCCGGCTGTTCTTTGCCAAGGACATGGAACGTCCAAAACCTTAAGAAATTTTTCGTGTGAGGAGACAGAAGTTGACAACATGCAACGGAAGAAAATTTTCTTTCATTTATGAAAAACTGGAACTACAGGACTCGACCCTGACTTACAGACTGAATGACCCCTTAGAAAAAACTATGAAAAATTACAAAGAGCCTTTTATTCCTTTGGGACCTCCAGACGATCGTCGAAAGGGACGTCCTCGGGCATGTCCACCTCTATGTCACGGACTTAGCTGGTTTTGCCTAAGTCGTGCGACACCCTTGCGTGTCCGTCCGCAAAGGTCAGCCTCCCCGAAGCCTCTTATAGTCCCTTAGGACCCACAAAAGAGAGAACAGGACAGAGAAAACGCCTCACTCGGGATCCATAAGCAAACATCTCCGAAAATACTTCATAGACAATGCAAATTACAAACAGACTTTACAAGCTCTGAACAATTGCACAACAAAGGGTAAAATGATTCATTACAGACCGAAAATCTCTCACACATGTCCACATGACACAACCTTTATTTACACGCCTAAAGCGGCCACTAACCTAACTAAAATGGGACTATTAAACCTTTGGTCGTCCCTCTACATGTTATACAAAGCATGAACATACCAAAAGACACGGACATACATAAGCATTACATCAAACATCCTGTTTAGAAGTTTGTCCGTGACATTCTCCCCCACTTATTCCTTCGACGTCCTCGTTGAAGCCTTTGCCGACACTACACCTCCTCGCCTTTGCTGAGTCTTCAATCTTCTGCTCCAGCTACAATGTGCCTCTTGGCTCCCAGTTGCTCTCTACTGCTGTTTTTGATTAGTCGAACCTTTGATCCGCCATGCTGCTTCAACTCACCAATGACTCTGACTCTGGTGTGAGGTTGGCTGAGTTGTGTTAATCCTTGTTGATTCCTGCGGATCCTCCAAATGAAGGAAAAGACCATCCTTACTGCGCTAGTCTCTCAAATGCCTCATGCTGCTTGAACTGGGTGGATGCTTGTTGGAGCTTTAACGAGCATCGTCTCGCAAACTTCTGAAGTTTTGGGTCCTTCCTCCACAAAATTTGCTCATTGACTCTTCTTTCACTTAGTTGTCACATCCAAGTAGGTTCACATCACTTCCGCTTTTGATTGGCATTTCATTTGGAAATGAAGCAAACAATCTACTCTCAGTAGCACTGATCACCGTTGGTGAGGATTTGACAACTATTATCTTTCATTATCTTCAAAGGGTCTTTGAACTTGTATAGAGCTCCTCTGCTGGATAGATAAGAGAATTGGGGTACTCGGTTTTACTCATTCTATTAAGGGTTGCGAAGACAAAGGTTACTTGACTTCGCCCGCCTCCTCGACGTTATACTCCATGCATCGAGCTGATTACTAGCCTTCGCCTGCCCTTTGCTCACACTTTTGAAGCACATGAAGTGTTTGCACTCCTTGCATTGAGTTAGCTGCTGTGATTCACCTTCTCAATGCCATCGAACTTTTGGAATGCAAGAAGTTTTCACCACAACTTGGAGTAATTCTGTAATAGATTTGGTCGCCTCTGGGATTGTACCATCTTCTCCATTAACCCTGCCGCCTACTTGTTGGGAAATCAAGGGGGCGACATCATATGCGCAGCAGAAGAACAAGAAAACAAAAATCCCCGATTCCCAAAAAGATGTTCGTCGTCGTGCGAAGATTGGTGCGCAAAAATCCGCAAAACACAAAACTGCGTATAGAGATTGTGTTACCTAGGGAGATCGTATATCCCTGTTTCCTTGCAGATCCTTAGGAGAGGGTGAAGGAGGTCAAGCGTCCTCCTCTCTAGCGATGATCCACAGCAGGGGTTGCGACGACCCTCCTCAAAACTCCAGGCCTCTCGAGAGGTGGAGAGGGAGAGGAGAATAGGAAGGGTAAGCAAAGACTCTAGCCTATGAGGCTGTGAATCCCTCCTATTTATAGAGATCCGTGTCAAACCCTAATGGGTCCTTCCCTAGTGGGTATTGGATCTGCATCCAATAAGACAAAGGGCTCCGTGGGATATCTCATATCCGAACCTCTACTCATCATAATACCTACCATATGTGTGTGACCCTCTAGGCCCAATATCGTGGCTGGTAGTGAGTCATACTGTCGAGAACTCCTTCTAACTTCGGTGAATTATTATCTGCGTAATAATTCACTTCGACTCATCGACTACGGACGTATTAGGCCACTACTGGCGTAGTCCCCGGACGATCTGAGGGGAATCCAATCCATTGGACCTGCGTCTCGATTACCATGTACCTATAGTCCCTCATCCATCTAATATCCGAGAGGACCGTATATCGAGCATGGTGTTTGTGGGACCCATACGGTTTCTACTCGAAGTCTCGCTCTAATCGGTTCTCCCGGAGAACTCTTTCTCTCTCAACCCGAATGACCCTGGCTAGGGATTTTGTCGAGCAAGAACACATGAGATATTCTTCTCATGCCGTAGAAGTGGATGATCCTCTATCGACACTCAATAGCCCTCGTAAGGTCGACTACCACTCCCAATGACCCCGGTGTACTAGATGGGACAACCAAACCTTTAAGTTCGGTATCAAAGAGTGGAGCACTCATACAGGGACATCCTTGGTGTCTCAAGTCTAAGGACCAGATACACCATTGGGACTCTGGAATCATTTGTCGACAATAAGGCATCATCAACCATCCGACATTAAAAAAAGCGGATCAATCGATGAACTCATTCTCCAATGAGCACTGTATCTTTGTATCCCTAGTGTCCCTACACGAGCGACTATGAGACCATTTGCATCCATCATATGGACGGGTATACAACACACCGGTCTATCCGGTTATCTCGATGTCCCTCTCGGTAACCTATGGTAGGGATTATTTAGGATATGTGTTTAAAGGTGAATCGATCTCATTATCGTGATCTCATCACAATCCGATTCCCATTGCACAAATCAAGGATATCACAATATATATATGCATTTATGCAATAGTTATAAAGTGATATACGCAAAAAATATAATAATAAAAAAAAGATTACGTATCAAGTCACCGTGCCATCACTCCGTGATTGGCTTCTTGGGCACCTATGACTAGTAATCTCCCACTTGACCTAAAAGCCAATCACCTATGTATCCGATCCCCATCGGACCACGTGACTCTCAAAGACAAAATGAGACAACGGCTTTGTCGATTGGATCTGCAATGTTATCGTCGAATGGAACTCTTTCCACTGCTACATCTCCTCGGGTTCTGATCTCTCTTATAAGTGGAACCTCCTCGAACACTTCCGATGAGACCCGGGTTCCCTTATTTGAGTAATCACTCCATAGTTGTCATAATATAAGGAAGTCGACTTGTTGCTATCTATATCGACTCCCAAATCTGTGATGAACTTCTTCACCGGACTCCCTCTTTTGCTGCATCGATGCAGCAATGGCCTCCGCCTCGTGGTCGAAGGTCAGATGGTATCTTGCTTGGAACTCTTCCGGCACACTGCTCCTCTATTCAAGGTGTACACATATACCCTGAATTGACTTGCTATCATCGACATCGACTGAAAACTTGAGTCGGTGTAGCCTTCAACCTTAAGGCTATTACCTCCATATACTAGTAAAAGATCCTTAGTCCTTCTCAAGTACTTAAGGATACACTTTCTTGCTTTTCGGTGCTCCAAGCACGGATCGCTGACTGCTGCTCGTGACACTTCAGAGCATTGGCTATATCAGGCCTAGTACAAAAGCATGGCATACATGATAGACCCTATTGCTGAGGCATAAGGTATCATATCCATGTTCGCCCTTTCTTATGGAGTCTTTGGGGACATATTCGTAGAAAGCGATATCCCATGTCTCATCGGTATGAGACCTCTCTTGGAATTTTCCATGCCAAACCTTTTGACAATAGTTTCTATGTACCTGGACTGGGACAAGCCAAGCATCCTCTTGGATCTATCTCTATAGATTCTAATCCCCAAGATATAAGATGCTTCCCCTAAGTCCTTTATGGAGAAGTGTCTAGATAACCAAGCCTTTACTGTGGATAGCATTCTTATGTCATTTCCAATGATGAGGATGTCATCCACATATAACACCAAAAAGGTGATGGCGCTCCCACTTACCTTTCTATATACACAAGGCTCATCTTCGTTCTTAACGAAGTCATAAGATCTGATTGCCTCATCAAATCTTATGTTCCAACTTCGGGAAGCTTGCTTTAGTCCATAAATGGATCTAAGCAACCTACACACCTTATTTGGGCAGTTCTTGGACACGAATCCCTCAGGTTGCATCATATACACCTCCTCCTCGAGGTTCCGTTAAGGAATCGGTTTTCACATCCATCGCGGATCTCATAATCATAGTGTGCTGCAATAGCCAATAGAATTTTGATAGATTTTAGCATTGCTCTGGTGAGAAAGTTTTTCGTAAGTAGTCAACACCTTGCCTTGACGATACCCCTTAGCCACTAGCCTTGCTTTATAGGTCTCTACCTTTCCATCTACTCCGATCTTTTTCTTAAAGATCCACTTACAATGAGATGGGTATAATACCTTACAGTATCAACTAGGTTCCAAACCTTATTGGAGTACATAGAATCCATCTCGAATTCATGGCTTCTTTCCACTTCCCAGGAGTCTATACTCATAATAGCCTCCTCGTAGGTCCGAGGATCAATATCCTCTACATCCTCTGCTCTAATATGTCCCACATATCTCTCAGGAGTATGGGATACTCTATCGGACCTGCGTAAAGTTGATACTTGTGTATTAGGTACACGAACGGACTCGAAACTGTAGAGTGGTGCTTGAGCTTGGTTCTCCAACCTCATTTCAATTCTATCATTCTCCCTTGTCTCGGTCAAGAATGTGTTCCTTCTCAAGGAACACTTGCTCTCTGCTTCTACAAAGACCTTTTGGTCCTCGAGATGATAGAAATAATACCCACAAGTTTCCTTGGGGTATCCCACAAATTTGCATCGCTCGTCCTTGATTCTAACTTATCGGGGGGTTGTGTCTTCTAACATGGCGAGGCAGCCCAGATCTTAACAACCTTAAGATCAGGCTTCTTCCCTTTCCATATCTCATATGGTGTAGACACTACCAACTTAGTTGGAACTCTGTTCAGGAAAGGTAAGCTGCGGTTTCTAGGGCATATCCCAGAATGAGATGGGTAGGTGGTGAAACTCATCATGGACCGTACCATATCTAATAATGTATGATTTCTCCTTTCAGAGACACCATTTGGTGAGGTGTATAAGGAGGTGTCCATTGGGATAATATCCCATGGTCCTTGAGGAACCGAGTAAACTCTGTACTTAAGTATTCACCTCCTCGATCGATCGAAGAGTTTTGATACTCTTTCGGTCAGTCGGTTCTCCACCTCATTCTTATACTCTCTGAATTTCTCAAAGGCCTCGGACTTGTACTTCATTAAGTACACATATCCATACCTTGAGAAATCATCATGTAAATGTAATGAAGTAGGAGTAACCTCCAATGGCATGAGTTGATATGGGTCCACATACATCACTATATATGAGTTCCAACAACTCATTGGCTCTCTCTCAGTTCTACTAAATGGAGATTTGGTGATTTTCCACGAATGCAAGGCTCCAAGTCGCATATGACACATAGTCGAATGGATCTAGATATCCATCATTTAGCAACTTTTGAATCCTTCTTTCATGGATGTGACCTAGCCTACAAATACCGGTATGCCTTTGTTCAACTCATCTCGTTTCCTTTTGGACACATTTACATTCATGATATGTGGAGTGGTGTCTAACATAAATAAACCATTATGTAATGTTCCTTTTCATTGATGATCTTATCATCTAATAATATCGAACAACCATTGTTCTCAAAACAAATTTATATCCACTAAGCTGTTAAACATGAAATGGAGATAATGTTTTTGATAATAGAAGGAACAAAATAACATGCATCTAATGCAATAAAAGCTCCACTAGGCGGATGTAGGGCGACCTGCCGCCAACAGACTAATCTGACAACTTTTGCTCCATTACCCATCTTGAGGTCCATCTCGCCCTCTCTGTAGTCTCCTAGGCCTTGCCGAACACGCAATGAATTGCATATATGATAAGCACTACCGGTATCCAATACCCATGTGTTATCATAAGAGTCGACAAATGGAGACCGATTATGAATGTACTGAAGCTTCATCAAGCTTTTGTTTAAGCCCTTTTCTGCAAGGTACTCTTTGCAGTTTCTCTTCAATACCCATCTTTACCACGGTGGAAGCACTTTGGCCTTTGTCCTTTTCTTTGGGTCTTTCTTAGCAACCTTTGCTTTACCTTGTTTGCCCTTGCCTTTTCCCTTCTTAAGGGACCTTTCGCTTTCCTTTTTTTTCTTTCTGGTCTCACCGGTGTAGAGAACTGGCTTCTCTTTCTTAATAGTACTCTCTGCCTCCCTCAACATATTGAGGAGCTCTGCGGGAGAGTCACCTCAAGCTTGTTCATATTAAAATTCATTATGAACTGTGAAAAGGAATCGGTAGGGGATGAAAGCACAATGTCCACACACAAGTTATCCTCTAGGACCATTCCTAGACCTGTGAGTTTCTCTATCCACTCAATCATCTTTGGGACATGGTTCTGAACCGGTGTCCCCTCAGTCATCCTAAGCGGAAAAGGTTCTTAGATATCTCATATCGTTGAGTCCTTCCCCTGTTCCTCAAACAATTTTTGGACATGTAGGAGAATGGATCGGCATCCATCTTTTCATGTTGTCTCTGTAACTCTGGAGTCATAGAGCCCAACATATAGCACTGAGCAAGAGTGGAGTCATCAATGTACTTCGCGTGGCGGCGATCTCATCCTCGCTTGCCCCTTCTTTCGGCGTAGGCATCTTTGTATCAGGGCGTACACAATTTTCTCCATTTGTGAGAACAATTCTCAAGTTCTGAGCCAATCAGGTATAATTTGGACCGATAAAGGCGGTTGACATCAAGTATGCCACGTAAAGGGATTTGAAAGCGACATTTTCTGAAAATAAAGATGTAGCAGAAATGAATAACATGCAGATTTTGCAAGAAATAAACTATCAAGATATGGACTTCTATCTTAATATGCTCCCACTATTTTACTAACGAGTCGCGCGACACCCTCAAAGACGTGAAGCGGAAGTCTCCGCCAGAACTTCTAGTGGGGATCGGGGATCAATCGGCGTCTTAGAGTAACCTCGGGGACTCGACCAATCACACTAAGCCTAAAAGGTAGGCAACTCTTGCCGATCACAACTCCTTGTGATTCCCGTCCTGTTCGGCCTCCAGAATCACCATGGCCTCGAGGGACTCAACCAACCATGATCTTTCGGTTAAGTCAACACCTTCGTTACAAGATGAGTCGATTTGATGATATACCCTCGAGGGACTCGACCAAGCATACCATGTCCTCGGGTCACCGGTGACATCTCTATGTCGTAAGCAAGATGGCGAATCGCGATATAGGTGAGTCTCGAGGGACTCGACCAACTCAACCTACACTGCAGAATGGGTTCCTACTCATAACGATGGAAGGCCACGTGGGTCAATCTAATTGCCTCCGTTTACCGACTTAATATTATCGAGAGATGTTTTATAATTTGGTCTCCTAATATGACATGTCACACATATACATATTTAATATATATCTACATCGCATGCAAATATATATACATATCTAGCATGTGTATAAGCAATCACATCGGATGATCATGGACCATGACCTAATATGATTAGGCCCGAGAGCGATAGGCCTAATCACTCACATCAAGATCTATGTGTGCAGCGGTGCATCTCCATGCCCTTGTGATTGTCCATCTCGTCCTCGTTGGTTCGTCGACATCTTGATGCATCTCCATGCTTCACGATCTTCCGATCTCGTGGGTCCCGCTTATCGCATCCACGCTCCTTCGCCTCCTCATGTTATTACAACTTAATCATAGGGCGCGCAGGCCCGGCAATAAACGAGAAATATAATGGAGGTTCGTAGATCTCAATAATAATAATCACAAGTACACACATCACACGGTCTATGATCATCCGTCCACACATCATACATCACATGTATAACTAATCATCATCATGTAGGACTACTAGATAATAATAAATAATAATAATCAACTAAACCTTTTAATTAATTAATATTTTTCTGAAATCAGGGACATGTAGGGAATTCCTCAATTCCTAAGGGTATTTTCGTAATTTTGACAAAAGACAGAAACTGGAATTTCTCAAATTTCGAGGGGCAAAATTGTCTTTTCCCAGAAAAACCCTAATGCCCTTTCCCCTTTCCTTTGCTGCTGCCGCCGCCACCCCACGGTGGCATGCATCCGGCGGGCGAGGGCACTACCCTCGCCGAAGGCAGGCGTCGCCCATTGGCGGCGGCGATGCCGTGCTGGGGGCCCGCCGGGCACCGCGCTGCCTCCTCATAAGCGGTGCTGTACCGCCGGGCGGCCGCCCTATGGCGGGTTTCGCCCGCGGGGAGCAGCGGTAACGGCGGCAGGTTGCCTGGCGGCATAGCGCCGCTTCCTTTCTCATGGGGCAAAGCTTCCTGGGCGGCTGGCGCCGCCCTCTTGTGCCTCTGCCGTGGGCTGCCAGCCCGTCGGCTGCAAAGCCTGCTGCAAACAGACCGCCGGACGACTATTGCAGTAGCTGGCTTGCTGCTGCCTCGCCGGTTCAGCTTTGCCGCGACGCGGATCGAGGGCAGCAACGTTGTTGCCCTCCCTCGCTTTTTGCGTCAATGATTTTGGCGTCAATATTATTCCTAAACACAACACACGCGGTTCAAAACCAATCATTCGCACGAACAACCTGGCTCGATACCCTTTGTTGGGAAATCAAGGGGCGACATCATATGCATAGCGGAAGAACAAGAAAACAAAAATCCCGATTCCCAAAAAAGATGTTGAATAAAACGTCGATCGCGAAGATTGGTCGCAAAAAATCATAAAAACACAAAACTGCGTATAGAGATTGTGTTACCTAGGGAGATCGTATATCCCTATTTCCTTGCAGATCCTTAGGAGAGGGTGAAGGAGGTCAAGCGTCCTCCTCTCTAGCGGTGATCCACACAGCGGGGGGTTGCGACGACCCTCCTCAAAACTCTGGGCCCTCGAGGTGGAGAGGGAGAGGAGAATAGGAAGGGCAAGCAAAGACTCTAGCCTATGAGGCTGTGAATCCCTCCCTATTTATAGAGATCAGGTGTCAAACCCTAATGGGTCCTTCCTAGTGGGTATTGGATCTGCATCCAATAAGACAAGGGCTCCGTCGGATATCTCATATCCAGAACCTCTACTCATCGCAATGCCTACCATATGTGTGTGACCCTCTAGGCCCAATATCGAGCTGGGCGTGAGTCATACTGTCGAACTCCTTCTAACTTCGGTGAATTATTATCTCTGTAATAATTCACTCGACTCATCGACTCTGGGACGTACTAGGCCACTTCTGTAGTAGTCCCCTCTACTGGGGAATCTAATCCATTTGGACTGTCGTCCTCGGTTACCATGTACCTATAGTCCCTCATCCATCTAATATCCCGAGACAGGTATATCGAGCATGGTGTTGTCGGAACCATCACGGTTTCTACTCGAAGTCTCGCTCTAATCAGTTCTCACGGAGAACTCTTTCTCTCTCAACCCGAATGACCACGGCGGGGATTTTTGTGCGAGCAAGAACACATGAGATATTCCTCTCATGGTAGAGAGTGGATGATCCTCTATCGACACTCAATAGCCCTCGTAAGGTCGACTACCACTCCCAATGACCATTTGTACTAGATGCGGGACGACCAAACCTTTAAGTCACGGTATCAAAGAGTGGAGCACTTATCTGGGACATCCTTGGTGTCTCAAGTCTAAGGACCCGGATACACCACTAGGACTACGGAATCATTTGTCGACAATAAGGCATCATCAACCATCCAAACATTCCGTAAGCGGATCAATCGGTGAACTCATTCTCCAATGAGCACCATGTATCGTATCCCTAGTGTCCCTACCACGGCGACTATGAGACCCATTTGCATCCATCATATGGACGGGTATACAACACACGGTCTATCCGGTTATCACGATGTCCCTCTTGAGTAACCTATGACCGGGATTATTTAGGATATGTGTTTAAAGGTGAATCGATCTCATTATCATTGATCTCATCACGATCGATTCCCATTGCACAAATCCAAGGATATCACAATATATATATATATTTATGCAATAGTTATAAAGTGATATACGCCAAAAATATAATAAAAAAAAGATTCTGTATCAAGTCACACGTTGCCATCACTCACGTGATTGGCTTTTTGGGCACCTATGACTAGCAATCTCCGCTTGACCTAAAGCCAATCACCTATGTATGCGATCCCCATCGGACCATTTGTGACGCTTCAAAGACAAAATGAGACAACGGCTTTGTCGGTGGATCTGCAATGTTATCTTTGGATGGAACTCTTTCCTGCTACATCTCCTCGGGTTCGATCTCTCTTATAAGCTGGAACCTCCTCGAACACTTCGATGAGACGGGTTCCCTTATTTGAGTAATCACTCCATAGTTGTCGCAATATAAGGAAGTCAACTTGTTGCTATCAGATCGACTCCCAAATCTGTGATGAACTTCTTCACCCGGACTCCCTCTTTTGCTGCATCGATGCAGCAATGTACTCTCCGCCTCGTGGTCGGTCGGTGAGTGGTATCTTGCTTGGAACTCTTCCAAAGACTGCTTGCTCCTCTATTCAAGGTGTACACATACCCACGAATTCGACTTGCTATCATCGACATCGGTGAAAACTTGAGTCGGTGTAGCCTTTCAACCTTAAGGCTATTACCTCAATATACTAGTAAAGATCCTTAGTCCTTCTCAAGTACTTAAGGATACACTTTCTTGCTTTCCGGTCTCCAAGCACGGATCGATCCGATACCTGCTTTCGTGACACTTTCGGGCATGCGCTATATCGGGCCTAGTACAAAGCATGGCATACATGATAGACCCTATTCTTTGAGGCATAAGGTATCATATCCATGTTAGCCCTTTCTTACGGAGTCTTTGGGGACATATTAAAAAGCGATATCCCATGTCTCATCGGTTATGAGACCTCTCTTGGAATTTTCCATGCCAAACCTTTTGACAATAGTTTCTATGTACGGATTGGGACAAGCCAAGCATCCTCTTGGATCTATCTCTATAGATTCTAATCCCCAAGATATAAGATGCTTCCCCTAAGTCCTTCATGGAGAAGTGTCTAGATAACTAAGCCTTTCTTGTGGATAGCATTCCTATGTCATTCCCAATGATGAGGATGTCATCCACATATAACAACCAAAAGGTGATGGGCTCCCACTTACCTTTTCTGTATACACAAGGCTCATCTTCGTTCTTACTTGAAGTCATAAGATCGATTGCCTCATCAAATCTTATGTTCCAACCGAGGAAGCTTGCTTTAGTCCATAAATGGATCTAAGCAACCTACACACCTTATCGGGCAGTTCTTGGACCACGAATCCCTCGGGTTGCATCATATACACCTCCTCCTCGAGGTTCCCATTAAGGAATGCGGTTTTCACATCCATCGCCGGATCTCATAATCATAGTGTGCTGCAATAGCCAATAGAATTCTGATGGATTTTAGCATTGCTACTGGTGAGAAAGTTTCGTAAGTAGTCAACACCTTGCCTTTGACGATACCCTTAGCCACTAGCCTTGCTTTATAGGTCTCTACCTTTCCATCTACTCCGATCTTTTTCTTAAAGATCCACTTGCAACCGATGGGTACAATACCTTGGGAGCATCAACTAGGTTCAAACCTTATTGGAGTACATAGAATCCATCTCGAATTCATGGCTTCTTTCCACTTCCCGAGTCTATACTCATAATAGCCTCCTCGTGGGTCCGAGGATCAATATCCTCTACATCCTCTGCTCTAATATGTCCCACATATCTCTCGGGAGGATGGGATACTCTATCGGACCTGCGTAAAGTTGATACTTGTGTATTAGGTACCCTGAGAACGGATTTCGGCCGTAGAGTGGTGCTTGAGCTTGGTTCTCCAACCTCGCTCAATTCTATCATTCTCCCCTTGTCTCCGTCAAGAATGTGTTCCTTCTCAAGGAACACTGTTCTCTTCTTCTACAAAGACCTTTTGGTCCTCGAGATGATAGAAATAATACCCACAAGTTTCCTTGGGGTATCCCACAAATTTGCATCGCTTTTCGTCCTTGATTCTAACTTATCGGGGTTGTGTCTTCTAACATGGGCGGGGCAGCCCCGGATCTTAACAACCTTAAGATCGGGCTTCTTCCCTTTCCATATCTCATATGGTGTAGACACTACCGACTTAGTTGGAACTCTGTTCGAGAAGGTAAGTTGCGGTTTCTAGGGCATATCCCGAATGAATGAGATGGGTAGGTCGTGAAACTCATCATGGACCCGTACCATATCTAATAATGTATGATTTCTCCTTTCGGAGACACCATTGAGCTGAGGTGTATAAGGAGGTGTCCATTGGGATAATATCCCATGGTCCTTGAGGAACCTGAGTAAACTCGTACTTAAGTATTCACCTCCTCGATCGTCGAAGAGTTTTGATACTCTTTTCAGTGGGTTCTCCACCTCATTCTTATACTCTCTGAATTTCTCAAAGGCCTCAGACTTGTACTTCATTAAGTACACATATCCATACCTTGAGAAATCATCAGTAAATGTAATGAAGTAGGAGTAACCTCCAATGGCATGAGTTGACATGGGTCCACATACATCACTATGTATGAGTTCCAACAACTCATTGGCTCTCTCTCCAGTTCTACTAAATGGAGATTTGGTCAGTTTTCCACGAATGCAAGGCTCACATAGTCGCATATGACCAAGCGCTCTCCCTCCATGAGAGCAAGGAATCAATGACTTTCACGGAAGTCCCGCCTCTACGGTACCATGGCGCTGCCATTGCCAATGGCACTACTTTCTGTCGCCTCGCATCTGTATCCCTTTTCTTCACAATTAGTAGATATGCCTCTGTGGTACTCCTCCGAGTCCACCTCCATTCTATCTGATGCTTGATTTTGGGTAGCTAAGTCCCTTTGGACTCGTCGTCGCTTCCTCGCCCCTTTCAACCCCCTGCTTCAACACCTTTGTGTTCTCCAAGCAGCTCCCTTTGGTCGATGGAAAGACAGACTACAACTCTCATGCATGGCCTCTGTCATCATGTTGTAGGGTTTACATTTCTGTTCTCCTTAGCTTCCTTGGTAGCAGCGTTAAACACTCGACCTTGTCCTCTGACTTGTCGGGCTCCCTTAAGCGAATATGAGCTCTGGAGCAGTCCAACTCTCTAGCTGCTTCGATCATACCGTTGTATGATCAAGTCCCTCCCATGGGACTCACTGGTACTTGCATTTGAACTTTTCCCTTGGTGGAACACAACCCCCATATGCTGATGACCAAAGCTTTCATCCGATGCAAAATTCGATGCACGCACGGAAGACCCGCCTCTGCGGTACCATGGCCTTCACTCCTTGAATCCATAGCCCTTCTTGTCGTCGTGTTGTTCACCGAAGTGGAGCTTCCAGTAGCTCCCGATCATACCTCCGTATGATCTAGTCCCTCACGGGGCTAGATTGTGTGTATCGCATTGCCACGAACTGTTCCACCATGATCCGCTGCACCATGTCGCCTCCTGGTGACATCTCCATTGCATTCTGATCCTTGTGGGATGAACTCGAATTGTGGTCCCTCCATGTGTGGCCTCTGCCAATACATCGCAGGGTCTCTTCCACCTTCGATTTTGTTCGCTCCTTTGGCAATCGACCTTCATCCACCCACTCTTGGGTCACACCTAGATGAAGCACCGCTCTAGGACAGTCCGTCGCATAGCAGCTCCCGAAGTCCCCCAACTTCGCTGCAATTAGTGTACCATTACCTGGATCCTGGGCCTCTACCCCTACCAGCACAATCTTTGCTACGCACCGCTTCCTTCATAGCAACTTGAATGGCAACACTGTGGCATATTCTTCAAGAGTACCCGCCTCTGCGTCCTCTTGCCCCGTGCTAAGGCCTTCTGAACCCAACTTCGCCTCCGCAAATTGAGTCGCCTTAGTTCCTCCATCAAATGCTCCTCCGAGATAAAGTGCATGTGCCCAGAAGCTCCCTTCGTCTTTGGCACCATGCAAGATGAGTCCGCTCCGTCAGAATGAATGACCCATGGAACAACACGATCCTGCACTTGCCTCTGCAAGAGTTTATGTCCTTAACCTTTGTCCAAGGAAAGCACTATGCCTCCGCTCCATGTTCCATCTTTTATGCTGGCTCCCTTCAAGCGGCTTGGGTACTTCGCCAAGTTACACCAAAGTTGTTCTGCTCCTCGTTTTTGCATTGAGTTGATGGTGGCCCTCGCGTCCACCATTCCACGGGTCAGCCCTCTCTTGAGTCTGATCAGCATATCAACTCCAAGTGTGCCTTCATTTGTGTTGCTTTGGGTTGCTCCCCCCACTTGATCTCGCAATGCATCCACTAATGCATTCTCTCAAGCGAGATCATGCAACGACTCCTCGCCACTTGCTCAGTCCATTGAGCTTTGTGGAGTTGTTGTTTGTTGAGGTACTCTTCCTCAACTTGTGAGGTTCATCCTACATGATTCTCCCTCTAGAGAGCTGGGACTTATCCCTCCTAGATAACTGTCCCGTTGGAGCAACATCTCTCTTCGTTTCGGAGACCACCATCCCCTTGGACTACTCCGATCTGCTGAACAAACAGTGCATTGTTCTGCCTCCTGCAAACACACTTGCTATATTACGACTCCCCGTCAATACAGCCCCCGCTGCACCACTCAAGGCCTAGCAACATGCTGAACTCGTTACACACTTCAGCCTCCAATGGATGTATCCTTCCCATACCGAAGAGAAAGTTTCAATGCTCCATGGTGCCAAGTTTCGATCACCTTAGGATGGCCACGAACATTCTATCGTCTGTATACAAGCCCATACATGAGTACCAAATTCTTCAAGATAGTAATTCCCCTCACCTCTGTGAGCTTTGCATAACTCTTTTGGTCGTTGAGCAACTCATTCCATCTTGGATGGTCTCATCCTTTACCAAGCACCTCGCTTGCCTTGAGCACCATCAAGTATAGTTGTCAACGTTGAGCCGTAACTCAAACTCAGCCATCCCAACCTTTGTGCGCTCTGCATGCTTCCAAGCTTGTCTGTTCTCATGGTGCCTCTTGCGCGAAGGGTTGGCCATTCCTCTAATGCCAATCTCAGATGCCTGCTCCTCCGAGCGACTCATTTTCCCTACATCTTCATACCTGTTTTCCCCCAAACGATCACACGTGTGCTGACTGCTATCAACGCAGCCCCGCTAGGTCCCCCACGTTTGCATGCTAAGTGTTTCTATGAGTGCTTGTCCCGCTCTGTTACCATCTGTCACGGACTTAGCTGGTTTTGCCTAAGTCGTGCGGCACCCTTGCGTGTCCGTCCGCAAAGGTCAGCCTCCCCGAAGCCTCCCATGGTCCCTTAGGACCCACAAAAGAGAGAACAGGACAGAGAAAATGCCTCACTTGGGATCCACAAGCAAACATCTTCGAAAACACTTCATAGACAATGCAAATTATAAACAAACTTTACACGCCTAAAGTGGTTGCACAACAAAGGGTAAAATGATTCATTACAGATCGAAAATCTCTCATACGTGTCCACATGACACAACCTTTATTTACACGCCTAAAGCGGCCACCAACCTAACTAAAATGGGACTATTAAGCCTTCGATCGTCCCTCTACATATTGTACAAAGCATGAACATACCAAAAGACACGGACATACATAAGCATTACATCAAACATCCTATTTAGAAGTTTGTCCGTGACATCTAGGTCTTCGGGATGGGAGGAGAAGGGATCCTCCTCTACCTCGAGTCTGGGGTGGCGCACACGGAAGCGGGCTAGGGCGATCCGGTATCCATATTCGAAGGAAACCTGCCCCATCCGTGTCAGCACGAGTTCGAACCCCTCGGACTTCTTATAAGTCTCGAGCAGCTCTTTGTCTTTGTCTGGTCCGAGGCGTGCCTCCTCAGCGAGTGCCTCAGAAGCTGCTCTCACCTCTACCTTCGCCTCCTCTAGCTTTGTGCTGAGGGTGCACGTTTCCGTCTTCAACAAATGAAGCTCGGTCCGCTCCACTCGTAGAGTCTTCTGGATCTCCTTATTCAAAATTTCTGATGTTTGGAGCTCCGATTTAAGGTGAGCCACCTCCGCCTCTAAGTCCACCACACGTTTTTCGGTGGTTGCCACGGCTTCCGGGCTCGCCCCGGCTCGGATCTCCTCCAATTGCGACGCAGCTCAACGTTGCACCCTCTAAGGCCCCCGATGATCCGACCGGCGTCACGCACCTGATCCATCAGGAGGAGCGATGTCGGTTGTATAATCAGAGATAGCAGGCACAGTGCTTACCAAGGTCAGGGACTTGGCTGATTTGCCAAGCAGAGCCTCCGAGGGCAAGGTATATATATCCCGAGCCATGTCGGGATGAAGCGTACCCTGGAGGAATGCGGCGGAAGAATCCCCTCCAGCCCACACTCTATCCCCTCGGGACAGGCCCCCCTAGCGAGCGACCAGGGGGTCGCTTGCCTCCCCCGTCAGGATCTCACCCACCACCCGCGACAGAAATGGCTCGTCGTTGCCCGCGGGTAGTCGGCACAAATCACGCACGGAGGGAGGGCGCAGGTCCTTCCCTGTTGTCTCCCGGCTGGGTCCCGCCGTGCCTCGAAGAGGTCCCGCCTC
The DNA here is from genome assembly GCA_900464855.2 of Musa schizocarpa. NCBI lineage: Eukaryota > Viridiplantae > Streptophyta > Magnoliopsida > Zingiberales > Musaceae > Musa > Musa schizocarpa. The sequence continues at coordinate 12,553,318 of LS990920.1, forward strand.
TGCTCGGTCCCCCCGTCCCGGTGCCGCCTCAGCTCCCATGGAGGCAGTGATCTTTGCTTTCTTCCGAGGACATCTGGCCCGATCTCCAACGGAGCATCCTTCGAGCCGGGCTTCGGGGCGGTCGATGGGCATGGGGAAGAAGCCGGCGATGCCCAACTGCCCAAAAGGGATTGGAGGTTCACCATTTCTACAAAAAGTCAAATGAGAGTTAGAACTTAGGGCAAGCCGCGAGATCATGGACCAGGCACTATTAACATACCCTGAGGCATCGGACTGAGACTCGCCTCGACCAGCCACTGCTTGGTCATGTTCCGGATGGCCTGGGAGTTGGGGAGAATCTCCTTGAGCCTCCCCAGATCCCTGCGCTCCTCATCGCTCAGGATCGGGGTGGTGTTGTCAATCGCTCTTGTGGACCACCGGACCCCAAAACCCCAGTCTCTCGCACAGCTGACATAGAAGAACCTCCCCTTCCACCCTTTATTACTGGAAGGGGCCCCCTGACTCGAAAGCCCGCTCGGGATGACAGGAAGTAACCCCCCGACCCTTTGGAAAGACGAAAGCAGGAAAGGAAAAGGTTGTGGGTGGGGGTGATATTGGCGTAGTGGCATTCCCCCAAGAATGCCACTAGGTAGCGCCAAGAGTTTGGCGCCACTTGAGACGGCGAAATTCACTACAGGGAGATACAAGAGATGATGACGAGGTGAAGGGGAAGGCGCAGCCCCACCTCTAGGGCATCTAAGGTTAGCGCAAAACCCTTGGGAATCGGGTTGTAAGCCCGCTGCCCCAATTTGGGGCACTAAGGATATAATCCTCCGGGACGCTATAGCGTTCCCGGAGTCTCCTCAGTGACGACCCGCTTGCTAGTCATAGGTGCCCAGCAAGCCAATCACGTGAGTGATGGCACGTGTGACTTAATATAGAATCGTTTTGCTTATTATATTTTGGCATATATCACTTTATAACTATTACATAAATGCATACATATATTGTGATGTCCTTGGATTTGTGCAATGGGAATCGGATCGTGATGAGATCACGATAGTGAGATCGATTCACCTTTAAACACATATCCTAAATAATCCCGGTCATAAGTTACTCGAGAGGGATATCGTGATAACCGGACAGACTGGTGTGCTGTATACCCATCCATATGATGGATACAATTTGGTCTCATCATAGCTTGTGTAGGGACACTAGGGATACGAAGATGGTGCTCATTGGAGAATGAGTTCTTGATTGATCCGCTTTTACGGAATCTTTGGATGGTTGATGATGCCTTATTGTCGACAAATGATTCCAGTAGTCCTAGTGGTGTATCGGTCCTTAGACTTGAGACACCAAGGATGTCCCATATGAGTGTTCCACTCTTTGATACCGGACTTATAGGTTTGGCTATCCCGGATCTAGTACACTGGTCATTGGGAGTGGTAGTCGACCTTTACGAGGGCTATTGAGTGTCGATAGAGGATCATCCACTCTCGGCGTCATGAGAGGAATATCCCATGTGTTCTTGCTCGAGACAAATCCCGGCGAGGTCATTCGGGTTGAGAGAAAGAGTTCTCGGGAGAATCCGATTAGAGCGAGAGACTCGAGTAGAAACCGTGTGGGTGCGATAACACCATGCTCGATATACGGTCTCGGTATATTAGATGGGACGAGGGACTATAGGTACGCGGTAACTAAAACGAGACAGTCCAATGGATTGGATTCCCCCCAGATCGTCTGGGGACTATGGCGTAGTGGCCTAGCACGTTCAGTAGTCGATGAGTCGAAAGTGAATTATTACAGAGATAATAATTCGAAGTTAGAAGGAGTTCTGACAGGTATGACTCACGGCCAGCTCGATATTGGGCCTCGAGGGTCACACACATATGGTAGGCATTGCGATGAATAGAGGTTCGGATATGAGATATCCGACGGAGCCCTTGTCTTATTGGATGCAGATCTAATACCCACTAGGGGAGGACCCATTAGGATTTGACAGGGGACCTCTATAAATAGGAGGGATTCAGAGCCCCATGGGCTAGAGAGCTTTTGTTTGCCTTTTCCTATTCTCCTCTCTATCTCCACCTCAGATTAGGTTTGGAGTTTTTAGGAGCGTCGTCGCAACCCTACTGTGTGGATCACCGCTAGAGAGGAGGACGCTTGACCTCCTTCACCCTCTCCTAAGGATCTGCAAGGAAACAGGGATATACGATCTCCCTAGGTAACACAATCTACTCTATACGCAGTTTCATGTTTCGCGGATTTTTGCGTACCAATCTTCGCACGACGACGAACATCTCTTTGGGAATCGGGGATTTTATTTATCTTGTTCTTCCGCTGCGCATATGATGTCGCCCCCAAGGATTTCCCAACACCGCTCACGGTGGAGTAGAGGTCATGTGGCCACATTAAGGCCTCAAGGGCCCACACCGCTTCCCCATCGGAGGACTGGACGGGGGACGACGGAAGGGGTCTCTCCCTAGCTCTAGTGGAGGATGAAGAGGAGGAAGAAAAAGAAGAGGTCATTCTTATTGACCTTAACGGGAGATAAGAGGGGGCTACTTGGGGAAGAGACGCGATGCTGGAAGTAAGGAGAACGACTGGGGAGGGGACGGCGGGATCCGAAGGAAAAGACTCAGCAGCGAGAAATAGGAACGAAGCCAAACATGCCCTATTTAAAGGAGAGATCCCGTCGAAACCAGCGTCTCTTCGCCTCCCGAAAGTGGGCGATAGCCCACTCATGTACTCGCTTGCCTGCCATGTCACTTCAGGAAGCCCAAAGGATGTACCACCATAAATGAAAGCCTAACGCGGCAACCGAGGGCAAGTCAAGCAAGCGGCAAAGCCCTGGCGCATCGATCCCGGTGCCTGTAAGCATGTCACGGTGCAAAGAGCTAGCTCCCAAGGACTCACAAGGTAAAGGAGTCCCCCAGCCCCCACCGCGGGTAAGTTGGTATAAAGGGACAGCAACACAAGTACCTACTCGGTCGCCAACTGTCCGATTACGCCTTTGCGCAGCCCGCCTACCTGAGCGTATACCTCGGTCGCCGACTGTCCGAGTATGCCTCTGCGCAACCCGCCTGCCAATTGTCCGAGCACACCTCTGCGCAGCCCGCCTACCTGAGCGTGTACCTCGGTCACCGACTGTCCGAGTACACCTCTGCACAACTTGCCTGCCTGAGCGTGTACCTCGGCCGCCGACTGTCCGAGCATGCCTCTGCGTAGCCTGCCTGCCTGAGCGTGTACCTCGGTCGTTGACTGTCCGAGTATGCCTCTGCGCAGTCCACCTGCTTGAGCGTGTACCTCGGCCGCCGACTGTCCGAGCATGCCTCTACGCGGCCCGCCTGCCTGAGCGTGTACCTCGGTCGCCGACTGTCCGAGTACGCCTCTGCGCAGCCCGCCTGCCTGAGCGTGTACCTCGGCCGTCGACTGTCCGAGCACGCCTCTGCGTAGCCCGCCTGCCTGAGCGTGTACCTCGGTCGCCGACCGTCCGAGTACGCCTCTACGCAGCCCGCTTGCCTGAGCGTGTACCTCGGTCGCCGACTATCTGAGTACGCCTCTACGCAGCTCGCCTGCCTGAGCGTGTACCTCAGTTGCCGATTGCCCAAGTATGCCTCTGCGTAGCCCATCTGCCTGAGCATGTACCTCGGTTGCCAACCCCGAGACACAATTGTTCCTCGGCTAATGTACCCCGAGACCGCACCTTCGCAGCCTGCCTAAAGCTGAAGCCATGCCTCGGACTCCCGTTACAATGACCGACGCATAGATTCTTTCCGGGGGGGAATATGATGAGGATAGTAATTATGATAAGACTAGGCTGACGTCGGATGACGCCTCACGCCTCGATCGACCTAACACCACCTGGTCAAATGGACCCGAACGCCAACCGAGGCACATTAAAGATCCCGCTCAGGCTCGGTTCTTCACGCCACCCCAACACCAATGTCAGACGCTACCCACCTGCCCCTTGCAAGCGGGCACGTCAGGAAACAGTAAGCTTCCCTATAAATACCCTCGCATTCTGAACGGGAATGGTAGAGGAAAAAGAGCACACAAAAGATTTCTTCATCTGAATCCCCTTTCACATCAACTAACTTGATCGTCGGAGGGGTCGGGCCGAGCACCCCGACCCGACCTTTGTGCAGGGGCGAAGCCGAAGGTCCCCGCGAGACTCGAAGGCGAGGAGTTCCTACTCGGAGGAGACAACGATACTGTCCAAACCACCGCACTCGACCACCTTGGTGGGCTCGAAGGTTGTTTCGTGAAGTTCCCCATCATCCGAACCCGAACCAAGTTGCGTCGGTCCCAAGCCTACGATTTAAGGTTGTTTATGTTAGAGCTAGCCCCAGGAAATTTACCAAAGGGTAATTTTGGCAACCCGACAAAGATAATAAAGCAGAAAGAATAAAAGCGACAAGAACACCAGATTTACGTGGTTCGGTCAATTAACCTTGACCTACATCCACGGACGAAAGAGGAGCAAATCACTACTATAAAAGAGACTATTACAAATGCCTTAGGAAGATGTTCCTATGCCATAAAACACCCGAAAATACTAAACAAGAAAAACCTCAACTATAAGCCCAAACTATTGAACTAAGTATGGACTTAAACCCAAAACAAACAATTAGGTTTTTCTTGTGGTGCATCTGACTTCAAAGCCCAGGCCCTTATTTATAGTTCTAATAGGAGATAACAAGCTTGGTTTTTCCGATGTGGGACTATGGGACTTGCCAAACTAACAAATCTCCACCTTAGCATATCCCAACAAAACTTGCTCCACCTTCTTCATAAAAGCCCAACGGGCAATTACCAACAATGAACACCAACCAAGTCCAAGCACTGCTTGAACTTGTAAACTGGAAGAGGCTTCGTAAGCATATCAGCAGGATTATCCTTTGTATTAATTTTCTGAACAAGGACCTTTCCCTTAGCAATGATATCCCGAATAAAATGAAACTTCACATCAATGTGTTTCGTCCTCTCATGATACATCTGGTCTTTAGGCAAATGAATAGCACTTTGACTATCATAGTAAATTGTAGTAACACCTTGATGCAGACATAATTCGCTAAACAAACCTCTTAACCATAAAACTTCTTTAATCACCTCTGTCACTGCCATATATTCTGCCTCTGTAGTAGATAAAGCCACGACAGGTTGTAAGGAAGCTTTTCAACTAACTGCACAACTACCAACGCAAAAAACATAACCTGTCAAAGATCTTCGTTTATCAAGATCCGTAACATAATCAGAGTTGACGAAACCAACCAAAGTGTCACGATTTTTCCCAAACTCCAAACAAGCATCTGAAGTCCCTTGCAAGTATCTGAGAATCCACTTCACAGCCTGCCAATGTATTTTACTCGGGCGAGACATATATCTACTAACCATACTGACTGCTTGTGAAATATCTAGACGAGTACAAACCATTGCATACATAATACTGCCGATGGCACTAGAATATGAAACTTTTACCATATATTCTTCCTCTTCAACTGACTGTGGTGACTGAGCAGCAGATAGCCGAAAATGGCTAGCAAGAGGAGTACTAATTGGCTTAGCATTTTTCATGCCAAACCTCTCCAAGACTTTCTTGAGGTAATTTTTCTGAGTGAGAAATAATTTTCCAACTCCTCGATCTCTTTTGATCTCCATGCCAAGAATTTTCTTAGCTGCTCCCAAATCTTTCATTTCAAATTCACTACTCAGCTGCATTTTCAAAGTGCGAATTTCTGACAAATTCTTAGCTGCAATAAGCATATCATCAACATAAAGCAACAAATACACAAAAGAGCCATCAGTTAACTTCCGAAAGTAGACACAACTATCATACATGCTCCTCATGTAACTATGACCCAACATAAAAGAATCAAACCTCTTATACCACTGTCTTGGAGACTACTTCAATCCATACAAGGATTTCTTTAATAAGCAAACATGGTCTTCCTTTCCATCAACTTCAAATCCATGAGGTTGCTCCATATAAATTTGTTCTTCAAGTTCACTATGTAAGAAAGTTGTCTTAACATCAAGTTGCTCCAATTCCAAATCATACATGGCAACTAAAGCAAGCAAAACACGAATAGAGCTATGTTTAACAATAGGTGAAAATATGTCATTAAAATCAACACCATGTACCTGACTATAGCCCTTTGCAACCAATTGTGCTTTGTACCTTGCATCTTCAACCCCTGGAATACCTTCCTTGCTTTTGAAGACCCATTTGCATCCAATAATTTTCTTACCCGAAGGCGGCTTCATAAGATCCCAAGTTCTATTCCGATGGAGAGATTTAATTTCTTCATTCATCGCGATCAACCACTTAGCGGAATCATCACAAGAAACTGCATCTAAGTAGGCTCACCAACTTCACTTGTTTATTCTGCAACAGACAAAGCATATGCAACCCAATTTGCATATCTTTGTGATGGTCGAATATCTCTCCGTGGTCTATCCTTGGCTATGGAATATTGCTCTTCCTCTGGATCATCTGCGTTAGTAGACTCGGGACTATCTACTGGCATTCTTTGAGTAGAAGAGTTCGACTGAAAAGAATCTGAACTACCAATCTCAAGCTCCACCTGCTTCTACGCACTATTATTTGTACAACTAGTAGATTCCTCTTTAGAAGATAACATAGATAATTCATCAAAAGTAACATAATTTTGGGGATTTGGGATCAGAACACCATAATCTATATCCTTTCACCCTAGAAGCATACCCAAGGAAAATGTATTTTTTAGCTCGAGGCTCTAATTTTCCTTCATTTATATGCATGTATGCTGGACACCCAAAAATTTTTAAATCAGAGTAATCAGTAGGAGTACCTGACCAAACTTCCTCCGGAGTTTTAAAGTTAAGTGTTGCAGACGGAGCGCAGTTGACAACGTAACAGGCCATATTAATTGCCTCTGCCCAAAAGTCCTTTGTCAACCCTGCATTTGAGATCATACACCTTGCTCTCAACAAGAGTGTTATGTTCATACGTTCGGCCACACCATTTTGCTGAGGCGTCATCCTAACAGTGCGATGCCGAACGATTCCTTCATTTTTGCAAAATTCATTAAAGTCACCTTCACAAAACTTCATGCCATTATCTGTTCGAAGCCGCTTAATCTATTTACCTGTTTGCTTCTCAATCAAAGTCTTTTATTGTTTAAATGTTAGAAAAACATCATTTTTATGCTTCAAAAAATAAATCCAAACTTTCCTGGAATAATCATCAATGAAAGTCAACATATACCTGGCACCACCCTTAGACTGAACATAAATTGGACCCCAAAGGTCTGAATGAATATAGTCAAGAGTACCTTTCGTTTTATGAACTGCCGGAGAATTGAAGCTGACTCTTTTCTGCTTTCTAAAAACACAGTGTTCACAAAAATCCAGTGGCCCAATACTTTATCCGCAAAGTAGACCTCTTTTGCTCAATATACTCAAACCTTTTTCGTTTATATGACCCAAACGCATATGTCATAATTTGGTGATGTCAGAATCAGACAATGATGATGACGAGACTACAACTGATTTTGTGACAGTAGTTCCCTATAAAATATACAAGCTACCAGACCTACAAGCTTTTATAACAACAAGGGCATTTCTAGAAACTTTTATAACTCCACCTTCAGCTGTGTATTTACACCCAAGGGCCTCTAGGGTGCCTAAAGAGATGAGATTTTTTTTAAATCAGGAACATGTCTAACATTAGTGAGTGTCTTCACAATACCATCGTGCATTTTAATTCGGATTGTTCCTCTATCAACAATATCACATGCTGCATTATTGCCCATCAAAATAATTCCACCATTACAAGATTCATATGTGGAAAACAAATCTCTATTAGGACATATGTGATAAGAACAACCAGAATCTAAAATTCATTCATTTTTAGACCTCGTCTTGTCATCAATAGCAGAAAAAATATTTCCAACATTCTCATCAGCTGCTACACTAGCTTCAGTAGATTCAATAGTTTTCTCAACAAAATTTTCATTTTGCTTTAATTTATTTTTCAAAGCACTTCAAATTTCTATGTCTAGATTTAGATCTAAATTTAGATTTACTACTATCAAATTCCCTTTTATCTGTTCTCCCCCTAACAACCAGACCTTCAGCCTGATTCTCTCTACTTTTCCTAGTGATATCTCTGTCTATCTGCTCCTTAGATTTTAGTGCAGATTTAATTTCCTAATACGAAAATGTTTCTTTTCCATAAATCATAGTATCATGGAAATGCTTAAAAAATTGGGGAAGAGAACACAAAAGTAACAGGGCTTTATCCTCATCATCAATTTTTGCATCTATATTCTCCAAATCCATAACCAAAGAATCAAACTTATCAAGATGTGAGAATATAGATTTACCTTCAGTCATCCGAAGCATATACAAACTCTGCGTTAAGTAGAGACGATTCTCTACTGTCCTCTTCATATATAAGGTTTTAAGCTTGTCCCACGTGCTCTTAGCCGTAGTCTCCATAGCTACCTCCCGTAAAATCTCATCAGAGAGATTTAGAATGATGCTGGATCGGGCCTTCTTATCCATACCCACAAGATCTTTCTTTGACGTACCATCTGGAATGTTCTCAACCCCCTATAGTGCCAAATCAACTCCGTCTTGAATCAGAATGGCCTCTATCTTGAGTTGCCACATGCTGAAGTTGACATTTCTGTCGAATTTCTCGACAACGATCTTTGATATTGTCATTGTTGCCAAAAGATCTCGAAACCAGGCTCTAATACCAATTTGTTAGAGCTAGCCCCAGGAAATTTACCAAAGGGTAATTTTGGCAACCCGATAAAGACAATAAAGCGGAAAGAATAAAAGCGATAAGAACACCAGATTTACGTGGTTCGGTCAATTAATCTTGACCTACATCCACGGACGAAAGAGGAGTAAATCACTACTATAAAAGAGACTATTACAAATGCCTTAGGAAGATGTTCCTAGGTCATAAAACACCCGAAAATACTAAATAAGAAAAAATCTCAACTATAAACCCAAACTATTGAACTGAGTATAGACTTAAACCCAAAACAAACACTTAGATTTTTCTTGTGGTGCCACTTGTGGTGCATCTGACTTCAAAGCTCATGCCCTTATTTATAGTTCTAATAGGAGATAACAAGCTTGGTTTTCTCGACGTGGGACCATGAGACTTGCCAAACTAACCATTTACACTAACATGAAGAAAGGGAAAAAGTGTTCTATTCTTAGATGTGAATCGTAAATTTATTTGGATCGAAGTCGTAAAATATACTTCGATTATTTGAATAGGTGATTTGAATGTTTGTGGCATGTTTCGTTCAGCAGTGCCAACCTCACATTTTATTGATGGAAGCATATATGGGGAGGATTAATTCTAATAATTTATTGAAGGATATTTGTGTAATTATAATTCTATTGTAGTTAGGTGTCACATCGTCCGCGTAATAATTATTCCTCCATAGTGATCGAGTTGGATTGGGATCCTCTCCAATGCTGCATTGAGCAACATCTCACCGATGGTTTAGGTGGGACCCACGTAAACTGACGGCCGTAGTGGGGGTTCGATCGTCTCGCATCGGAGGTGTGGTTGGAGAGGATCCCCAGTCGTTTCCTTTTCTTGCGTCCACTTCCTCTCCTCTTCGACTGGCTTTTTGCGCCATGGCTATCTCTTTGCCCCCCTTGAGCTGATCGCTCCCAAGCCGCTCGTGCGCTTCCAATAGCAGCGCCGGAGGAGGACGAGGAGCAGGATGGGGCTCCAACTCGAGAAAGGTGTCGCCTTTTGCGCTGCTTGCACCTTGATTTCGGTCCCATGTCTCGATTTTGATCGGTATTTCGCTCCGTCTTTGGCTAAGCAGGAGAGAAGGACCTCGAATTCGGATCCACCAGCCTCAGCTCCATCTCTCCGACTGCCTCGGCGCCGCCTGCACCGGCGCTAGTGCTGTCCAACTCGGGGAAGCGGATGGAGCAGGCCTCGTCGGCGGCGGCGTCCCCGACGGCGGCACCGGCGCTTGTGCTGTCCAACTCTGGCAAGAGGATAGACCCGTCGGTGAAGAAGAAGTACGTGAAGCAGGTGACGGGGCGGCACAACGACACCGAGCTCCACCTGGCGGCGCAGCGCGGGGACCTCGCGGCGGTGAGGCAGATTCTCGGGGAGATCGATGCTCAGGTTACGGGTACGCCGGGCGAAGCTGAGTTCGACGCCGAGGTGGCGGAGATCCGCGCGGCGGTGGTGAACGAGGTGAACGAGGTGGAGGAGACGCCGCTGTTCATCGCTGCTGAGAAGGGTTTTCTTGATATCGTGGTCGAGCTGTTGAAGTACTCCAATCGGGAGAGCCTCTCCAGAAAGAATAGATCGGGTTTTGATGCTCTCCATGTGGCTGCAAGAGAGGGGAACCGAGGTGAGTAGGGATATCTGTGATCAAGTTTTACTCATACTATTACTGTTGCTTATGTCTAGTGATAATAAATGATACTGAACACTAAAAGCTACCCTTAGTTACAAGTTTTTGGTGTCTAAATTTGATCCCATTGATTGTTAGATACGTAAATTAAGGAGGATGGATTTGGACATGACAATCTTGTTGACTACAATTCCTGTATTTCATACATCATATCTCCATCACTTTAGGGTTCACTTTCCCATCTTAGAATTGTTCTATCTGTGAAGAAATGGTCAAGTAGCAGTTGCTTGCTTTTAGAAATGGGGACATGGCAAAGCTGATTCTTTAGAGATGATAACATAGTAGAGAACACAGAGGATTTTATAAGTTGGCACATGGTCATGTATGTTGTAGGGTATCCATGCATTCTTCTCAATTAGCTAGTCAACATATTTGTGTGGTTAACGAGAATCAAATATTAAATGAGAATTGATGTTTTAGTTTATGTGAAGTCTGCTTTTTGGACAGCTAAATGACTTGCATTTGTTCAGAGTATGAATTTTGTGGCCGTTGAAATCTAAGCTTTAGATGCACTAGCTGCTCTGTTTATTGGTTGGAGCACTGGATTTTTACTTGCTGACAGCAGTACTGGATTATGAGGTCTTCTGTTTGTTTTTCTTTTCAAGTGTAATCATTTAAGTGCAAAAGAATTTGTATGCTATATCATGTGTTTACTTGAGAGTTATAAATTGATTTTCCTTTCTCTTTATTATGTTTGGATCTAAATAAGGCTTGTGAATGTTATTCTAATTGTCTTCTTTCTAGAATAATTTCAGTCGGCTTTGACCACTGTTGGCTCTGAAGTGTTGAAAAATCCACCAAGTTGTTATCAAGAGTCAATGTTTTATGAACATTTATGTTGCATGTTTGTTATACAAATTGAAATTGACTTGCATATGTTTCTAAATGTTCTATCATGTTCTCGTTGGCACCCTTTGCAACATATTGAGCAATCATAGATAAATGACATGAGCTGTAGAAGCAATACACCTGTTGTGATCGACTGAATTTCTTACAAGCAAATGTTATCCATTTGTCAAATATGTTTGTTTGCTTAGTTGATGTCTGTACCCCCTTCCCTCTCTCTCTATAGCCGAGTTATTTTGCCTGCAGGGATATCACTAATAAGTTTCATACAGAAATTGTCCAGGTACTTCTAGATCATGATCCGACTCTCATCAAGACATTTGGTCAATCAAATGCCACTCCCCTTATAACTGCAGCAATAAGAGGTCACACTGAAATTGTAAACTTGTTGCTAGAACGAGATGCAAGCTTAATCGAGCTACCAAAAGCCAATGGGAAAAATGCTCTGCATTTTGCTGCCCGGCAAGGGCATGTTGAAATTGTAAAAGCATTGCTTGAGAAGGATCCACAGCTTGCTAGAAGGACTGATAAAAAGGGGCAGACTGCTCTGCACATGGCAGTCAAAGGAACACATTGTGAAGTTGTTAATGCCCTTGTGGATGCTGATCCTGCTATAGTTATGCTACCAGACAGAGCTGGCAACACAGTTTTACATGTGGCTACAAGAAAAAAGAGAGCAGAGGTATTGCTTTTAGTGCATGCCACTGATTGCTTATCATAATCAAGTTTTGTTCTGATGTTCTCATGAGGATTGGTCTGCATTAGCTTCATCAAATAATGGATGTTTACTCCAGATTTTCTTTTGTTTTCTGCTCGAATTATGCATATCTTTGCATGATATTTCTTCACGGAAGTAGAAGTTAAGGTTTCTGATGGGTGCTACAGAAATATTTTGCTTTCTGACAAGTTAGTCAGCGAAGATCATTAAGCAAGCTTGGTCAGACTATCTTGGTAGAGTAGTTACACCTTATGATAATTGGGCCAGCTGGCCAGGATAAAACTTGGATCGCTGGAGTGGTTAACTTGCCACTACCTTAACGTTGAATTGCTGACATGAATCTCATGTATATAATTGCCTGTCTAGTGGCTTGTATACATTATTTCTCTTGAACTTTTTTCTTATATCATCTTAGATAGGGGTAGCCTAAAGAAGTTATTTCTTTTATAGCATATCTATATATATATATATATATATATATGTGTGTGTGTGTGTGTGTGTGTGTGTGTGTGTATGTGTACACACATATACATATATATGTATACGTATACATATATATATATACAGATATAAATATATACATATATATACACATATATATAAATATGTATGTATATATATGTGTGTGTATATATATACATACATATAAATACACACACACACACACATATATATATACACACACACACACACATGTACATATAGCACCTGAAAAAGAAGGCTCTTCAAAATTGCTGGGTTTTGTGCCTTCTATTTACTTAGAACCACTAAGAGACTGTTAACATGTCTTCGACTAATAGTTCTGATATAATCTTACTATGAAGAGCATTCAATCCATAAGGTGTTTGCAGTTTTCTGATGTCATGCTTATTTCAGATTTTTCCATTTTTTGTAGATAGTAAAGGTTCTCCTACACCTCCCGGATACAAATGTGAATGCATTGACAAGAGATCATAAAACTGCTTTTGATATTGCTGAAGGCCTGCCCCTCTCAGAAGAATCTGCAGAAATCAAGGAATGGCTTTCTCGTTATGATGCAGTTAGGGCAAATGAACTGAATCAGCCACGTGATGAGCTCAGGAAGACTGTAACTGAGATTAAAAAGGATGTTCATATACAGTTGGAGCAGACCAGGAAAACAAACAAAAATGTCCACGGCATTGCGAAGGAGCTGAGGAAGCTCCATAGAGAAGGCATTAACAACGCGACTAACTCTGTCACTGTGGTTGCCGTGCTCTTTGCTACTGTCGCATTCGCTGCAATCTTTACAGTGCCTGGTGGAACTCAAAAAGATGGAACAGCAATAGTTGTGCACTCTGCGAGTTTCAAAATATTTTTCATTTTCAATGCTATTGCCCTGTTCACTTCATTAGCAGTGGTGGTGGTTCAGATAACACTTGTCAGGGGAGAAACAAAGGCAGAGAGGCGGGTCGTTGAGATAATTAACAAGCTGATGTGGTTGGCTTCTGTCTGCACTACCGTTGCTTTTATCGCATCTTCATACATTGTGTTGGGCCGGCATATCCAATGGGCAGCTATTCTGGTTACACTGATAGGTGGCCTAATAATGACTGGTGTTCTTGGGACCATGACTTTCTATGTGGTTAAATCGAAGCACAGCCGTGCTATGAGGAAGAGGACAAAATCAAGGAGCGGTTCAAACTCATGGCAACATAACTCCGAGATATCTGATTCTGAGATTGACAGAATTTATGCCATTTGAAGGGAGCGTTATTGTACCAGTAATAGAATTCAGGAGACGTGCTATTTAACCATCTGTAGAAGCTACATGTACTCATAGATCCAAGCTTCGTTCTGTAGTATATAAGTGGATGATTACGGTCGTTGCGATGAGTTGCTTAGTTCTGTTTCTACCCTATCTTGTAAATTGGAAATGGATTCTGTAGTTGATCTCTGCAAATGTCGAGTAATCCTTGTGTCCTTTGATGCCCTTGATTGGCCACCCTAGCTGACACTGGACCTCCATTCTTAATGTGAAGCATCCATTGTCATGCTCATTTCTGAACAGAGATCCCATGGGCTCTTTGTGGTAGTTGTTACAAAAGAAAAAGAAGGAGAATGCATCCTTCTCTTGATCTTGGTTGAAATCATCATTGTCTTTAAATTGCCTCAACTGTGTTTGATTTATGGTAGATTTCGTCACAAGACATCTGTTTTTAAGGTACTATGGCTGTTGCTCATGACAGGGAGGAGCTTCCCTGCACAGTCCGATGTTTCGGATGGCTGCAATACCATTGAGGAAAGCATTGTGAGACAACTAAACGCAATAGAGGGTGTTGGGGACGTCTTTGAAAGCAACTAATATTGCTAATCTTAAACACCCTTGCTTTTGTGCATTGGTGTCGTCGGCATAGTTATCATCACGACATATCTAGTAATAAATGCATCTTAGAAGTCATACAGTTGTAGCTGCTGAGATATCAAGGTGGATGTAAAGAGACACACAGACAGAATACACGGTAAGATAGATAATTCAGCAACGTATCTTTCCATATACAAGAAATATAATTGAGCGAGCCAAATAGCTGAGATGGTTGGTGGAAGAGACCGCATCATGAGACTGGTTTTTGATCCAAGCTTAGCCACCTTCAATCCACCACCTCGACGCTGCCGGTGCATAACAGGAGGCGACGGAAGATGGAGGAGTACGTCCCGGTACCTGCGGAACCCTCCGCCGCCTCCCTCTTTCTCTCCGTAGTCACGCTCTTCGGAGCACTGAAATCAGAACTTTTGACGCAGCTGGTACCGCCCTCGCTGCTCTGACAGCAGATGGGCAGGACCGCAGCCGTCTGCTTGACAATCCTGAGGCACCGCCTCGTCTTCTCCGGGACCGTCTCCTTCTTGGTGAAGGTGTAGCTTCTCAGGTACAGCTGCCGGCATGAATAGCTATCGACCATGCTGGGACATGAACTCTGCTTCCTCCCCTCTTTGAGGTCGGCGCAGCAGTCGAGGCTGTGGAGGTCGCCTCTCGCTGCTCTTTTTCTGGCGGCCATCGACTTCAGGAACTCGACGTCGGAATCGGGCCACTTGTAGAGGAGCTGGTAGCTCGCCCTCACCGGCTCACGCGCATCGACGCAGCACAGCGAAGACTTGCACCCGGAGCTCATGGCTTCCTTCTCGATCCTTGCACTTCCGAAACCCATATATATATATATATATATATATATATATATATATATATGCCATTTGAAGGATTTCCAATACGTACGAATACACACTAATGTATCTTACGAAGTCATATAAAAGGAGAATGTCCGCATATTGGTATCCCGCTGTCAAAATGTAATACGCACAAAAGTTCAAGTTCTACTGTAAGAATCGTTAGACTTTATATAAACAAAGTTAAATAAGGTTTATACAAACAATAGTTATCAACATCAGATGCAAATTAAATTCCAACAAAATTGTGGCATAAACTACTGAAATCAAACTCACAATTGTTTCCAGCCAGCCGGTTCTCCCTGTGCCATGAACAGAGTTCTCGTCCACGAATAGTAAGTCACCGCTTTGATTGGATTAAGAATGATTCTTGATTTCAGCTCAACTTTGTTAGCATGAACTCCGAAATGAAACTATAGTTTTATCCTTCACAAATTAAATATTTTTAACTTATATTCTTAATTATAAAATTAATTAATATAATTTATTTTAATTATATATTTTGATCAAATTTGATCATGACTATATTGCTTGATTAGATTTAGATTTGATCAATCACGTTTTTATCGAATTTAAAAATTAAAATTTGATTATTTTTTTATTTTGATCAATTTTAATTTTGATTGATCTAATTAGGTTGATATTTAGCCCAAGTTTAGGCTTCTCCAATTAAATATGATTGACTAATCTTATTTAAGGGTTCCATATGAAATTAAAAATATATAAATCATTACTTTTTATAATTTTCTCATATGATATATTGATAAAATTTTATATGTGATAATTAAAAATCTAATTATTGTTCTTTGATATTTATTTTGATTATTGACATGCATATTGTTTAAAAGTATAAAATGATATTTATTTTTTATATAAAGACATGATTTATGTTTCATCATGATTACAATTATCATATGAGTTTTTTTATATTAATTAATATATAATAATAATAATTTATTATAATTCAATTATTTTAGTATAAATTAGACTAAAAATATTTGGTAAATATTATTTGTAACTTATATCCCTAAGTCTTATTTGATTAGTAGTTGCCAAAATGGTAGACCTATGACATAATATTATTTTAAATATCTTTGTAATTTAAGGTTGTATATCCAAATGTGATATTACTATTATACAATAATAATATCAGTATTATGAATAATTTTATGTGAATACTAAATATATCAATATTTCACCTAAAGTTAAAATAGAGATGATATCAATAGTTCAACATTTATTGAAAATTTAAAGTATTAATATTATATTATGTTGTTAAAATGATAATTTCTTCATTACATTCTTATAAATATCTCTATATTTTTTTTAAATTAAATTATTACAAATGGCTTGAATATATATAATTTATATTAATTGTGTTAGACCACTAATTGAAAGGATCATAAATATAACTATTGAAAGATTCGTGGTACAAACAAATAAGATAAATGATCGAAAAAGATATAAGAGACTTAGTTTTATGATAATTATGCTAATAATATTTAGACTTCATTATATTCTACAACTAACGCATTGAAATATTTAAAAATAAAATAAAATATATTAATAAGATATTAACTAACATACTAATAAAGGAATTAACTAAAATTTAGTATTATGATGTTTCAGGAATTCAAAATTATACCCTCAATATGATTGAGTCATTTTTCATATAATCTATTCTTAATTCTATTTCTTTACTTATTTAAAATTAATTATAATAAAATTAAAGATAAGTGAAACTTAAATAAGTCAACTAGTACATGTGTTTAAAAAGAAATAAGACTAAAGTAGAAAATATTCATAATATTTTGAATAGTACTCAAGAAATAGATAATAATAAAAGTTTGAAGCATCATTTATCAAACAAATTAACTAAGTTTATAAATACTATATAAAATTATAAAAAATATTCATAGTAAAGTATTATTTTTTTTGAAAAAAATAATCTGAAAAAGGACCATAAGTTTTTGGTTCGAAAGGAAAAAATATAAGTCTAAGACTCAAACATTATAAAAATCTTTTTCTAATACTTATTAGATTGATTTTGATGTCTTAACTTAAATCATTAATAATATTAATTTATTTTAATACAAGAACTAAAAGAGTATGAATTATTTATCGTTATATAAAATTAATTATCTTAAAGTGAAAATAATAATAATTAGTACTTATTACATATATTATTCATTTGATGAATCTTGAGGATAAATATTATATTCGTATAATTCTAAAAATTTAAATTTTTATCTAAAATTATAATGATATTATTTTTCTTTTGGTGGAGGTAAACTCATTATGATTCAATAAAAATTATTTTTTAAAATTTTATATAATGGTTTATATAGAATTAATGTAAATTTTGAGTTTGCAATAATCCTATAATAAAATATTAGAATAAAACATAATTTAAAAACTTCTTAGATTATATATATTTATATCTATGCGTCACTCTATATTCCTTGTTTGTATAGAAAAAGACATAGTTTATAAATTTCTTGAGATTATATATATTTACATCTTTGAGTCCCTCAATATTTCCTATTTCAGTGAAGAAAAATATTTTATCATCTTTATAGATAATATATTAAGATATTATTATATATATCTAATTCATGTAAGTTTGACACCCTTAGATATACATAATTAAACTCGAGAGATAATTAGATAAAAATATTAAAATTTTCAAATATGAAAAGGGTAGTAAATTTTTTTGGCAACATGATTAGCTTGATCATAATTTTAGTTCTTTTGTAAGATTTCAAAAAACACATAGTATTTGTATTCAATATGTCTTATTAGATGTATTATAGTGGAATGAGGTTACTGAAATGTAAAATCATACCCTAACATATATAATTACGAGTATTATTAGTTATTTTTCTGTACTTGGATTAATGTGAGGAGAAATTCTAAGAATAATTATATATATCTTGAATGAGGTTTTTAGTAAATCAATTTAGTTAACTTTTTTTATTTATATATGAATAGAAAACTCAATTTAAGATATGTACATATTTAGGATTATCCTATAAAGATAATAATCTTCTAAACATACAAAAAGAATTAGATTTAAGGACTATTTTTATTTTTTTATTAATCTAAAAAACTTAAATAGATATAGATTTTATTATTCTAAATATAGTACATGGATGGTTGAATAAGATAAAATAAGATTCATTAAAAATCAACAAATCAATAAGAGTAAATCTTAAAATATTAATCTTGATATTAAGAAGATACAAGTTTATAGTTCTTTATCATTTTATATTTAAAAATTATCATCATAATCAATAATTTTGAGAATATCTGAAAAGAAAAAGAGACATTTCAATTTTGATTATATGTGATATATTTTATAAAAATTAAATTATGATATATGAATCAAAAGGCTCTATTATTATTTTTACAAGTTATAAAAAGTAATGATTTTAAAAACTAATATAATATAATAAAAAAAGTTAAAATCAATAGACCAAAATAGTTTTTGAGAACTCGTCAAATTACTTAATATTACTCAAAGAGTAATATTGAATGATATAAAAGTCAAACTTATAATTAAATATTTTATTCATAAAGAATATACTAATTATAATGAGATATTTTCTCTAGTTTTATAAATAAACTCATTTAGAATCAACATGATATTAATAGTTCATTATAATTTTAAGTTATATTAGATGGATGTAAAAGAAAAATTTTCTAAATTAATATCTAGGTCAAAAATTTATATAGATTAATTTAAACAATTCACTAAAATAAATAAATTTTGGTATATAAATTTTAAAAAATTATTTATGACTATAAACAAGTTTCTAGATAATGTATGTAAAGTTTCATAATACTAGTATTTTTTTAGATTTAAAAAATATTAATTAATGTTTATATCTAGAAGTGAGTGTAAGCAAATTTATTATACTGATCTATATATTGATAATATTTTACTTACAAATATTATTATTGATTTATTATACTAAATAAAAAATTTCTCATCAAGAACTTTAAAATAATTGATATAAATAAGACAACTTATGTTATTGGTATTAAGATATTTAAAATAAAATCTTAAATATTACTAAGACAATCTTAGAAAGGAAATATTAACTAATCTTGAAGAAATTTAATACACAATATTATTCAACAAATGACAAAAGTAAAAAAAATAATTAAAATAAATATTTTTAAAAATGACTAAAAAATCAAATAAAAGAAAAATATATTTTTTTGTATTCTCAATTCAAAGTCTATTATATTCTTAAGTCTATATCATATCAAATATTGTTGAAATACAAAATAGATATTAAAGTTACTTAAGAATAAAATATTAAAAAGTTAAAAAAAATATCTAGAAAAAATTAAAGATTATATGCTCGTATATATGAAATTAGATTAGCTTAAAATAATAATATTTTTATATATTAATTTTATAAATTATCTCAATAATAAAAAATCTATTTTACGTTTTACATTTATATTAATTAAAGAAATAATTTAAAAAAATAATTATAAAATAATACATTATTATGTTATAAAAAATAAAAAGTAATTTTGTAACATTCTTTGAGACTACTAACCAAGTTTTATAACTATCAAATTTTATTTTGAAACTTAAACTTAATATAGTGAAACTCAATTATTAAATCATTAAAAATACTTTGTAACATATTATAATAATTTTTAAAAAATGGTAAATACTTTAATAATTTTATATATTATGATTAAAATACTTAATAGTTAAAAAAAAATTAAAATAATTAATGTTAATCAAAAACTTAAATTTTAGTATACTGATTATTCATCTATTCATTAAGGCCTTATAACTTAAAATATTAAAAAAATTCTTATAATTACATAATTAAATTATTTATTTTTATTATCTTATATATATATATATATATTATGTTTGAATTTATATAACAAAATTATCTTGATGCATACATAAAAAGAAATTTAACATTAATAACTTATAAACATTATAACTCACATTAGTAATCAAACTTAATATGATATTATTATTTTATTAGATTTATTACTAATTTTATAAAATTCATATACACATGTAAATTTTTTTAAAAATTTTAAAACTAAATTTATATAAAATTATTGTTGAATAAAATTTTAGTTTATTTATTTTAATTTTAAATTTCTTTTATATTAGCAACTAATGAGTCAAATAAAAAATATTAAATTATATAACCTTATTTGATTAAAATATAAGATATAATATAGATCTTATTAAATTCTGATTATAATTATTAGATAATAAAAAAATTAATTATAATATAGTTGTTCAGAAGATAATCTATTCTCATGATAAGGGTCTCATATAAATTATAAAGGAAAAAAAAAGAGCCCAATTATCATTGAAGATCAACATTTGCAGCTTTCAAATCCAACAATAATACATCTATAAACAAGCAAAAATTACTGACGCCAAACTAGAATTATAGATAGAAACCCCACATTAACCCAAATCAAACATATTGCAAACGTGAAAAGCCTGAACTTAGTAGTTTCTGAGCTACAGGTGGTTTGAGTTGCTGCTTTCTCTTTTTCTATTAATTTCTTTTCCGTTTTAGCAGCAGCATTTATAAGGGAATATAAAACCCTAACCACCGAAGCCATAGAGGGTGCGGCCCTGCCTTTTGAGGGCGTAGACGACGTCCATGGCTGTGACGGTCTTCCGACGCGCGTGCTCAGTGTAGGTGACGGCGTCACGGATGACGTTCTCGAGGAAGATCTTGAGGACGCCACGGGTCTCCTCGTAGATGAGGCCACTAATGCGCTTGACCCCACCCCTCCTCGCCAGCCGCCGGATCGCCGGCTTGGTGATGCCCTGGATGTTGTCCCGCAGCACCTTGCGGTGGCGCTTCGCCCCGCCCTTCCCCAGTCCCTTCCCTCCCTTCCCTCGGCCCGACATCGCCTCCTCGCTCTCAAAAATCTAGAACTCGATCACCAAGAACGATTCTAAGATCAGAACAAACAGGGATCGAGCGAAGTCTTCCAAAAGCCCAGGGAAGAGTTGATGGAGCGATTGGGTAATCGAAAACCGGAGATGATTTGGGCCTGCTTACAGGTGGTTTGGGTGGCCATTTATAGTGCGTTCGTAAACCGTTGCGGGGATCCACAGGCCATATCCACCGTACACTTGAAAATTGTGAACGGCATGATTGGGTTGAAGTTAGTGAACGGGGATCCGTGACGTGGCTGATTATTCCCCTAGCATTTTGCGCGCTCTTTTTTTTCCCGCCAACCAAATTTAAATCCGTAATATCCTATCAATCGGATGATATGTGTCCCAGTAATAAATATTCCTCTAAAATTTATATTTCTCATGCATACCCCTTTTAATATTTAAATATTTTATATATCATCAAATAAACTCGATTTTGCTATTGATAATCATATTTATCATTGTATTTTCAAATATTGAAATTTCACGAAAATATTCTTTCTCTTCAATTATTTTTTTGTCTTATTTCTTTTGATATTTTGAAGAAGGTATCAATCAACGCCAATTTGAGTTTCAATATTGGTTAAATCAATCGAGTTATAATATTTTCAGTAATATCAAAAAATACTATAATATAGTATAATATAAAATTTTATAAAAAAACTATTATATTTATATTTGTTTTATATTATGTTATAGCATTTTCAATAATACTAAGAAAGTACTATAACGTAGTATAAAAAATATTGTACAAAAAATTGATGAGCACAAGTGAGTTATTTCCAAAATGTCAAGGACAGATATGTAAAAAGAACCCTCCTTCATAGGAGGAGGGACTTAACTACGTTTTGCCGGCTATTCTCCTTCCTTTTCCTTCTTTAACCGGCGAAGACAGCGAGGCCGTGGGAGGATGGAAGGTAACCACGCCTTCTCCTCTGGGGTACTAATCCCCTCCTTCCTCCTCTTGATTCGGACTCACAGCTCGTCTTCTCAATCCCGCCTCTCTCCCCCTTTTATCCCTCACAGCCATCGGAGCACTCCATCTCCCTCCTCTCCAGGCCCCCCACAACCTCGTCCATTTCTCTCAGAAGAGAGGGGCGAGGGGATTAGGGAGCCGGGCGTCGGGCAGAGATGTTGCAGAGAGCCGCGAACAACGCGTACTCGTGGTGGTGGGCCAGCCACATCCGGACCAAGCAGTCGAAATGGCTCGACGGCAACCTCCAAGGCCAGTCTCTTGATCCTCCTCTACCTCTCACTACGTCGTCTTTTCTTCGTGATGTCATTGTCTCAACATTGGTGCTTATATTTTTTAGGGTTGTATCAAATAAACGTTTTAACTCGTTCTTCGATTGCACGATCAGCGTGTACTCACAGATTGGGTGAAACGACACTGTCTCCAGAGATGAATGGAGAAAGAAAAGAAAACAGGGAATTTGTCTGCTGTCATTTGATCAAGGCACCAGTTTTTTATCGTATTAGAAGAAATTCCCAATCTTGAGAGCAAGAAGAAAGAAAAGAAAAGATGCAACAGAGAATTGTCTGAATTGGGGATCGAAGGAGAGAAGCATAATGTTGTTTCGTGTCATTAGCTACGAATTAAGTTGATTCATAACCATGTGTAAATATGTGATAGTAGCACAATCATCTTGTTTAAATTAGGAATCAGTCCTAAGACATATTGATTTTAGCAGGGTTTTGAATACCGGTTCGTATCGGTGTACCAAACTCTACTTGGTATAGTACATATCAGTATATATCATCGGTACGGTAGAGCATACCAATGGTACATCTTAAAATCTTAAAAATATCTTTACCTACCATGTCAGTGCGTACCGATTGGTACATCTCAGTATCGGTCAAAACACTGGTATTGCCCGATAGAGGATGGTCCGTGTACTGGTATCCCCTCGAACCGGTATGTACCGCCCATACCAGGTGGTACACATTGAAATTAAGAACTTTGGATTTTAGTGAGTTGTTGAAGTAAAAAAAAAAAAATGGACAGAGTTTAACGGAGCATGAGAGCTGTGAATTGTCTTTTAGGTTCATGTCGTGAGCAATAACTTGAGACTTAAGGGAAAACATTAATAAGACCATTTATAATGTTTTCCCTTAAGTCTCAAGTTAAGGGAAAGTAGGAATTAATTCTTAACATAGATAGTAGTAAACCTTAAGGAACCATCCATGATGGACTTGAAGGCAAAGCACCCCAGTTGTTTGTCAAATGATATTCTTTGTATTTCTAAATCAAGCAAATCACATGTCTTTATCAAATTTATGCCATTTGTAGATTTCCTTATGTGTGATTGAAAAAAATTTAGGTCACTGACAACCAGCATAAAATTACATCAGATGCTTTGAATGTCATTAGTGCTTATGCCCCTCAAGTTGGATTGGATGATTAAATCAAAAAGAATTTTCAGAAAGCTTAGATGATATCATTCAAGGAAGGCTTATAATTGAAAAAAATTGAATGATCATATAGGGAAAACATATGGTAAATATAAAGAGATACATGAGGGCTTTGGTTATGGGGATAAAAATGAAGATGATGGTATGATTTTGGATTTTGTAATTGTAAATATTTATTTGAAAAAGAGTGATTAATATTTAATTATTTATAGGAGTGGTCACAACTATAGTCAAATAGATCATTTTCTCATTAGAAAGATAGATAAAGTTATTTGTAAGAATTGTAAAGTTATATCTAGTGAAAGTTTGACGAATCAATATAGGTTGATGGTATTCGATATTTACTATAGAAAATGGAAGAAGAAAAATATGTTAAAAAAATTTACTAAGACTAGATGATGAAATTTTAAAGATGATAATATAAACACTTTTAAGAATAAGATGAAAAGGGAGACGACTTGAAACTTAGTTGAGGATAATATTAATATTATTTGGACTATAATAACTAATAAGATTAGGAGCTTAATAAGAAAGATTCTTAGCGAAACTAAAAGTAGAGGGGTAATCTTAAAAGAGAGTTGATGGTGATACGTAGAAGTTCAAAAAATAATTTTTACTTAACGATTATATTATGAAGATTGGTAAAATTATATAAGTAAGAAAATTTTAAAAGATATAAAAAATCTAAAAAAGGCTAAAAAAATGATTAGTATACCAAGATATAAAGCTTATAATATTTTTTATAATAAATTAGGTACTAAAAATAGTGAAAAAGATTTAGTATTAAAGATGTATTAAAGATGAATTAAAGATGAAGATCAAAGATTTAGCACTGAAAAATTTAGTATTAAAGATTTAGATGTATTAAAGATGGAGATCAAAGATTACTTGTTAATAATAATTGAGATTAAAAAAATATGATAAAATTATTTTTTATAAATTATTTAATAAATATTTCACATAGGACTTAGATTTAATAATAAATAATAGTGGTATATTTAATAATCATAGATTTATTAGTAAAATTAGAGCTAATAAAATAAAAGACGTATTGAAAAAATAAAATAAGCTAAGAGTGTAGAACCTGATTATATCCTTATTAAGGTCTAACAAAATTTAGGGGGCAAGGGAGTAGCTTGATTAGCTAGTTTATTTAATAAAATCATGAGATTAAAAAGGATGCCTAATGAATGGAGAAAGAATTTTTTAATATCAATTTATAAAAATAAGAATGATATATAAAATTATTCAAATTATGAAGGAATAAAAATCATGAGCTGTATTATGAAATTTTGGAAAAGAGTCATTAAAATTTTCATAAGGCTTGAAATAAATATCTCTGAAAATTAATTTGATTTTATGTTTGAAAGATCAACCATAAGAGTTATTTATTTATTAAGATAATTAATAAAAAAGTATAGGGAGAAAAAGAAAGATTTGTATATAGTTTTTATTGACTTAGAGAAAGCTTATGATAAGGTTCCTATAGATTTCTTGTTAGTATACTTTAGAAAAGAAAGATATATCTACTAATTATATTGATGTTATTAAAGATATGTATGATAAGTAACCACTATTAGCATAGGATTATACTGAAGATCTGCATTAAGTCTCAACCTTTTCATATTGATAATGGATGAACTTACTAGTCATTTATATAATAGACCTCCCAAGTGTATCTTATTTATTGATGATATTTTATTAGTTGATGAGAGCCTAAGTAGAATTAATTATAAACTTCAGTTATGGAGGTAAGTCTCAGAAACTAAAACTTTTAGATAAGTAGGACTAAAATTGAATATATAAATATAATTATAATAATTTTAGAAATAGACAAGAGAATATAGTTAAATTAGATCGACAAGAAGTCCCTTTCAATAAAAGCCTTAGGTATATAGAATCAATTATTCAACAAAATAGAGAAATCGATGAAGATATTATTTATAAAGTCAAAATAGAATGATTAAAATGAAGAGGGGTATCAAGAGTATTGTGTGATCATCGAATATCTTTGAGATTAAAAAAATATATATATAAGATAGTTGTGAGATCAATAATGCTTTATGGATCTGAGTGTTGGGCAACTAAGAAAAAACATATATAAAAAGTTTGTATTGTTGAAATGAAAATATTACGATGGATACCTAGAGTTACTTGGAAAAATAGAAAAATAAATACATTTATTCATAAACAATTAAGTATCATTTCGATAGAGAATAAGATGAAAGAAAATAGTATGAACATATGTTGAGGAAATATCTAGATGCCGTAGTCAGAATAGGTAAGATAATTAATGCTAGTGGTATGAGGAGAGGTAGAGGAAGACCTATAAAGAGATAAGACCTATTTTTTAATATAATACTAATTGATTTGATAGTAATTTGATATTAATTCTTTTTTAATTATAAAATTGTAAAATATCTTAATTATGTGATTCAGAATCCTCTAGGACTTTCTAAACTTACACTGTAGAACATTTCCATTACAAACAGTGTGATTGTTCATGCAGGTTTCTAGTGAGAAAAATGTGTGCAATACATCATCGTGTTGCATGGTTTACTTACAAATAATATTTACCTTTAATTACAGAGATGGAGGATGTAGTGAAACGAATGCTCAAGCTCATTGATACAGATGCTGACTCCTTTGCCAAGAGGGCAGAGTTGTACTTCAAAAGGAGACCAGAGTTGATAAACTTTGTGGAAGATGCCTACAGGGCTTACAGAGCATTGGCTGAAAGATATGACCACATATCAGGAGAACTACACAAGGCCAACCACACCATAGCAACTGCTTTTCCTGAACAAGTTCAGTATGCCATGCTAGAGGAGGAGGAGGATAGTTTGCCTAAAGCAATTGCCCCGATTGATCCTAGTAAAATTAACAAGCCAACAGTGGAGGGATTGATGAACAAAAGAAGAGAAAATGAATCGTCTATAAGGAGGAAACAGAAGAAGGGTAATGCACCTCAGTTCAATAACGAACAGGCTCAAGAAGAGATAAATAAGCTCCAGAAAGGAATACTGGTTCTGCAGACTGAGAAAGAATTCATCAAGAGCTCATATGAGAGTGGGATAGTCAAGTATTGGGAGATTGAAAAGCAAATAGTGGAGATGCAAGAAAAAGCTTGTGGCTTGCAAGATGAGTTTAATACTAGTGCAGTCATTGGGGACAACGAGGCACACGCCTTGATGACAGAGACAGCTCTTAAATCTTGTGAGGATGCCATAGTTAACTTGCAGGAACAACGAAAGAAATCATTGGAACAAGCAAAAGTAGAGTCTGAAAGAATTAAGATCGCTGGCAAAAAGTTGAAAATTTTCAAAGGTGAGTATTGTCAATCAGAAATGGTAAATGCAGACATGTCTGGTGAAAACACACAGATGGGCTTCACTGCTGAAAAAATGGAGGGAGATGATTATGCTCTAAACAAGGCAAGGCTCGAGTTACACTCCATATGTGAGAAAATTAGGGTTCATTTTGAAATGAATACTGAAAGTTCTGTGTCTGAAATGGCGGAAAAGATTAATGAGCTTGTAAATAAAGTAATTACGTTGGAACTCACTGTTTCATCACAGGCAGTACAAATAAATCAATTGACTTCGGAAAACAATGAACTCGATGAATGTCTTCTGAAATTGGAAGAGGAGAAAAATGTTCTGATCAATGACTCAAATGCATTGTCTAAAAGACTGAAGGAAACTGAAGAGGAGTTAAGCAGAGTTCAGGCAATTGAGAAAATTGTCCAAGACGAAGAAATAGTTTTCCATGAAAACTTGGCTGCAGCATGTTGCAGCATCAAAGGTTTTTCAGATAAGCTGCAGTCTCATGAGCATCCAGAAGATGATTGTATAGTAGAGAAAGAAGTTTCAAAATCTAGCACTGAACCACAGAGAGAGTGTCAGGATAAAAAGGTAAATGAAATCCATGAGATGAAGAAAGGTTTGGAAGAAGAGATTCATACAACTCTGGAACTTGGTCATTTCCTAAAAGATCTTTCCCAGACTGAAGCAGATTCTGGACTCAAGAGTGCTTCAGGAAGGAATGAGGACTTGATAAAAAGAAATGAACTGGTGAAGAAAGTTTCATCACAAGCAGATCTTAGCATTCGTCTAAATAACAATGAACAAATTTTGCCTGACGGAGAAGAGCAAACTCTTAAGTTTCAGCAAATAATTTTAAGTGGTTTAGAAGGTAGAGAAAAGATTCTACTAGCTGAGTACACGTCACTCTTGCAAAATTACAAAGAGACAAAGAGAAGGCTCTCTGAAGAAGTACTGAACAAAAATCAGTATCTTCAAAGGACGATGGCTTTGACAGGGGAACTGAAGAATGCCATTGCAATCAAAGATGAGGAGATACGACTGTTGAGACAATGGCTGGCCTCTCTAAAAATGAGTTCTAGTGTCACGCTAGATGCACCTTCTGTTGAAGGCTTTTGGCATGGTCAACACAAGCTTGAAGGCATATCCAACTCTCCAATGGTCATCGAGAATCCTACTCGAGATCCTGAGATGCCCAAAGATCTAAATGCATCCGCTACCAAACAAGATTCGTGTGTTGAGTATACAGAAATAACAAGTCCCCTTGCACAAGGCACTAATGCAAATTGTATCGATGAGCCAACGAGCATTTCACCCATCGGAGAAAATTTTAGAAGAGATATTGATGCTTTGCTTGATGGAAATTTAGAATTCTGGCTAAGGTTTAGCACATCATTCCATTTCATACAAGACTTCAGAGCGAAGTTCAAAGACCTACAAGCTGATATCAGTAAGCTGAAGGACAACAAGACACTGGAGGGCAATGGTGGTGCTGCTAGTGATCGAGCTGGGGAACCTGAATCAGCACTTTTAACCACAAGACTGAGAGAATTGAAAACTGAACTACAGGTATGGTTGGAACAATCCACACTATTAAGAGCAGAGCTGCATGGTAGGATCTCATCTCTTTGCTACATGCAAGAGAAGATCTCTGGTGCCGTCAACACAGAATTAGAACCTGGAGAAGTGCTGCTCGCTCCTTGTCAAGCTGCAGGGTTTCACGGTGAGGTGATGAACATGAAACAGGAGAACAATAAAGCCGCTAGTGAACTGCAGATGGGAATCGATTACATCAGGAGGCTTCAACTAGAAATCGAGCAGCAGCTGTCCGAACTACGTGAGCCATTTGTACCAAAAAGCAGCCCAACCGATCACTTGGAAAATTCTCCAAAGAGGACCAATGTGCCATTGCGGGTCTTCCTTTTTGGTGCCAAGCCTAAGAAACCATCTTTATTTGCACGCATCCAACCTATGTTTCAGAGACAAAACAGCAAGCTTCGGGCTGGGCAACGGTAAGTCGATGATGGGTGCTTCAAAAATTTTGAGTAACTACAAAATATTAGACTAGTTTTCATTGTATAAATTTGTGGAATTACTTTGAACAGGTCAAAACGGTTTTCTCAGCCTGAGTAGTAGCTCCAACAAAGCAACTTCAATCCCATCATGATGTGGAAGGCCTTCTTTTCTTATTTTTCTCTTCTCTTTTTATATGGATTCCTTCAATTTGTCTCGATTTTATATTGACCCATCTGTGTGCTTTGTCTCATCTTTGTATCTATTCTTTTATTTTAATTTTTTACACTGGTGAAAGTTGTGGGATTGACTTCTATAACCGTGTAATCACGATGCTATTCATTCTTTGAAAAGAAAAAACCCCACCTGCATTTATTATTCAAAGCCTGGATTTTTCTCCCCTTTTACTTCCAGGAGAAGTCAGAAGCTATTCTTTTCTTTCCATGTTGTTATTGTCCATGCTGGGACCAAAAATCCTCGTGTTGAAATGCTCTGTAATGTCATAATATTATCCATAGTAGCATTCACTATTGTATTTCCCAGTTGCAATTGGAATTGATGCATATCAATCAGTCTTGGTTCGATGATTCTGAAAAGATGGCATTAAAGAGATAGTAAAGAAACATGCATACGTTTATAATCTAGTCTTCATGTGCAGTTATGCACGAGAGCTGTAGGTGCAATCGGATGCAATGCATATGTGTATCTCTTCTTTATTTTCCTTTTACAAAGACTGCGTGAAGTGATCAAGTTTGTGTGTTTATGCATCACAACATAACTCTTTTGCTACAGTAACACTTAATCATGTGCTTAAGTTTTAAGATCTTCCGATATATCTTTCTTCCAAATATTATTGGATTAGAGGACGTCGCAACAATTTTTGCATTTATTTTGGAGTTAATGCAAGTCTGCATCATTTTACCATCGGTCCCTTTTGATATATATTCTCTGCGTCGATCAGACGCCGAGTTCACAGAAACACTGAATTGGAAGATCTCGATGGGCACACAAAGATACAAAAAGAAAGATAAAAGCGTGTGGATCGCAAAGGAAGAAAAGAAAGAAGTTTCTGTCGAGCTAAAATATATGATTCATAATAAAAATGAAAATAAAATTCGTTGTAAAATGTGACACTAGAAATAAAAATCTTCTCTCTAAATGTTTATTCTTATTCCTAATTTATTTTCTATTGTATATGTAAATGGCATTCTACGAAAACCCAAACAAAAAAAGAACATTAAAGTTAGGAACCTCAATTTTTTATTTTTAAATTACTTTTTCTTTTTTTTTCTAATATGACTATTATTATTATTATTATTATTATTCTATTTCTCGGTATTCCTTTTTTCAGAATCTATTTTTTCGGTTAAACTCTTTCCCTTTAATAATACGATAAAAATATAATTAATTTTTCGTGGGGTCAAAAGCGCACAGCGATCTTCGCGCCCATTTGTTCTAAAATTATTATTATTATTATTATTATTATTATTATTATTATTATTATTATTATTATTATGAGATATAAATGCATTTCTTAGCGAATCGGAAGACGCACTCAACCGTCCCGAAGTCAACAATTCTGGAGGTACCAGCTAGAATCACGCGTCGCTTGACCGCGTCCATAACACGTTTACACGTGGACGCAGATATCTGGGACCCATCGTTAACCCGATGGCCGGTACGTTTGGGGTCTCCTCTCGAGGTATCTAAAGAAAAACTAAAAAAGCGGGACGAAGAATTATAAATGAGGGCGGAGAGATTCCCCGTTCTCGATCTCGTCTCAAGCTCTCGATCTCTTCGCCCTCAACTCTCGGTGAGACGCTTCCTCCTCCTCTTCCGTTTTCTTTGGATTGCGCTCGTGATCTATCGGAAGTATTCTCTATCATCGGATTGTACGTCGTGGTCTTCGATCTGCATGCGGCCATGTTTTTTCTTGATTTCTTTTGGGGTTGTGTGACTGGTTTTCATGCACGAAATGAGGAGTTTGGGGATCTTGGTGTGAGATATGTTGGTAATCCCTGGTTCTGTTCTTCGTCTATCAATTTCTTGAACCTTGTGATGGGTGAGACGGGTTGGTTTATGGTTAAGGTGGCGATGAGCGCGTTTAATTTCCTTTCTTCCTCCCTTTGTCTGTGTCTGTATCGGTGCTGAGATGCTAACCCTTTTTTCCTCCTTTCTCTCGGTGGAGAAGGTGAGGAAACGGGGAATTGGCAAAATTCTTGGATGAAAGACTTTAGCAATTCGGATCGATGACTGCGAGTAGAATTAAGATTGTGGAATATGGTTGATGGGGATCTGAGATGAAAGAGGGAATGGACACAATCCTTGTATGAAATACTTTGTGATTCAGCTCGCTGATTATGAATTTCGTTAGGTTGTAGAATATAGTTGGAACTTAGATGTGTATTCCGTGAGGATATGCTCAGTCACATGAGATCTATGAGAGAATTCTCAATTGTACACACCTTAAAATATTATTTTCTTCAATACATGTATCGGAAGCAAGGACGGGACCAGCTCCTTTGATTTCAATGTTAATATATATATGATGTTAGGAGAAGTATGAAGTTCTCTTTCTTTCCTTGTTTCCTTCTTTTTCCTCAATCTTTTTTGGGGTTTTGTGATTGGTTTTCATGCAAGAAATGAGAGAGTTTTGGGATCTTGGAGTGAAACATCTTGATAAATTTAGCAAATAATTGTAAAGGGTGAATCCCCAGGTTTTCTTCTTGGTCTATCAATTTGTTGAATCATCATATTAGGGATTTGTGATGGTTGGGATTGGTTGGTTTGTGTTCAAAGTGGTGTAGGCATGTGTAATTTCTTTTCTTCCTCCCTCTATAACCCTTTTTTTCCTCCTTCAAAAGCGATTTTGAGAGGCTAGTTGACATGAAAGAGGGAATGGGCACAATCCTTGGATGAAAAACTTACTAAGTGATTCAGCTCGATGACTATGAATATGATTAAGATTATAGAATATAATTTTCGGGGATCTGAATGTGTATTCCATAAAGATATACTTTCTGTTGCATGAGATTGCTTAGGGAATTCTCATTTGTTCGTAAGTTAAAGAGTTTTTTTCTTCAATATCTGCATTCAAAACAGGGATAGAGTAATTCTTTTTGGCGATGCTTACTTTCTGTGATTTCAATGTTAGCATATGACGTTTAGGAGAACTGCAAAGGTTTCTTTCTTTCCTAGTTACCTTTTCAAAGTTCCTGGTCTATACATCAAGGTTAGGTATAAGCAAATAATGGTTGAAATAGGACTAAGGTGGCGGGTAATTGTCTGGATAAGACGAGTAAGCCTTAGTTTTGTTCCATGTTTTGCGGATCAACAGAATGGCAGTATGGCCCTTGGATAATGGATTAGATGACAAGTGGTGGTTATCATTTTTGGAGGCGTAGTCATAGATTAATGATGCTGTAGGAGTGCTTATGATCTTTTGTAACTTCTGTGTTACTGCTTTAACCGTTCTCTGCCATATGGCTGTTGTTTTGTACTCACTACCTTTTGCTTAAATAGATGGGTCTAGTGCTGAATTTCTCCCAGAAAGGGGATCTGGGATTGTGTTTGATTATTTTTTATAGTAATCAGAAAGACAAAATTCCTGTTTAACTAGGAAAACCTTTTGGAGTGAGAGGAAACCATGTTTTAGAACCATAAATCCATCACCCAATATAACCACATAGCAGCCAAGGAATCTAAGACTAGTGGAAGCCCTCAGTTAAATAAATGTCAGTCTAGAATATTTCCAGAAGGGAAAGTATCACTGAAACAATAAAGCCTATTTAGGTGATTGACTTCCTTAGTTAGGCAAAAATAAGTTTGAAATAAGAATTCATCTGATAAATCTCTGGTTTCGGTATTAAAATTACTCTAATAATTCATGTTAATATGTCAGCACTTTTTCTCTTTCTTTTAGTTTGATATTTTCATATGATGATACTTGGTAATGAATTAAGCAGAGAAGCATGAACATTTTTATAAATCAACAACAAATAATGAGCAGTCAAACTGAAACCATGTAGCTAGAGATTAGTCTCCAGTGACTAAGTTGTAGATATTATGAGTGCTCAGTAGCTAAGCTATTCTCACCCTCATGTTCTGTCCAGAAGGCATGGATATTGTACTTGTTCGACATGATTTGTGTAGATAGTTCAATAAATTTCTGGTTATATTTATTTACATATTTTTACATCAGTTATGGAGAAGTTGAATGACTAAGATAGGGATTAAATAAAAGAAAATCAAGCATGATCTATATGCTCTGCAATTGGGCTTCAGCTGAGGTAGTTAAACTTATAAAAACAACAAGAAGAACATTTGATCTTGTTATGTGGTAAATCCTGGATGTTGTACATGCACTCTTGCTGATAGTACTATACTGTTTCACATGACTTGTCCCTTACCATGTTGCAAAGAGTTATAAAAATTGGTTTGAGTTTTTTTTTTTTTTTTTTGTCTGACCGATATATGTTTTATGTCTCTTGTTTTCCTCTAAATGCTCTTGGCGATGACAGAAAATTTAAAGCTGTATAGATGTTAAATAAAGGACTAGGAAGAGAAAATAAGATAAAAATATGAATTAATTGTTTAAGATGGCTTGACTTGGCTTTCATTGTAAATTCCAATGCATGCAATCTTAAATTAGAGAGCGTCTGCTTCAAGACCAGAATGGTGAGGAACCATTTTTAAGGTAGGGATTTGACTTTAAGGCTAGAGATCTCATCCTTATAGAACACTCTTTGGCTTTGTTAAGGTACAAGGCTGTGGAATTGTTTCTGGTTTGGAGTTTTTGTAAAAAACTTGACATTGATCTATATTTTACATGTGTTGGAGTGTCATTGAGGATTATACCTGATTGGTGATCCTGGTGGAGCTCTGTGTGGTCAACTTAGGTTTGATCTAAGCTGGCTATCATCGTTGGTAGTGTAGCTATGATTCTACTTGTAATCTATATTTCACCCAAATTGTTCACTTGAGAATTAGTGGTGGTTCTTGAGTTGTCCCTAAGCTTGATAAATTCAGATTCCTTAAAAAATCTTCTGATTGTTTTGGAAGATGCTTGTAAATGGTGTTTCTCACAGCTCTATTGGTTGTATTGAGCCAGTTTTGGCAATGACAATGGTCATGTCAACTATTAGAGTGGAACATCTGTTGGCTCAGGTACTCAATCACATAGATACACCATTTTCATCTTTTTCCCATAAGGGAACTAGGCTTGTTTGGGGACACGGAAATGTTGTTGGGATTTCTTTATTTAATTGGTGGAGAAAATAGTTGAAATAAAAAAGATGCGTGAATGGGATGATGAATGTTCCAGCTTAGAGAAAATTTAAAGAAATGACCTATATGAAATTATACCAAGTAAATAATTATTACTAATAATAAGAAACCATGTGAAATTCAAACATTATTCGAGTAAACTGTACTTTATTACCACCTTGTGTTATGACATCCCCATTGAAGTGAAATTTTTGGGATATGGCTATGGCAATATTTTTGCTGTTGCACTTGTGTCATGGCAGAGTAGGGTGAGACATAGGGCATAGGAAAATATTTATTGATGGCAAAATCTCATTGTTAATTACATGCTGGATGGTGAATAGAATTTCAAAATTAAAGGGGTGGCCAGATCATTACGCTCTCACCATTGAGGGGTCTGAAAGGGGACAGTGCACCAGTAGAAGACCAAATTGCTAGGTGGAGATGCGACATGTTACTTGATATCAATTTGGTATCTTGTTCAATTTACTGCAGGAACTGTGCATGTCATTGCACCCGATGGACAGATAATGTTCTAGGAAAATGAATCCTTCACAATTGCAGGTGGATTTTTATTTAGTATATATCATTGCATCAAACTGTCCAACCTTTTTTTTTTTTTTTCACTTTTCCATATCATCAGCCATTTCAAAAAAGAAAATGGGAGGTGGAAAGGACAAGCATGATAAAGACGGCAGCGACAAAGGATTACATGGACATGGACATGGACATGGACATTCTGGATATTATCCTCCAGCAGGGTACCCTCCCGCACCTGGGGCATATCCACCACAAGCTTATCCCCCAGCACCTGGGGCATATCCACAACAAGGGTACCCTCCACAGGGATACCCTCCACAGGGATACCCTCCTGCTGCATACCCACCAGCAGGATATCCTGGTTCATCTGCTCCCCCACATCAAGGTATGGATCATCACCAAAAATGTTAAGCTATGCTCCGTTCAGTATTCATCGTTAATTGATATAAGCTCAAAGGTACCCATGATAATCATTTTACTTGCTGATCCTTGTACAATAACTGGATCTTTGACCTGCTGTTTTAAAAAGCAATTGACTAGAGGAAAACTGGTGTCATGTTCTTGTCGCATATGTTGCTTTTACTTGTTAATGGCGTCCATCAAAGCTTTTTTTTTTTTTTTTAACATAACTAAATTTCAATTGGTATATTTCCTGTTGGTTTCTTTTCATGTTTTGGAATTTGATACTATAAAGCAAATTCTCCTCGTGAACAAGTGAATGTCACTGATGAATTTTAGATTACACGCCAAGTAGTACGGCCTTTGTTGTATCCAGCTTAGTTTGTCGAGAACAGTATGAGTAATGATGTTCTGTTTATTCTCTTGTCCATCAACTACTGACAGGGCATGGATCTCATATGGGGGTAATGTTAGCTGGTGGTGCCGCAGCCGCTGCAGCTGCTTACGGGGTGCACCATATGGCCCATGGTTCCCATCAGGCTGGCCATGGGGCCTATGCTGGGCATATGCCTGGCCACCATGGCAAGTTCAAGCACCATGGCAAGTTCAAACATGGGAAGTTCGGGAAGCACAAGCATGGCAAGCATGGGGGAAAGTTCAAGAAGTGGAAGTGATTGTGTGTGTTCTCTCAGCTGAGCCCGACTCCGGTAACGAAGCTCTCTTATCTAGTTTCGTTCACTCTGCAGTGTGACTATTTCCGATGACGGACTTGAACATCTTTCAGTAATGATCTATCTGTCACAACATTTGGCTTCTGGTTGAATAATAGAGCTTCTAAGATTATATTTGGCATATTTCACCTTATGTACGCTATAAGTTCTTTTTGTGATCTCCCAAATGTGGATGCATCTTACATTATTTAAAACTGTATACGTTACAGTTTAAATAGGTTTGTTTTTCCCCCACATTTTTTACATAATAATTAGCCAGACTGCTTCAGAAGAAACGCTGATAACACTCGTGTTTGTTTGAATTACAAATTCGAAAATCAATTGAAGAAAAAAGTGGAGGTGATCGCTGTTGTAATTTAGACTCTGTACACACAACTCGGTCTTCGAGTGAAGTTTGACAAATTAGGTAAAGAATGAAAGTGGGAGGGTGGGGGTGAGTTCAATTACGACCCGAGTAAGTAGGCCATTATATTATTATGTACATCCGACTAACCCCTGCCCTATCCGATCGAATCTAATTAATTTGCCGTTAATGAAAATCTTGCATCTCGCAAAGCCTGTGACTCTGAAAGGTGTTTCAGATCCCCATTTGCCTCCTTGGAAGCAGACACTGCTTCCCAGAATGATTTCAGCAGTTGTTCGAATGATGGCGTCCTCAGCTCCTCGATGGATTTGATGCTTGGAAGATTGATAGACCGCTTCTTTGGAGTGGAACAAGATGGTGTGTCAACCTGGTCAGGTAACCAAAACCAGCCAACAAACAGTGGGTCAGAAGAAGGAACATCATATATATGACGGTGGCAGTTGATGTTTTGCAGCCGATGTCGATGCAACCTACCGTGTATTCCTCTTCGAAGCACTTTCCTGAGTGTTGTGTGATTTCCACCATCTTGTGGTAGTGTCTACTCCTCAGTTCTCTTAGCTCCCCACAGCACGGGATGAGGAGCATGCGCTTAATGTTTGCACATGCATCATGGTCGAGTTTTAAGGAACCTGGAAAATAATATGCATTAGTAAAATATTAACCAAAACGGTGAAGGCAACAATATGGAATAACAAATAATACATTCGATCGATGAATGGAGATCTTTCTTTGCACTGTCTATGTCTTCCAGAGTCGTAGAGGAAGTAGAGGACAAGTTGTCACGGAGTAGTTGGTTGGCTTCCATTCCTCTCCTGCAACAATCCATAATGTACATGCCATAGTTTTCCTAAACGTCATTGCTGAGATCAAAATTCACTGTTAAGTTCAAAGAAATGTTTCACGTAAATTACCTGACTATTGAATCCACTGATGCCACATTCCCTTTATCAAGATCTATCAAGCAACTTTGAGCCACTCCCCATTGTTGCAAGCCCTCTTTTGCCATTTCCATGCTATAATCATCGTAGATAAATATCACACTTCAAAAAAAAAATGATTTGGCAGTTCATTGCTGTAACAACACTGCCATGATGATTTTCTATTCTTACCAACTTTTAAGACCTTCATCTAGGCTAAGCTTGCCACTTTCGATGGTCGCAATATCCTCAAGATAGTGATATTCAGTTTTTTCCACGTAATTTTTCCATTGTTCTTTCATAGAAGAGGTAAAATTGTGACGGCTTGACATTTCGTTTTCAAGATTATTTGTCCTCTCAGCAGCAGTTCCTCGAAGACTACTGACTGCCGCTTGCACCTGAACAAGAAGCTCGGATGTGGACTCATTTTAACAGAAAGTTAACAGAAAGTACACTACGAAGCTTCTAAAGAAGTACAAAGTTTGCAAGTTGAATGTTCAGAGAGACCAACAAACCTACACTAACATCCTCTGAGCAACTTTCATACTCTGATGATGCAAGCTCACAACATAACTCCTTCACATCTTTAACTAAAAGAATAAATGTGAAATTGACTGGCATTTGTTAGCGACTTTATCATAGTTTAAAGAAAGACCCTGAAATGATTAACATTGGCATATACCTAATCATGCTTTTCAATCTTTAAGTTGGAGATCTAATCCACTCAAGACATCCTATTATCAATCATCTACCAAGAACAAGTAGTTGAGTATTAATTTCCCTCAAAAGCCAACTACGGCCTGCTTAAACCTGGAATCTTTCCATGGCTTAACTGAACCTAAAGCAAAGATATCATACATAACTAGAATTACCTGATAACGAAGCTAATGTGGTACTAGAAAGTCGATGGTGTCTATGGGTTACAGTTCACACTGTTGCCATCGGCCACAAGTAACATCGATGGGATCAAAAACGTCCACAAGCTTTTCCTAACATGTATAAGATTTGCAAAGCAAAATAGACAGCAGAAAGCATCAACATTCTTGATGAAATAAAGTGTTCCATACCAGCTTTTTCTTCCGGGTGCTCGAGCTGGCAAGCATCTCCACTACTTTTTCAAGTAGTTGTTTTTCTTCATTAGCAGCACACTCCTGCAGGAATAATAAAAAATATGAATAACAAGAGAATTATGGTTCCTCTGGACAGACCAATAGTGAAAAATATGGAATGAAAAATGCCTCAAATTTCTTCTCAAGCTCATGGAGTCGTTTGTCTTGTACAGTTTGTGATTCTTCCAGAATCTTGGTTAGCGTTGATGCATGAACATCGAGAGTATGGAAAAAGTTTGAAGTTATTTTTGAAATAGACCTTGTTGCTTGGACAGTCCTGAGATGTCCCTTTTTTTCCAATGAAGAAAAATTCAGTTGTGTCAAATTCCAAGAATGATGCGCATTCTTGCAGCCTTCTTAAAGGGCATAGCAACTTACCTCACGCTGCTGTTGTGCAAATGCTAATAACTTATCCTCTTGTTTAGAAAGGCTCACTTGAAGTTCATTAAGTAACTGATGAGCCTCCAAGGCTATTCCTTTAAACCACTGAATAGATAGAAAAGAATAACTGAAAAATTGGAATATACTTGAAAAAACAAGTTCACATATAAAATATAAAATTTTAAAAGAAGTTCACAACGAGTAAGTTCTTACATCCTTAAGCGTTGAAGAATGCAATAGCACTAGTGAATTTAATCTCTCAAATGTAGACTGAGAATTTTTGTCAAGTTCGCCAACTAAATCATCCAAAGCTCTGATTCCAGAACCATACATGGCCTTAAGTCTTTCAACATGCCCTCTGATCTCTTTGGTGGCCTGAATCCCAGAAAAATTCGGTTAAAAGAATGAGCTTAACTTTCTCGCATAAAGTAGCACCAGATTAGATAAAACAGAAAGAATGAATACACCTCAGTCTTTTTCGAGACAAATAAATGCATGTCTTCTTCCACTTCTTTCAGTTGGGTCTCTTGTTGCATCACAGAAGCTGAGACAGTCTTATGCATAATTTCCAGCTGCTGAGTCAATTGAGATCGGAACTTCTGGACAAGTATCCTATTTCCATCTTCTATCTTATCTTTACGTTCTGCAACCCAATTGCAAAGATGATGATATAAATAAACAGAATTATCTTTTGCAGTCCAAGAAGAGGCGACTTCTAAAAAGAAACAAAGCAGCAGTACAAACCTATTTTAGAAAACAAGCCAGATAAATCTGCAGTTGCATTTTCTAGCTCTGACCGAAGCTTGTATGCATGCTCAACAAGTACCTTTTCTGTTGGAATGTATACATTCAAAGTTATTTGCTTCTGCCCTAAACGTTCTCAGACCAGAAAAATATGTAATAGGTGGATAATCCACAAATTGTGAATAATGTCAAATCAATTGTTGACGGTAATGACAAATAAATGAAACCAAGTTATACAAATAGCACATTAAGTTCTCCTTAGATTTATGAGCAAGCAAAGACATTGATCTTTACAGACAAAAAGAGAGAATCCTAGAATGAATGGCCCACCATTCAGGAGGAAATATAACTGACTACATTTTTCTCACCTGATTTGAGGAGATTAAATATCAAAAAATCCTTTTCTTTTATCTTTATATTTGCCTGTTTATATCTTTCTTCTAGGTCCAGCAATGCATGCTCAGTGTCCCCCAGTTTTTCCTGCAATGAGTTCACAAAACAAATAGAAAATTAAAAGAAGACGATCAGCATCTTGAAAGAAATTTAAGTCATCTAATGCAAAAATCAGAAATTTTCTTACTGCAGTTTTCTTGAGTTTCTCACTTAGCTCTGCACTTAGCAGTTGTTGAGAATTATAAAGCTCTTGAAGCCCAATTAGTTGCTGCTTAAAGCATATTACACCAGATTAGATCTCTATAGAGAAACTACTTGACAAGGTAACACATTACAAGATACAATAAGAAACCTTATCCTTTGAATCCAAATCAAGTTCCAAACGCTCTATTTTCTCAGTCATGGCCTGGAAGGCGAACAATTGAATATTTTTTTTAGAGCACAAAAATCGATCAAAGACTCTGCAATCTTGTAAAGGCATGATAATAATGAATTTTCTCAGAAAAAGAATATAGATGATCAGATAACATTTGCAATCCAACCTTCTTCTCAGCTTCTTCAATCAAGAAGCGATCCCGTGGAATATAAATGCCATGCTTCTCTCTTGCAGCAAATACCTCTGAAGGACGATAGAAAGGACGGAAACTTAACCGAAAAATAGTCAAAGCAATATCTATTTGTTGGTACTCCATACACTGAAAAGTGTTCTTAGGTGAAAAATACCATGATGTTGACACTTTCTCATACTCGAGAGATTCAGTTAAATCATCCCCAAATAAGAAGCAGCATAAAATTTATAATACTTCTTCATTTTTTTCAATTGAATTGGACATATACAACAATTGTAGATGTGGGGCCCACATTCTATAAACAACTAAGACTCTTTTAACATAAAATGAAAAGAAAAGACACCTGAAACTGGAAGAAAAAAAAATCAATTAGGAAAAAGAAAAACCTTGCTTAAGACGATCGATTTCTGCACATAAATCCTTGATCATGGCAGATTTCAACATCTTTTGATTAACCTGTACGGCAGCAAAATGGCATGTATTCACTTAGTCCCTATGAATTTCATAAGATAATCAACAAGAAACTAAAGATTACGGTAACCTCAGGCTTATTCTTTATATTTTTTGCGCGGTGTGCATAATCCAAGGTGCTCAGGGTCTCTTCCAAACAGTAGATGGAAGGTGATATGGTGGCAATAATGCAGGTTTTTGTCTTGCCTCCCAGAGAATCTCTTAGTAATCTTGTCAGTTTGCTGTCTCTGAAAACAAACAATACAGTGATTCACTAGTATGTGACGGATAAGGTAAATCAAATCAGGTGAAATTAATCTGGACCACCTGTATGGAATATGGCCAGAGTGCTCGACGAGAGCATTAATTACACGGCCAAGAGTTAGCAAACTTTTGTTGATCTCTCCTGCCTCCCTTGCTCTACCCTGCAGCAGCACGTGTTTTGACAGTCATACCCAGAAGCAGCAAGCATTTCCACAGTCATCGAATCATGCACATGGAAAGATTTTCAGAAAAGGAAACTTCTGAAGGGAAAAAAAAGGAATTGCTGCAGTTCACCCTAAGATAGTAGCCTCATATAGTGACACAAATGTTTCTTTCTTTTACTTTGGGAGGGGTGAGGACGCTGAGAAGCAGAGGGTTGTAAGTGCCTGAAATGTGAAATACTTTACTCACATCTCTTGCACCAGATCGGGAAATGTTCTCAGAGCCAGCAAGATCCACGAGATTAAGCTTCCCACATTTGATCATCTCTTCCCCCTCAGGGGTGCATTCCTTGATGTGAATTGTGATAGAGAATATTGAGTGAGATCGACTGCTTTGCTTGTTGAGTAGAGTCTCTGCAGTGCGCCTCTTTGTTGACCCTTTATCCAAAATTTTGTAGATTTCACTGGCGGTGTAAACGACCTCTTCTTCTAGCCCTCTCACGAAAACACCTCCTTTCCCATCTTCCATTAGAGCTATTGGCTTCTTGGACTTGTCGTCAGACAATTTTGATTCATCTTGGGCCAAAAGATCTGTTATCTCCTCATTGTACAGTTCAAGAAATGTGACTTTCATGCTGTATTCAGCACACTGTGCCTCCAGTGTGTCAAAGATTTGCCTCACTGCTCTGGGGATGACTCCGGCATCACTTGCGAAGTCTCCATTCTACGACAGTGCCAAAAGCTGACTAAGAAACCAGAGTTGAAGGAAGGTGGACCTCCTGGTCTAATCAACATTGGAGAAGAGAAATCACCTTGGCCTTTCGTCCTCCTTCCATGGTGTAAGTTTTACCCGTGCCGGTTTGGCCATAGGCAAAAATCGTACAATTGTAGCCCTCAAGGACCTCATGCACGATTGGAGAAATAGCTTGATCAAACAGATCCTTTTGCTTGGATGTCGGGCCGAACACCTACACTTAATCATCAAGCCGACAGACACTTTACCACTCACAGGTGACAGAAGGAAAGGAGTGTCGCTGAAATAACTCGGAGAGGACCTTATCAAACATGAAGGTTCTGTCGATTTGCTTGTTAGCAATGTTCTGAACGGCTGAAACTTCTCTCCGGTGCTCATTGCAGGATATCACAACCGGCGTGTTCATCCTCATCTCCTCCTCGCTCAAGGGTCTGCACAACGACCAAAATCAACCAAGCAGAAGATCAGAGGACCAAATTTCGCAATTCAATAGAAATCAAATCTTTGTCTACCTGCATCTGAGTAGGACTTGAACATTGACTCCCTTGTCCCTGTCAAACTTGCTGCTGGGGTTCCCGTTCCCCTCGAGTGACCGGAGATCTCTCCCCGTCTTCTCTGTCGACCTGGGGGTCTGGGATGGCGACACCGGAATCATCCCTTTCCTCTGTGAGCTATCCATTCGCCCACAACCCGCTACATCCAAAGCAGAAAATTCTTGATACTAAGCATTAATTCCCGAAACGAGAAAACCGCAGTTCTTGATCCTTATTCTCTACGTTGTTTCGATCAACCAACAAAGAACATGCTCTTTTCCTTTTTATGGAAAGATCCCCGAATCGATCATCCGAAATCCATCAAGAAGCTCTAAGAAAACGCTTTTGAGGTTTCATTTTTTAGAACAAGAAAACCCATTTTCACTTCGAGAAGCCAAAAATTCGAGCAAGAAACCCAAGAATCATCACAGAATGCAAGCACGAGGAGGAGGGAATAGTAAAGAACACCTCGAGGCCGGGATGAGCGTTCAAGGGGCGGCAAGAAATGTCGAAGGAACAGCAAGCGGCGACGAGGACAAGGAAGGAGAGACCGAGAGGCTAGAGCCTCCCCGTCGTTTCTTTGTCCTCGTCTCTTCTTTGATCAGGTACGGATTATTGTAGGTTGTGTACCGTAACGCTATCGATCTAATTAGCGAGAGAGAGATAAGGGAAGGGGAGAAGAGAAGCGAGGAAGGCGAGAGCAGTGGAGGGGGAGGAAGAAGAAGCGTGCCGTCGGTACTTGTACTGTTCCATAGATCTGTCGGAGGAAACCGTTCTTTGACGGCGTCAAGAACTGTTGTCCGACCTTGGGGTTGGACCATATACGACTGCACATGGTGCATAGAAAGATAACGGTGTTAC
Source organism: Musa schizocarpa (assembly GCA_900464855.2). Taxonomy (NCBI): domain Eukaryota; kingdom Viridiplantae; phylum Streptophyta; class Magnoliopsida; order Zingiberales; family Musaceae; genus Musa; species Musa schizocarpa. The sequence goes on from LS990920.1 coordinate 12,596,634, forward strand.
AACACTGTTATCCATAATGCTATCAAAACTAAGCCGGTTCAGCTCACGCTCCAGGTAGTTAATCCAACAAACCTATTCAACCACATATTTAATATATATATATATATATCTTATTTTTTTTAATTGTTGGAAATTAAAGGATTAAAAGCTCTCTAGGCAAATGGGTATTGCGAAACCGGTTTGATTCACACAAAACCGATTAATTGAATATGGTTCGACGGGACGTGGACCGATCGGTCCGGTCTAATGCAGATGCTTATTGGGTCGGATCCATTTAGAACCGGGTCAAAAGGACTTGAGGATCCGTTTCACGCGCCAAAACATAGACGAGCGGCGCGTCCCCTCGCCTTATTATTGCATCTCGTGATGCATGTGAAGCGTTCGACGAAAAGCATCTCTTGATCGGGGAGGAGATGGCGATGCACACGTCCCGTCATCACGAGCTAATTGTCGTGCAAAATGCGCATTGCAAGACGCTTTTTTTTAGTCCGCGGCTCACTGTGCTGTGATTCCAAAAGGTGGTAAATGATCTTTTGAAATCGTATATACACGAACTCGATTCTCAAGCTTTCGATCGTGTCTCATCACTCCATGAATGCGGCGATAAGATCTGCAGTCGCACGAAGAAAAGCATCCGAGGACCGGTTAATTGCATGGAGCTTCTCGGTTCAGGCGAGCAGAGTCCTCTGTGAGGTCAACCAATCACCTGAGCAGAGTCCTCTGCTGGTGTGCCACGGTGAGTCATCATGGCAAAACTGATACTGCTGACAGTGAGCAGATCGGTGGTATAACTTCTTCACTGAGCCAAGCAGTTCATCGCCTGAAGCCTGTTACGGACGGGGACTTCAATTCGGTAGCAGCTTTGCAGTGAGGCAATGAAGGAAGACCATGAACCGCACCAAATTGGTCGTGACAGAACATTCTACCCAATCCTCGACGTCTGCAGCTTCTCTGTTCAGGGAAGAGAGGGAGGTGATGTCACGTGAAGGAGGAGGGGGGCCACTGGGACCTTCCTTGTCACGTGCGGTCGGGCAACAGCCGCAAGTGTCACTCGAAGCTTTTTGGCTTTTCTTCATTTAGGTGGGGGGAAATAAATGAATGCCCGATGAGAAATCAGTATGCATTTAGGATGTCGAAGTCGACAGAGTTCGTCACAGCGCGATCAGTTCAGCTATCATGTCATCATCAAATTAAAACCAAAGATTTTTTGATGTGTCTATTCCCCTTGTTTAATCATATTTCTACCATAATCTGCATTGGATTTTGCATGGATATTATTATTGCTTTTATAGATATTGTTGTATGCGGAGTCGTGTACAACCACCATAAGAACACCAAAATGGCAATCATACATCCTCTGCCACACACTTCCGTATCAATCGTGCGATGCTATATGAATGCAGTACTGCAGGCATGTGCATGCATGTGATCCCTGTGGTCCATCCATGCAACGCATCGATCCTGGTTTAATGGCTGAGATTTAAAGCCGAGGATATCATCGAGACGGTGGGATTGCAATTCGTGCATGATCTCCGTATAATAATGTGAGAAATCATATAGTAATTAAGTATGAATTGGATCACTAATTTATGATGCTCGATGGACCGGTGGTCAACTTCAAAAATATACTCTCGATCACTAATAAGGTAGGAGTGGACAGGTGAGGAGATCGATATCGGGGAGCCGTCGGCTTTCTTGATCAAAACGGGCACCAGCCACGGGGATGAGAAGAGCGGTCTCACTTCTTGGTGGACGGTCGGGGTGCAATGGGAAGCAAAGGTTTCCTGAATGGTGAGCAGGCGAAGATAGATGGATGAGCCTGACACTGTTGAAGTAAGGTGGGATGGCGCGGAACGGAAGGGTGGGTGGGTGATCGCGTGCATGTCGAGAAATAATTGACATGAGTCGTCGTTGGTAACTTCACGAATTCGACACTATTAGAGATGGAAATAAAATGAAGGACACACAGCAAATCCGTTGTAGTCTAGTTGGTTAGGATACTCGGCTCTCACCCGAGAGACCCGGGTTCGAGTCCCGGCAACGGAATTCTATTTTCTTTTAATTAGTAATGGGTCCCATGAACAAGCAAAACACCTGTTTCTGTGGGGCCCGTAGGCAGTCGTAACACTTGACTTGGCTTTGGCTTACACGCTTCGAACTGCCTACGCAACATCGAAGAAGAGTGTGGAAGAGTCACTGTTACACCAATTCTCATGTTTTCTATTTCCTAATTTAAAGTCTTATAAAAAGTGATTATCGAGTGATCAAGTCACCTGTTTTTGTTTGCGTGTGTTATTTAGAGAGAAGCGTAGAGGGTGATGGTTGACCCAACTCGGTGGTCCGTAAGTCAAACCATGGGACTAATACAAAAGCTAGAAAATGATGTTATGCTTGATCTTTGAATGAAAAGCAAGTAGCTTGTCGGCACAAAAGCCGTTGTTGACAGATGACATTTAAACTCACACCATCGATGGGTTCATATTCTGAATACAACTTTCAAATGCTGTCTTGTCAAATGATATCTAGCAAATGGAACTATATGATCTACCAATCCTATTGAGTACAATAACTGCTATCGTAAATTGATTGCCTGACGACAACAAGAATCAGCAACTAACTCAGTTACCAGTCTAAATGATCACCCAAACCCAAGAAGGATGATGCAAATATAAAGATAAAACTATCCGATTGATTGCAGATGTATACATTGATACTTATATGCAAGATCTGACAAAAAGGTGCACCACCAAACTCAAGTTCTTCCAGGTTGCTCACAAAATTGAGCTGATTACATTCTGGCAGAGGGATGAGGTCACAGTGGTTCCAGATTTTATACATGAAGCAAAATAATACATGACAAAACCTTATGGCTGGATATATTGGGTGTCATGAAAAGTTCCACCTAGAAACTAATTTATGGAAACAATCTGTACATATCTATTTTCCATCAGAACTATTTTAGAGGTACCTGGTTGATGTAAAAGGGTCCCTTAAAAAGTGATAGGAAGCATATCATCATACAATTATAAGAGTAGAAGTGAATACAAATCTCCTCTCGGGCACTGCATATTGCTTAGTGCACATAAGCTCCACCAAGCTGCGAAAGATGAACAAACCCGATGGACAGAACAGGTCTTCAAGCTTCTTGAGTTCTTCAGCTGGCCTGGCAATGCTGCTTCTTTGGCACCTCTGTTCAATAATTATGTCTCTACCTCATTCGATCTGATTTTTTCCGATGCTCAGCAAAACTCCAGCACCGAGGGTTACGGCAACAAAACCCAAGGACACCTCAGTTGGTACATGATAACCTGGAGGATGCATATCAAAGCAGAAATCACTTGTACGATGGACGTAGGCAAGATGTATAATGCATGTCATCAACAGAGTGCTCTCTAAATATATCTGAAAGGAAAAACTATATAGATAAGATGCCAAATTGTTGAGGTCATCACTTACCAAATAAGTCAAATAGCATCTTCGTTCCTATGAAGCCCAAAACAAAACCAATAGCAGGCTGCAAAGTGGGTTTTGCTCAATTGAGTTCCAAATTGTTTGCTTGCGCAACAAGGAGTTGAAAAGAAAATGATAATTGAACATCAAGGATATGAAAAATCAGTCAAAAAAAATGCATCACCAACCAATTGATACAATCTACATGCATGGACACAAACTTTAAATCTAGTGAGTGAAAAATATGCCTGTCTTTACAAATCACCTACTGATCTGCAGCTACATGTAAAACTGACTGAGAAACTCAGAAAAATAGCATTTAGACAAAAGTTGTATATTCTGTAATGTGTGTGTATATATGTATATATGTATGTATATATATATATATATATGTATGTATATATATATATATGTATGTATATATATATATATATATGTATGTATGTATGTATATATATATGTGTATATGTATATCTAATTATATATATATATATATATATATATATATATATGTATGTATGTATGTATATATATATATGTGTATATGTATATCTAATTTTATATATATATATATATATATATATATATATATATATATATATATATATGAATTTTTCCAATAGTACCACAAGCGAATTGTATTGGTTTTACAATGTGCTATCATTTTGAAAACCTTTCTCCATGTTTTACAAATCACCTACTGATCAACTGCTGCAAGTAAAACTAACTGAGAAACTCAGGAAAAATAGCACTGAGACAAAAGCTGTATATTATCTAATGTGTGTGTGTGTGTACATACATGAATTTTTCCAAAAGCAGCAACAGTGAATTGTATTTGTTTTACCAAGTGCTATCATTTTGAACACCTTTCTCCATGTATATTTTATAAGGTTGGTGTAACATATTCAGTGTCATCTAGTCAAGTGATTAAAAAAAACCACTAAAGGCCTCAACAAGCAGCTGGAAACAGATTAATCAATGTAAAAGAAAGCTATCCACATAAAAGGTAAAAACTCTGGTAATAGAGCACTGTAAGTTGATTGGAAAAGGATAAGGTGCTTGACAAGCAAGACACACAAAGTAACTCTTGCTAAATAAACCATTGAATTCGAAACACTATTTTTGCCACTTGTACTTGACATATTTCTGAAGCCAATCATACAACTCCATAACCATGCTAATACAAGTTTCTTGGGAAAAAAAAAACTTCTTGGTAAATAAGCACAACTGACGAAGCAAACAAGGTTCAACTAAAACAACACAACAACTAGTAGTCCCAAGTATTTGGAATCAGCTGCATGGGTCTTTTGTTACCATTGAGATCAGAAACAAAAAGCAATTAAAGAAAAATATCAAGCTGCACTAACTTTTGATACACAAAGCTACTCAAAAGAATATTGAAAATTATCAATGTAATATATTATATAGAATAAAAAAAAAGAACTAAAATAAAAATTGTTGCATTATGGGAAAATGTTGCAACGTAAGTATTAAAAAGAGTTGATGCATACCTGTAAATACACTAACTCAGACATACTTTCAGAAATGAGCACATACAGTGACCTTAGGCCTACACAAGTTATTTTAGAACAATAATCAACCAGATCAGTAAATCTTAAAGCAAAATAAATATACACAACTTGGTTCCTAAATCTTTGTGCAGTTTATAAGAAATAAGTAAGGCAACTTGTGCCATAATGACATATACTGACAGATTATGTATCCGGATCCCTTTTTACCCATGCTACAATGACTTTGGAACTTCCACTATAGCAGGTAGATAAGTGTAGCAAGACAATCTACTGAATTCAGATACTTATCCACTTTTGTCATATATTCTTCAGCAAACCAAAAGTTCAATTTATCTCCCATTTTACATCGATAAGGATTTTAAAGGTGCAATAAAGTAGAGAAGGAATAAATTGGATGTCGTAGGATCATTAAAGTATACATGACTTAGAAGCCTAATTGAAGTTTAAAGGTATCAGTCCTTTTTATAGATTATCTAAATCCTGAACTATTTTTTACTTGTATTATAAATAGAAACAGTGTGTTCATTATCCACCTTTCATTTTAAAAAAGAATAAATATGAACAATCCCTTTTAGAGTACAACAAATACTCTTTGATCATTCAATATCATATTAATCGAAACTGGAAAAGGATAGATAATCATGGCCTTCGATGAGAGCTAACATAGCGGAAAGGTGCAGCCATTCCACAAAGATAAGTTTTATACAAAGTACAAACATAAAAGGTGGCGTGTGAAAAAGGTAAGGGCAATCCTTGGCAGATTTTACATGAATGACATCATTTTTTATTGTACGAATATGATTTAATGTCAATCTATTATGTGGCCTATATTAAATAAACTTTAAGAAACTGGGATTTCATATTGGTTAAAATTACTCATGCTGATCCAAGCTTGCATGAAGCAGTAACGATTTGTAAAGTCATCAGTTGTAACAGAATGGGCAAGATGATTCTGATCTCTATGGCACTCCTAGCTGGTGTTGATCCAATACTAATCCTACTATGGCGACAGATATGCATTTGAAACCCTTGCTTGAAGTGAATTAGAACGAGAAAATCCTAGAGCCATCCTCTTCATTCATTTGCAGAAATAGATAGTAAAGATAAGCATCCTTTATTGACATAGCAATTTCACCTTGATTCCATCAGAAAAGTCCTCTTAAAAATGTCCATCTTTAATCCAACAAGCCAAATAATTTTGATGCATCTTAGAATAAGATAATCAACACTAACTTTTCAACAATTTGAAGACAGTGTAGTGACTAGATAGGCTCAATAGGAGTAGCTTGCCAAGAAAGCACATTATATATAAACCAAAGATTCAAATACTAAGATAAAAGAAATATAAAAAAACAGGTCATTCAACAGAAAGTGACAAGGTTACCACATATAGCAAAAAGGTTTGAAGAAAAGACGATGAAAGGATCCCTTGTAACACCAAAAACTGCAGGTATGGAGTCCACCTGTAAGTATGAACATTTTCTACTATAGTCAGATCAAGCTCAATAGCAATAAACGGTTAGTTCATAGCAAATTAACCTACAGCAAATGCAATATCACTGAGTTCGATGACTGCAACAGTGAGTAGTAATGGCGTAGCCTGCAGATATTTTGAATCATTAATGAAGCACAGAGGACAGAGAAAATGAGAATTTGCAATATTCAGCAAGAAGCACATAAATCACTGTAGACATTTTCGCGATGGGACAATACTTACTTTCCTTGCACCATCTTTAATCGTAAAGAAACGATCACCATCATAATAATCTGTAAATGGAATGAAACAAAATGTTTAGTTAAGAGTCTAGAGTGAAGTGCTGGAAGAATAATTTTATATGAACAAGGAACATATTACACCAAGCATGTCAATTAACTTCTTTGGATGAAAAGATGGAACTATTTTATTGTAACCAATATATAGAAGAGATACATTTCAATTCTCAAATCTTAACTAGACAACCGATTTACAGTTAAATATCCTTTTCTTTCCCATATCAACAGAGAAGTGCAGACTCCCAATTTAAGTTTCCGGTACAAAAGATTCATGCACAAAGCATAAAACTAATCAGGTCCTGAAAATATCCTTTTAAGTAGAAATGCATATTGTGTTGGTCATATACTTGCACATGATAATTGATATAATTAATTAACCATCTAGAAACTTGTTTCAAGTGTCCTATATAACAAAACAGTACACAGTACATGCATCAGCCAATATTCTACCAATAGTACCACTATTATAGATTCATATATAAATCACAATTTACCCAATTAAGAAAATCAAATTGAAAGATCTGGTTTAGTAGATAAAATACAAAGCAATTGAAGATTCTGGTGTGAGGTCACCTGTAACAGGTATAAACTTTTGGCATGTTTTTACAATGAAGTTATCAGCCAGATCAGTCTCCTCCGCTTCAGCAGAAAATAGCTGTTAGGTTAACAATAATTTTTTATATTAGTGTGCTTAAAGATATTTTGTACTATTCTACATAGTTCTCCATGAAGTAAGCAGCACCACATACAAAAAACATGAACAGAATACTATATGATAGCTGTTAGGTTAACAATATTTTTTTATGTTAGTGTGCTTAAAGATATTTTGTACAATTCTACATAGTTCTCCATGAAGTAAGCATGAACAGAATACTATATATGTATGTATGTATCGGGCCTTATAGACTCAAATTAGTAGAATAAAACAGCATGATTTGTTTGTTAATCTTAAAAATTGTAACACAAGAACTTGAATAATCAGATCACATCAAATTGAGAAGACAAATAAATGGTGGGGATCAGAAAATGTACGTTTACAACACTTGTATCCTTAATAGATTAGGAACTACAAGATTTAAGGAACATATGAGAAAACGAAAGAAAATCAGTGAAATATAACCACTCAGATATTCAGTGACCTATAGCACTCATCGTATAGAGGATAAGATTGTCTGCTCATTGAAACCATAATTTGATTTTCTTGTCCTCGAAAATAATTATATATGTTGCATCACTGTAACAAAGTCTATAATTTGACACGATCAGTCCGAGGACACGCTCACAAAAACATCTACAATACAGTTGCTAAATGAAAAAAAATGATAATAAAATATATTGCACATCATTAATTCGCATGCTCATATGTACTGTCAGTAACTCAATAAAAACAACAAATTAATTGTAAATTGTGAAGCTATAACAGATATATGTATGCCATAATTTAAAAAATAGGTAACAATTTCCAGAAGCTTCAAAGGTGAATTTCATCTCCTTGGCAAACCACAACCCAAAAAATTGAGGTCAAAACTCATCCCTGTTTTTCAAGATTGTGATATCTGGTGTTTGGTTAAACACTGCTTATATATATATATATATACACACACACAACACACATACATATACATTATATACATTATATATATATATATATATATATATATATATATATATATATATCCAATAACCTCTTTGTCAAAGGTCATATCAGGTCAACCCAGTGATTACAATAGGCACTCGAGCGTTCGCCTAAGCGCTCGGGCGATGCGATGCGAGGCTTGAGCACCTCGCTTCATTTCCAGGCGACGCGCTTTAAAGAGGCGCTCGCTCGAGCCCAGGCGCCGGGCGCTTCGGGCGAGCGCCTGGATTAAACCAGGCGATCGAACTAGATTTTTAGGTCTGGTTGGTCTCCGGTGCTTTAGTTGGTTCAATCGAACCAACTAAATCACCGATATCAAGCTCCCTCTCTCGATTTCCCCGACTTCCCCAACCCTACACTCACGATTTTGCCGTTGAGATTTCTTCTCCGCTGCCACTATCGCTGCTCGCCGCTACTGTCGCTACTCGCCACTGCCACAGTCGCTGCTTGCCGACTATTCACTACTGCCGCAATCGCTGCTCGCTGCTGCTATCGCTGCTCGCAGCTCCCGCTCTCATTGTCGCTCGCAGCTCCCGCTTCCGTTGTCGCTCGTAGCTCCCACTCTCGCTCCAACTACGATTGTCGCCTGCTACCATTGCCATTGCCTCAGCAGCCTCGGTCTTCTCACTGTACTATTAACAGTATATTAACAATATACTGCTAATTGTATATTAATAATAATATTTTTATTTATTAGATTAATAATATATTATTTTGATTTTAATACTATTAATTTTTATTTATTTAAAATTATTGTTAGGTTTCAGAATAAATGACAAGTGTACAGAGCAACTCAATAGATTTGATATAAAATTTTATTATTTTGATTTTTAAGACTTTTTATTAATGTGACATTGTGATTTTATACCTGATTTTCTTAATTTAATAGCATATTTTTTATTTAAATAATTATATTTATTAATTATATTATATATTTTTATATTTTAACGTCTCGCTTCGCTCGAGTGATCGCCTAACGTCTCGGGCGTTTTTAGACCTTGGCGCCTAGCGCTTTTTAAATCACTGGATCAACCCATTAATGGGAGTAATGGATACCCAATAGATCTCTAAAAAATCCATCAACAAACAATGATAACATAGTAGACACGAGCATCACTTCAAAAGAAAAATATTATTTAGCTTCCAATTGTTAAATTATGATGATTAACCATTTAAACTGCAAAATATTTCTATTTCATTATGTAGAAGAAGAAAGTATACCTTGTATGACGAATATAGAAGAATCAAGGCCAGTAGAAAGTTCACTGACTCAAATCTCTGAGACATAGGTTGACATCAAGATGAAATGAAAGTGAGATTTGACAGTAATACAAAGAGAAATTGGTAGAATGAATGAAGATAATTTAACCTGAATTGTTGCTGTCCCAAGCAGGATCATTACTGCACGGAAGATGATTGCACCAGCAATACCATATGAGAGCACTCGATTCTAATTTTGTACATAATAAGATTCTATTAGCACCATAAGGTCAAACATAGAAGACCATGCGAAAAAGGAAAAAAAAAAAAAACCAGACTACCTGAAATTTTACTGGTACTCTGAAATATTTGAAAACCAAAACAAAGACGAAGAGATTGTCCACTGAAAGACTCTGTTCCAATATATAGCTGCAACATAGTATATTTAATCAAATACGTGTTCCTAATCATTTCAACAAAACCAACTTTTGTCTCTGAAAATAACTGAAATCAACAAAAGACTTAGCTGGCAGAACATAATCACAGAACTGATTGACAACATAGAGAATTTGAATAAAAACCTACGAAAATCAATTCAACTCTCATTCATTCTTATCAATAAAAATGCATAACACTGAATGAGACCTACAGATAATATTAAGCATACATTGCCAAAACTGCAAGTGCCTCGGTATGTCATACAGCATATGCCATGCTGATAGGGTGTTAAAAGTTCTAGCCTTCTAGGTAGAGATCAGGGTACAGTCAGCGATCATATATGAACTGTGGGCATGTGGATGGTGTGTGACCAGCATTGGCATAGTGGGTTGCCCTTGCCATATGCAATGAATGTATACATAGACATGCAGGTTTCTGACAGAAAGGAAAACTGCTAACAACAAGTCAAACAACCAGAAGAACAGAATTAGATTATTCTAGTAAAGGGGCAAAAAAGATAATCCAACAGCTTAATGCTGGGTCTTTGATGTATCCCGACCTCTTTCTCATTCTACTTCATAGATTTTCACTGTTCTAAATGCAAACTTTTCATTGCAACTATATTATTTCAAAAAACTATAATATCAGAGAATGCAGGTATCAAAATAAAACCATAGCTGACAACTTGAACAAAATAAAATAATTTAACATAGAAATACAATACTAGAAGTCATGAGTCGTGAGTATCATGAGATATTTCTTACAGCTATTTCTTGCCCTTTCTTTTTTCTTAAATGAAGGTGGAGTGACATCAATACTGGTAGAGGTTGTCTGCTGTTCTTAAATGCTCCGTGGAGTTATTTTTCTGTGTTCTTCTGAATTTCTGATAGAGGTTTGTAGCCCTAGTTTTTCAATGGCACAATACTTTTCCCTCCTTCATTTCTTTTTCATTTTCTTCTTGAATTCTACTTATTATTACTTTTACATTATAGAGACAATTCCACTTTTCTTATAAAGGACAATGACATATCATCAGGTTTGTTTATAAGAAAAGTTTGTTTACATTCAATCGAATACAAGTTTCTTGATTCTTTGAAATAGTAACAACTACTACCTCTCAGAAAACTGCTCTTCGATTGAATGTGTGCATCAGGTTTGTTTAACACTCATCATCCACAATAATGTGTGAGAGAAGTGTTCTGATAAGCACCAGTTGACTCCAAAAAAGAAGAAATAGATAGTACATACACACCACATTATATACATATATATATATATATATATATATATATATATATATATATATATATATATATATATATATATATATATATTACATTAAAACCATACACATTAGACACAGAAGACTCAAAATCCTATCATTCTGACTATTCATATAATTCTTGTCCACCAGATTGTCTCCTCAGATAAATCAAACAAAGTTTACATATCTCAAAAAGTAAACACTTTTTTTTTTTGGTAAGTTCAAAAAGTAAACACTTCCTAATCAAGTAGCAAAGAAACATACCAGCCTCTTGATGAAGCAAAGGGTTTTAAGCACAATTATACCTATATTTATGGTACTAACAATCTGAAACATTGGTTCAGTAACATACATGTTGCATACCCTGCAAAAAATTCAGATGCCTTTTCAACACCATCCTTCAAACCCAAGCAAACTCCAAAAGTCACAGCAGCAAAGACCTGAAAAAATAAGGAAGAAATTATGATCAGAAATAGCACTCAATCCTCATTTCAAGAAACAAGGAAACTGCAAAACCACCAGAAGCATGCTTTAGCTTGTAATATAGAGGCACGCACCCAGAGAGCAACAGTTTTCAAAGAAGAAGTTTTATCTGTCAATACACCTTGGCTGCCACTTGCAACAGGATCTGAAGCAGCCACTATATCGATGTCTACCTCATCATGCAACAACGAATTGGTTTTCTCCACTTCATCTGCAGATTCATTTCAACATATATTAGTTTCAAAGAGGTAGGTATCAGAATTCTTGTATGTTTTTGAATGGCTATGAAATATATGAGTCACTTAATATAAGCATGGAGAAATACTGAGAAAGCATAATTAACAATATTTGACCCAATTCTTTTAGTAGCTATATTTAAGTCCAATTTCATACTACAGAGAACGAATCAGTGACCCTAAAACAATAAAAAAGGTTAAATATGATAGACTCATTAGACACGAAGATTTACATTAGCGGGGTTTAGACCATCCAATAAAAAAATATATATAAACAAAAAAATTACAAAATCAAGCTTAAGCTCATCTTTCTTATAAAATTACTGCATGATGATCTTCTCAAGAGAATAGTAAGATTTTCAGTATGTGAAATTCAAAAAAAGGTAGTTCACCAAAAAGATGAGTAATCTAGCCAACAGGTTGACGGCTTGACACCGTCTTCTCTGAGAGCCATTGACATAGAATAAAGGTAATGTGATAATGTTGCATATGCACCACTGTCACGGACTTAGCTGGTTTTGCCTAAGTCATGCGGCACCCTTGCGTGTCCGTCCGCAAAGGTCAGCCTCCCCGAAGCCTCTCATGTCCCTTAGGACCCACAAAAGAGAGAACGAGTTAGAGAAAACGTCTCATTCAAGATCCACAAGCAAACATTTCCGAAAACACTTCATAGACAATACAAATTACAAACAGACTGTACAAGCTCTGAACAGTTGCACAACAAAGGGTAAAATGATCCACTACAGACGGAAAATCTCTCACAAGTGTCCACATGACATAACATTTATTTACAAGCCTAAAATGGCCACCAAACCCAACTAAAATGGGACTATTAAGCCTTCGGCTGTCCCTCTACATACTAGGCAAAGTATGAACATACCAAAAGACACAGACATACATAAGCATTACATCAAACATCCTGTTTAGAAGTTTGTCTGTGACATTCTCCCCCACTTATTCCTTCGACATCCTCGTTGAAGCCTTTGTCGACACTGCAACTCCTCGCCTTTGTTGAGTCTTCAATCTTCTGCTCCAGTTGCAATGCGCCTCCTGGCTCCCAACTGCTCTCCGCTGTTGTTTTTGAGTAGTCGAACCTTTGATCCGCCATGTTGCTTCAACTCACCAATGACTCTGACTCTAGTGTGGGGTTGGCTGAGTTGTGTTGATCCATGTTGATTCCTGCGGATCCTCTAGATGAAGGAAAAGACCATCCTTACTATGCGCCAGTCTCTCAAATGTCTCATGCTGCTTGAACTGGGTGGATGTTGTTGGAGCTTTAACGAGCATCGTCTCACAAACTTTCAAAGTTTTTGGTCCTTTCTCTACAAAATTTGCTCATCGACACTTCTTTCACTTAGTTGTCACTTTCAAGTAGATTTGCATCACTTCCGCTTTCGATTGACATTCTGTTGGAAAATGAGGCGGATACTCTACTCTTAGTAGCACTGATCACCAATGGTGAGGATTTGACAACTATTGTCTTCTAATATCTTCGAAGGGTCTTTGAACCTATGCAGAGCTCCTCTGCTGGATAGATAAGAGAATTAGGGTACTCGGTTTCGCCCATTCTCTTAAGGGTTGAGAAGGCAAAGGTTACTTGACTTCGCCCGCCTCCTCGAGGTTGTACTTCATGCATCGAGCTAGTTACTAGCCTTCGCTTTGCTTTTTGCTCACGCCAAGAAGCACTTGAAGTGTTTGCACTCCTGCGTTGAATTAGTTCATGTGATTCACCTTCTCAATGCTATCGAAGCTCGGAATCGCGGGAAGTTTTCACCCAAACTTGGAGTAATTCTCTAATAGATTTGGTCAGCCTCTCGGGATTATCCGATCTTCTCCATCAACCCCTGCGCTTTACTCATTGAGTAGCAAAGGTACAACGACCACAGCGTCTTGCACCGCTTCGTTCCTTGGTGGGTGCACTCTTGTATGACCCGAAATCCTTCACTTTCGGCTATCTTGATGAGAAGCTCGTTAACACCGGTCTTACGAAGTTCTTTGGCCTCGCCCTTCAAACCTTATCTCGGATTGAGGTTTGCCTCTACATGCTCCACCTCCTTGGTCCCTTTCCGACGACAAGCGCTCCCTCCATGAGCAAGAGATCAATGACTTTCACTAAGTCCGCCTCTGTGATACCGTGGTATTTGCCCATGCCCATGGTCCTACTATCCGTCGTCTCGCATCTGCATCCCTTTTCTTCACGATTAGTAGATATGTCTCTGTGGCACTCCTCCGAGTCCACCTCCATTTTAACTGATGTTTGATTTTGAGTAGCTAAGTCCCTCTGGACTCGTCGTCGCTTCCTTGCCCCTTTTGACCCCCTGCTTCAACACCTCTGTGTTCTCCAAGCAGCTCCCTTTGGTCAATGGAAAGACAGACTGCGACTCCCATGCATGGCCTCTGCCATCACGTTGTAGGATTTGCAACGATTCTGTTCTCCTTAGCTTCCTTGGTAGCAACGTTCGCTTACTCGACCTTGTGCTCTGACTTGCCGGGCTCCCTTAAGCGAATATGGGCTTTGGAGTAGTCCAACTCTCCAGCTGCTTTGATCATACCTCTGCATGATCAAGTCCCTCCCCTGGGATTCACTGGTACTTACATTCGAACTTTTCCCTTGGTGGAACACAACCCCCATATTGTCACGGACAAACTTCTAAACAGGGTGTTTGATGTAATGCTTATGTATGTCCGTGTCTTTTGGTATGTCCATGCTTTGTACAGCATGTAGGGGGACGGCCGAAGGCTTGATAGTCCCATTTTAGTTGGGTCGGTGGCCACTTTAGGCTTGTAAATAAAGGTTGTGTCATGTGGACACGTGTGAGAGATTTTCGATCTGTAATAGACCATTTTACCCTTTGTTGTGCAACTGTTCAGAGCTTGTAAAGTCTATTTGTAATTTGCATTGTCTATAAAGTGTGTTTTTAGGAGATGTTTGCTTGTGGATCCCGAGTGAGGCCTTTTTCTCATCTGTTCTCTCTTTGTGGGACCTAAGGGACCGTGGGAGGCTTCGGGGGAGGTCGACCTTTCTTGGACGGATTCTGAAAGTGCCGCACGACTTAGTAAAAAACCGCCTAAGTCCGTGACAACAATGATTTAAAAAGCGCTTTTAAAAAAAAATTAAGGTCCAAAAAATCGCCCGAGGCGCCAGGGCTTCGCCAAGCGTTTCGCCCGAAAGGAAGAGAAAAAAAATAAAAAAATATAAAATATAATTAATAAATATAATTATTTAAAATTTTAAATAAAAAATATAAAATATATAATATAATTAATAAATATAATCACATTAACAAGATAAACCCTTGACGGAGAAACGAGGGAAGTAGCATGCAACGAAAATGGAAAAAGGGAAAGGGAAAGAGGAGGAAGGCGAAGCAAATGGAGGCCCTCGAGGGGAGGCGTGAGCGTGGGGAAGGCTCACAGAGGAGACACGAACAGCAAATGAGAGGGCTCATGGGGAGGGCTCATTGGGAGGCATGAGCAAAGGATGGTTCGAGGGGAGGCATGGAAAAATGGAAGGCTCATGAGGAGGGGCTCGCAGAGACATAATGCAATGAGAGGGTTCAGCGGGAGGGCGAGCAATGGAGAACTCGCAGGAAGCGAAAGAACCAGAGGGCTCGGGAGAAGCGAAAAAATGGCAACGGCGGGCTTGGAGGCGCGCGGCAACAGATCGCGATCGGATCGGATCGAGAGCGGCAGCGGCAGTTAGTGTTGGGTTAGGGTTGGGGTTAGGGTTATATTCGGTTTAGTTGGTTCGATTGAACCAACTAACAACCGAACCAGACCGAACCGGACCTAAAATTTTGGTTCGGTCGCATTTGGTTTGGTTTACCCAAAAAGCGCCTGGTGCGCCTGAGCTCTGGCGGCGCCAGCGGCGCTTTGTGGGCCCGCACTGGGATATATTAGAGCGCCGGGCCTCGCCGCCGCCTCGCCGGCGCTGGCGGCGCCCGGAAGCCTTTTGTAATCAACTCGCGTGACAATATCTTCGATGACCAAGGCTTTTCATCCGATACAAAATTCGATGTCGCGACGGAAGACCGCCTCGCCATTACCATGGCCTTCACTCCTTGAATCCATAGCCCTTCTTGCGGTCGTGTTGTTCACCGAAGTGGAGCTTCCAGTAGCTCTCGATCATACCTCCATATGATCTAGTACCTCACGGGACTCATTCATGTGTATCGCATTGCCACCAATTGTTCAAAGACGATCCATCCACGCACCATGTCGCCTCTAGTGACATCTCCTTTCGATTTCGATCCTTGTGGAATAAACTTCGAATTGTGATCCCTCCATATGTGGCCTCTGCCAATACATCGCAGGATCTCTTCCACCTTCGATTTTGTTCGCTCCTTTCGCAATCGACCTTCATCCACCCACTCTTGGGTCACACTTTAGATGAAGCACCGCTTTAGGACCGGTCCGTCGCCTAGTAGCTCCGAAGTCCCCAACCAACTTGATTAGTGCACCATTGTTTTGGATCCCGGGCCTTTGCCCTACCAAAGATAATCTTGGCGCAGACGCTTTCTTCATGGCAACTTGAATGGCAACACTGTGGCGTATTCTTTAAGAGTACCTACCTCGCGTCCTCTTGCCCGTCTTTAAGGCCTTCGAACCTAACCGCCTCTGCCAAGTTGAGTCGCTTTTAGTTCCTCCATCAAATGCTTCTCCGAGATAAGGTGCATGTGCCCCGAAGCTCCCTTCGTCTTTGGCACCATGTAAGATGAGTTCTGCTTTCGAGGAATGAAGGACCCATAGAAACAACATGATCCCGCTTCTTGCCTCTACAAGAGTTCATGTCCTGACCTCCGCCTAAGGAAAGCAGCGTGCCTCCGCTCCATGTTTCATCTTCTATCTTTGGCTCCTTTTCGTGCGGCTTGGGTACTTTTACCAGTTACACCTAAGTTGCTCGCTCCTCGCCAGATTGAGTTGATGGTGGCCCTCGCCCCCACCATTCCACGTGTCGACCCTCCCTTGAGTCCGATCTCTATATCGACTCAAGTGTGCTTTCATTTGTGTTGCTTTGGGTCGCTCCCCCACTTGATCTCTCAATGATCCACCAATGCATTCTCTCAAGCGAGATCATCAACGACTCCTCGCCGCTTACTCGATCCATCAAGGCCTTTGGAGTTGTTGTTTGTTGAGGTACTCCTCCTCAATATGTGAGGTCCATCCCACATGATTCTCCCTAGAGAGCTGGGACTTATCCCTCCCGGATAATCGTCCCGTTGAAGTAACATCTCTCTTTGTTTCTAAACCACCATCCCTTGGACTACTCCGATTTTGAACAAACGTGCATTGGTCTATCTCTCCGCAAACCCCTAGATTAATTACGACTCCACGCCAATACAACCCCATTTGCACCACTTTCAAAGCCTAGCAACATGCTAAACTTCGTTCGCGACCTTCAAACCTCTACCGGACGTATCCTTCAGCATGCCGGAAGAGAAAGTTTCAATGCTTATGGCCGAAGTTTTGGCCGCCTTGGGATGATTCTGGAACATTCCATCGTCCGCATACAAGCCCATGTGATGAGTACCGAATTTTTTGAGTTAGCAATTCCCTCACCTCGTGGAGCTTTTGCAGACAACTCTTACGGTCATGAAAGCAACTCGTTCCACCTTGCATGGTTTCATCCTTTACGGCGCCGCCTCGCTTGCGCGGAAAGCACCATCAAGTATAGTTGTCAACGTTGAGTTGTAGCTCAAACTCAACCATCACAACCTTTCAAGGCGCCTCGCATTCTTCCAAGCTTACTCGTTTCGTGATGCCTCTTGGCGAAGGGTTAGTCATTCCTCCGAATGCCAATCTCGGATGCCCAGCTCCTCCGGCGACTCCTTTTCCCTACATCTTTATGCTCGTTTCCCCAAACGGTCAGACGCGTAAGCCGATCACGCCGCCTCAATGACCAGTTGGGTCCTCACATTTCAGATGCTAAGTGTTTTATGAGTGCTTGTCCCGCTCGATACCATCATCCGGACTTACTTTGGTTTTTTGCCTAAGTCGTGCGACACCCTTGCGTGTCCGTCCACAAAGGTCAGCCCCCCCGAAGCCTCTCATGTCCCTTAGGACCCACAAAAGAGAGAACGGGTTAGAGAAAACGTCTCATTCGGGATCCACAAGCAAACATTTCCGAAAACACTTCATAGACAATGCAAATTACAAACAGACTGTACAAGCTCTGAACAATTGCACAACAAAGGGTAAAATGGTCCACTACAGACTGAAAATCTCTCACAAGTGTCCACATGACACAACCTTTATTTACAAGCCTAAAACGGCCACCAAACCCAACTAAAATGGGACTATTAAGCCTTCGGTTGTCCTTCTACATGCTAGGTAAAATATGAACATACCAAAAGACACGGACATACATAAGCATTACATCAAACATCCTGTTTAGAAGTTTGTCCGTGACATTCACCACGATATTCATAAATGATCTCCTAGAAGGTAGAATACCAATATATCAGTTGTTATTTTCATTTAGATACTTGTCTAGCATAAGATTCTATGACAAACATGTGCAAAATGAATCTTTTACCAATCAAAGTATTATTTGCTCAAAGAAATGAAAGTTTTTAGAATATTATCCATCAGTAGAACTCATAAATTTGGGTTACTAGGTCTAGTGTGTAAAGGATCCAATGTCTTGCATTGTAGTTTAGAACATATAAGCGAGAGAATTAGTCAAGACCTTTCCATAGTTCTTGATTACCTGTCTCCCAAGTTCCATTTAGTAATCGAAAATGTTTTCAGGGAAATCTCATGTAATGCAAAGTTAAACCAAGTTCCGTTTGATGGTTGAATATTGTAAAAATTATATGTCTCATTAAGCACCGCCCATAATTTACCTTTCGCAATAAACTTAATAGGTTTGTGCATATGGTCATCCTCAGAATGTAAAAGCCTACTCTGACGCAATGTGCCTCGGTGCACTCTAGGCATTGCTGAAGTTAAAAAAGTTATTCACGATCAACATCATGGTTTATCCAGATCATAACCACACAAGTAAATTCAGAGACAAGTGAGTTAAAGGAGACAGTTCATTGTACTTAGTTATAATCCAAGTAAGCATCAAAAACAACTTTTCCTCAAAAAGATTAAAGAACATCTCATCAACTGATCTCAGATGAGATGGCGAGAAAGAGATCTTGCCAAAAGACAATCCAATCCATCACACACCACTCCTCTTTGCTATTCTCTCCCATTGAACGTCAATATCTATTCATTCCACCTCAACCTTGGGCTTATTATGCACATCAGAAATTGTATCACGTTGTTCCAGGTAACTAAATCATTGGCAAAAAGGTTAGTATGAATATATAGGACACCTCACTTATAAAACATCATATTAGAAATAAACAGAATAAACTAGAAATTAAAAGAACAAACATTGTCCCATAAAAAAAAAAAAAAAACTCTTATCTTATCACATGATAGTTGCAAAAGAACCAAATAGATAAAATTAGTAAATGGGGCGTATTAATAGGAGAGATCCGATGAGGTCACCCGCAACCGAGACGTCTTCTTGCTCGGTCCCCTTGACCCACCGCACGCCAATCGGACGCCTGCACCGACGACTGCCTCCAACTGAAATCGGATACCAAAGGAGCATGAATCCGGCAAACGCAGAGCTCATACCGAGCCGACGCAAAGGATACTTCATCCAGGGGGGAGAAGACTACCTGGGTAGCGGGAGGAGCTGGCGGCAGCGCCGGCAGCGTGGAAGAGGGAGGAAGCGGAGGGGACCGAAGCCCGCCGGAGATCGAACCGAAGCGGGATCCGAACGGACGAGGGTTGCGTCGCCGAAACAAACGCCATGGGCGGCGAGGACAAAGCGATATGTTATCCTCCGCCCACACCGTATGTGGGGAGCACCGGTTACCATTTTATATATCTCACCACATCGGTAACCTCACTCTCTTTGTCCGTCGAGACGAGTCATGTTATGGTTGACCTCCTCAACCTTTTAGGCCAACTTACACGTGTATCTATCGACGTGTCAGAAATCAAACGGCAGTGCAACAATTCCATAACGTGATGTGATTTCGAGGGACTAAAAAAAAATTAAATTCAATATATATATATATATATATATATATATATATATATATATATATACACACACTTATACGTCGAATATTGGATTTAATCGATTTTTTTATGAAGATGATTAAATATCTGAATTTATCTTAAACAAAGTTGATATGTATACTTTGATATTTGCAATGATTGTAAATTCCTTTCAAATATGAAATAATTTGATTCCTTGTCAACCTAATATTGAATAGGGATCACAGTGGACCGGAACAGAACCGAACCGAGTTGAACCAAACCAATACCCGGCCGGTGGACCGGGATACGGTGAGGCTTCTTAGACCACGTTGCGTCACCACTAAGTCTAATCCCTCGTCGTCCTCTGTGGCCCTTCGATCCCCAAATTCCCCATGGCGTCCCAAAACCCCAACGCCGTCGCGGAGGCCGGCGAGAAAGCACCGGTCACGCCTCTCCCGTCGTCGGCCGATCCTCCTCCGTCTCCTGCGGCGATGGCCGCCAACATGCCCGCTCTTCCAGCGGCATGCCTCGAAAACCCTATTCCTGCGCCGGACGCGAGCTTCGCACCGCAGCAGCCCGAGATCCATGGGGCCGGTGCCGTTGCAGGATCCAGCTTGGGCTTGGCGAGTGCTTTAGAGGTCGGCCCCGTCACCGATCTGCAGAAGAAGCTCCGGCGAGCCGAGCGATTTGGGATGCCGGTGATGCTCTCCGAAGAGGAGAAGCGGAATTCTCGAGCAGAGAGGTAAAAGGTTTGAGCTTTGAACATTTTTTTCTTTTTCTATTTTACTTTACTTTAGGTATGTAAGCATGAGACAAAAGGGAAATGGTGAATGGGAGATTTAAGTTTCATACTAGCACATGGTAGCTTGAGAAGGCACGATCACATTGGCAAGATAATTTCCCTTGATAGTAGAAAGAATTTCTTGAATGATTTTCTATTAGAAAAATTGTCAGTCTTAAATCTTTTAAGAAGAAAAAGAATATATGTTTGTATATTGGCTTATTTTAATATTCTGAGAGGGCAGACCATGATATATGGTTGCTCCTTTAACACCTTTCTGAGTCTCAGAAACAACCTCTATAAGAACATAAAGGTAAGAATATGTTCATGGACTCTCCTCACAACCTCTTTTATATTCTAAGAGATAAATCAACTTTTGTCAAAGTTTGATTGCGTAATAATGTCAAGGTAAGATGGTGGTATCTTCAAAAATTAGTGTTAGTATGAGATGGGAATTTTGAGGCTAATGATAGTTTGTTTAACGTGCCATTGATTATTTCTCATGTCTTGTTTGAAGTATCATTTTCTTTTTTTATTTTTTCTTCTCTTACAAACTACATCTCATGTTAACATCATTTTTTTTTCTGCTCTTGAATGCTAAATATGAGTAATTCCTTGGTCTTGTTATGTCCATGACCTTTATTTTTAGGTATTCCACATTATGATCTAAGGGTTGAGTATGGACTAGTGTATTGTCTTTTAACTTACCAATTTATTATTTGAAATTGTTCTTTTTGTTTTTTGTGTTGGGTGGTTTAACAATTTGGCCAAGCTTAAGTTTTAACCAGTTTCTTCTCATTTATATTGTACTATCATTATTTATTGGTAGTCTGATCAATCACTTCAAGCTTTGCATTTATGAATTGTATGTGATTGTTGTTCAAGGCCATGGGAAGTGAACATTGCATTGATGATATATCATTGCTATTATCACATAGATGACATTTTCATTGTTGATTGAGGTGCAATCTGAATTGGTAACAAATGCATTCCAATTTTGGGCTTTTCATTTATTGTTAAAACACACCTGTATAAGATGTGGGCTTTGACTTGAGATGTTAAATGCGTGACTATCCATTTTTAAAGATCACCTTCTTAGGCTTGTCCCATGTGATTTTCGGACTTTAATTGTGGTGTCTCTCTTTTGCTCAGGATGGTGCTTGATCGGTTACAAAGAGTATGTCACTGGCATTTGTTGTAATGATCTGGTGCTTAACTTTTATGTCTTCAAATGTTGATATTTGGTGGTTCACTGAATTCTATATGTTACCAAATTTTCCGGTCATTATTCCTTCAGGCCTTATTGTAAAGAAATGGTCTGCCTTTTCCAATTAGTACATGCTGTCCCGTAGATTTTTCTTCCACTATTTTTATAGTTTATTTAGTTATCTCTTTTTCCTTTACTGCATGAATTATAATTTTTTATGTCTTTACATATTACTGCAAATCTTGGCAGGTTTGGAACTGGGTCACCCTTAAGTGGAAGGAAAGATATAGGACAACCAGAGGAACAAAAAAGGAAGGCCCGAGCAGAGAGGTGCTTATATTTGGTTTCGACAATTTCATCCTTTTTCCCCCTAAGATCATATATTTTGTGAAGAAGCGTCTGAGACCACTTGCTTTCCTTGTTTTAGGTTTGGGCTTAAGATAGATATAGTAGTTGATGAGGAGGCAAAGAAGAAAGCTCGCTTGGAAAGATTTGCACCGAAGTCCATGATGGATACTTCTGAAGTGGAGAAAAGAAAGGCAAGAGCAATCAGGTGATTAATCTTTTTCTTCTTTTGGATGCTGTTGTCTCTGTTTTTGGTGCTATTAGATATAAGAAAAGAGAGTGTTTTTCTTAATTACTTTCTAAAGCAAGTTATTACATCTTAACTTAAGTTTAAATGTCTGAAAAAAAGGGCTCAAATTCTTAAAGGTCTTGAGCCTGATCTTACGGGTCACTGGTTTTCATCACAGAAACTTCTGGAAGTAGAAAGTTACGATGTCCAAATTTTCAGAAACCATTTGATCTTCATAAAAGAGGATTAGAGACAATGTAACTAAATATGTTTCATATCTTGGTTTCATGTATGTATGCATAAGCTTCCCATCCTAACTTGTCTGCTTCTGGAGGAGGCTATATTTACATTTATCAAAGGTCGACTTAACCTCAATAGCATAATAAATCAGGAACTTGTTTCTCTTCTTGCACCAGTAGTAGCTGAGCTGATTGTACTTCTCTATTTTTTCATTTCAGGTTTTCACAAGGCTCACCTCAAGTTGGCGGCCAATCCAACTATGATCTGGTAGGTTTTTTGTAGCTCAGTATCATTCTGGATGCCAGAGAATCATGGTCAATTTTCTTAAGTTTTTACGTCTTTTTTTTATTTACTGAAACCAGAAGGCAACAACAGTAGCTCACGCTTGACGGAGCTCTCATGATATAGAGGTTTTCATGTAAGTTACCGTTGCAATCCCTTCTCCAATTAGCATCCTCCATATGTATATTATGCATGGTTGAGATTGCATCCAATGACCCTCCCCAGACTTACATTGGTAGGAGCCCCGTGGGTGCCCCCTATTCTTTAGCATCACAAGTTATTTAGTCACTTCTTGGTTAATCTTGTTTGACAGGCCCCCATATCTATTTTATATTCTTGTATCTGCCAGAGCTTTGGTGGTTGGTAATCGGGAATGCAGCATATTGAAAGAGTGGCACAAACTATGTTGAAGAAGATTTTGATATCACCAATGGGCCTCTTTTTTAATGTATCTAAGTATGATTCTAACTAACGTGATTAGGAACTCAAATATTGGCAGACTTGCAAAGCTCGTTCTTAACCTGACTGTAGTTGCAAAGAAGGTTGTTTGAACATGGATTCTGCTCGTCAGAGTCATTGGCTTGCCGGTTAATCATGGATACTTAGAAACACAGCCTTGTATGGTGAATACAATATTATTAAGAAGTGTTAGTGTTTCTGGTCTGTCATTCGGAATCAAATATTGAGACAAAAATCAAAAAGTCGATGAACAAGGATTTTTGAAGCTGAATATAACCACCCTACCAAATTAAATAGCAACATAATAATAAGATTCATTCGTCATTACATCCTGCAGCTGAATCAATTGGGTTACATGTTTGCCATTAGCCTAGAATGATTTTGTTGTTGTCCATGATATTTAGACTTGTGCAGTTTAGTATCACTGATAAAAGAAAAAATTGAACTGTATCTACATCAGTATCTATGTTTTAACGCTGCTGATGGATATCGTATGGATCGATCCAAATGGCATTTAAAACCTATCTCTTAGGAACATTTATTTTCTTTAAAATTATAGATGATGAAGCTATATAAGTCTTCTTCGGCAAATGCTTGATGTTTCTGATGAACCAAAAGCCGGTAAGAGAATCTTTTTGCATCGGTGTTAAAATCTGTAGGCATGTTTCTTGGAGGAACTTGTTCCTCAAGAGTTGACACTGAGAGACCATGGTAGAACTATTTACCTAACAGAGTGGGGTCCAGAAATTACAAAGATGACAAATGTATCATCATGAAAGGGTGAATTCCAATGGTGTCTCATTATGTCGAGTGTGCCAATTTTGGACCACGGAAGGGGATAAATAACTTGCAGTAATTTTTTGAACAGTTTAGGAAACTTTCAAGTATGATGACACTTAGGTTGGTGATTTGTTCTGAATAATAAGGTTAAAAACACTTAGATCATTTCTAACTACAAAGAGACTAAGCATTAGTACTCACCTTATGAATAAATAGGTAGCCATGATGAAACTTGTGTTGCAAAGCTTTGTGGATGACATGCAAAACTATCCTGTTTCTCCAAATCTCTGAGCTGCAGTGTGGTGTGCCATTTTACCTGGTGAAGAAAGTCAACTTCAGTCTTGGAAGTTCCATGACTTTTATGAGTGCCCCTTGCATTTCCATCACTGCTAATAAACTGTAAAAGAAAAAATATTGAGATGAATGTTAAAAATATAAATTAGATCATATTTTATGTATTGCCTTCAAATTCTACATGGAATGGCAATGATAAAAAATACTTGGCATATCACAACGAGACCTGATCCATCATTCTTGAGCAATTTATTGGAAATCTATAACATGTAAACATTAGCTTTGCTCCCCAGAGAGAAGAGTAGCAGCTCTTTAACATTTCTCAGAGCAGCAAGAACGTGATGCACATCCTCCTTGTGCTGCAATTTGGGTGCCTCTGACTCTGGTTGTCTACATCCTCGAATGAGAGCCAGCATTCTCTCTTCCTTGCTACCTTCGTCCATTGATGTCTCTTTCTTGTTGTCACCACAAGATGTCCTGCTTTCGAGATACAAGAGGTTGGCGTCAAGTAGCTTAAACCATGGAACACCAGTTGGATGATTTCACATGCATTTTTTTTTTTTTTTTTTTATCTGTCTTTTGATTAGCTAGCTAGTAGTATCTGAGCACCAATCTTTTCTTTTTCTTTTTCCCCTTTTTAGGGTTTTGCTGTTCTTGATTGCTGCTACTCAACAATTAAACTGGAAAGAATGAGTGAAAATCCAGAAAAAAAATATCTGTGTAGAAAAATTATCAAACATCAAAGAGAATTAAAAGGGATCTAATTATAGAGACCATGTTGTAAGTCTTTTTTATTTTGTGTTAGCAAAATAGGTGTAAGTGTTATTATTTTGTGTGTGATCATCACAAAAAAAAACACACACAATGATCTGTGACAGAAGACATAAGTTGCAAACATACATACCTTGAAGCATCAGTAGACGATTCTTGAGACCTGAACTCGGGTTCATCCTCAACATGGTCCTGCACAGTCCCCACCAGACTGCATCTCCCTTCATCACCTGCCATCCCTTCCACCTCTTCCGATGGCCCACATTGTCCCGAATTCACCGTGGCCGAGCATTGTGAGGAAGAGCAGCTTCTCTCTTTCGCGAGCTCAAGTGACTCCAGCTTCTTCAGAGCATGCTTCAGCCTCTTTTCAGCTCTTCTTCTGCACCTGATCTCCTCAGCCAGCTCCCTCTCTAACTCCTCCAGCTGCTCAAAACCAAGCACACAAAATGACCTCAGATGGAACGCTTCTCTCTGTTACTTGGTGATGATGATGGCGTAGAAAAGAGAAGAGCACATACCCTTTTGGCCAGGTTCTCAGCTTCCTCCTTCGCCGCCTTGGTGGCCACTCTCTCTGCAAGCAGCCTCCCTCTCAGACTGTCCACGATCCTCGACCCAACATCCTCTTTGTCTCTCTGTGATATCTCCATCATCTCTGCTAAGATCAGACAACAAAGGTACGAAAATAGCAGTCATCGTGGAGAGATACGGATGGAAGAGGAAAGGGTTTGGTTACCTGCATTGGCCATTTAACTCCAGCATCTCGTTCTGCAAAAGGGTCATGCCAAAGGCAGCAAACGCATGGAGATTATTAAGGAAGGCCGAGAACAGTTAGTTTCCTTTCTTCTGCAGGCCTTTGAGCTCTCCTGCACTTAATTGCTGGGGTTGTCCTTTGCGCTCCCCTCTCCCTTGCCTGCTCTGCCACCTGCGGCAGTTACGACAAACTAAGGTCATGGGTTTCATGGATGGGAGCGGGGCGTGGAGGGGTTCGCTGCGACAGGAGAACGCCGCAAGCAGGTGAAGGGGTGGACGCTCGTGAGGGGCGCTGCTGGAGACCGGTGCTCACGTGAGCACAGTGCGATGACGTTTAGCTGTCTTTAATGCCATCCCTCCCTCTCTGCTCTCTGCTCGGTGTCTTCGACCTCCGGATCTTAGGATCTAAAAACGCATGGTTGATTCTAAGATTCTGCATCCATCCTATACGAAGAATCCACAAAAACCACAGTACAAGTCTCATGCGGCAGTGAGACTTACTTCTTTACCATCTGAATAATTGAAGTGCCGTAAAGTAGCAGCAAGATGGCCTCTTTGCCTATGCCGTAAAGTTGCTGCTCATTTACCCTTCGAACAATGTTTTCAATCACTGGCTTCTTTTATTCTACTATTTCCCGGTCCACAACATACGTGTTTTCGCAGACACCACCTAAAAACAACATTATGTTATCCTCGTCTTCTTCTTCTTCTTCTTCTTCTTTTTGTCATTTATTTATGAGAAGCCATACGATACTGTCACTAGTTCTTAAACAAACACTATCAAAAAGACCTTCATATGAAGAATTTTTGTATTACCAACCAAAATATCCAAACGCGATTAAGAACAAGAGTAGCCCCTGACTCACCTTTTTCCCGGTTGGCTATACAAATCTGCTATCCAGTCAACCTCCCATAACTGTTTTTTCTTTTTCTTCTCCGTTATTATTTTCTGAAGCAAATGCTTGATTCTTCTGCGATGCTGACAGCACTAACTTGAGATACAGTTTGTGCGCACACACACCAAGCAAAGAGTTCTGCCAAAAAGATCAAAGAATTCCGGTTTAAATACATATACATTTAAAAACTGTATGTATGATGAGTGTAACATTTTTATCAGAGAGCAAGCTATTACATCTTAGTATTATGTAGCACCACAATTGAATAGAACATGCAAAGAATAAAAAGAAGTTAGCAATCCGCCTCGGAGCGCCTGCCTCTTTTTTGTAACCAACAAAGAAGCGACTCCCTTGTGACCTTTATCACTCCTAAATCCTGTGGCCTCCTGGCCTGGAGATTTGAATCTGGAGGAAGAATCAAGGGGTTGCATAAGAGATGGTCAGGTGGGCCATATCTGGTCCTAACGTCAAGGCCCAATTCATCCTGCAATACTTCGGTTATACTTTGTCGCACATCAACTTCGTGGCCAGTTGAGTTCATCGTCTCTTTGCTGATTTCAGTAGTGATGATCATATCATCTTCAATTGATTTTCCTGTACAAGTAGTACACCAAGAAATTTGTTATTTTGCTTAGAAAGGTGTATCACTGTATCGTATAATAAAGCTTTGACTAGACATGTATAGGGTACTTGGACGCCAATTGTAATGCAAGATAGAACTGGAATACTTCTGTCGGCAATTGTAAGCTGAAGCTGTTCAAGGTAATATGAATGGCCAGAATTAGCTACACTAGCAAGCTACTCGGGAATTGGGTGACAATGCAGCAGAAGTGGAATATTTCAGTCGAATTAGCTAGTTTTTAATGTAGAACTGGAATACTTCTGTGGATACACATCTGGAGGATATTGACATGGAACTGGAGCCATGGCCACTAGATGTTGACACTTGACACAACTAGGCAGAATAGTATTTTAAAATACATTTTAAAAGCATCTCGCATGAGCTCATGTTGTTCGTTGATTGATGCTTATGTAAGGCTAATATGTTAAAAATTTTCTAAAACAGCAATGGTGGCAACATCTACCGTATAATCCTTTACCTAGCATGTAGTTCTCCTTGATCATCTGCAGAACTGAAAGAACAACAATTCGTGCTTCAACCTGCCAGCATGTTATGGAAAATTCTCAGAAAACTTTTGCATCAGAAATCATGGTAATAACAATAATACTAGTGAATGGTTGATTGTGGCAACAATAAATGGAAGCGGGAATTAAGATACCTAACTACTGAAAAATTATTTGATCAAGATAATGAAGCAGTGATACAGTGTTAAGGCCCCTCAAATATAGATGTCCAGTATGAAGACTGGAAGGTAGTCAGATCATAACTCAATAAAATCGCAACAAAAGATGACAGATAATTCTGGATATAGCAGAAGCAAGGCTAGGTTTGCCCCCTTTTGTCTTTTGATGAATGTTATGTTTATCATCATTGAATAAATGGATTCAAGTAATAAAATACAATCAGATCCCTGATTTTCACAGGCAAATATGAAATGCATATGATGAAACAAGTAGTAAAACCTAACAACACGCAATATCCCAGAATGAATGAGATTTTGCTTACACGATGATTTGACAATAACTGCAATGTTAAGATTATTTATGGTACTTTACAATTATAATCAACCTTGAACTGTAATCATATTGTCTTTTCATTTTTCTGCTTTGATAACACAGAAAACTTGATAAATAAAGACTTCATTGCAAATAGTTTAATCAGCACTAGATAATCCTCATCAATTTGCAATCTATATAGAAGTACCTTTGTGAGCCCCCGAATATCAATAGCTTGACTGTCACCAGCATCTCTTTGCAAATGTATTGCTACCTTCTCAAGAAGCAAATTATATGGCTTTCTCGAGTTGGCTTCACTATAATTGTCAGATCCAAGCAGGTTGTGGCTTTGATCTTTGCTGCACAATACTCCTTCACACCATTCTTCGATCAATTCCTTAAGATAATAGTCATTGGATCGGTACCTGCATATTGGATAAGAACCAACAGAATTATTCTAACCATCCACAATTATTCTGTTTATGTTTTATAGGCACATAGAAAAGATCTAATTAGTTCAACCACCTTGATAAGCATAAAACACACTGTATTCCAATTTTTTTACACAACTTTATTGGCCAACACGATATAATGCAATATTGAGTCTGACTAAAGCAATATGATCAATACACGTGTTACTTACTGGCATGGCCGAGGTATGTGATAAATTAATCTTTGCCTTGGTGTAAAGAAATAGAGATGAAATTAAATGGACTGAAAACTCCTTAGAGATAGAAAAGAGGGAAAACTCATATAGCCCCTAATCCCTGACTTATCCAGAGGGTTCTCTATCTCATTGCTTGTAGAAATATAAAATCCTAGGGGTTTCAACTAGTTGCTTAGACAAATAAGGCACATGTCACACTGATACTTCACACTATAGAATATGTTAGCCCAAAAATATGTAATCAACAATCAACACATTATCTACTAGCTCAAAGCCAACCTAAAGCTGTGGACCAATAAAGGCTAGGCAGGTGAAATTGAATATGTTGAAAATTTTCATGCGAGAAAATGCATACATGGCACTTTCAGGACTAAGCATAAGTGTTCATTACAAACTTGGACAAATAATGACTACTACCAACAAATAACAGATCACTGAAGACATGTCTGATAAAAAGGAAATCTCACTATAGTGCTAAATTCCTTATCCATACCCAGCTTTTCGCATTTCTTGATATATCCCAAGACATTGTTGAACTTCATGTAAAGATCCATATTTGTTACGAGCTCTCAAAAGAGTATTATATGTCACCTGAAATGCCAACATCACTGAATGTCAGACTTCTATAAGGATCATAATTCAGCTGAAATAGTAATTTCTAACATTTAACAAAATTTCAATCCTCCTACAAAAAGAATAAAGAAAAATAAGACTAACAGCGACTGTGACTATGAATTTATCATATCACAAGTGAAAAAAATTTCACCATAACACTATGACATACTTCTAAAAGGAACACATGTCAGCTGTGATAGAAATTTCAAACATTAACAAAATTGTAATCGTCCTACAAAAAGAACAAAGAAAGAGAAGACTATGGCAATTCTGACTATATTTATTATATGACAAGCGAAAAGATTGTCTTGAATTTAAAACTATGGCATCCTTAATTTCTCCCACAGTTGAAGTTAACTAATCAAATAAACTAACCAATTTAAATTACAAATGTTATAACTGTCAATCTTAAACTATGTAAGCTCACAAGTTTACAGATGAGAATCTCCATATTAGAAGCATGATTTAACTGGAATATGAATTACTTTGATGCTTATAACAATAAAGTAGAAGTTACCAGTGAAAGAACTACTTGCCCTGTGATATTGTTTAAAGTTAAACAAAATCTTCAGACTAAAATCTTAGTACCCAAGGATAACAGACATAAGGGGAACAGTATCTAACATATGAAACAGTGGATATCTGAGATCTCGGATCAACATAACCATCTGAAGCTTATAAGTCTTTTACTGTCACTATAGAATTGCTTAATGGCAAAACTAAAAGAGCAAAAGGACCTTATAAATGAGTTGATAAGATTCTACCACAGGCTCTCAGTAAATATGACACCAACAATATAAAGCTGGTCCTGACTTCCATGCAAAGGCAAAACTTAGACAAGAGAGGATTTGCTAGAATATTAACAGAAAGGCAGGAAGAGAGCTACCTTAGTGGTAGTCCTCATACTGCTAAAGACTTGGAAAGAGTGTTGAAATGGCCATGCTGACATGCTGTACAGATAGGAAAGTAAATCCATCCTCAAACAATCCCATCAGACAGTTAAATTAAAGTTGTATTACTTGTCCTTTTGTGTTTCACAACTTTGCCAATCAGATATTCTTCATAAAATCAGTGGCCAGACGTAGGTTACAAACCCATCGAGGTTCATCATATCAGGGAAATGATACCATCTAGGCTGAATGATCATACTAACTTGATATAACATATCTGATTCAGTCACTGTCCAGTAAAAAAGCCAAAATGCAACATACAGAAAAATATAGATGAAAACTCACCTAGTGTAGTCTGATAGGTAGAAGAAAAAATAAAACTACCTCACCTTAATAATGAGAATATTCCATAGTTAATTCATACAAGCAATCCTATTATCAAACAATAATAAAAGCTTACCCAGTTTGGTCTTATTTGATATCTTTTCATCTCTTCAAACAAAGAATACGCCACTTTCAAATTATTGTTCTCAACACACGCCTGTGAATGAAAAGCTTCAATTATTAGCTCCTAGAAGTTTTCCAACA
The DNA here is from genome assembly GCA_900464855.2 of Musa schizocarpa. Taxonomy (NCBI): domain Eukaryota; kingdom Viridiplantae; phylum Streptophyta; class Magnoliopsida; order Zingiberales; family Musaceae; genus Musa; species Musa schizocarpa. Next base: position 12,628,106 of record LS990920.1, read on the forward strand.
GACATGCGTTAGATATATTAAGCATATTAAGACTCAGTTGGAACTCTAAAATAGGTTTTGATAAATCAATATGTTTATGGCATGAAAAGTGCATTCTTCAATCAGTTTCATTCAACATAATTTGTCATCTTCTACCAGGCGTAAGAGAGTGAGGAACTGCCCATATTTTAAATGCTTGTGTCAAGGACTGTAATTTTGTGTATCAAACCTGTGCCGGTCACTGGCATAATTTTTAATGCTTGCACCTTATGTTGCATAGAAAGTCAACAACACACTAACATATGCCATAGTTAAACCAATCTGTCAATACAACCATCAACAGCATCATACAGCCAAAATAAAAGAGCAAAAGCAATTGTACTATCTAACCAAGAATTGCAGTTCTGCAATAACAAGGAGGGCATATCAAAACTGATGAACTCTAGCTGATGTTCAATATTTCCATAAACTAAAACAAATAAGAATCAAATTCCTACAAACCACAAAAGTATAAGAAATTGCCTACAGCAACTAAAAACTCAACTGCTATTAAATACAGTGACAGCTCTCTATAACCAAGTTGAATATTGGAGAGTCCTTTCCAAAGACCAAATGTACAAGATCAACTCCAAGGAAATGATGATGCATTAGTTTGGTACAAGCAGCAGCCCACTTTGGACCTTAAGAAACTTTTCCACAAGAAATGTGTTTTTCCTGATTATGAATATTGATTTAATCCTTCATCCTTCATGCAAAATTATGGTAATTTTAATTCATTGTATATTGATTTTGTACATCACGCAAGGTGCCTTTGCCACAATAAACAATAACAGAAACCAACAAGAGTATCTGTTTCATTGAACAATTTGTGGCTATCTCTGCCTTCGAATCCAGGAAATAGTTGAAGGACATCGCATGTCAAAGTTATTTTTTTTTATTCCAATAGGCAAACGTCAGGACTAATGCTTTGGAACTTTAAAGTTTGAACTAAATCTACTTGCCAAGCATGAATAATTACACTAAACCAACAAATCTCAAAGCAAAGAAAAACAGGGCAAGCATAAAAAAAGACATCAGAAATTACTAATATTACTATGGTGCATCTAGAAATATGACATATTTGAGCACTTATCAATAACCAACCTTGATGGCTGTAGTATACGCAACAACATCAAGTTTTATACCTACATCTCGTAAAGCTCTAAATGCCTGTGTAACATAAGAAAACACAAAACATGTAAACAAAAAAGGAGATCAAAAATACAGATAGTAGGATTCTGAAAAATATTCATCAAAAGTAAAGATAACAGGAAGAGCGAACTGTTTAAATACAAACAAAATTTACAGAGTGGACTCGGTTCTCTTTTGGCAAAATTAAGAAAAGGTAAAACATTAGATATATGTATGGGCAAGCACATGGCATGCCATAAAGGTAACCCTCACACCATTTAAAGTATGTCTATATGTTAATCAAGAAGAAAATGTGATACAATATGAAGTCCCTCATTACAAGTAAAGCTATGTCCAGATGTGTTCTTAAATAGTCATTGTGACTAAGCCTTGGAGCTGGAATTGGTAACCTTAGTTGTTTCATTATCTTTTGCCATTTAAATTTTCTAAAAACTTCCACTGCTGGATAACCCAAAGCACCTATATGAAAGCAAAGCAATAGGAGACTTTTAGTGAGCCCAACAAACATTAACACATGAGAAACAGTATTCTTACCATTGTGGTCAACTCTCATAGTAAGCAAAAACTTATACATAATGAAAAGGTAAATAGCATGATTTTTATGTTCCACATTTTTCCTCTTTTTAGGATAATGATCTTGTGGAGAAGTTCACCAAGACTATAAGTGATGTTGTTATTCAGAGAAAATGTGCATATTGAATATATGGCATGCACTTCGGATGTAGGTTGCTTGGGGCTGTTCATGTTGGACGTATAGATATGTTACATATGTATGTATATGGGTGTACATATTATTCTTCCATTTAACTGAACCAAACAGTGTACCTCATGGTGTGAATAATGCTCTTCATATCCTGAATCTAGTTTAAAAATCAATCTTCTACCAAAATATTTGCATGATACTAATTACAATAGGAAACAGAAAATTCTATCTTTCAGAATTACTCTCTTAAGCAGGCTGCTTTATATATTAGAAATAAAACAAAATAAGCTAATAGTATTACTATATTAAAATCTGAAAAATTAGAAATATGGAACGTAAACAATTAATAGAGGATTGATTAAATAATATTGGATTCGCACAAAATACTTTACCTACCCCTTGTTAGCCTGCCTGCTCACCTGCTCTGCCCATGTGGGTTCCATTGTGGAGCCATTGTTGCATTCAGCAGCAAGGGAGGTATGACAGGCGAATAGGAGAGTGGGTTAGTAAAAGTATTAATCAATTCATTCAAGAAAAATGTAACTAAGTCTCCTAGGAGTAGTCATTGTGATTAATCATATAAATACTTAGGGAATAAATTATGGGTGAGACATCTCTCCCACACACTCCTTAGTGCATATCATCATCTTCAGCCCTCACAATTTCCTTGCCCTCTCTCTCAGTGCACAATTTAAGTCAATGGTCTCGGGAACCAACCTTTTGGTTTTATATCCTGGACCTTCCAGATATCCCTTAAAGAGCTTAGGGGACAAACAACAACTTAAAGGAATGTCCCACAAGGGAGCTTGGAAGGATACATCCAACACCTCAAGTTTCCGAAAGCTTTAGATGTAATCGCAATAGAGATACAAATGTTTTCTTAAGTAATCAAAGTGTTGTAACTTCAAATGATGAATTCACTCTCACAGACATCTAAAATTGAAGGCAAACAACCCGTGTTTGAACACGGTCACCTGAAGTAGAAACATCCCTTAAAAAAATATTAACAAAGACCAGATTTAAATAGATGGCAAAGAGGAGGGTCGAAGAAAGCACTAATAAAGTTGTCATTGAAACATATATTACATGGAATTCATAAGTCTTCTGGTTGTTGACCAGGATTAAAATATTTGTTATTGCCATTAACAAGAACTAAAATTCTGAAGCACCATACAGCTCTGGACTGATAACATGAAACTTGGAATAGTGCATATCTAAAAGAGTCAGGTAATTATAACAATAGCTTAAATATATTACAAGGTTATGAGACAAAAAATGAGCTAATGCATAGTAAGAATATGAGACAAATAAAAGTACAAGAACCAGGATTGCAGACTGCAATATATAACATTCTGCAGAAGATACCATTATCACAAGAAATAATAAGCAACAAACAACATATGTAAGTTAAAACTAACCTGCATAGCCCCTTTAATATTTTGGGCAGCTCCATATATACCAATGAGGGTAGACCAGCTTATATGGTTAGGAGCGAGGCCCATTGTCTTCATCTCATCCATCAAAGCTTTTGCACGGTAGTAATCAGTACCACAAGCCTTCATCAAAATATTAAAAGTGAAAACTGTTGGCCTGAAGGGAACCACTGTGGCCACATGATAAAGTTTTGCGTCGTGCACTGATGATTCATATGAAGCATATTCATCCCTACTTTTAATTGCTAAGCTAACATCCCTAAAATCACATTTCATGTCTTTGGTAGAAAAAGGAATCTGGAATCCAGTTTCTTTCCATGCATAAAATAACCGAAAGGCTCTATCATATTGGCATGACTCAACACAAGCATAAAGAAGAATGTTGCAACACTGAGCATTAGGTTCACAGCCAGTCATAAGCATTTCCTCAAATAGCTGAATGGCACGATCAACAAGACCAGAATTGGCACAAGCACTCAGCAACGATGACCAAGTAACTATATTTGGATTAACATTGGCAGACAGCATGTTTTCCTTTATGCTCAAAGCCATCTGCCACATTTTTGCATCTGCAAAGACCTAGAATCAAAAGAAAAGTGATAAAATTAATCATATCGTAAAGGAGGGAAAAATGGTATGAAGGCATACTGAAAGTTGTAGCCCCTTAAAAACCATCATGTCACTCCCACTAACTTTTATCATTGTAGTATATGTGAAGACGTCCAACTTAAGCGTTCCCTTCGATGCCATGTATCTTATTTCCCCATATATGTTTTGAGCCAAATCAACCCTTTTGGCATTACAGCATGCCTTCAAAAGTATGTTGTAAGATGTTACATCTGCAGTGACTCCTAGATTCTGGATATTTGCAGATATGTAAGCCAAAATTAGTCAATGTACCAAAAATATTACTAGGAAAAATTATAGCTATATCACCATGAGGTATTGAAAAGCTTCTGGAGCATGAACTTTGAAGTACGGTAATAGCTCAAAGACAGAGAAAATAAAAGAACCTCAGTGTCTACGAGAAAAAAGATAACAAGCTATCACAATAAAAATATATTACAAGGCAATCTAAAATTGATTATTGCATAGCATTTTTCATCTATTGAATACATCACACAGTGTTTACCAGCTTATGACAAGCTTTAAAACATGTTCATACTTCATATATTGTCAAGCAATTTGAATAACGCTTACCAGCTTAAGAGAAGTGTAAAGTGTAAACGATAAACAAAAATGAAAGGTGTCAAATCACTTGTCATATCAGTATAATAAGAATAAACAACCTACCAATTAACAGCAACATAAGGTATGAGATGGCATTACTTGCATATGCTTGTAAACACCAAAGGTGTAGCTCATATCATGGGCATTCGCATTCATAAGGCTGTTGAAAACATATACATTTGGAGTTATATTCTGAGCAAGCAACTCCTGCATCAATATAACCACATGCAAACAAATAGTTAATATCACATACAGAAAAATAACATATATTGACAATTTGACCAACAAATCTCCAAATAAATATCCGTAGTTGAATAGAGATATGCAACTTACAATAAATATATCTAGATGTCAGAGCAATAAAAGGACAAATAGCAATCCTAGCATGAGCCTGCAATATGCTTTCCTTTGTATGCATCTATAGAAAAACTATCTAACAAGTATCTATCTCTAGGTGGATAAATATCACCAAAAATCTCTTTTTATTATTTGGAAAAATCATAGGTCACACCATCACAGAAATGTCAAATGATATTGTCTTCTGTCGACAATTTCATGGAATAAATTCTTCTGATATTTATAAATCTATAAGTTCCCTGAAAATGCCATAACATATTAAGAGAACATTCTTTGATGGACCAGCCCATTTCTAGCCTGCTTATCCCAGCAACCCAACAGGATTCATCAAATATGTTACAAAGAGTCAAAGACACAATCCAAACAGAAGAAAGGAAGTAGCCCACAAAGCATGATAGGAACCAAGTCTAAACGATAAACTGTGTTTTTCGGATAGAACAGAAACAGAATATAGTAATTTAAAGTATGATTGTAGCATCTCAAGATTGAAGACCGGAAATATTACAACAATAACAAAGTACAACAATGAACAAATTGTAATGAAATTTGTTTAGATTTCAGAACTTTCAAGACCATTACAGAATAATATAAGCAACCTAAAAGTGTAACCAGAAAAAATAAAAAATAAAACCAGTTAAAAGAGTACTATACATTGTTCATTAAAAAATTATATTACTGTCTAATGTAATCATGATTCATACTAAGCAACTGCTTATATCATACACATGATGTTGCATAAAATATTGTTATTCTATTCGATGATTGAAATGTCGTACCGTACCAAAGTTTCGAGATTCGCTCGATATATATATATATATATATATATATATATATATCGTTTTCTGTGACATCGCCTCTCTTATCCCCATGCGGGGCGATGTCACCGAGGCGATATGTATGTATGTATGTATGTATGTATATGTATATATGTATATATGTATATACATATATATATATATATAAGTAAAAAAGATCGTTTTCTACGACGTCGCCGAAGCGATGTCACAAAAAAACGATTTATGTGACGTCGCCAAGGCGATGTCACAGAGAAACGATTTCTGCGACATCACCAAGGCGATGCCACAGAGAAACGATTTCTGCGACGTCACCAAGGCGATGCCACAGAGAAACGATTTCTGCGACGTTGCCAAGGCGACATCACCTCTCTTCTCCCCACGACGCCGAGGATTCTTCCCATGCAAATGAGGAGAAGTCGCCGAAAAACGAGGAGGGAGAGCGGCACCAACTCCACGTTCTCTTCTTCTCCCTTTTCTTTCTTCCCTCCGTTAATACCACCCTTCTCCTCTTCTATCTTCTCCCTTGGTCATCGCCTTGTCATGAACGATCGTCGCGCACCCGCAACAACTTCGTTCAACGAATCGTTCGTCGCTTTTGCATACATGTAAAGATACTTGGCAGCATGTTTTTCCTTGGTTTTGTGTATTTTTGCTTGTAAAAATACATGTTCGAACAGGTTGTAGTGCTACAGTGCGACCGCTCGCTACACTGGGCAAAACTGCCCCAAAATGGTTCCGTTTTCGCGTGCCACGGCCTATTTTCTACAGACCGCAGCTGCACGCAAAACGTCAGCCATCTCAGTACCCTGGAACCCCCTGGGTGGCACCATGGGTGATGGGGCTTCGATATAGTGTCGAGCGTTAAATAATCTTCATAAGTTCGCACGTTAATTTGACAGGAACTTGCTTTCGCATCCGGCACTCGATGAGCAGTTGTTTGTGGACTTGTAACTGTTCGTTCTACCTTCTAAAGTCCTTGTTTTCTCCTTCCTCTCTTTTCTCTCTTGCACTCAAAGTGCTCATTGAATTGCTTGTAAAGCTTCCCGCTTCGCGAGACATCGGGACTTGTCCGTCGCTCGTTTTCAATCTAATCAACTTTCTGTTTTACAAGTCCTTCGAGACTTGTACGAGGTTACAACTAGGCTGACCCTTTGCGGACGCATATGCCACACGAGCACCTAATGACTTAGGCAATCCCAGCTAAGTCCAAGGAGTTGGCGCAAAGGTGCTTTACGACTTAGGCAAATCTAGCTAAGCCTATGACTTTGCCACAAGGGTGTCTCACGACTTAGGCAATTCCATCTAAGTCCGTGATAACTTAAGGCGGAAACAGCCCCAATCGATAGTACCACCCGATAACAGGCAATCCGTGTACCGGTCTACTAACGTATCGATACATACTGCCTGGTACGAGCAGTATTATTCGAAATTAAAAACCTTGATTCTATTTATATGGATCAAGTATTAGTTATTCATCAAGACCATTGAGTCATAATGTTATGGCAATAACAAATCAGTCAACATTTTTTAAAATGTTATCCAACAAAAGAAGTTCGTCGTGGTACAAAATGAAGAATTAAACTAATAAAACAAGTGAACACCACTTGGATTGCAAGATGTAAATGGCATTGATCCAAAATCCACCTGATAAAGAAAATGCACAAGCTCATATATTATAGGTATTGCCAACGAAAAGGAGTCAGCATTAACCAAATTGATAAAGGGTCATTACTTCAACATTATGAAGGCACATTAGATTTTACAGCCTTTACGGTTTTAAGATCTTTTAATCCAGTATCGGCAAGGTCAAGTGCCATAAGAATATGAAAAATCACACCCATCCAGAAACGAGATAAAATTCGTTCGAGGGAAAAAAGAAAGCAAGAAGACTTAAGATTTAGAAACCAGACACAAATTCTGAACATAAACTGGAATCTCAGCATGACCAAACACAGCCCCCAGCTTGATGCTCATTCAATGGGTACATGTAGCTGGTTGATATAATTTTATAAATCATTAATAACAAGGATATTCTGAAAATAAAATATGGAGGCAAAACATGTCATGACTTATTTACTTGTTTGCTCTCTTCCAATTCAGATATCCACACAAGTAGTAAAACACAAATATGCAACTAACTACAAGCACAATATAGTAAGTGGATTGTACTCAACAGTTAGCTCCCTACAATTTGAATTCAATATATTGTGCGGAAGCGCAAGATTGCATCCATGAGTGCAACATGATGATTACAGAATCCAACTATATGCCGTAAGCTACATATAAATGTATATAAATCTGGACCATCAAGTGCAAGATTAGCCACTTGTAGAAAAAGTCAACAACTAGAACACGCAAGAAGAGTATCATGGCATGCCTCCTAATTATTAGTATCATGGGATGCCTCCTAATTATTACTGATAGCTTTCTTGTTCACAAGTTATTTTACTCAAAATTTTAAATGCATATTTATGTGGACACGAACCAAGATAACCTATCTTGGAATGCAAAAACTTGAAGCAGTTACCTCAAATATACTTCTAGATTTCAAGCAGTCCCCACAAAGACCACAAACGTCAATCATAGCTCGCCAAGCAAACATGTTCATACCACCTGACTTTGCTTTGAAATTTTCAAAAGCTTTTATAGCAGAACCAATGTCATGCTTCTTTCCGAATTCCTCTAATATAGAGCAGAACAAAAGTTGGGAATGTGAAAAAACACTTGCATACCTGAAAAACCATATACTACACTATTAAATAGCAACTATGGTCTAACTTAGAAAACTCGAATTCAAATGATCAAAGTTGCTCTACAAAAGTAGCAACTGTAGATAAAAAAATTAAACATGATGACAACAGTTAGTGTTACAGTTTGTATACAAATGAGCAGTTAAGCATACAAGACCAGCAACAGTAAACTTTGCAGAAAGCGCACCAAATTTCAGATGAGTATATACCACAGTGTAGTATTATTGGCACAACATATATCTATCTTCTCAAGGCTATGAATTTAAAAATATCATCACATTTGTTGAATATTTCAAACGTACAGTTGGACTAATTTGTATGACCATAAATACATTGAACAAATCTTCAAAACCCTTTTATCATCTAGGTTTGATGGTACCATTTTCTATTTTGTAGGACAAATAGGCTTGACAATCAATATGATATAGTATTGATAGTGTATCAAAAGTCCACCATGGATTTCAACTATTTGTGATATCTTGGCCTCTAATGTTTCATTTTCTAAAACCTTAATGTGCAAAAGTTACCTCTATTTAAATCAAAATTTGTTCCATCATGTTTGAACATAGGCTTTGACCTTCTCTAAGGAAGATAGGTCGCACAAGCCTGAATGATAGGATTCTAAGCTAATGAAATCTGTATTTCATGAGCAATAAAAGTCAGATATTCAAATTGAACACTTTATTAGGTCACTCCAGCTCTTCTTTCAGGTATATAAACATATTAACTTAAAATCATCATCCTTAGACTTTCAATTCAGCAAATGGAATGAGGGTAAAGTGCCTTTGACATGTCATGTCTCCGAGGAGGGAGGAAAGGGAGAACTCGCAGCAACCTGCATGGCTGCATTTGTTCGAGAACGATCTATCCACGCTTATCGAGCGAGAACTTCCGAGCAATCATCGCTCAAGAACTCTTTACTTTAGTTCCCTATTTTAGGCACTTTAAATTCATGACAAGAATAGATGAATTTTCCCTTTCTAAGTTGTGTTTATTATAGTAAAAATGTAATCCACCAAAACTTCGATCCAAGATGTGGTATCAAATCGATGAATCATCGAACCCAAACACGATATGGATCACTCATATCAATTGAACCTCAACAGCTTCAAGAAGGCACATACCTTGAACACCTTGTCAGAGGAGCCACAATTGGCACATATTAGGATACTTATATTATATTTCATAATAATAAGATCATCAAATAGATTGTTTTATTATTTGTTACATGCTTGTTCTTTGATCATTTGGAATGGGAAAAATTAACAAGGGATAATCCCTAACGAGAATGTTTTTGTCACTTTATCATCATATCCATTTCTTTCATTATCTTACTACTATCGCATTTTATTGTTATACCTACACCTCTTGTCTTTGTTTTCTTTGTTTCTTTATTTTCTATTTTCATTGTCATTATGGTGTATCTATGTTGCTTTGTTGTCAATTTTCCTTCGATGTTTTCCTTTATCTTGTCATTGCAACATTGATGCTGCTTTTTTTTTTTTTTTGCAATTGTATTGCTACAATAGCCCCTTTCTTTTTTTCTAAGATGTGAACCTTTGTTTCATGTACATAATTTTGAAATGATTTCAGTGCTCTATCATTTGAGATAATGAGCCAAAAACTTGTATCTACATTTTAGTTATTTACATACAATTGAACATTAGATATAAGCATATCTTATTGTAGTTTGATTCAAGGTTTGTTGTATCGCCCAAGTCAATATGGTACGGGCAGTACATATCGATCTAACTCGCCATCGAGACATGACTCGCCCAAGTCCCCATCGACATGCTCCGATGTACCATGTGTCGATACACCGATACTGGTTGGTATGCACCATATTGACAAATCTTCGAGATAGGTCCGATACCCGAAATGGCGACCCTGGTTTGATCCTATTTTTAAAAAATATATTCATTAACTATCATTTTAAGTGTCTTGCTTTAATACCACATGCGCTTCATCTCATGACTTGTGCCTAGACTCCACGAGACCGATGCACCTTAGTACATCTCAAGCATTTTTGTGCACAATATACATAGATATTTTTCATCAGTCAACGTACTTATGTAAGAAATCAAACTTCCGTAGGTTACATAAATTTGGTGCCATTACTAGCTTGTACTTTTCTTGTGAGCTATCAAATTTTATGAAATAAATTACTGCAAAAGATGTACATTACAACTTTTTTGTTGTATCTTAGTTTAGTGTATTTCATCCTAGGGCAACCTAGTCCAATGGTGACTCCCATTGGAGGAAAATTGAAATCTGTAATGTCAGGCCATATACAGACTGGAGACATGATTGAAATTTCATTTTGTCTACTGTGTCTCAAATGGTGTAACATTCAACTTTTAAAAAATAAAGTGTGTAGACACTTGGTTAAACACTGTTAGAATCAGATCTCATTTTTATTTGGTGGTAGCATGCTGCCAAATGTAGTTGAATGAGACATGAATTTGTGAACTTACATTAGGTAAGGAAACCTGGATTCATAGAAGAAAATGCCACTTTAGCTATAAATTGATTGTATAGAAATGAAAATATCAAATTGCTGATCTTTTATATAGAAGGATCATTGAACAAATGTCTCATGAAAAAACTTTTGAAATCATTAATGAAAAGAAACTGCAACAACATCCTCTTTAAGCAGCCTATATAAATCGTGTGTCATTCATGAGTTTGTCTCTTTTATGTCACAGGATAGTACAATGCACTTGTTTTAAGTCAATTCATACATGAATGAAAGGGCTATTGCACTGATTACTAAAGCTTGACTTTGTTTCATCTAGAGATCGAGAGTAGCATTTCAAAGTCAGCTACCAAAACACAAAATATACTCAATAATTTAACTGAAGTCTAAAGCATTGTTGCCTTTCTAATAAATAACTAAACGAATCTTATTAACTTAACATCAATATCACACAATATCCTGTATTTAGGACTCAAAGATGAGAGCAAAAGCTAAAATGTAATGGAACTAAATGTTTCAAGGAGCTGGAATATATATTTATATGCAAGTGAGTGAAAATTGCAAAGAGAAGGTCAAATTTCATTTTGTTTAACATGTCACGATTGCCGCACCTTACAGCCAAATCTGGATCACGAGTGTGAATAATCTTGCTCAATATATAATCTGGATCTACGATGTCTTTGATAGAGAATCCATAACCTAGACACATTTCAAGAGAACAAGGGAATTCAACAAGACAGCCTAAAGAACAATAGATACAAAGCTGCATTAAACATTCTGTAAATTATCAAGTTGCAGAGATTATTCTACGCATGAGAAGAAATTTCACTCCAGCAAGTGCACTTTTAAATCAAGAAAGAAACGAACACTTGGCACCTGCGAGAGTTTCCATCAACTCAACACACTCCTCTAATTTTCCCTTGTCCGCGAGCCGCCGGCACTCCAATCCCAAAGCCTCCAATGCCGGCTCGTCAAAGAGCGAAGAGGGGCAGAACCCAAGCCTCGCCGCTTCGCTCAAGAAACCGGTAACCTCATCGAGATTCCCGTCACGAAGGACGGCAGCGATACCTTGAGCGGTTAGCCTGGGATCGATGCGGGCCACGAACTGGGGGGAATCGGCGGCGACCGCGTCAGAGGTGAGGACGCTCTCAGCGATCATCAAGAAGTCCCGGAGCTTGCCGTTCTTGGCTAGGTTCGAGGCGAGGCGGGCGTAGTACTTGAGGAGGTTACGGGTGGAAGATGAGGAGGGGGCAGCGGCGGCGGAGGGGGGACCGGTGTGGTGAGGGACGGCGGTGAGATCGCGTCGAACATCAGAGAGGAGGGGTTTGGCGGGCGAACGGCGAAGCTTGCGGCGGGGAGAATGCGGGGGATTTCCGTTGGGGGTGGCGGAGGTGGGGGAGAGGACACGGGAGGGGGAGGGGGGGGAGGAGGAGGAGGCGACGAGGAAGGCCATCTCCACCATGGGCTTCACTGTTGGCTCGATGTGTGGAGCGAGAAGAAGCCCACCCTATCATGTTTCTTGAATTGTTTGCATACACGATATTTTCTTTCTTTAAGACATAAATATTATATATATATATATATATATATATTCAATCGTGATCAAAAAATAAAATGAATGTTTTGTTATCGAAAGCACACGATTAACGGGACTATTTAAATTTATTTTTGACTTTTTTAATGATAGAGTAAATTAATGAATCTTCCAACATGATATAATTATGATTATGAATCCAACTTAGCAAAATTAATCCGAGTAGCCCTTATGTCTCTTAACCTTGTACTCGCGGATTTGAGTCTGGATCGACACGAATCATCACTAATAATAATTTTAAGCTGCAAAGAATTAATTGCTCTGCTTTAGACATCGGACAATTTTGCTTTTGGATGGAAGCGAAATGGGGTGAGTCACCCTCTGTCTCGTGAATGGACTTTATGTCAATTATTACTATCGTAAGAAATTATATATGACCATGTAAAGTTCACGATGAATGTTGATATCCCAGAAGAACAATAGAGAGGATAATTCTAGTAGGTGTATTATTGAATTATCAAACACAAACCTGAGGAAATTAGTCACGATATGACATCAAAAGATTTGCATATCAAAAAAGTAAAAATAGACAGAGTAAAATAGTGTTTATCCTGATGATGAGAAAAATGTAGACGAAATGGCTCTTACTCAAAACAAATACAAGTATTAACACTAACATGGTTGTGTAGGAGATGAAGTATATTAAATTAAGATATAATATAGACATGGTAGAATGTTAGGGAGTTCAAATCAAATAAAATAATTGAATCGAATAAATTATTTTAGAAGGATACACTTATTCGATTTGATTAATCGGGTTAGATCGAATTGAATCGATTTTAATTTTAAAAAATATCAATTCAACCCAAAACTCCAACATCAATAATTTATTGCTCTTCTTTTTGTCTCATAAAATATTTTTTTTTTGTCGTTATTCTTTATTAATAATCTCTTTTGTTGATTTATATGTATTACTATATATTTTCGTTATTATGAACAAAGGACTACACGTGAATTCGTTATTTCTTTATGTTATATTTTAATAAAAAGATAAAGAACAACTTGTGCATTAGTTTAATTGTCGATAATATTTAGAATGATATTTGTAATATAATTTCTTTTAGAATATAGATCAAATTTGATCAAAACTCTGATTCGATTCAATTCAACTAAATCGATTGATTCATTTGAAATATATTTAATTATTTTAAATTTTTAAAAATGATTAATTAAACCAAATTAATTCGCTTTGAACCGATTCAATCGTATAGATATGAAATGATTTCAATTTAAATTATATTATTTTAATCGAATCGAATTAAATCTTTTATTCAATCTAATCCGATCTTAAACGCTCGTCCTCTAGTAGATACATTACGTCGAATAAAATTGATTATGACTACCATGTCGAACATGGACAGCTAGAAATCTCTCATTACATTCTAAGAGATATAATAACAATCATACTAATATATTTTTATAAATTAAACAAATTATATTAAATGACATTCGGATAAATATCCCTATAAAGTTTGGAAGGAAATGAATTTGCTCATGAAAATTTAGATATGGCATATATTTTCTAAAACAAAAAAAAAAATCAAGATCCAATTACTCAAGTCAACCATTACTTTGACTATAATAATTAATTTAAATTTAAAAATATATTAAAAAATGAAAACATAACTTTATCTTTAATATTAATCGGAGTCTCAATTGTATTTTTCATTTTGGATATACGTGTGTACATTCTTGTTTTCTTTTTCTTAACTTAGAAATCAACAGTGGCAGGATCCGCTGTGTTCGCTATAACAAGAGCAACACTTTTCATAGTAGTTTGTAGGTTAGCTGTGTTGCCTGCCGTCCCACCTAACGCCTTTGTGAGTGGACTCACCGACGCGACCCGGTCGTCGAGCCAACGCTGCTCGCTCTTCGACTAAAAGCTACGACAACGCTTGGGTTGCTCCCCTTGACCATTTGGTGGCAGGATTCCCTGTCCGAGTCCACTAAGGTTCAGGGTTTCGTGCGCCTGATCTTCCCAGCGATGGGTTCCAGGGACGTGTCAGCCATCGGACCTTCTCATCCCGCACAGCAGATCCCGGTGCACAGCTAATATTCTCCGCACCTACGGGAGGACCCAAAGGAGATTTCAGTCCATCCAGAGCATCAAATCCGCATCGTTTCTCGGGGTTTCTTTTGGTGTGTCGAAACCACTGTGCATCCTCAGCCTAGTCTAATTGGAGATTGCCACGTGTCCCACATAGTTTCGCTCTCACTTCCCTCAGAGCATGACATCCCTCCACTATCCCGGCGCGTTCACACCTTTCATCGTGCGAAAGGGGTTTTGCACGCTCCACATGGGTCACTACCACCTATCGAGTCACGATAACCGCACATCCGTCGAGAGTCCTTGCATCCGGACCGTTAAATATTTAACGAATACTGTCCGCATATCTTTGCCCATCCGACGGCGTACAACGCGCTACTAGAACCTTCTCGCGGAGGGCTAAACCCTTGTTTTTTAGGCGCCCCGGAGGAACGTGCTGAGCACTCGCCGTCTCTTCTGCCTCTCGCCGTCGTTGCTGTACTCGCATTTGCGGTTTCGAGATGGGGAAGTCGTACCCTGTGGTGAGCGATGAGTACTTGAAGGCGGTGGAGAAGGCGAAGAGGAAGCTTCGCGGTTTCATCGCCGAGAAGAATTGCGCCCCCTTGATGCTCCGCCTAGCGTACGGGATCACTTACGCCTTCATGCTGCTTTGTGTTACGTATTTTTTGCGGCGATCTGGTAATGGACGGCGCCGATCCGGGGTTGGGGTTTCAGGTGGCACTCGGCGGGAACGTACGACGTGGTGTCGAAGACCGGTGGGCCGTTCGGGACGATTCGGAACCAGGCGGAGCTCGCCCACGGCGCCAACAACGGGCTCGACATCGCTGTCAGGCTCTTGGAGCCCATCAAGGCGCAGTTCCCTATCTTGACCTACGCTGACTTCTACCAGGTCCGTCGTCTCCTGATCTAACGCCATTATCTTTTGCAGTCCTTTTCTCATTCCTAGCATGATACACATTTTCTATCAAATGGCAGCTTGCGGGAGTCGTGGCCGTGGAAATTACCGGAGGACCCGAGATCCCTTTCCATCCCGGAAGGGAGGTATATAGACTCGCTCTTGATCTCTCTGTGTGATCTAAAAAGCATTTGAATTATATCAATGGTTCGCATATGTTTGGATCTGTGATGAGGATAGGTAGGGTGGCACATTTTGGCTTCTGATGTCCTTAATATCATTTTCTCGGTCTGCGGTTTACGCCTGTTTTTGGCGATGTTATTCGCTGATTAACAAACACGATTTTTTAGAACGAAATATATATGTCCATTTTTCTAACTATTCTGATTTAGGTTAAAGCCATCTGATTTTGCGAGATTGCTGCTTATTTATGTTAGCCATATTAACAAGAAATTGTGTTAATTATGGACTATGAAGTGCTTTTTTTTTTGTTTATATGTTTCTGTGTCAGTTAAATCTGTTTTTTATTCACATGAGGTAAAGCATTGTTATCTGCGCCACAACTAATGAAATCTTTCAATGGTTATGAGATTTCTTTATATTACTATAGCTAATAGGACCGCTGCTAGAGCCATGAATAACCAATACAAGCGAAATGAACAATATTTGTACCTTTATGATCGGTCTCTGCTTTTTTAACTTTTATTTAATTATGGATTATGAAGCGCTCATTTTGTTTATAAGTTCATGTGTCAATTAAATCTGGTTTTATAGTCACATGAGGTCAAGCTTGTTTCATGTCAACCTGTTTGATCATATTGGTATTGTTACCCAATATATTTTCATCTCTTTGATGTAATATATTGTCTTGGTTATTCATGGCTTTAGCAGTACTCCTATTAGCTATAGGAATCTATTTTTTTAATGTAAAGAGATCTTGTAAGCATTGGAAGTTTTCGTTAGTTGTGGAACAGATAACAAAGAATGTCTTCATAATGTTGGAGCAATACTATGGATTATTTATTTCTTTCCTTACATGTTACACCATGTAATTTGTACTATATCTTCTAGTTGTCCAGAGATAAGTTCAATGAAAGTAAAATTATATGCATTGTTGGCTTGAAGAACCAAATTAGGTGTTGCTGCTCTATCTCATTGTCCATTATTCTTTTTTGCTTCTGTACTTTCTATTTGTATTCAGTTTATTTGTGGATGATTTTTTTTCTTCTGTTTATTTATTTTATTTGATTCCTTTCAAGATCATTTTATTTAAGACTATAACACATTTGTAAAATGCCTATCAACGCTGAAAGCAAAACTAGACTATCTAATCTTGTGTTTGTGTTTACCTGTGTCACCTAGAACAGTAATTAGATATACGGTAGTGGTTTTTATTGAGATGTGTAATGTCATTTGATATTGATTTTTCTTGAATATTTGGTGGAATAAAGCTTATATTTCGAGGAAACAATCATGAACCTTTTAAATTTCAAGGTTGACATCTTTGTTCGACATATGTTGATTATTGTAGAAACTTTATTGACTTGACCATTCCCTTGTAAAATGAAATTTTGCCCCATATAACCATTTGTTGGGTAAGATTTTCAGCTTTCAACTTCTGTGCATGAATGGGATCACTGTGCATTGACATTGTTGTTTCTGTTTTTCTAGGACAAGCCTGAACCTCCTGTTGAAGGTCGTCTTCCTGATGCTACCAAGGGTATGGGTGTTTGCAAAGTTTTGCATGCTTAAAGATAAAAAAATCTATTTTTAAATTTTGAAGTTTCTGGCATGTGGTTTGCAGATGTTAGTTGTATGTGTTTGTTTTCAGTGCCAATTATCTTAGTTGCTGGCAATAACTGTTCTGCACTGTTGACATGTCTACAAGACATCTTAGTTGTTCACTCCAGCATTTGCGGGTTCAAATTCAGAAACCCTGACCTGACGTAATATAATTGCCACTCTCGTTGGACTAGTTTGTTTGCTTAAAAATGAAGCACTTGTGCTTATGCACACAACTGCAAACTGTTATTGGATGACCTGAACTTTCCTTGGGTTTAATTTTCAATTGTTGATATTCCTGATTCCTGAAATTGCCCATCGATGTGTGTTGTTGTCAAGTGCCTTGTCAAGTTGTGGATCGAGTCATCTTTATTTTTCATTTGTTGATATTCCTAAAGTTGCTCTTGCCAAGTGCGTTGTCAGGTTTAGGAGTGAATCATCAGCTTAAGTCATAACAATTGCAGTTATGAAGGACAAACGGCTTTTTCAAAACCTATGTTGTTTCTGTCATAGCACAATCCTTTTTAACTCAAGTTTTGTTTATAATCCTACAGGTTGTGATCACCTTAGGGATGTGTTTGGACACATGGGTCTCAGTGATCAGGACATTGTTGCACTGTCTGGTGGTCACACGCTGGTAATTTTCTGGTGTGCTCTCACTTGTGATCTTTCCCATAAATTCTTTTATACTAGTTCTTTCACTGCTCTATCCCCTTCATAGGGAAGGTGCCACAAGGAGCGGTCAGGCTTTGAAGGGGCTTGGACTCCCAACCCTCTTATTTTCGACAACTCATATTTCAAGTGAGTTGGTTCAAAATAATTAGTAGTTCGTTCCTGCTACTGTTATATTTCCCTACATTAAGTTGTCTGAAGCGTGTGCCTTATAAATTTATGGGGAAATGACATTTTGCTTCTCTGGCAGGGAACTCGTGAGTGGAGAGAAAGAAGGCCTTCTCCAGCTGCCGTCTGACAAGGCCCTCCTGACTGATCCTGTGTTCCGCCCGCTTGTTGAAAAATATGCTGCTGTACGTACTCTCGTTCTTAATGTCTGTATAACTCAATATTTAATCATGACTCTGCCATAGGTGGTTTAAATTTTTTAACCTGGAATTTCCGCCTCAGGATGAGGAGGCATTCTTTGCCGACTATGCTGAAGCACACCTGAAGCTGTCGGAACTTGGGTATGCATTGAAGTTTCTAGAAAGTGAACTGGCAATTTGATGAAACTACTTAAAACTGATGTGTGTTTTTCTATCACTTTTCAGATTTGCCGAGGCTTGAAGAATGGAGTTGTGGATCTAGCAAGACAAGGTTTTGAGGTGCTATCTTCTCTCTAGAATCATCAGAAACATTTAGAAATAAAATTCTATGGTTGTATTGCCGTTTCCTGTCGTAGTTGATGTTTGTTTAATATCAGACTTTGTTTTGTGACATGTCTCAATCTCTATCAGCACCTACAACAAGTCCTTCCCATTGTGATCTTCATTTCTCGTACAGCTGATTTTGTTTTTTATACAATAAGTGACGAATCTGAGATTAAAATTGAAAACTTTACGATAAACTATAAATATTTATTTGTTAAACTAGTTAGCTATCGCCATGAGACTGTCGACACTTTGCTTTAGAATGACGTCCGTAGCATCTTCACTAATGCTGTGGGTTCCAGTCTTCCATCGATAGCTTGGCACGGAAAATTATCCTTCTCTCGAGTGCCTCGGAAGCATCCAACCCACCTTTTGTTTTATAATCCAGACCTCAAGCATAACATGTAGCATTTTAAATTATCTGTACTGCTATCGTATATGAAATGATGTGAACAGAGTAGTAACACATTTTTAGTATTCTATTTCAACTCACGAACCATGTTTGCCAACACACGAGAACTCTTTATTTCAAGGAAAAGTGATCCTGGAACACCATCTATCCTTACTACATTCATCATGCCCATATAATTACTTCTCCATCTACGTTGCATCCAAAATTGTGGCACTATGACTACCCTACCAACACATACAAGGCGTAAATTATTCCTGGTATGTAGCCCAGTATCGTCAGCAGCAGGTCAATCCAAAACTCCACCTGCAGTTCACCGTATAAGATGATCACAACCTCCTAACTAGAGAGAGAGAGAGAGAGAGAGAGAGAGAGAGAGAGAGGTGGATTCAAGTGCTTACACCGATGCCATAACGGAGGAAGACACCCACAGGTGGTAACAAAATGGCCAAAATCACTTCCAGGAACGTCGCTGACCCCATTCCTCTCTCCCTCTCTCTAAAGTATCTGAAACCCGTACAGCTTCACGGTGGCCTTGTGATGGTTGGATGATGAAGGCACGAGACCGTGAAGGTGGGATGCACTGGAACAGAGAAGAGTGACTGACAGGGTAGTGGACGTGGTTCCCACCCAAGCTTGCTCATGGAAGGCTGATGGTGTACGTGGCGAGCCGTAACATTCTGCTGCAGCCGCGTGTTGTGCTGCGAGCCACGTACCCTCCCTTTCATAATTTCCAAAGGTATTAAATTGTGGTAAAAGTGATATGTTTAGCTGCATAAATCATATCATTTCTAATTCCTTCAATTAATATGTTATTTCCTCTTCAATAAATTGATATCATTTCGTGATTTACACCAATTGATAGGTCGTAAAAAATCAGTAGATTACTGATAAAGTGAGTGCTCATACTTGTCTTGTCACAACATTGTGCAGGGCCAAGCTGATGTTGTTGGCTTTTGGGTGGTCAGCATCGGGCTGGTGAAGCAAATTGAAGGTTCAATGCACTTAAATATCAATCAATCCGTAAAATTTTGATTGATGATCAAATAGACGAGTGAATACACCTAATAAATGGAAGACATTTTTAGTGTTCGGAATGAGTATGCACTGTTTCTGGAGGAGGAGGAGGGGAAGAGAAAGAGGGAATCACACACCTTCGACTACAACTTCTACTTCCCATCTTATAAACACATGCACTGTGCCTGCAACACTCACTTTAGAATCTAGGAGGGATCAAACATGTGCAACTCTTAATGTGAAGGACATGGTTATTGCTAGTGACTACAAACTTAGGCTTTTGGTAATTTAGGATGTTGAATCCCATGTCAGTTTAGGAGTCGGTGAAGGATGTCAGGGAGTCTCCGGATCAGACAATTCCTCGTAGGCCCAATGAGGATGTCCGTGCGCCAATGAGGATGAATGATGCTTCCAATGATGAGGCCGAAGACATCTCGACTCTCCTACTAAGAAACATTAATGGGGAATGGACGATTTACTGTACTTTTCATGAAGTTGTTCTTGAAGCAGTTTTTTGCATCAAAAAGCTTGATGATATTTTCTCAGTTGCAGATTCAGCATCAGGCAGGTTTTAGTGGAGAACACTTTCACCAGGAAAAGAAACAAAAGAGACTTTTACTCCATGCCATGTGATTCACCGAAGCTGTAGGATCTTTTGCATCCTCCATCAAATTAGAGCAATCAGGATCATAAGTGCTTCCAATCTCGGTACAGTGAAGTGTTTGAGATATTACTCGAATGATGGTTCTTTGGACCTGAAGCACAAGTCTTCTAATTAGGAAGGAGGAAGCAAACATAGTTCTGGGTGCTTGTACGCCACCAAGTGAGAAAGCAAGGATGGAGTGTGGGAGCTGAGTGGAGACTGGGCCATCTTGGATCACCTGAAAGCTCTTTCCAGAGTGAGAACGAGACCTGCCATATGTTCCACAGCTCACAACTGCTCCATAAAGTGAGATGAGTATCAAATGCTGAAGGGCCCCATGAAGCTTGGGAGAGACACTGCCATGAGAAGCGCTCTCATACACACTAAGGTATCCCCGTCGTTTCATACTCACATCTTCTGCTAACACTTCACATCTACTGATCATTATGGTTGTTCACACAACATCTGGTTCCAGATGAAGTCAGAGGTAGGCACACATCATGTGTACCGTAATATGGATGCAGATGAATCATGACCTGCAACCTTTAACATATGTGTTTCCTGCATTCCAGCTTGTGGGTCGTGGTCCTCTCCTATCTTGTTTCTCCATTTCACCGTGGGGAGTGTTCTATCTAATTAAGCTAGCTTAGAAGCACATGCATCCACTTAAACTCTTCTAATACAATTATTATTTTATGGATTGGACTAGAAATAATGTTAAAGACCTTCTTTGGAACTCAGTGCTTGTCACCTATTAGAAGATAGTCTTCTCTGCCCACCTCCTCCACTAGGCTACCAGAATTTGTTCTCTCTCACTCTCATGAAACCCCAAGTCATAGGTTCACAAAAGAAAAAAGAGGAAAGTTGGCAGACTTGAGTCTTAAGTCTGAGGTAATCTTCAAGTTTTTTCTATCCATACATTGAATTTATGAGGAATGGGAACGCTTGGAGTCAAATCTACAGGGAGAATATTATGTGTGTTACAGTTCACCTTCCCTACTCTTCTAGGATTCATATTGTTATCCAAGGAGGAATTGCTAACCAATGGCAAACTTATTAGGACCCACTTTAGGTGTATGTGGTTGCTCTAAGATAAGATAATGCAGGTTTGGCTTGGTGTGATCTTTAGTCAAGCTCAAGACTTTTGGCTCTTCATTTAGGCTTACTTTGCTGACTGCGGCCACTTAGGATTTCTACATCTAATCGAGGGATAACAACAGCATGCATGTCGACCTCTTCTGCACATGAGCTTATCTGTGTTTGACAAAACACACAAGCTTGGATGGCCTACAGAATCCAGTAGTGCTCTCTGTAAACATGGTGTCAGTGTTGATTGATTAATGTGTGGTTAGATTGCTGCAATAATAGCTAATCATTGCTGTGGTCAGTCGATCGAGAGCTGACATGGTGTGAATCTGACCTGTGCACATGATGATTGCATTCTTATTAGGCCTAGTTGGCAGCTGAACTAACCCTTAAGAATGTGGATATTGTTTTGTGGCTTTTCTTGATGGATTCCGCTTCCACCCAACTGCAGCTCGATCGCCTTTGAACGTCCATCTAAAGTCAAAGGAAAAGGACTCTTCCGAGTTTGTAAACCTCAAGTTGTTGTCGTGATGAGGAGATCATAATCGTTTGAAGTTGACATGTGTCCCATGGCATAGCGAAGTCATTTTCAAGCTTGAGTTCCTCGTTGGCAATGTTAAGGAAGAAAGTAATAATCAATCACGATCATAAGTTGTACGAAAACAAATCAGTTCACGTCTCTCGACTTGGTCGATCTGCTGATGGTTTATTGATCGGCAGTATACATAGGTCTTGGAACCATTATTTGCTTCTGCGATTAATCCAAGCTTGGCTCATATCCAGAGAGGCTCATCCCAAACCGAGCCGTGGCTGATCTCGTCAAGGAAGTACGCATCGTTCTGATACATGTTGGGGCTGTCAGCGAGGGCATTGGTGGATTGGGGTGTTGTCCAGTAGCCCTGCTGTGTCTGAGCCATCTCCATGCAGATCAACGCGATCAGGTTCTTCTGCTGGGCTTGCAGGTTGATGAGCTCGGCGTGCGCCCGTGCCAGTTGTGCTTGCAGCTCGCTCACCTGTTTCTGAAGCTGGAATATGGCACCGGCGCAGCCGTACACGGGATCCCGGATCCGTGCGTTGGCCTCGTACACCATGCTGCTCACGGCATCGGCCCTCTGGCTCGCCGGAAGTTCCTGAGGCCATCGAGTTCGATCGTTAGTAGGAAAGCGGTTGCAATTGCAGTAGAGCACGTAGAGGTAGAATGAAGCTTCGGTGTGATCATTTGATGCGGAGCGCTCACCTGCAACAGCTTGATGATGTTGCTGGCACCGAACACGCGATGCGCGGTGGTGAACTTAAGTGGCTCCGTCGGGGGGAAGTAAGGAGCGAGGACGCACTTGTCGGCGCATCGCCGGCGGAGGATCTTGCAGGCGGCACAGGGGCTGTGAATCGCCGCAGGAAGAGACGAGACGGGAGAAGATGTAGGGGAGGAAGAGAGGTGATGGAAGCCGGTGGTGGTGTCACTTGAATCCATGAGAGTGGAAGAGGGAGGAGGAGATGGATGGTGGCTTGTTCTCGTCATGGAGAGGAAATATATAGCGAGCAGGAGATTATGACGCTATGGCTCCACAAATTTGAGGTCAGCAGATTAAAGCCTCTTATTTTGACTAGCCAACGTATAAAAAGGCACAAAAGTAGTCAGATCATGCCATTTAACGTCGTGAACAACTGGAACTATAAACAAGTAGTAGGTTAGTCATTACTGCAGAATATATAGGCAGTCACACTCGGTGTGTGTCTTCCTGGACATCGACGGGCTATTGATTGGCCTATAGCCACCCACTATTTCTGGCACCGCTCAACATGATAGAAATCTTCCTCATGTTGTGTGCTTCATGGAATCAATTAAGCTGCCTAAAAGGGAGGATGAAGGTTTTGTGGTTGTCACAATCATCGGTATGAGAACTTTGTGCACATGGACGCACCCCCATCCACAGCCAGGTTTTATCACCTCAGTGGTATATGTATCACCAGGAAATGAAGGAGAGAATCTGAATGGAAGTGCTTCATTTTAGGAGGATTTCTCCATCTTAACACAGACTTGTCAAGCTCTTTGTCCTAAATCCTAGCAGGTTATGGTATAGAACATTCTATTTCCTGATGAAGGGGTGTGTTCTGCGTTTCTTCAGCTGTAGGGCCTATGAGATGAAATCCATGCGTCGTGAAAGACTATGCAGCGGTGCTGCCATCCATCAACAAGAAGGTGGCTTTGGTTATCTATTCAGGAAGCTAAACATCATCTTTACGGTGCTGAAAACCGGAATGGGTCGTATCACCTGCCACACGTTTCCAGCCGTGTGTGGGGTGGGAGTCCCGAAGCTGGGTGTTGGATGGGGAGATGTGCTGCACGCACGTTGAACCCATGAAAGCAACCTTCCACGGCTGCCACTCCAGAGCTCAACACCGGGTTAAGCGTTGAAGGTGGAAGCTCTGTGAACCATATCATATTTATTGATTTTTTCTTAAAATTTAAGAAAGAAAAAAAAAGAGATTAGGAGTACTTCTAATCTACAGTACTTTCGATTGATCCAAAAATATGTATTTATATTGATCAAAATAAAGTATAAATTTTTTAAAATAATAGAAAATTTTATCATATCCTAATAAATATTTTACCGTCATCTATTTATTTAAATCTAAATTTCTATCTTTTATTTTATCTAATCCTAATTATTTAAATTAATTTTAACATACTCCCTTAATTCAAATAGTTGTCAGTTAAGTTGTTTCCGAATAAATTCACCGTAGTAAGATATCAACAAGTTAATCTTCGGCACTACATCCATAATTTTTATATCATTAACCTTCTTCATGGTCTTCAATAATTACTTATCTTCACTTTTCTCACTTTACTCGTAAGACTCGTTGGAACCACTATTGCCTTTTATGCTAGAAACTTCTTATTGCCCTTTTAAATGTTTATCATCAAAACTTTATTTAGAGTTGTTATCCTTATCTTTATCGCTATTGATGCTCTCCTTTTTTTATAGCATTTATAATAGTTTTACTAGTGTTAGATCGAATAGAATTTCAAACTTTTCGCCTCTTGAATAGTGCCTTCTCATCACTCTCATCGGAACTTTCATTAACTTTAATCTTGTTTTGAGACATCTTTTTATAAGTTAGAATTTCGAAAGATTCATCACGTGAGATAGTTTATATAAATTTATAAAAATTAAGATAATTATAACTTTTATGTCATAATGTCGATTCATTAATAATAGTAGCATGAAAGGAGAAACCCGAAAATAATAAAAGAAATATTTTATTTTTTGTCATCCTCATAGTTACTATCAAAATTTTAATTTTCTTATCATAAATCAATCATTTTTCATCATAAAAAAATAGGATAATATACTTTTCTTATCGATAAATTTTTTAGTAGATTTGGTGTTCACAAAATATTTCTTTTCCTTCCACTTAAATCTTATTATCATTTCCTATTTTATACTATAGATCTGAATCATTAAGTCTTTAAAATAAATTTTTGTTTGTTGTCATATAATTACTGTATTCACGATCCAAAAACTAAACAGAACTAGAATATTATTTTATCATATGCTATAAAGAATATATATATATATATATTAATAATTATTTTTCTCCTGATAATTTCTTTGATCTTTGTTCCAACAATCTTTTTCAAGATAATCATATTTTTTACAATAAGAGTAGAAAAGAACATTTAGATTTTTAGTTTTGTACTAACAATCCTTTTCAATATGTCTATTTTTTTTTGTAATAAAAACATCGACAAGTTTCTTTGTTATCTTTATTTAAGTTGCTCTTACCTTTATTAGATCGATCACAACCTCTATTATTTTGATCTCTCCCTTAAGATTTAGCTTTTAAAATTTTCTTTTAGTTCTTCTACATTCGTTTCAAGAGTATATTCTGAAGTTTCATTTGAAGATTTATTTATTTTTTGTTCATAAACTAAAAGAGAACTCATTAATTCATCAATAGATAATGTATTTGTATATCAAATTTTGGAGATAAACTTCATAAAATTTTTTCTACTATAGTTTGATATTTTAGATTTTTACCATAAGATCTTATTCACAATAGAAGATACTTTTGAGAACAAATCAATAATGGGTTCAGAATATTTAATCATAAGAGTTTCAAATTTAAATCAAAGAATTTATAGCTTTAATTTTTTTTTATCATATTTGTGCCTCCAAACACACTTTTTAATATTTTCTAAGCTTATGTCGATGTTGATGCCATCATAATTTGGGAAAATAAGGAATCAATTATTGTCTGCTATAGGATATAGAGAGCTCTTACATCTTTCTATATATTCTCATTCATATGATTTTTTTGATCTTTAGTAATATTAGAATCTTGTAGATCATACTTAACAAAACATCTTCTATCAAGTTCTATAATTTTTATGAGATAAACAAAGTTTTTATCTTTAACAATCCAAAATTGATAATTATCGCCATTGAAGATAAGAAGAAATTGAATAGAAACACTTACTCCAGTAATATTCTTTTTTCTTTTTCTAAATCTACTAGTCTTTTCTTTGTTTTTAATCGATATATTTCTTTTGATCTTTTTCGAACTAGGCTCTAATACCACATTGTTGACTTAAATACCATACTAATTGACTTTTCTATAGAAATTAAGGGAGAAAGAGAAAATAATAATAAAATATACTAGGAGTATTTCTAATATGTAGTGTTGCGGATTGATCCAAAAACACCTTTTTATATGATAAAAAAATAAAGTATAAGTTTTTTAAATAATAAAAAATATCATATCCCAATAAATCTTTTACACTAATATATATATTATTTTATATAATTTTAATTATTTGAATTAATCTTAACATTCTTGTAAGTCTCACATGTCCTACACCGCGAGAGAGAGAGAGAGAGAGAGAGAGAGAGAGGCGGTTTGTTATGTTTGCTAACCTTAGCATGACCAGATTAGATTATGTCCACTTAAAAAGCAACTTGAATCCAATGACGAACAATGAATTGAAATACTGCGCCTTGCTTTTGCATCAAACGTACCGATCAAGAACATATCGTCTGAAAAGGGTTGGTGTGCCATTAATTACTCGAGCAAAAGAAACGTATACTAACCAGTACTTGTCAATTGCCCATTCTGCACTGCCATTCTATCATGTGTCAAGTTTTCTAGCTCTCTGGTCAAGGAGAATGATGATTAATAGGACAACGAGGTGGCAGCATCTTCTTCTTCTTCTTCTTCTTCTTCTTCTTCTTCTTCTTCAACAAAGAAAAGAAGCACATACAGTTCGACCTAGTGCACGTCAAATCCAAATCTACGTCACCTGCATGCACACAGGCCCACACGGCATTCACTTTCTGCTTGGATCTTAGCAATTTCCCACTAGCTCGGACGCAGAAATGGATTGAGATGCTGCCATGTAAAGCTTTTCTTCATCCTTTCATTGCAACAAGTGTCTCTCTCTTTGGTTCCTTCATGCAGACAGGTTGGGGTGATGATGATGAGCGAGCTTTTGCCTTCCCCACCTTTTCTCCCTCTTATCTCTTTCTCTCCTGAGCTCTCGCTATCGTTTGATGAAGAGAGGGACCGAGTGTCAACTCGGAGGGTTGGAGAGCACTTGTGCATCAAAGCCAACTCGGTCATCATCATAACATTGTGGACTTTATTGATAAGGTCTCGTGGTATCTCGAGACTCCCATGAAAGAAGAGAAGAGGAGAGAAGCCATGAGGTGGACACATTTCAGAATCTGTAGCTTGGAAAAACAAACTCAACTGGTGATGAGCTGCATCAGTCGATCAATGCTATTTGCTTTTGGACCAAACATTTCACGTTGTAAGTAAACACATGTAGAAGAAGAGATACAGAGTCACAGATGGTTGACTGACGACTTGGTGGATTGTATCTGGAAGTCACTGTTACGATGGCCAGCCTGTTGGATCATGTTCTTCGTCTGATGGATGATGGGCTACTTCTGATGTCCGATCCAAATAAAGAGTCACGTATGGCTGGGCTGTTGGATCGTGTCCATGTTTATCCAGATAGTAAGCTTCTGAATGGATCGATAGTGATCGATAGCTTAACATGGCATCAGAGCAGAAGGTCCTCCTGTCTCACCTACTGTTGTTGCTGTGGAAGCTGAGGTGGTTCTCTTAGGGTTATTTGCTATTAAGATTTGAATCTGCATTAATTAATTGCAAACACTAATTCCATCTCCTAATTCTTCTACCATTTCTGGGCATCAAAGCTTCATGTCTGAAGCAGAGCATGGTGACTAATTGCTACCAACAGTTGCTCGACTACAGGTTGTGAATTCTTCATGCATGAGTCGACGTAGTTTGATCTACTATGTTCTTCTCGGTCTAGACTTCTCGGCAGCAGCGTCCGTGAAAGCTTGCTATCTCAGCACGGTAATAGTTAGCAATGTTGCATCGTCTTATAATAAGCTTATGTTATGCTCATTGCTTCGACATCATGCTGCCAAAGGTCATCCCTCTTCCCTCCTCCCTCCCTCCAAAACATCTGCTAGAAAATGATCGAATACACTTATAAGGCTGGCTCCATATCCTCTCTTCCTATAAGATTGAATTCAAGTAGAGAGTACAAACCTATGAGGTGGAAGAAGGATGTTACATACATATAAAAATTATACAAGGGATGAAATAAAGGGGGATAATTACAAAAATTCAAAATATGACGCTTTGATACCAATGATAAAGATTTAGGATGAGATAATTACATTTCTAAAAAGTTGAGCTTTTTATTTTATTTTATTTTATTTTGATTGGTTGACCATTAATCCTCAACTATATTTATGTTTTAATAATATTCAAAAAAAAAAGAAGAAGAAGGTGGATAAGATAAAGAAAGTATTAAGTCATTTTATTTTATATTTACAAAAAATAAATATAAGTATTTTTTATTATTATATTATCGAAACAAGTATTTATTTATTTATTTATTTTATCTCCCACTGGATCTCTGGGCAAGGCTGCCACTGCCTTGGCTTTCACGAAGGCACAAGTACACGTGGCAAGCAAGGGTCGGCTCGATCCTGATCGAAGGCTAGATAAGTGGTATCCGACGTGCTCACCGTCAGATGCTTCAATCCGACGGCCTGGATAGAAACCCTACGCTGGGCTTTCGGCCGTCGATATAAGATGGGCGACATGGGTGTCGTTGAAACCCCGTTGATTCTCTCGGCTGCCGGCTCTCCGCTCTTGGCGCTTCAGTCTTTGTCTTCTCGAGAGCGTCATCCGGTGAGATTTGTCGGTCCTGGGTGATCGTTTGCTGTTTCGGGTTCAACGTGGCCGTTCGTTGTATTGGAATCGTAGTTGAATGATAGAGCTCGGACTAGCAGTTTTACATGTGTTACAATGAATTGGGTCGACCATCCGCTCGTCTTTTTCTTCGTCTTTAAGTTGAAGGGTGTCGGATCTACTTTCTATTGCTCTGATGGTCTTTGGTTTGCTTTCCTTACTGAATCATTCATGTTCTGGCCATTTATTTCCCTGCTGTTGTTGCATGTTGTGCACACATAAGTAGTTCTTATCTTTGAAACTGAAGTGAAAAAAGATAATTTTTTTCATGTTAGCATACCGGTCACCGAGCACATGTATCTCAGGAAGCAAAACTGAAGGAAAAAATATCATTTTTTTATTTTCATGTTAGCATGCTGGTCACCGTGCATATGTATCTCAGGAAGCTTTGCCTCTGCTTTCAGCTGCAAGTATTTTTGACTGAGTTATTATTTGTGGCTTTGTCCTAGAGGCATACAATAAGGATCGATGAGGAGGTTTTCATGTCCTGCGTTACATTCTGGTTGCCTCAGGATATCATTACTACCTTACATATATGCAGGATTGCATTCATTGTATACTTTAGTTAATTGTTTGGGTTTTTTTATTATTTTTGGGGAGAACTGATTGCTGGAGTTAGTACACTAGCCACAGCTTGAATATGCGATGTCATAAAGTCTGCCAGTGTTCGGAATTGTTTATATCATTACCCTCTACATATTTACAGGAACATGTTCGTTTTATGTTTGAGTTTATGTTATGGATCAATGCCACTGTAAAACTGATTTTTGGAGTTAGTCTATTCAGCCCCGATCTTGATATGCAAAGGCATAAAGTCTGTGAAATTTTGGGAATTCTTTCTGGTGTTGCCAGTGATGATAGATTAACTTCATATTTTCCATTTCTTGTCTTTGTAATATCAAGAAACAAGTCACTTGGCAAATGAAAATGATTCTTTTGCTATTTGAGACATGCTCAAATGTAATATTTGTTTCCAACTACTTGATGTTTATCTTTAAAGTAAATTTCTTTTTAAAAAAATATTTTCTTCGCTGTTAATTTATTTCATTTTTGATCTTCTCTTATCATATTCTTGCCTTCCAGGCATCATGGGTAAGGAAAAGGTACACATAAACATTGTGGTCATCGGCCATGTCGACTCTGGGAAGTCAACCACCACCGGCCATCTCATTTACAAGTTGGGTGGCATTGACAAGCGTGTAATTGAAAGGTTTGAAAAGGAGGCAGCAGAAATGAACAAGAGGTCATTCAAGTATGCTTGGGTTCTTGATAAGCTTAAGGCTGAGCGGGAGCATGGTATCACCATCGATATTGCACTTTGGAAGTTTTAGACCACAAAATACTACTGTACAGTGATTGATGCTCCTGGGCATCGTGACTTTATCAAGAACATGATCACAGGAACCTCTCAGGCTGACTGTGCTGTTCTCATTATAGATTCTACTACAGGTGGTTTTGAGGCAGGTATTTCAAAGGATGGTCAGACAAGGGAACATGCCCTTCTTGCATTCACTCTCGGTGTCAAACAGATGATTTGCTGCTGCAATAAGGTAATCTTGAGAAGTCCTTAGGACCGTAGTTAAAATTAATAATTTATGTTATACGACAGTTAATACTTAATTTGTTGTGTCAACACATGGTTTACACATTTTTTATATTGTTTTTCTTGTTCTCATTCATCAAATGTTATCTATGTTGTTCAGAGCTTCCATCATGTAACTTTACGCTCTAGGGTTTTAATGTGAAGTTTCCTATCACATCTGTTATTGTGTCAAATATTCTGCTAGCCCATATTTATTAGAAGTTTCAAGTGCTTTTGTTGACATTTATTTTATTCAAACA
This sequence comes from Musa schizocarpa, assembly GCA_900464855.2. Lineage (NCBI taxonomy): Eukaryota > Viridiplantae > Streptophyta > Magnoliopsida > Zingiberales > Musaceae > Musa > Musa schizocarpa. Next base: position 12,658,997 of record LS990920.1, read on the forward strand.
CTATCTTGATTGTAGTAATTTTTCTATTAACCTACCTTCATGGCATTTTTGGGGCAAAACCATGACCATTTTAAGTTGTGGTGGCATTTGATTTTTGTATCTCACTTCTGTTTCTACTTTGTCCTAACAGAATTGTTTACATCAGATGTTTTATATATGCCACCACTTCATTTTCTTCTGTATGTATCCTATATATCTGTTGTGCTACTTCTTTTGAGAAACTGGAAATGCAGTTTCTGTTTTTGGATTATAAATTAAATTAATTTAGTTATTGAATGATTAATAAATTTTGTAGGTCTTCCTTTTTCTTTAACTTTAATTTTGTTGAATGTGTTACTTAATCTGAGTTTGAGCTATTTGTTATCGCTTGCAGTTATTTTGGCAAAGAATGTGTTTTTTTAATGAACTTCATGCGTTTATAAATTATTCTTTTCCATTTCATAATAGATGGATGCCACCACACCAAAGTACTCCAAGGCTAGATATGATGAGATTGTGAAGGAGGTTTCTTCTTACCTGAAGAAAGTTGGATACAATCCTGACAAGATTCCCTTTGTTCCCATTTCTGGTTTTGAAGGTGATAACATGATTGAGAGGTCTACCAACCTGGACTGGTACAAGGGTCCAACCCTTCTTGACGCCCTTGACATGATTCAGGAACCAAAAAGGCCCTCGGACAAGCCTCTTCGTCTTCCTCTCCAGGATGTCTACAAGATTGGTGGCATTGGAACTGTCCCTGTTGGACGAGTTGAAACTGGTATCCTCAAGCCTGGTATGGTTGTCACTTTTGGTCCAACCGGTCTTACAACTGAAGTCAAGTCAGTCGAAATGCATCACGAGGCATTGCAAGAGGCCTTCCCTGGTGACAATGTAGGGTTTAATGTTAAGAATGTTGCCGTCAAGGATCTCAAGCGTGGGTTTGTTGCTTCCAACTCCAAGGAAGATCCTGCCAAGGAGGCAGCTAGCTTCACATCACAGGTTATTATCATGAACCATCCTGGTCAGATCGGCAATGGATATGCACCTGTGCTTGACTGCCACACCTCTCACATTGCTGTTAAGTTTGCTGAGCTTCTCACCAAGATCGATAGGCGGTCCGGTAAGGAACTTGAGAAGGAACCAAAGTTCTTAAAGAATGGTGATGCTGGTTTTGTCAAGATGATTCCCACCAAGCCCATGGTCGTCGAAACCTTCTCCGAGTACCCACCCCTCAGTCGTTTTGCTGTGAGGGACATGAGGCAAACGGTGGCCGTGGGTGTTATCAAGGCAGTTGAGAAGAAAGATCCTACTGGTGCCAAGATCACCAAAGCTGCTGCCAAGAAGAAATGAGTTATGATGACATCAAAGTGCGTTGTCGTGGTGGAATGTAGTTCCAAATTTTCCTTTGAATATATATTAGTGTCAGGTCTTTTTTTTTGTAGTGTAGTGGTTGAAGTGTAATCCGGACAATTTGATCATTTGATTTTGAGTCGGACATGTTGATTAATATTTTGAGAGACAGTTGTTGTTGCATTAATGGATCGTATCGTTTGTTTAAACTTGAAATCAGCAATACTAGCATCTGCGAAGATGTAGTGCAGTTGTATGAACACTCGTCTCTGTAACTCTCGTGTTTGAGTTCCGATAGAGATCATATCGACGCGAGGAGTTCAGGTTGAGATGAGCATAGTCGAGGTGATCCCAGATCCGAAGACCTCGACCTGTCCTTCTGTAGGGACGCACGTAAGCATCTTTTTTCTCTCCCTTCGTCCTGTCGGTGTCAGAGAGTGACGGCCACTGAGGGTTTCAGATTCCCCTGCAAGTGTATCTGCTTCAACCTTCACAGACGAAGAGATATCGAGGGAGAAAGGAAGGAAAGAAATCATAGCTTCCAAAAACACTCTTTTATGTTGGAATATACAAACTACCGTTTCATACATCGGATCCCATCAGCCATCAAACACCGAGAAAGAAAACTACGACGCAACCAGAAATGGACAGGAACAGAGGAACGGAACACGACAGATGGGAACACCTCGTGCTTGCTTGATGCCTACGCCGCCGACCTCCTCCTCCTCCTCCCCGGCTCCGACCTGCTTCGCGTCAGCACCAGTGGCCGCTGTGATTCCGACCCTGTTCCCTCCTCCTCCTCCTCCTCGTCTTCATCTTCTGCCAACTCTGCTGCCGCCGGGCTGCTCAACCTCTCGTTGGTCTTTTTCTTCTTCTTCTGCTTCCTCACTTCGCCTGGTTTGGGCTCCGGAAGGGGGGAGACCGCGTAGCGGGCGGTGGTGGCGAGCGAGGACTCGCTATTGTGCGGCGCCGAGCGGCATCTCATCAGCAGGAGCGCATTCTTCGGGGGCCTCGCGGCTGCGAACAACCGTGCGTCTTCCTCGTGCTCCTCTTCTTCGTCTTCCCCGTCTGCCTTTATTACGATGAACTCCAACGGCGGTGCTTTGGGCGAATCCGGTTCCCGCCGTTGGTACCTGCCCGATCGGCCGCCCAGCGACGCCCACCTTCGCCACAGCGACCGGCCGTCGCCCCCACCCTTGGGCTTCTTCCGAGCAGGAAGAAGACTGCAGAGCAACGCCTTGTGGAAGCACTGACAAGGCGCCATATCCTTCGGCTGACGCGTTCTGGACTGCGACGCCGACTTCTTGTTCCGGATTCGAACCTGACCGATGCAAGTCACCTTCGGCGAGCAAGGCTCCCCTTCCTCCCCCACCGCTGCCGCCGCCACGGCTACCTGCGTCGCCACCGAAGACGAGCGGCCGACGCTCTTGTTACGGGAGCTGAACATAGGGACGGAGCGGGCGGCAGGCCGGCCGCGGCTCCGGCTGCCAATGCCGGCCAGGATCCGGGCGAGTCCCGGCACTGGGAGCTTCTCCCGGCCGGGGCTCGACGGCACCATGGCGCCCGCAGGCCTCATCATCTCCTTGGCTCACGAAACCAGAAGAGGAAGCGACATATTTTAGGAGGCTGTGAAGGTCTGTGCACGCCGAACTGTGAACTGTACCGATACCAGATGAGTCCATGTGACCATTGTTTCCTTGACATAACGGTGATTGTAACGGTTTCTGAAACCGTTTTATATATGATACGATATAATTGGACGAACTTACGAGAAAAATATTATTATTTTTTAATCTAATTCTGAAACCTCATTTTCAGAATTTCCTGATAATATATATATATATATATATATATATATTTATTTATTTATCTAATACCTGAAACACTCCCTCATTCATCTTTTTTCTTATTTTCTCTCCTTCTGGATTGACTGATTGATGGGTTAAAATATTTTTAATAATACTAAAAAATACTATAAAAATATCATAACACAGTAAAAATCTTTTAAACCTAATGTTATTATAAAATTTATATAAAAATATTATTATAATTTTTTTACCATGTGATATTTTTTTGATATAACTAAAAACAAAACACAGTGTGTACCTGTGTGCTGGTTATTTTTTTATCCATAGAATGAACCAATCTATAGGAAAATGAAGGGAAAAAAATATTTCAAGTATCAAATAAAAAAAAAATCCCAAAATGAAATATGCTTCTCCGAAAATATTAAAAAATGCTACTCGTGCAATTTTCCAATGTATATAATAACATTATTAAGTGACATGGAAATTATCTGTATTATCATTATATAATCCATATCAGCACCGCAAAATGCTTGACTTCCGACATCAAACATGATATAGTTCGGGGATTGTGCGCCACATGGTTCATGCATTATATCCATATGGGTTCACGTGAAGCCCCCTGTAGGCCCCTCCCCCCACTCCGTTCCACGTCGGCACTTCATTGTGATCTGCACGTACGAGTTCACACATAAAATACCATCGCATTAAATGCACCTGTAAGCATCTTATGCACAACATCTATAGCACGTGACTCCCACACCTTCACATAGTTTGACCGGATTCCATAATTCTGATAACGGACGGCTCCAATCCGATCGTTCGAATCCATCAACGATTGATGTACTCGCATTCATATCACCCCCACACGTACACATATCCAACACTAATGAGCTGTGTTTGCTGTGTAACTAACTACATACTGTTCGACATTACAAAGATGCACGATAATAGAGTGCAAATGTGCAGTGCTGATATCAGTTTTTTCATATGAATCAGAATGGTGATAAGCTAAAGGACAAACAGTACCAGGAGGAAGATCATCTCTCTAGACCTTGTCAGTATGCCTTCGGAGATTCAGGTTATTTTTGTTTCTTTTTCTCCCAAGCAGATCAACCTGCACCAAAGGGATGAAAACATTTCAAACTAATACAAAAATCGACCAAACTTCATCAAACATATCCGAAAAGCCTTCCACGGAGGTCACTCAATCTATGATGCTGAGAGCACTGATGCAATAGCCAAACATTCCGAAATCATCTGATTTTACTTAAAAAGAATATTTTCATGAGAAATCAGAGAGCAATTACCAGAACAGATATTTTCTTTCGGAGACACCCCGATAGTTAAGATCATATGCTGATAATTTGATCTATCATTTTTGGACTATACTAAAGATGACTGCTACCATTTAGTTACCATAGTCACTCAATATTTCTTGCTTTCTACAATTAATCGAACGAAATTATGGTTAAAAAGTTCCTAAAGACCTACATAGTTATACAGAATTTAGAAAAAGAAACCCCATTTTGGTGCAAGGTCCAGCAGAAAAGCTGATGCATCAATTTCATGTATTCCTATCAAAAGCTCTCTTTTGGAACTGGGAAAATGCAGTTTTAGTCGAGATAAAGTGTTTCTTATAAAATTATCAAATTGTTATGAAACACCTGCAGTCCCTTGTTAAATTTGCTTGTAAATTGTTCACTTATAATTTGAATGTAAATTTAGCTTCAAATTTCAAGTCCCTTATTATACTTGACAATTCCAATCACTGTTTGAGTTTCTCCCCAACCACCCTTAAACATTAGTTTGGTAATAGTGCACCAAACTCACATAACAAAAGTTACAGGTTCAAAATCTCATCCAACATAGTTGACATTGTTTGGTAAAGACTTTGGTAGTATATCGCAAGGTCCTGGGCTCAAATTCTGCCTTCACCCTTACCCTTTATGAAAAAAAAAAAAAATCTCTCCAACCATACGTTTACTAAATTAACCTTGTCTCCACATTTTTTCTCTATTCCCATTTTTTCTTGTCCAAAATTCTTTCCTCCAAAAGTTCAACCAAATCGGACTGTGAAATTTTTATTCTTTGAATGCTGGCTAACATACTAGATGTCTAAGGTGTATAAACCAGATACAATTTTCTTTTGGTAATTTTACTTTGCTTTTCAGGAAAAAAGAGGTCCGTATTAAGTTCAATCATTTTGGAAAACCTTTGACTTGCAAGATTGGAATATGAGATAATGGATATACTCAGATAAGCAAAATCATAACAGCCAGAAAAATTATATAACTCTAACATATCATTATAAACGTATTGAAAACACAAAATGGGGCAACTTGAAAAGGATCTAGCTGATAAAAAATAACAAAGAAACCTCAAAGTGTTAATATTCTACTTACTGAACAATATAAACCGAAGCAGATCAGATTAAAACGGGTTTGGTCATACTATAATGCAGGACAATTTTAACTTATTTCTCATTTGAATATAATTTAATAATTTAAAGGGCCTTTTGTAATTGTTATAAGTTGTCAGATAACAACAATTTCCATATTTCTTCATTAATTATCAAAGTTACACAAAAGAAAAATAAAGTCAACAAAAAAAATAAAAAAAATTGCTTTAGTTCTAGTTGATCTTATTTTTACAAGGACATTTCACAATTTACAAAGATAAAAACCTACAGATCAAATACATTATCAAAAAAGGAAAATTATCTGTTGAGAAAAATCTAGAGAATACGTGAATGACTTGATTTGATGTAATTTTATCATTTCCCTATTTCTATAAATAAATATATATATACATATATATATACATATATACATATATGCATATATACATATACATACATACATACAATCATACATACTACATACATACATATATATATATATATATATATATATATTTGTTCTTGTACTTTGGAAGTTTACAAAAAAAAGAAAAGAAAAGAGATTATAACTGTGATATAGACAATCAATTATCATATTAATGGATCAATAGTTCTATTTTTGTGGATTATGTGAGTGGTGTGAGACCCATTCTTTCTAATTTTTAATGGTATGATTTAGCCATCCAATTATGAGACATGAAAGTTTGGTCAAAGGCTCAATATATTTGGGATATTCGACCATCTATTGGATTTGGTAGTGGCACCATATCAACAAAAAAGCTGTGGGTTTCTAAATTCTTGGCTTGTTGGATACATTAATGCCAAAGTTTTAATTAGTATTTAGACAACTCATCACTTCTTGCTATTTAAGACAATTTCTTATGATCGATATTATCTACTCATCTCATTGTTTATCTATTGATATCCTATCATATATAAGACCTTCAATAGATATGCATATAAGAAAAGGGATTATATAGACAAGATGTTGGCACTTAGCGTACCATAGGATGTGTGAGAATTGTATGACAAAGGCCTTTGTTATGCACACACATATGCTCATTCATTTCAATCTATGTCACTGTAATTGATGTCTCATTAGATGCATGCACCAAAAATTGCTATTCAACTTTGGATTTTAGCAAGGGCTTAAATAGGTGCTCGGGTGAGGTGAGGCGAGACAAAGCCCGAGCATCTCAAGGGTTGACTAGGTGACGTGCTTCAATGAATTGTAGCGCCCACTTGAACCCAAGCGCTAGGTGCCTCGAGCGAGCGCTCGATTCAAATGAAGCGACTGAACCAAACTTTTAAGTCTGGTTTGGTTGAATACTAGCTAGTTGGTTCGATTGAGCTAACTAGCTACTTTCTTTTACTGTACCCACAAAACCCGCCCCCTGCACCCTTGCATGACCCCCAGCCATCAACCCTAATGCAACCTCTGCCTCCATCGTTGACGCTTTCTCTACTGCTACCTTCGTCGTTGACGCACAGGACCGAGGCTTCCTCTATCGTCGATGGATGGGTCCGACGGTCTAGCATTCGTGCGTAGTTCCTTTTGCCACAACTGCTTCCGTGTGCGATTCCTTCTACTATAGAGAGAGAGGACAACAACTTCTTCAGCCACCGACGGACACCTTTGAAGCTTCCTCCTTCGATGACATTACCATCCACAGCTTTTGCCATTGTCGCTATTGCCGTCCGCAGCTTCCTCTGTCACCATGGCTATCATTCTACAGCTTCGTCCGCTACTATCGTCGTCATCTCAAAGTTTCTCCATCACTGTTGCCCTCTCATTCCTCACTTTCCACTGTCGGTGACATTTTTCTCCCCCTTTAACTACTGTTAACAGTAAATAATATACTGTTAACAATAGATTCTTAATTACTGTATAAAACAATCTATATTTAGATTGATAATATATAATTTAGATTTTAACACTACTAATCTCTATTTATTTAAAATTATTATTAGAGTTTCAGGATTAATGACAAGTGTACAAAACGATTTAGAAGATTTTTTAAAATATTCAAGAAAGGATCCTGCCTGAAAATACAATTATCTAAAGGATCCTAAAAATCCTAATACAATTACTTGCATCTTTTATGATAAAACTACTAGAGGTGGTATTTTTCGTGCAAAACAACATCTAGCAAAGAAATTTCAACAATGCATTAGCCTGCAAGAAGTGTCCACCTGATGTAAAAGAAGAGCTGCTAGCTTATATGATTGAAAAAAAGATATAAAGGAATAAATCTTATGAGCTTTTACCGAAGGATAATGTTAAACATATTAGAGATAACGAAGAAGATTATTATTTTGAAAGTGTCAATACAAGTGAGAAAAGAGCATATTACAGAAAAGAAAACGAAACAATAACTATTAAGAAGGCAAAAAAAGGATCGATGGACTTATATATGTATCAAGGATCACAAAAGCAATAAGGGCAAGTAGGAGCAAAGTTAAGATAAACAAATATAAGTAATGCTTGTGATAAGGAAATAAGGGGAAGAATAATTCAGCACATTATTTGCATTTTTTATTAGGCTAGTCTTCCCCTTAGCACTTATCGTCAGTGATTTAAAAAGCGCTAGGCGCCAAAAGACGCTAAGGTCCAAAAACGCCCGAGGCGCTAGGCGCTCGCCCGAGCGAAACAAGGCACTAAAATATAAAAATATATAATATAATTAATAAATATAATTATTTAAAATTTTAAATAAAAATATGCTATTAAATTAAAAAAATTAACAGTATTAAAATCAAAATAATATATTATTAATCTAATAAATACAAATACTATTATTAGTATACTGTTAACTGTATACTGAAGGAGAAGAAAGAAAAAGAGTGTAAGGGGGTGCTGACTGAGAAAAGATGAAGCGGCAGCGGTAGCGGGAGCGGGAGTGTAAGGAGGCAGCGGGAGTGGGAGCGGCGACAGCGACAGCGGCAACGAGCAGGGTTAGGGTTGGGCAACAATAGTTGATATCGGGTTGGGTTCGATTGAACCAACTAAAGCACCGGAGACCGAACCAGACCTAAAACGCTGGTTCGATCGCCTAGTTTAACCTAGGCGCTCGCCCAAAGCGCCCAGCACCTGGGCTCGGGCGAGTGCCCAAGTGGTGCCTCTTTGAAGCGTGCCTCTTTTAAATCATTGCTTATCGTTTAGACAATTTAAAGAAGATAATTGAAGTTATTGGAAGATATAGTGGGGGATTAAAACCTCCAAGTTATGATGATATGCGAATTCTATTATAGAAAAAAAAGTTGGATTATACAAAAGACTTATTAAAAGGCCACAAAGAATCATGGGTAAACCATGATTGCTCTATTATGTTAGATGTTTGGACTGATAAGAGACATATGAGTATAATTAATTTTATGGTAATTGTTCTTTAGGAACCATGTTTGTGAAGTCAATAGATGTATCATCTTTATGAAATCTAATGAAAAGATATATGACAAGTTTGTGGAAGAAATTGGTAAACAAAATATCGTCCAAGTTATAACTAACAATGGAAGCAACTATGTGTTAACTAATAAGATTTATCTTTTAAATTTTTTAATCTTTTAATTGCTTTGTCTCCAATTTGAATGAAAGGACTATGTGACTCTGAAGTCTTATCAATTTTGTTATCCTTTGTTTTAGGTAAATTACTTAAAGTAAAAATATCACTTATATAAGACTCTATGTGTGGCACATTGCATTGATTTAATGTTTGAATATATTGAAAAAAAATTTAAAATAAAAAAAACTTTAGAAAGGACAATCTTTGTCGTTGGATTTCTCTATAATTATACCGGATATTTGAATATGATAAGAGGATTCACAAGCAATAAGGAATTGGTGAGATATTGTGTCACCCAATTTGCTATTTCCTTCTTGATATTACAGAGCGTGCATCGTAAAAAACATAACCTGAGAAACATGTTTACCTCAAAGAAATGAGTGACAAGTAAATTGAAAAAATAAGCGAAAGGTAAGAGGGCCAACGATATAATCTTAATATTGTCCTTTTGGAATCTTATACTTTATATATTAAAGATAATGAACCTTTTAGTTCGAGTCCTTCAATTGACAGATAATGTAAAAAACATACAATGAAATATATTTATGAGGCTATGAATAAAGCAAAGGAGAATTCAAAAATATTTTGATGAAAATGAAGAGAAGTATTAGAAAATATTTGAAATCATTGACGAAAGAAAGAATTGTTAATTTCATCGTGCATTATAGGCAACAAGATATTATTTGAACCCAGAATTATTTTATAAGAACACCTTCGTTGAGCTTGATGCAAAAGTTATAAATGAGTTGATATAACAATGCATTGCAAGATTGGTTCCAAGCTTTGAAGTGTAAGATAAGATCATACGTGTATTATTTTTACATAAGAATGTCGATGATCTTTTTGGAATTCCAATGACAGTTCAATATATGACAACTACATCCCTAGGTATTAATAAATTGATATAATTAATTTCACGTATAGTGTGTAATTGCTAATAATAAAATAAATTTTACAATTGAATGGTGGAGTCTATTTGAAAATTCCATCCCGAATTTGTAGTAATTGACCATCAAAATTCTTAGTTTGACATATAATGCTACGGGTTGTGAGCGAAACTGAAGTGTATTTGAGCATGTAAGGATCATAGAATATTTTGTTTTAATTAATCTATTTTTTTTAAATAGATGTATTAATATATTTTCAAATAATATGACATGACAGATTTACACAAAGAGAAAAAATATGTTAAAGCATCAATGATTACATGATCTTGTTTATATAAAGTATAATCAAGCATTGAAGGCTTATCATGATTTGCCAAATAACATTGATCCAATCTCATTACAAGACATTGATGATTCAATTGAGTGATTGGTAAGAGAACGGGTGCGAACTTGTAAGATACCAAAGATGAGCTTGTATTTGAAGATAACAACTTGATACGGAGAGATGTGACAAGAGCCTCTGGTGTTGGAGAATTATAGATATGTATAAGACAGATAATGAAGGAGAAAATGAGTACAAAAGCCCTAAGCTCATCTCCTGCTATTGTCGAAGAGGAGAAAATATATTTTGATGAAGATGGATGAGAGGAAGAAAAAGATGATTATATGTTTGAGAATGACGATGTTGATTATAATGATAATTAAATTTGATCCAAAACTTTATTGTCTTGAATCTTTTAATATTTTTGTTATTAAAAGATAGATAATGTGTTATGTGACTTGTACTTTAAATCTTTTTAATTTAATATTATATTTTAATTTATATAATTATATTTATTAATTATATTATTTTTTTTATATTTTAATATTTCAGAGTATCTCGCTTCGTTTTGACGAGTGCCTAGTGCCTCGGGCATTTTGAGACCTTGGCGCCTTTTAACGTCTAACGTTTTTTAAATCACTAGATTTTAGCATACCATCATATGGACCTGTTTTGATGAATCATCTTTAAAACCCCTTGTATATAAGTATATAAGATCTAATTAAGTGAAATAAGAACCCTTTTGATCATAATTAGTTTTCAATTGGTCAATAGGAATAAACTACTATGCAGATAATAACTGACACAGACATTATAAAGGCCATGATCAATTGATCACACAGATTCCTAGATTGCAAGACACCAGATACAAGATCTATCATACTAGAAGCACATGAGGTAAAGTTCCCAAGAGAAGTTGAGAGGGCGAATGTGTGTTCCTACAAGAGAGCATTAATTTATAAAGATTGAAAATTTGCCAGATGAAAGAAGACACTGTGGAGGATCAGCTGAAACAAGCCTTGCCAACAACAAACAATCTTTGTTTGATCAAAAGGTTCAACATCAGATGGAAGACCTAAAAAGTAACATGATAGAAACTTGCACAAAAGGTCATGAAGAAGTAGCAAACAGATATAGCCCTTCATAAAAAGTAGAAACATAATAACAATCCAACAGTCCCTATTTACTGATAATTAACCCTACAAAATTCCAAGGATAGCATTCTAAACATCCAAAATAACTCAAAGAAAATCAAGTGAAAACAAGAAGTAAATCACATAATGACTGCCAAAGAAAAGAGAAAAGAGAAAAATAAAGAAAGGTTCCAACAACGTACGGAGAAGCAATCAATCCTTGGCTATCTTCTTCCTGGCAAGCCTCGCATTGTCGTACTCGAACTTGAGCACGTTCGGGACGTGCGAAGAGTCCTTGATGTAAAGGAATCTCCCGATCGCGCTCTCCTCCACCGCCGGAAAGTAGTCGACCAGCATCGTGTTCACAATGCAGAACCACCCCGCACCGAGCACCAGCCCCAGCGTCGCTCCCGCGGTAACCTGATCCATCGATCAAATCAGATTGAATCTTGAACAGATCCGGGACCTGCGATGGTAATAAATGAAGAAATACCTGGGGGACGGTGTGGTAGCCGAGGTAGACGCGGGAGTATAGGGTGAGGAAGGCGGAGGGCCAGGGGAGGAGGGCGAGGAGGCGCCTGGAGCGGGGTGAGGAAACACCGATGCCGTTGAGGAGGCATAGGAGGGAGAAGTAGGCGGCGAAGAAGAACATGTACTGGGAGTGGCTGGAGGGCCAGCCGTGGGAGTCGCAGACCTCGAGGGCGGCGCACATCGACGAGGGGCGGGACTGCTGTATGGAGGACTTGATGAGCTCGTTGAGGGCCTGGGAGAGGAGGAGGCCAAGGAAGAAGCAGAGGCCCTGCAGCTCCCGCCGGAAGAGGAAGTGGGAGACGAAGCCGCCGAGGCTGATGAAGACCGGCATGAGGGACACCCACGCCAGAAAGTGGCCCAGGGCGTCCCCGCGCCGGTACCGGACGTGGGTCAGCGTGACCGCCTTCAGCACCGCTGCCGCCGACGGCGTCCCCTCCATTCCCCCGGTGGGATGGGACGAGGAGGGGTTCGGGTCGATGCGTCCGCTATCGGCGATCGGCGATCGGCGATGGAGGTGGGTGGGAAGAAGGTGTACGACCTATTAAAACATTAAATGTATGATCGAATAAATTGACCGACCTATTCAATTAATGACACGGTAATCTGAGATTTTATGCGATGCCATCACACCGATAAATCGCCACCACACAGACGACAAGAGGCTTTCGATTAGGCACATGGTTTGCACGTGCAATGATCGACTCCGATTTGATCGGCTTTAGTAAGGCCCAATGGGCCGATAAATCGGACATGAAACTGGGATTAAATATAATTTAGTATCGGTTCAATTACATAACAAAAAGGCACGCACATCAATAAAATATGGGAAAAAAAAGCAACGGAGACAGAAAAAAAAAAAACTGTAATAAATACAAAAGAAAACCCGCCTATTAGAATTGTTATTTATCTTTTTTATTTCCCTAACATATTCCTCGGCGTCCGAATAGATTGCAGCCCCTCTCCGTCAAATCGATCGCGAATACACTACCGCTTCGCTCCTCTTGGAGTGTTCTCCGTATGCGTTCCGTCTCTTCCTCCTCTTGCGGCGATCGGTAGCGCCGGATCCGCGGGCCGCCGATCTCAATCTCCGCCCCCCGCGCCATGGAAGTCGGCCCCATCTCCTCCGCACCCCGCACCGTCGAGGAGATCTTCAAGGACTACAGCAGCCGCCGCGCCGGCATCGTCCGCGCCCTCACCCACGGTCCCCTTTCCCCTTTCTCTTGATCTCTTTGTTGTTGTCGTTCTTCTTCTTCTTCTTCGGCTGACCTCTTTGACGATGCCTTGTTGTTTTCAGATGTGGACGAGTTCTACGCCCAGTGCGATCCGGGTGGGTTTCTGTCGGCCTTCACCGCACGGATCCGGCTTATTTGGTGTTTCTGCGTGTTTGCTTGACCGGATTTGTGGGTGGTGCAGAGAAGGAGAACCTGTGTCTGTACGGACACCCCAACGACTCGTGGGAGGTGAACCTCCCGGCGGAGGAGGTGCCGCCGGAGCTGCCGGAGCCGGCGCTCGGGATCAATTTCGCGAGGGATGGGATGAATCGCCGCGACTGGCTCTCGCTTATCGCCGTGCACAGCGACTCCTGGCTCTTGTCTGTTGCTTTCTATCTTGGGGCGCGCCTCAACCGGAACGAGAGGTATGGCTTTGATTCAAATCAGCGCGTTACTCTATTCTGTTGTTTGAGCAGGGAGTATGAACAGGAGGTTTGAGAGTCTTATTACCTTTTGTCGAATATCTCTAAATGCATAGTTGATGCGTTGGCTCGTTTTGATGGTTACTTGATTGTAGTTACAAGGTGGACATATGACTAATATTAGACCATAAGTAAAGAATATCTCTTAATCTGTGCGTTTATGGGTTGATATTATCGGACATGAGGTTAGATGTGTAGGTGGGAAATACCTGAGAGATGTGAAATTCCTCATGCTTTGTCCTAAGTATATTCTCTCCTTTGCCCATTTACTGATTTGAGAAATCTAGTTGAAATAGATGGGGGATTAAATGGTCTTTCTTTTGTGTATTTTTCTTTTTGTGTTCTTCCCAAATGTATGCCATCATTATATTGGCTGATGTAATCGATTGCAACTAAAAAGCATTGCATTTACTAATCGCATACACTGTTTCATTGAAACCCACTTCAGTTGTAACATTTTCAACAGATGGTATACCCCATTCCAGAACAATCTAATTTCACTTTCTCCCCTACCGACCACAATATAGAGAAATTTAAAGGAAGAGAAGAAAAAACTTTATCGTTCTTTCATTTTCCTTTTGCTATAACTTTATTCCAATATGGTATCAAGAGCTCTTGACTCTTGTGCTATGGTTGGGTAGTTTGGCATGATTGCTGAATTTTTTAGTTTTGTGAATAAAGAAGGTTGATGAAGACCTGCTTAAGACATACACGAGACCTGAAAGATTGGTGTTCATTTTTCTTTTTTCTTTTTTTTGTCGAAAATGAAGATCTTAGTTGAGATTAAGAATTTGATTCGTGCATGAATCATTTATTATCTATATCGTTGATCCAATAGTAAAATAGAACACAAAATGATTTCCAAACCCCTATGTAATTTGTTTTCTGAATAAGTTGTGCATGTATCTCGAACTTGCTCTTTTACATGAAAAAATGTGGAGACTACTAGAAGCTAAAGTATGAGTTGGATGACATAAATGGACCTATGGTCCAGAACTATGTGGAGCTTGTTTTAACTGTGTTCATTCTGTGTTGATAGTATCAGAACCAATTTTTTTGCTCAATGACTTCATGTGAGCAAGGAAGTTAGCAGACCATCACAAACATGGAAAGCTAGACTTCAGGAAGGCTTTTGATGTGGTTAACTGTTGCAAATTGTCTCCAAAGTTCTTATCGAGGGAATCCTGCTAAGGAGATAAAAGACAATTATTTTGGTTGCTGGTGTTGGCAAAACACAACCAAATCGTGAAACAACCAATCGTTTATTCTTGAATTTTTGCCTCACCAAAGTGATGTCCGGAGATTTTTGTAACATGGAAATACACCCTTATATGAAGTTCCACCCATGTTCTGGCATCACACTCAGAGATTGGACATGAATGTCAATTGCCAGGTGTGTGGTCATTCATGTAAATTCGTATAATCTGTTTAAAGTACAAGGGTGCTGCCAAATTGGATTTCCATTAGTGAAATATGTATAAAGTGATGTTCATGGAGTAAAAAGGAGCATGGTACGTTCGTGAGAATTTTACCATGGATGATTCACTGATCTGAGCTCCTAGATTGTGAGTAGAAGAAACCAGTTGTATGCATGAAGTGTTGTAGAAGCATGTTGGTGATTTATGTTGCTTATAAATTAGGATGATGGAAATGTTAGAATATCTTGGGTTTGATGTTTTGTTGCATCTGTCCTTTGTGATGGTATGTCAAGGCCTGGTGCATCTTTTGTTTTGGATCTCAGTGGAATTCTGCAACCCAAAGTCTTTGTAGTGGTTCGAGTTGTTAATTTTTTTTCTTTGGAGACTACAAGTTGCACATCCACTAAGATTTTGACATTCTTTTATGGCTTTCTATTATTTGGTAAAAGCAGTGGTTTAAAAAGCGTTAGGCGTCAAGATCCTAAAATGCCCAAGGTGCTAGGGACTTGCCCGAGCGAAGCGAGGTGCTTTGATAGTGGAACTTTCAGACGAGGAGAAAAGAATTGTTAAGTGGGGGAGAAAATAATTGTGCTCGAGTGAAGCGAGGCGGAGAAAAAAACTGTTAAGAGGGGGAGAAAAAGTTACCGACAATGGAACTTTTCCGACGACAACGAAGGTGGTGTAGGAAATTGCAGACGACAGTAGTGGCAGCGATGGAAGCTGCGAACGACAACAGCTGTAGACGGCGACGTCGTGGATAGAGGAAGCTTCATAGGTGTCCATCGAGAGCGGAGGAAGTTGTGGTCCTCTCTTTCGATGGTGGAAGGAGCTACACATAGAAGCAACAACAGTGGAAGGAAGCTATGGATGAAAGCTAGGCCGTCGGACCCGTCCGTCGGTGACAAAGGAAGCCTCGATCCACTGCATCTGCAGCAATGGCAGTAGCAGAAAGCGTCGGTAGTGGATGCAGAAGCTGTGCTAGGGTTGATGGCTCAGGGTCATGCGGGGGTGCAGGGGGTTGCTTTTGCGGGTAAGAAAGTGGTTAGTTGGTTCAATCAAACCAACTAGCCACTATTGGTTAGTTGGACCAAACTAGACTTTAAAGTCTGGTTTGGTTGTTTCATTTGAACCGGGCGCTTACCCGAGGCACCTGGTACCTAGGTTCAGGCGAGTGCCTCACTGAAGCACGTCGCCTTGCCCACCCTTGAGGCGTTTGGGCCTTGCCTCGCCTCACCCGAGCACCTAGGCGAGCGCTCCGGTGCCTATTTAAACTGTTGGGTTAAAGTCATTACTCCCAATTATAGAAAACATTATTTTCTCAATAATAAAAAATATATCAGAAAGATATTGTTATTATATTATTAATCTACTGTACACTGGCATCTTATTTACCATCATCCACTGCATACACGATTTGGATTTGCATGACTTGAAATGTATACAAAGAACCCGCTTAATTGGATGTCTTTAACAAATAGAAGTGACTGAACTATGCTGAAGTACTAGTACTACTCAAGAGTGTACTAAAAAGTATGTTCTATTTATCCTTGGTTTTTGACTTGGGAGTGTAATGTTGTGGTTTAAGTTGCCAATTAGTCATATTAGTTTATGCGAGGAAGATGCAAGAATTATGAAGTCCTCTTCTTTTTTATTTCTTTATATTGTGGTTAGTAAGTAAGAAAGCAAATTCAAATTGTTTTAGAATGTGGTATACCAGCTATTGAAAATTTATAACAGAAGTGGTTTTTCATGAAACGGTGTATGTGATTGGTTCGGAGCTGTATATAAGATCATATACTAGTTAAAGAATTTGACCTAAACCAGTATTTTCTTACCCTGACCATACGTTGTCATTCCTGAACCAGTGATCGTATTATCTTGTAGCATTCGTCTTGTTAGACTGTTGGTTTTGAGGATTTGCACACATTTATGCTCTAAGGTGTCCACTTTCTCACTGCTTTGGTTTCTGCATGCTGTAAATGAAAATTAACATAGAAGTTCAAGTGAATGAACAGTTTGTTTGTTGTTCTATATTGTTCGTACTAGCATGGAAGTTCCATAGTCCAATTGACTGCTTTGCCAGCTTGTCTTGGCACTCAAAAAGTATTTTATTCTCCTTTGTAATGACAGGAAACGTTTATTTAGCATGATCAATGAACTTCCGACTGTTTTTGAAGTTGTCTCAGATAGGAGACAGTCAAAGGAGAAGTCTAGCATGGACAGTGCTAGTAAATCTAAACTCGCAACCAAGGTGATGTTAGTTGAATCTTCTGCTTGTCTTTGCTTTCCTTCCAAATTTTTTGACCAATAACTAATTTTACTCCACAGAGATCAAGTGATGGACAGATTAAAAGCAACTCGAGGACAGCTGATGAGGGTTATGGTGAGGAAGATGATGAACACAGCGAAACCCTTTGTGGAACTTGTGGTGGAAGTTATAGTGCAGATGAATTTTGGATTGCCTGTGATGTATGTGAAAGGTGGTTCCATGGTAAGTGTGTGAAGATAACTCCTGCAAAAGCTGAGAGTATAAAGCAGTACAAGTGCCCCAGTTGCAGTTCAAAGAAAGGAAGGCAGTAAGAATTCGTTTACCAAGTAAATCATATTCCTCCATTGCAAACCAAGTAAACCCTTGAGACTTAGTTTCCCATGATGTTAACTGTAGTCACTAAGTAGTGGTAGGGCCTGTCAAACTGTCTCATCCGATACAGAATTGCAATGCTGAAAAAGTTTTTATCATTGTTATCTGTAATTTATATTAGATCTGGATTCACGTATAACTGGTCTTCTCCCTGTTTCTTTCCCTGGAAAATTGTGGGTTACTTGCTTGATTTCATCTTTTGCTATCACTTACCATGGATTCCCTTCTGGCAGTGAAATCAATTCAGCTATCTGTATATCCCAAATTGGTAAAACATTTTTGTCAAAGGTAGCTGAATGCCTGATTTTTTTCTTCTCATTATTCTATCTTCATTCATGTTGAGATTGGGAAGGAAATATGGAGAGATTGTAATTTTCAGCATGGTGATGGATTCCTCCATCAACACTAACAAAATTGCCTTCTGCAGGTGAGGTTTGGATGGATCAGTTCTGAACAATTACCTTTTTAATCCACTCTATATAGCCTGAGGTGCCCATACTACTGTCCTCATGCCCCCGTCACATTTTAGAGTGTCTTGAATGGTTGTGCAGTGCACCATGAAGGTCCAAGTAGAACAGGCTGAGTTGAGGATCCTGTTATCATAGCTACCAGAGAAGGCTTTCCATGTCTAGTAGACGTTTAAACAATGTTATAACTATATTTCTTTGTCAATCATTTCTTCATGTTTAGTACTAATATGATATATTCTGGTATATCCACGTGCCAACAGTCACATCAGCACCAATGACGAGGTTCAAGGTTGATGTGATACACTGTCTTGATGTGACACCTTAGATTCAGGCGAGACAATCATCGGTTCTCGTGTTATGAGGCATCATACATAATAGCTCTTGCAAGCTTAGAATGACGGTGCAAATTCATGTAGGTCGATCAGCGCTTAGGTACAAGTCAATCGCTATTAACATATTATATACGATCGACTTTCGTTCGCAGGTATAAAAGCTGATTCTCTGACCGACGTAAGTGGGAATACCTCGAACACTTTAACTCCTCTTAACCCTACTCATTTGAGTTACCTCGAACACTTTAACTCCTCTTAACCCTACTCATTTGAGTTTCTGATGGGTCGAGTCGAGAAATTCCTCTTCCGACTCTGGTCTTTGTGCAGGGACTCGATGGAGAAGAAACAATAACCTATCGAGGGAGAGACCATACTCAAGTGACGAAGCTTCGACCCGACATTGACCTCTTCTGTTCAAGCCTCGGATCAATCCATGCTAACACTTTGGCCATAAGGTTTCCCAGCGAGCATGGTCCCTGCCCATGTGCTAAGTTGACAACAAATTTGACCCTATCAAACATTTAATGGGATTAGGATTTTGATTGATTTAAGATTACAGTTAAATCCTTGAGATATTGTCCAAGAGTAGGTTCTACATCCTTACCCATTGCCATTATATTCTAACACATCGGACCAAGAAATCACAGAAAATTTTATCGGTTCTTGCAAGCTTATCTCATCCACGACCATCAGGAACAAGTCGCCGACGACGGAAGCCATGTCAGAGGACCAAAGGACAGAAACCTTAGTCGAAGGTAAACAAACGGGAACGATCAAGACTGCAGGCCGTCACTCCTCCTCGTGTCAGGTCGGCTCAGGCCTTTTTCCTCCTCGTCTTTCTTGTGCGCGCCGAATGGAGCTGCATCCTCCACGCCTACTATACTGACCGCTTTATTATTAGCTTGACATTTCCGGGTGAAAGCTGATGAACAGTCGTGCATGTGGAAGAAAACCCACTACCTTTTACAGACATCAACATCCAATCGTTTGCTTACTGTTCTCGAGTGAAAGAAAGGAAGAACGGGATGTCTATGCCAAATCGGTTGTGATATTACTTATCATTTGTCCCAAGCTTTGCTCTCTGTGCTCCCTCGACGGGTCCTCATCGTTCTTCTTGGGATCGGAAGAGTGTCGCGGAGCAGGACGACGACGGGGGGGGGCGGGGGCCGGTCAAGTCCCTGGGATGGCCATGGCCTCGAGTGACTCGACCTGGGACTTGCCGCGAGGGCCCTTGCGCCGGATGAACAGGCGGTAGTCGTCGAAGGTCATAGGCCGGTACAGGGCGGCGCGGCCGGTCACCGTGAGGAGCTCCGGCACCGGTCCGATGGGGATGTCGCTCCTTGGGTTGTAGAAGAAGGCCACGGAGAGGCGCTCCTCCTTGGCGTGGACGATCACCCGGTGCTCGACGCTCTTGTACTCTGCGTTGCTCAGCACCTAAGGACGCGTTCACACATACGTGTTAATGTTGCATTTCTATTGTTTGATTGAATAAGGTACATATATATATATATATATGTATGTATATATGTATATATGTATACATATATACATATATATACATACATATATATACATAAATATATATACATATATATATATATATATATCTCGGTGATTGGACTTGCACTGCGTGCAGTGGTCCATAAGGTCTGATTGGGTGTCATTGGCCAGCTCAACATGGACCTGATGAACCGAAATGCATCTACCCTTGTTGTACGAAGTGTTTCCCTCGAGGAACACAATGCAGCGGATGATAGTGGTTTATGTTTTGGACTTTGTAGGTGCATGATTGTCTTCAGATGGATCCTCTTGTGATAGCGCAGGAAGCCCAAAACAGGTTTGTGCCATGGTTGGCGCAACAGACAGCAAGATGAGGACAAGAGAGAGCTCGATGACGAAGTTACCTGAATCTGATCGCCCACGTTGATGATGAAGGCGTTGGGGAGGGGGTGGACGGTGATCCACACACCGTCCTTGCAGACCTGGAGCCCGTGGACGTGGTCGTCCGCTAGCAGCACCGTCATGCCGCCGGGGTCGGAGTGCGGGGACAGCCCCAGCGCGAGATCTGGCCGCGGGCACCTGGGGTAGAAGTTGACCCTGATGCAGACGCCCTCGTCGTCGCCGCCCAAGGCCTTCTGCAAGCGGTCGGCGTCCAGGCCCAGGCCGAGCGACAGCGCCCTCATCACTCTCCTGCACAGCTTCCTCACCTCCACGCCGTACTCGTCCGTCGCCTCTCTGGTCTCATGTGGGCGGGAGTCAGAATCGACTCATGGGAAGGAGCGGAAGCCAGGGTTTTGCGGTACCTCAAGCATGGTGGGACTGCAGGCCACTTGTCATGGTCTTTGAGATAGCAAGGCAGGAAGTGAAGGAAGTAGTAGTCTCCCCAGTCCAGATTGGCGCCCTCGTCGACCCCGAGCCGGCTGCCGTAGCCCTCGTAGGTCCTCGGCGAGTTCGCGTATCTCTTCTTTTCCTCCATGGGCAGATGGAAGAATCCACTCCACGCCTCCCGGAACCTCCTCACCAGCTCCAGGCTCACGCCGTGGTTCACCACCTGGAAGAACCCCCAGTGCCTGCACGCCTCCGACACCGCCTCGACGACGGCGCCACCGGGCAGCAGGGCGAGGTCGACGACCGGAATGTCGAGGCTGCGTGCGGCGTCGCCGACCGAGGGGCGCTGGGACGGCGGCTTTACGTAGCGGTCGGGAAGGGTCGGCGCCTCCGATAAGGACTGCACGGGGACGATCGGCTCTGGCCACTCCTGCAGGCAATCCATGAGCACCTCCAGTTGGGCAGTTTGCTTCAGAAGAGATGTGTCTGCTTCCTTGGATCCATCAGAGTGCAGCGATGAGACATGAAAAGGCAGGAGGAGGAGAGCGAAGAGGGGACGGGAGGAGCAGGTGATGCAGTGTGGGTACACGTACGTTGACAGGGCGAGGATGAAGGGGACGTGATCGATGAAAAACGTGTTATAAATGTGGAATTGCAGGAATGGGCATGTGAGGGGTTGTCATTGTGGGGGCTGTGAGAGATGCGTCGAGGAGAGGGTGACGACGCTCAGAGAAAAGATTCTCAAAGTCATCTCTGTCCACGTCATGTTCATCTATCCATTAATACATTATATATATATATATATATATATATATATATATATATATATATATTAATAACCTAAAAGCCTAATATCCATTAGCGACTATAATATGTCACTGCATTGACCATGCAGCTCACCCTGGTTTGCATTTGAGTAGTCTAATATAAGTGAAGGGTTTGGAACTCAACCAGCCCTCTCACAGTGGTGTGCGACTATGATCTAAAGGCGAATCTAATAAGGGTTCTCAGAATCCGAGCATAGATCCTTGGCCGTTTGATACATACTCTAAGGTCAAGGTGTGTACTTAAGATTCATATTTAATCTGTATCTCATAATTCAGTGTCTTCTCTGTGACAAGCCGCTTCTTTCTCCAGCGACACACACTCTCTCTCTCTCTCTGTGCACCAGTTTAAGCATCATTCATGTCATTTTTCTTTATTCTTCAGGAAAAGGGTAGGTCGAGAAAATAACAGAGTTGCTGAGATAATAGTTTCTTGTAGATAAGATGGCAGATAAGAGCGAGTGGCTGGGAGTTTAATTGGTATGCCCTACAAGGGTCCACAAAATATAGCAGTGTCTGGGAGTGAAAACATGTCAGGAGCACATGGTTTGCTGGAGACATGAGCAGGGGAGGTCTGTGTCTTTTTAGTGCCCTAGAAAATTGTTTCCACTTGCTCCTTCCAAAGATCAACCCTATCTTTCCCAATTTGGTATATGGCAAATTTGACATGTGCAGGGAAGATGATGAACAGGTTTGCTCTTTGCACCCTCTCTCTCTCTCTCTCTCTCTCTCTCTCTCAGCTCTCCCTGGTTTCCTCTTCATACAAACAAGAAGAGCTGCTGCTTTTGCAGTGTTGACATTTCCATAGAATCTTGTGACGATCTGAGGCCATAAATGGCTTTTGCGTCTTTACAAAGCCTTCGATCGATGAATGAAACACGGACCTCTTTTGGAGGAAGATGACCAGTTGTCTTTGCATGCCATGCCTAATCAATGCCATCGTCTTCAGGAACTGTAGCGTGCTACCCACCCATACTACGGATGGAGATAAGGATGGGCGATAAAAAGGGATAGCTTTTGTGTTCGGGTGATGTTTTCCTCTACATTAGCGTTCATAATATACTTGCAAATCTAAGAATTTTCACATGTATGTCATTATAATTAATCTATGTCTATTAACTAATCTTTGATTGTTGATTGATGTTCGTTCTAAATGGTATTAGCGTCCTTTAAAATTAAACACATCAGGGGTACTTTAATTTTTCCAATTTAACTATGGTTAGCTGTGGGTGTTTTTTTTTGGATGAATGGTAAGAGTAAAATATGTGAGAGAGATTAATATTTGTGGGGAGGGCATCTTAACGTTCGGAATATTTATGATTTAGAATTAAAGGAAATATATGTAAAAATTAGCTTTACATTCACCGATTCATCTTAACGTTCCAATAGATTTAACTATCATTCACCGATTCATCTGAAAGGTATTTTGGATTAAGAAATTGCTTTGATCGAGTGAAGAGAACATATTCACCAAGTAGTCTTTTGACTCACTAACTTAGATAACGTGGAAGGATCAAAATTTATCTTTTTGTCATAGACTTAATTGATTTTACCTAATTCGTAAGTTACCTTTGTGTATTCATCTACAAAGGGTCAACATCCTCAAAATCTTTTATCATTCTTTGCAAAAAGAGAAAATGAATTAGAAGAAACATCAGGAGATCCTCTAAATAGATATTTTAGTAAATACTTAATAAATAATATAAATTATAAATATAAACTTCATAAGCTTTGATCGATTATGCGACAAAGGATTCAAGGTGATCCGTCATGGTCAAAAGTTCCCGTAAGTGTCCACATAACATTACTACAAAACAAAGTAATGAAATGATCATAAACACTACCCAAAAGCCCATCCAGCCATATGTCACTCGGGTAGCTCCTAGTTGTTGTATTGAATGATACTCCTTACCACTCTATGGAGCTAGAAAATTCCCAAAATGATCTCGCTTTGATGGCCTATTTTTGAACAGTTTTATCCCTATGTGACGACTATCGTAATATGCATTTATAAAACTAAGACGACTATAAAAGATAACCAAAATGAGGTTATCAAGCCTACTATAAACTCTCTACATACTATGTAAAGCATGAATAAAATCGAAAGATATTGATATACACAAGTATCACATCGAACCCTTTGTACAAACTTATCCATGATATTTTCCTCTACTTATTTCTTCGAAGTTCTTGTCGAAACCTTTGTGGATGTTGCATCTTCTAACATTTATTAGATCTTTAATATTGTGCTCTAATTACAACGTGTTTCTTAGCTTCCAACTACTCTCCACCACTATTATTAAATAGTTGAACTTTGACTCACCACCGTTGCTCCAACTCACTAATAACTTTGACTCTAGTGTTGGGTTGATCGAGTTATGTTAATCTTTGTTAGTTCTTATGGATATCTCAAATGAAGAAAAAGACCTTGTTTGTTGTGCATTAGTCTCTTCTCTTAAGTATCTCACGCTCCTTGAATTGGGTAGATGCCTGTTAAAGATTTAACAAGCATCACCTCAAAGATTTAAGATCTTTCCTCTATAAAATTTGCCTATTGATTCTTCTTTTTCTTAATTATTGCCTTTAAGTAGGTTCACATCACTTTTACTTTCGATTGATATTCTATTGAAAAATAAAATAAACAATCTACACTCTATCATGGTCGTCGCGCACCTGCAACACATTCGTCAATGGATCTATCATTACTTTTGTTTGCTTGTACATATGTTTGGTCAGCATGTTTTGCCTCTTTTTTGTATGTTTTGCTTGAAAATCGTAAGTAGGAACACTTTGTAACGTTGTAGAGCAATCACTTACTAGAATAGTAAAACTGCCCCAAAATGGCCTAGCTTTCACGTGCCATGACCTGTTTTCTATAGGCTACAATATGAAGAAAAATATTTTCACGTGCCATGGCCTAGCTTTCTGTAGACCTATTTTCTAAGCCTTCAGGAACTTGTCAATACACCCAACACTTGATGAGTAGTCAATTGTATACTTATGATTGTTCGTTTGCTTTCTAAAGTACTTATTTTCTCATTCCTTTCTATCCTTTTTTGCACATCCAATGTTTGCTGAATTGCTTTTAAAGCTGTATTTTTCATGAGATGTCAGGATTTGTTTATCGCTCACTTTCGAACTAATCAATTTGCTCTTTTACAGGTCTTTCAGGACTTGAACGAGGTTGCAATTAGGTTGACTATTTGTGGATGGATAACACAAGGGTGCCTCATGACTTAGGCAACTATAGTTAAGTTTGTGACATTGTGGTATCAAAGTAGATAAGTAATTCGAGCAAATAGTGAAAGTTTCATAATTTTACCATGGTAAAGCTGTTGAATCTCGGATTTTAATGATGACATCAATTGTCATTTGTTATCTAATCCATATGTTGAGATAAGTGTGCAGGATTAACTACGATGAAAGTAAGACATGTAGCAGGAGTTGCGCCGGAGTCAGGACTATGATCACATTGGGAGTTCGAGAGCTTGACAGAAGTCCGGACGGTCGTCGGAGGTTCTGCGGGAACAAATCCGAGAAGTCCAGGAGCTTACCAAAAGAAGCTCGTCAGAACTCGCTAAGTGGATCGTCGCAAGTCCAGGAGTTTGCCGGAAGTCCGTAGGAGCATCGTCGGAGGACCGTCGGATGACCGTCGGATGTTCACCGGAAGCTCGCCGGAAGAAGCGATTGATGCACTGGAGCAAGCTGTAGTTAAAGTCTTTAGAATTGTCGTAGTTAGCACGATGATTAAGTTAGAATTGGGAGGTGATCCCATTAACTTAATCTAGGGGCAATTGGGCCCTTGAAAGAATCAAATTGGGCCGAATGGATCAACCTATTCGGACCCATATCACATGCCCAGAGGTGGCACCGCCTTGGTTGGCGATGGCACCGCCCAAGGCTCAGTCTCCGAGCTCTGGCTGGGCGGTGCAACCGCCTGAGCTCGGTCTTCGAGCTCTGCCAGGCGGTGCAACCGCCCCTGACAAGCGGTGGCACCGCCCAGAGGCTCAGTCTTCGAGCCCTGTCAGGCGGTGCAACCGCCAGACCCCGGAATTCCGGGAATTGACAATTTTGAGCTCGGAATTCAAACTGGTTTGGGGCCTATAAATACCCCACTCTTTCAGCAATGAAAGAGCAACGAAAAACCACAAAAATCCTGATCTTACTCTTGAGTTTTTTGAGCTCAAAAGTGTTGTAATTAGCTAAAGGTTCTTCTTCCTCTTTTCTTCCAAGTTCAGATCTTTCAAGAGAGGAGAGAAAAGTTTGTAAGGGTTGTCTCCTGAGCCCGTCAAAAGGAGTGAATCTGTAAAAGGGTGGTTGGCCTTCGCCTATTGAAGGAAGGCCTCTAGTGGACGTCGACGACCTCATCGGTGGAGGAAGCCAGAAGTGGATGTAGGTCAAGATTGACCGAACCACTCTAAATCGCGCTGCTCTCTGGTTTGCATTTACTTTGAGCTTACTATCCTTACTGCAAATCTCTTTCATAGCTTACTGCTTTTGCGCTTTAACGATTGCGTTTCCAAGCTCAATACTTTCCAAATCGTGTTTAGACGTAAATCGCTTTTCTCGTACGAACATCGTATTTCAGTTTGCGCTTACGTTCTGATTTCCATCACAACAGCAAACTGCCTTAACAGATTCGTTTTAACTGCTTTTTGCCTAATCAAAGTTAAAGTGATTTACGAATCGACTTTTCTACTGAAATCGCTTTTATCGTATGAACATCGTATTTCAGTTTGCGCTTACATTGTGATTTTCATCACAACTGCAAACTCCTTAACAGATTGGCTTAACTGCTTCTTACTTGATCTCAAGTTAAAGTGATTTACGAATCGGCTTTTCTACTGAAATCACCTTTGTCGTACGAACGCAGTTTTAAAACGTTGAAAGTTTTCCGCTACACTAATTCACCCCCCTCATAGTGCTCTTGATCCTAACAAAAGCATCGTGACGAATCAAGCAACATGGGGCAAGCCAAACTATGGCCCCAAGTAGTCACAGATGGGTTGCAAGTGCAAACTGGCTCTCAAGTTATTGGAGCAGTTCAAGAGGAGCACAACAACAAACAAGATGAACGAGAAGTTGGCCATTCTTCGTGAGTGGAGGAAGCATAATTCAATGTCAACCAAGAAAAGAAACCACAATGAGAGACTTATCATTGTGGAAACCTATCTTGATATTATTGAAGTGAGTCTAAAGAAACTCTACCAAGGCTAACAAAGGCCTCTTGGGGTAGAGAACTTTAAAGAGGATGCAAAATCTCGGATCGACAAGGTTGAGTCTCTAGTAAATCGATTAACGGAAGACACCAAAGACTCCATACAATATCTATACAAAGTTATGGTGGAACTTATGTCCAGGATTACATTGTTCACAAGGGCTCTTAATGTGAGAGGGAGCAATACCTACATTGCTCGGCCATAAAACTTAAGGGCACCCGAGCTGCATTGCCATGGGAGTGTTAGAGATGTGAAGGAGATCGAAATTTTTTTGTTCGATATATAATAGTATTTTTGAGTTACGAGGCCAAGAAACCAAAGTTTCGATAGCAATTATGTATCTAAATGGAGATGCAAAACTTTGGTGACAAACATGTTGAGAAGAGACCCAACAAGGTCGATGTCGAGTGAATACATGGGAGAATTTGAAGTGGGAGTTAAGTACCCAGTTCCTTCTAGAGAACATAAAGTTTGTTGCAAGAAGAAAGCTAAGACAACTCCACCAAAGTACTTCTATTCGAAACTATGTAAAGCAATTTTCTGTACCGATACTACATATACAAGATATATCCGAGAAGGATAAGTTGTTTAGCTTCCTCAATGACTTAAAGCCATGGACATAATAAGAACTACTTTAAAAGAATATCATCGATGTGATTAAGGTAATCACAGTTGAAAGGCTAATCGACTTTTTTTTTTTTTTTCCCTTGGAGAACTTGGGGAAGATTAAATAATCTTTAAGAAATCACCTATCTAATTATTCTCGAGAGGAGTCCGAAAGTAAATAAAAGAAAAAGAGTTTCCATAAAGAGTAGAGCTCAAAAGGTAAGGCCGCGGATGATTCTTATGTGGAAGACTGCACAAAGTGCCGATTCTTATGTGGAAGACTGCATAAAGTGCCTACAAAAGCAAGTACTAATTGCATTGACAACATCAATCCATCCCACAAGATCAAACATGGGCAAGACTATTGCCCTTAGTTCAAGTAGTTCGAAATCTAGCGGCAATGATGAAAACTCACAAAAGCCCTACATGGGAGCAATGCATTTAATAAATGCATTGCAAGGTCAAGTGGGGGACAACATAAAGATAAAACTACAAAAAGTAGGAAGTAGCGAGCTGATATACGTGAACATTAAGCTAAATGACCAAATAACCCATGCGATGGTGGACACGGATGCTACCTAAAATTTAATTATCGATCGAGAAGCAAAGCGACTTAGGTTGAACTTGGAGAAAAAACTAAGTTGAATGAAGGCTATGCACTCGAAGGCTAAGTAGATAATTGAACTAGTAAAGGGGGTCCTCATCAAGATCGGGATATGGAGTGAAAATACAAACATGATGGTAGTATCATTGGACGATTTCCAAGTGATCTATATAATGGAGTTCATGCCCATAATGAAGTTAGTGCTAATGTCGTTCTTGAACTCCCTATGCCTAATGGGAGATGATGATGATAGCAGATAAGATTTTCCCAATTACATGAGGAAATTTCTCTATTCTGTTGAGGGAAATCCTCCATTCTAATTTATATAAATAGGAGAGGGACATGTTAATGCATTCAAGCTAAAGCTTCTTCAATAATTCTTCTTATCTTATATTCTCTTATCTTTTATTCTTTCTATCATAGTATCAGAGCTTTCACCGTAAAAGCCACTTTTAAACATCTCAAAGTAGACCTGTCTCCTCGTCGGACTCCACCGAATCTCGGCTCCTTCTTCTACTGCCTCGTGGACTGCGACTCTATCTCAAAGTAGTGCAGCATTTTCCACGGACGTCCTCTAGGATCGTTGCATCGGCCTCCTTCGAAGTTGAACAAGGGCCACCACGCTGCGCCCTCTTCTCCTCCCTGCACCGGCGGCATTTTTTATTGTCGCCCTTCCTCTGCCTCTTCCTACAGAAGCAGAGCTGACGTAGCCTCGCAACTGCTCCCCGGCCAACGATCTCTCCTCCTCGTTCCCGCATCTCACTCGAGCGAGAAGTGCTGCTGTCGTCGTCCTTGTCGCAGCAGCCCTCTCTACCGCAGCAGTTGCAGCAGTAGTGATCTGCTCTTCTCCCAAGCTGCTGTCCTCTGCTTCTTCTTCCTCTGCTACAACATTGCTATAGCTTTCTCTATTATTGCAGTTTTCTCCTCTACTGCAGTCGTCGTTGTCGCCGCCATAGCCGCTGCAATAGCAACAGCAGCAGCAGCGATCTGCTCTTGCCCTACTTACGAAGCCTCTAGCTCATAAACTGTTTACTTTGCATCGATCCAAGATTGGTATCATTGATAGGAGCACCATCTTGCAGGGGCATAATAATAGATAAGATTTTTCCAATTACATGAAGAAATCTCTCTATTCTGTTGAGGAAAATCCTTCATTCTAATCTGTATAAATAGGAGAGGGACATGCTATTGTATTCAAGCTAAAGCTTCTTCAATAATTCTTCTTATCTTCTATTCTCTTATCTTTTATTCTTTCTATCAGATGAAACCTGCGTGGTTCTAATTTCTCAAGGAGAAACCAAGGATCTACAATAAATATCTACTTTATAATTAAAGAAGGGAGTGTGAAAAGGTGAATTAACTTTCATCGTTGCATTAAAACTAGAGCTACTTGATGTGAAGGCTACTTATGGCTACTTATGGACCTGTTATGGTGGTGAACGTTTTGAAGGAGTTCATTAACGTTATGCCACCCAAGTTGCCAGAAACTATACCACCACAGAGAGGTGTGGATCATCACATCGAGTTGGAGCTAGGAGTGAAGCCTCTATTGAGACCACTATACCGCATGACCCATTTAGAGTTGGTAGAGCTTAGGAAGTAGTTAGATGAATTGCTAGGTAGTGGTCTCATCCACGGTTTTAAAGTACCATTCAGAGCTTTAGTCCTCTTCCAAAAGAAATAAGATTGGAATCTCCGATTAAGCATTGATTATTAGGTCCTAAACAAGGTGATGAAGAAGAATAAGTATCCTATCTCACTAATTACTGACATGTTTGACAACTAGGCGAAGCTAAGTATTTTTCTAAACTCGACCTTCGATTGGGTTACTGGCAAGTATGCATTGCTTAAAACGATAAAGCTAAGACTACTTGTGTGAACAGTTATGGAGTGTTTAAGTTCTTGGTGATGCTTTTTGAATTAACTAATGCTTCGACCACATTCTATGCTTTCATAAAACAACTACTCAAGCAGTATCTGAACAAGTTCGGTCGTCTACTTGGATAATATCATCATTTATAGTCAAATACTCGAGGAGCATGTCGAGCACCTTTGAATAATTTTTAAGATTCTCAGGATGAACACTTTGTTCATGAAAAGGGAAAAGTACTACTTTGCTTAGATGAAGATTTTATTATGAGGACATCAAATTGGTAAATGTTCCATTCAAATGGACAAATTAAATATGCAAACTATGACGAAGTGGCAAACACTAAAGAAGGTACCAGAGTTGAAATCATTTCTTGGTTTCATTAACTATTATCGATGTTTCATAGCTAGGTACTCAAAGCACATAACTCCACAAACATAGTTACTAAAGAAGGAGCAGCCTTAGTGATGATCAAACAAATGTGAAGAGATATTCTAAGACCTAAAGGTTGTTATATTAGAAGAACCACTACTTAAATTGTTAGATTATGAAAAATATTTTGAAGTCCATATAGATGCTTCGAACTTTATTATATGGGGACTACTTATATAAGAGAGTCACCTAGTGGCCTCTGAGAGCTGTAAGTTCAACAAGATCAAGCTATTGAATCTCAAATTTTGATAATGAAATCAATTAATGAATTAATGATCTAATCCATGTGTTAAGAAAAGTGATGTAGGACTAACTACGATCGTGAAAAGAAAAAATAATTAAAAAAGAATCGAATGTTGGGTCGAAGTCAAAGATCAGACATCGAGCTAAAAGAATTGGGGGATATGCCGAAGGTTTGGACGATGTGTCGGAAGCTCACTAGGAGTTCGCTGAAAGTTCGTCGGTAGATCGTTGGGAGTGCGCCAGAAGTTTCGCCGGGAGTTTGAATGAATAATTGACATGCGGGATAACGAATTGCTTACATTGTAATTGTTTAGCATTAATTATTGTAGTTAGGATTTCAATTTGAGGTAGTTTTAGAAAAAAAAATCATACTAACTCAATTAGGGGCCAATTGGGCCTGAATCAGGGCTGATTTGGGCTCGATGGATGGCCCATTTAGTATCCTGGTACCATATCAAGCGAGGGCACAGCCAGAGCTAGCGGTAAAACTACCTGAGGCTCAACCTCCTAGGGAGTCTGAGTGGTGGTACTGCCCAGACTGAGCGATGGTACTATCGGCAGTTAATGCTGCCAAGCGATGGTACCGCCAGAGCCCAATATCCGAGGCTCTGTTAGGAGGTGGCACCACTTAATGTTAGAGTAATGGTGGTGGTACCACCAGTACCCCAAAAACCCGAGATGAGATATTTTTTGGCTCCATTTTTAAAGTTATTTGAGATCTATAAATACCCATCTCATCTTTGCTCAACATATAGAACATTTTGAATGAAAATTAGTGTGAAATGCTATTGTAATTCCTAAATGTTCCTTTCTCTGGCTCTAAGTTTTGAATTCAGTTTGAGAGAAGGGTGAGTGACTTGTAAAGGTTATCTCCTAAACCTATGAAAAGGAGAAAAGGGTTATAAGAGGGTAGTTGGTCTTTGCCCATAGAAATAAGACCATTAGTAGACGTCGGTGGCCTCAACGGAGGAGAAATCGGGAGTGGATGTAGGTCACAACAACCGAACCACTATAAATTTGGTGTGTATTTTCTTTCTACTCTTCATTACTATTATTTTTCTGCTTTAATTGCTTATTATGTTTACTCTAAATCAAGCACACTTTGATATCATTTCCGATACGGTTTCATTGAATCAAGCTTATCCAAATCATTGAAGTTTTCTGAATCGACGTTGTTTTCCTAAAAGTACTAATTCACCCTCTCATTTTAGTGCCAATTTCGGTCTTAACAATTAGTATCAGAGTCAAGGTTTTTCTCGTTTGGTTTAACACAAAAAAAAATGGCCTTTACTGGTAATCAAGAGGGTCTTTCTATTACTCGTCCTCCTATGTTCAATGAGACGGACTACATGTATTGGAAAACTAGAATGATAATTTTTTTGCTTTATATGGATTTCGAATTATGGAACATTGTTGAAAGTGATTTTGAAAAGTTTTCCAAACTAATGAATAAATGGAATGATTTAGAGAAGAAGACTTTCTCTTTGAATGCTAAAGTGATTTAACACTTTATTTTATGCTCTTAATAAAAATAAATTTAATCAGGTTTCTATATGCAAAACTACACATGAGATTTGACACATACTCAAAGTCACACACGAAGGCACAAGTATGATTAAAGAGTCAAAAATTAATCTTTTAATTCATAGCTATGAGTTATTTTATATGAAACCAAGCGAGACCATTGGAGACATGTACACCCATTTTATAGATGTCGTCGATGATCTAAAAATACTGGTAAAATTTTTTCTAATTTTGAACTTGTTTACAAAATACTAAGATCCCTTCAAAAAAGTTGGGATCCTAAAGTAATAATAATATAAGAAGCAAAGGGCTTAGAACAATTTTCCGCTCGAAGAACTTATTAGGTTTTTGATGACTTACGAAATGACATATATTGCACATGATGAACTTGAAAACAACCTTCTAAAAAACATGAAAGATTTGACACTTAGAACCAAAGAAGATCACTCAGGAGAAAACTCAAGTGATGATGATGATGACTTGACACTTATTACAAGAAAGTTTAAAAAATTCTTAAAACGGAACAAAACAAAACAAGACACTAAGAATAAAAGTGAATTAAAAAATGATCAAATAATTTACTATTAATGCAAGAAGCTGGGGCACTTCAAAAATGAATGTCCCTAAGTGAAAAAGAAACTACTAAAGAAAAAAAAAAAACGCTCAAAGCTACTTAGGATGACTCAAGTGCATTTGAAGACGATGAGCCTACCAACAAAAAAAAAGTTACAAATTATGTATTAATGGCATTTGACAATTATGTATGTGACTCAAACAAATCTTCTTGATCTTACGATGAATTATTCAATACCTTTAATGATTTATTTGATGATTTTAAATTAGTTAGTAAAAGGTATAAATAATTAAAAAAGGAGCATGATTCTCTTGTTAGTGAATTTGATAAATTAAAAAATGAGCATGACGATAGTACGTTAGCTCCTTGCACTAAGTGTAAAGAGATAGATTCACTTAAGAAAGAAAATATTTTACTACAAAAAATATTAGAAAAAATTAAAATAGGTAATAAATCTCTAAACATAATCCTTGTTAATAAGGGTCATGTTCATGGAAAGGAAGAAATTGGTTTTGTAACACTAAACAAAAACCAACTATCTTCGTTAAAGGATTTATATTACATGTCTCACCTAAAGATAAATATAATTTTTGTAGAAAATATAGATATTATACCTATAAATATTTATTTAAAAAGTATAATCTACACAAATTAGCTTAGGTTCCTAAAAGAATCTTAAATAACTCAACACCAATAGTTAAAATAGGTAAATCTATTAATGAGGGACCTAAAGTTAAATGAGTACATAAAAGAAAACTCCCTTTCTTATAGATATATTTACAATCAAAAGCTAGAGCAAGAGATGATACCTTGTAGTGGATGCTCCAAGCACATGATTGGAGATTCAACACATCTTTTAAGCTCACTAGCTAAAACAACAATAATAAGAAAATATCATTTGAATCAAAATGATTAAAACTTGAGGATTTTTGTGATGATAAACCTTTTGATTAAAGATGATTTATGTATTATCTTTCAGTTTTAAATGATGATGCATGGTTCTTGTATGGAATACTAGAGCATACTAAGTATAAAAACAAATTAAAACTAAAGAACCTTAGCTCTTTTAATCTTATAGGAAACTATCTACATTGCTTTCATTGATTTCTCGAAAAGTGATTTTGATGATGATGTTAGATTTGTTTTCATATATAATGATATGTCGATGTTTACCACTTGAGATGTACCATACATGAAATAATTTTCTTGATTCTCCAGAACATTTATCCAAACAATGATTCTTTCACCTGATATATTTTGAATTTATTTATAACTTTTTCATTAATTATTCTCCTACGATTCTATCCTGTATTGACCAAGAAAAGGATTTATCCAAATAAATCATGATATTTCACTAGACTTCTTGATGTGTATGACTTGAATTGTATTTTAAATTTTTTTATATTTATGATTTGTATGTCTCATAATTGAATCATTGATGTATAAGGACAAAAAATTGTTGGCCTGCACATCACAAAAGTGCTGTGAAGCTTGCACTTTCCATGAGCAAAAAGTGATGACTTGAATGCTAAATTACGGATTGGTATCATCCACGTAAACGTTAGCTTGAATATTATTGATATTGACTTGGATGTTAAATGTTCGCACCATTTCAATATTAAATATGGTTGTTAAAGGTCAAATGTTGATGAAAAAAAGGGAAAACTCAATAGTACCCCGATGTGTTATACTGCTTGATATGCTGTACTCCTTATCCTTACACTCTATGATGTACTCTTTGACGTTATGTGATTTTTAATATTATGATACACTTCTTTATGATATTATGATGCATGCAACACTCTTAAGAATTAGGTATGTTAAACCTTATGAATGCATGAGTTCCTCTTATACTTTTTTTGGATTTCTCAACTTTTGAAAATTGAGTTTTCTTTTTAAATCGAGATCATTTCCTATAATTTATTTTATAATTTACAAAAGAAGAAATTTAATTCAAGGACTTTTGGTTCATTTGATCTTTTATGTAATGATTATTTCCTATGAATCTCTCCTCTTCCTATTTACAAAAATAAAGATTTAATTTATAAACTTTTAGTATGCACAACTTGATTTTTTATGTGATCATTTCCTTGAATCCCTCCTCTTGCTATTTACAAAAATAAAGATTTCATTTATAGACTTTTGGTATGCATAACTTGATCTTTTATGTGATTATTTCCTTGAATCCTTCCTCTTTCTATTTACGAAAGTAGAAATTTTATTAATGGACTTTTGGTATACTTAATTCTTTATGTGATGAATGAATTCTTCCTTTCTTTTTCTTTTTCTTCTTATTTTTTTTATGATAAATGAGAGAAAGAAACTCGTTAGCATCTCAAGAAATATAAAAATGCTAGCTTGTTCATCTCAAGAACCAAAAGTGCTTGCACATCTAAAGAGAAGTGCTAACTCCCATTTCAAGAAGCAAAAATTGCTATCTTGCACATATCAAAAGTTGCTATTTTGAACTTCACTTGCTAGCTTGCATGTGAAGTTGAGCGAAATAGCAACTTTGTTGAACATGTCTCCAAATATTTGTTGAACATGTCTCCTTTTGTTGTAAAACTTATGTACATGGTCCAAATATTTGTTGAATATGTCTCCTTTTGTTGTAAAACTTATGTACATGGTCCAAATATTTGTTGAACATGTCTCCTTTTTGTTGATGACAAAAGGGGAGAAATGATGAATGATTGATGTCATGAAATAATGAATGGTATCATGCATGAAATGATAAATGGTTAAAATTTTAATGTTTAATATCATGTATGTTATGCCAAAAATGATGTTAATTTTAGTATCATGCATGGAATGATGAATGCTTTAATATCATGTATGTTATGTCTAAAATGATGTTAATTTATTTTTTGGTCTCTTGTAATGTTTTGAAATTGTGCATGTTACATTTAGACGCACAATGTATGAAATTTTGATATGATATATTGCATTTGATCACTAAGATTAAAATTGTTTCACTTGAATTCAAAGGTTATGATTCCTTTTGATGGATGACTCATTCAGTGATCTAATGCCATGTCAGGCAGTGGCACCGCTAAAGCTCACAGTGGAACCACTTGAGGCTCGACCTCCGAGAGAGTCTGGGCGGTGGTAATGTCGACAATTAATGCTGCCAGGTGGTGGTATCACTAGAGCCTAATCTTCAGGCCTTATCAGGCGATGATGGTACCACCCAATGTCAAAGAGTAATGGTGGTGGTATCGCACAGTACCCTAAGAACTCGAGATAAAAAAAATTTTGGCTCCATTTTTTAAGTCATTTGGGGTCTATAAATACCCCTCTCATCTTTGCTCAGCATACAGAACATCTTGAACAAAAATTAGTGTGAAACACTATTGTAATTCCTAAAAGTTTCCTCTCTCTAGTTCTAAGTTTTGAATTCAGTTTGAGAGAAGGGTGAGTGAATTATAAAGGTTGTCTCCTAAACCTATAAAAAAAAAAAAAAGGGTTGTAAGAGGGTAGTTGGTATTCACCTGAAAGAAGATCGTTAGTGGATGCTGGTGGCCTCAACGAAGGAGGAATCGGGAGTGGACATAGGTTATGACGACTGAACCACTATAAATTTAGTGTGTATCTTCTTTCTGCTCTTCATTACTATTATTTTTCTGCTTTAACTAATTATTACGTCTAAGTCAAGCACACTTCGATATCATTTCATATATGGTTTCATCGAATCAAGCTTTTTCAAATCATTGAAGTTTTCTGAATCGACGTCGTTTTCCTAAAAGAATTAATTCACTCCCCTCTTAATACCGATTTCGATCCTAACACAAGCGATAGTATTCAATACATGAAAAGAAGATGCTACATTCTCAGAATGTGATTTGTGCTAAATACGGACAACATCATATTGAGTTACTTTCAAACTCAAAAGAAACTATCTCCAAAGCAAGCACGATGGTAAGACTTCCTAACTAAATTTGAGAGAAAAAGAGTTCTCCGAGAAAATCCAATTATAATTAGACTAGAGTAGATTTCGTATGAGCCTGATAACACCATGTCTGATATACGATCTCTAGGATATTAGATAGATGAGGGACTATAGATATATTATAACCAAGAATAGACAGATCCAATAATTGAATTCTCTGGTATCGTCTAGGGACTACGTCATAATGGACTAGTACATCCGAAATCGATGAGTCGAATGAATTATTATGGAGATAATAATTCATTAAGTCAGAAGGAGTTCTGACAAGTATAACTCACGGCCAACTCGATATTAGATCTAGAGGGTCACACACGTATAGTAAGTGTTGCGACGAGTAGAGATTCAAATATGAGATATCCGCTAAAACCCCTATCTTATTTGATATCTAATAAGCCCTTGAATTATTGGATCTTGTGGATAAAATCCATAAGAGCCAATGAGAGATTATTGGGTAGAGATCCATTAATCCAAGAGGCTTGGGTAGTTGGATGAAGATCTAGTACCCAATATGGTAAACTTTATTAGGGTTAAGTTGAGAGATGACTTCTATAAATAGGAGGGAACCAAAGGGTCATAGGCTAGATCTTTTTTGGCTACCACCTCCTATACTCCTCTCTCTCTCTCTCTCTCTCTCTCTCTCTCTCTCTCTCTCTCTCCCCCCTCAACCAACAACCCCAGATTAGGACGTGTGGACAATAAAAAGGGTCGACCCCTTCTTGATCGTGTGATGTACGTGGAAAGGAGGATTGTGCAACGATTTGATGAGCTACTTTGTAGCCCGACCGTGTGGATCACCGCTGGAGAGGAGGACATTTGACCTCCTTCATCCTCTCCTATAGATCTACAGGTTTTCATGGACATACGATCTCCCTAGGTAATATATCTTTTACATATGCATAGTTTTTTATTTTGTTGGTTTTTACGCACCGATCTTCACACGACGACGAGAAACTTTTTCTACGAGATATTCTAGGATTTTATTTTTTTATTCTTCTGTTGCGCATGTGATGTTGTCCTAGATTTCATAACAGACCCACCTTTGCAGTATCATGACATCCACTTCTTGAATTAATAGCCTCTCTTGTCATCATGCCACTCAATAAAGTGAAGCTCCTAGTAGCTCCCGATCATGCCTTTATATGATCAAGCCCCTCACATGATTTCTTTTATGTGTGATGCATAGCATCGAACTGTTCTATCATGATCCACTAAACCATGTCGCCTCCTAGTGATATCTTTATTGTATTCTAATATTTGTGTGATAAATTCAGACTATAATATCTCCATGTGTGATCTTTACCAGCACATCATAGGGCTTCTATCATATTCGATTGTGTTTGCTCCTTTAGCATTCAATCTTCGTCCACTCACTCTCGGGTCACACACGAACAAAGTATAGCTCTATGATAATACGTTGCTTAATAGCTCTCAAAATGTACCGACTTAACTAAAATTAGTGCCTCATTCTCTAGATCCCAGATACCTGCCTCTAGCACAATCTCTATCGTGCACAACATCCCATGCAGCAAGTCAAATGACAATATTATGATATATTCTTCAAGAGTATCAAATATTACATTCTCTTGCCTCGTGTCAAGACCTTCAAGCCTCAACTTCACTTTCACAAGTTGAGTCATCTTATTCCCTCTGTCAATTGTTTCGCCAAGATAAGCTACATGTCTCTCGTAGCTCCATTTGTCTTTGCCATCATGCAAGATGAGTCTGCTCTATCATAACAAAAGACCTATGGAATGACATGATCTTGCTCTTACTTCTGCAAAAATTCATGTCCTTGACCTTTGTCTAAGGAAAGATTTGTGTCTCTGCTCCATGTTTTATTTTGTATGTTGACTCCCTTTATGCGACTTGGGTACTTCACAAAGTTCCACCTAAGTTGCTCTGTTCCTTGGTTTACATTGAGATGATGATGGTCCTCATGCCCACCATTCCACGAGTCAACCCTCCATTGAGTTCGATCTCTATATTAACTCTAAGTATCCATTCATTTGGTGTTGCCTAAGGTCACTCCCTCGCTTTATTTTGTAATGCATCCGCTGATATATTACCTCGTGTGAAATCATACGATGATTCCTCATCGCTCGCTTAGTATATACGATTCGTTATATATGATTCTCTCTATGGAGAATTAAGATTTATCCATCCTAAATATTTATCCCGTTGGAGCAACTTTTTTTTTTATCGCTCTCTAGAAGTTTTAGAGACCACCATCCCCTTGGACTACTCGACTTTGTTGAACAAACTATGCACTATTTTGTTACCACAAACTCACTAGATTGTGACTCTTCGTTAATATAGTCTCGCAACGCCACTCGAGGCCAAGTAATATGCTAAGCTTGCTGCACACTTTATCCTCTTATGGACGTGTCCTTCTTGAGACGAAGAGAAAATTTCTTACTTCATAGCATCATGTTTTAGTTGCCTTGGGATGGCCACAAACAATCCATCATCTGCATTCAAACTATTGCATGGGCACCGAATTATTTGAGTTAGAAATTCTCCTTACCTCTATGAGCATTACGCAACTCTTTCAATCAGTATATCCCTCCTTACATGGTCTCATTCTTTACTGCCAAGCGCTCATTTGCCTTGAGCATTGTTAAGCTTAGTTGCCAATATTGAGCCATAACTCAAACTAAACCATCCAAACCTTTATGTACTATGCATTCTTCATAACTTACTACTTATCTTCGTGGTGATTCACATGCGAAGGGTTGATTATTCCTTTAAATAAGCTCACACCTCCAAGTTCCTTATATCTCTACGATTGTTTTTCTCGAACGATCACGCGTGCTAGCTAACTTCGCTAAGTTCCTCATGTTTACATGCCAAATGTTTCTAGGTGTACTTGCCCTGCTCTTATATCATCTATTACAAACTTAATTGATTTTACCTAAATCATTCAACACCCTTGCATGTTTCTTCGCAAAAGATCAATCTTCTCAAAACCTCTTAAGATCCCTTAAAGACTTGCAAAAGAGAATATGGATCTCACAAGCAGATATTTCAACAAATACTTAATAAACAATATAAATAATAAATATAAATTTAGTAAGCTCTAAATGATCACATGACAAAAGATCCAACGTAACTACCACAACTAAAGGTCCATACAAGTGCCTACATGATGCTGTAGAACAAAACGACGAATCAATTTTAAACATTGTCTTAAAAGGTTCATCCAATCATAACCATCCGAGCAACTCTTAAAACTATGTGATTGACACTTCATATCACTCTACGTAACTAGAAAATCCTTAAAATGACTATCTGAATGATTTATTTTTAAATAATTTTATCTTTGTATAACGATTGCATTCAACTTATATTTATAGGATTAAAACAATCATAAAAAACCAATCATAATAGGGATGTCAAGCCTATGCAGGCCCTAGAGAATATAAACAAAAAGTCAAAAGATATAGATATATATATATATTATATTAAATACTCTATATTCATATTTATCCGTGAAATCATGATCAAAGATCTTATAGATTTTGTTGATCCAAGACACTCAGCCGGTCAATTGTTAGCAAGATCAGCCAAGGATCAAAATGCTTGTGCCTTTATATTTGGACGAGATCCATAACTCTCTCTGGTCCAAACATTTCAGCCATGTAGAAAAATGAGGATTTTAGCGAGGAGCCAAACATAAATGCAGAAAAAGCTCAGATAATTACGACAATCTGCATCCATGAATCAGCAACAAGGAACAAGAATGCAAGGCTGAACACCACCCATCCTACCAGCCATAATTCATCAAGTCTCACGTGATTGCTGATCAACTTCTTCTTCCACACTTTGCCAATGCGAGGATCAGCTGAAGCACTGAGATGCATAGGCTGACAACTAACTGAGGATTAGAAGACTAAGAGACCACGGTATCGTCGGACACAGAAATCTTAAAGAGTTATGACCAGTGATTATTTGAACTCACATCGAAGAAGCCTACTGTCGCTCTATCTGGATGGTCACATGACTGATGTTGTACTCCCTCCTGATGTATCTTATCACCAGATCGAGCACATGATCGGCATCTGAGTCTGGAGTGATCGTGACATGGCAGGCAAGGAGGACCTTCCCCACCGTGATCGCCCATATGTGGAGCTCATGAATGGCAACCACGCCATCCAATTCGCATAGATCTTTCTCCAGCTTGCTAGCGTCTATCTCTCGCGGGGTGCTCTCCATGAGCACCTCCAGGATGTTCCTCAGCATCTTGATGGTAGTCAACAGCACGACGACGGAAAAGATGAGCGTGCAAATCAGATCGATGATCTTCCACTCGGGTTTGTACCATACGAGAGCCCCTCCAATCATGACTCCGATGCTTTGGATTGAATCTCCCAGAACATGTAGATAAGCACTGTGGACATTGATGTTGCGCTGCTGCGTCCTAACACCAGAATTCTCATCTGGAGAACGTTCGACGTCTCCTAAAAGTGGGATCTTCTCCTCACCTGTATGATGATGATGGTGGTGGTGATGGGTTGTGACAGAAATGCCATGACAAAGAGTATGCTCTGCGCCATGTAAGTGGTTGTGACGGTGGTCAGCATCATGCTGAGAGTGGTCATGGTCGGCCTTGGTGTGGCCGTGACTGTGTCCACCGTGTCCATGGCCGTGCTCATGACCCAGCACGGCAGCCATTATAATGTTCACCAACAAGCCAAATGCTGCAACAGCAAACATCAGTTTGCCTTGGACCTCACCGTTGTCATGTATGATTCTGTCAATAGCTTCATAAACCAGTATGCCAGCTAAAAGCCATATCATCTGAATGGAGACCAATGTTCCAAGAATCTCTATTCGGAAAAAGCCATATGATTGCTGTGGTGTTGCCTCCCATCCAGATGCCCAGAGCGAGAATAAGGAGATAGCGAAAGTGGCAACATCGGAGAGGAGATGAGCAGCATCAGTTAAGATTGCAAGACTGTTTGCTGCAACACCTCCAGCCACTTCGACGCCAATGAATATGACGCAAAGGATAACAGCAACCATAAGTTTCCTCATCGAGGCAGATCGCTCTTTGGCATCATGTGAACTGCTTCTGATATCAGAAAAATCACAAGCTGCACCCCCGCAAATCTTGTTCCCGCCTAGGCCAGAAACCCCGGGAGGCACATCCATGTCTACTTCAATAATTTGAGCTGACTCGGAGTTCTGCGTTTCCATCTGAAATAACAAGTAAAATGCCTATCAGACATTCTCCCTTCAATCAACGTGTTTTTAACACTAGCAAACAATGTCGAGAAGCGCTTCACAACAAAGAAAATTCACTGTGAATGGAAGTTCCCACGTAGCATATGAAAATTACAAGTTTTAATCATGACAAATTCTACATGAACAATTTAATGATCTGAAATAATAACTAAACCAAACATTACAGTACTTTATAATCAGAAGATGACTACAGAAACTGATGGAAATGTCACAAGTTTCCAATATTCAATGTCAAGATATCACAAGTCAATAAAACGAAGAAATCAATAGCAAGGAAACCTTAGAATTATAATATTACCAACCAACTAAATTAAGCTATGGAGAGTGAAGAACGAACGTACACCAGGTTTGATGCAATTAAATACCTCTGTCCCTTGTAAAGAGATCAAGATATCTTGAAGCATAAGGGGTCCGTACCCTGTAATTTAGCATGTATGCTCAGATAAGATCTTGGCTATTTGTATGATCAAGGACTCTTTAAAAATTGAGATAGGCTATTCATTTTCTAGGTTGAGCAGTTCTATTTTTAATTATACAATGAGTTGTCACATCAGTAGTTATCAAAGTTGAATAATTCTTCTACGAATTGCTTTCAATCCTAAAGCAAGATTAAGCCACCAAGAAGGACGTAGTAATTATGTCTATATTCTAAGAACTTGTTTTCATTGGCAGATTGTGCTATTGCATAGGCAAGCACCAGCCGATGCATCAGATGCTCTAAATAAAATAAACTATCAAATCAATCAATTATGGCTGACAGAGAGCCGCCCAAAAGAAAAATACATTACGTCAAATGTCTATCAAACTCAGAAAGTTGACTGCACTGAGTATTCTAATTTACTGAAAAAAAAAATTGACTATCATGATGCTGAATTTGATGTGGGTAAAATAATAGTCCTGACTGTTTTGCTTTAAGGCAAAAGTTGCCTTCAGGTACGGAGGATAATTTCAAATCGGCGGAGCTATTAATTTCTCTGGAATTTTCTTAACCTGGCGACGATGGTGTAAAGGCAGAACTCCTTTTCATTTATATCAATAATAATTCCCTTCTCAAGGCCAAGTTCATGTTGAAACTACAATGATTGCGGATGTCACGATGCGGTGACAGAAAAGAGTGACAACTCACAGAAGAAGACAATAAACATATTTTAACACAGTACAGTGAAGGAAGATCCTATATAGGTTCATTAACTATGATAAAGCCAAAACAACCACACTTAAACTCCCTCTTATAAAATTTTCCAAGGCTTCCAAGATATGATTCACCAACAGTGAGCATTTACTCAAACAAGAAGCCACTGCTGTAAACCCCTTTTTCACGCCCAAAATATATATATATATATATATATATATATATATATATATATATATATATATATATATATATATTCTCACTTTTATCTGTGACAATCACCCAGCAAATGAGATCATTCTGATCACCATCAAAGATCAAACCAACGCCAGATGAACCATTGCAAGAACCGTAAACACCCAGCCTACTGTTATGCACGATCTCCACGTTTCTTTGGACCCTACTTTTGGAATAAAAAAGGCAAATCTGCGCTCATTCCAAGACACAAAATCGAACCCTAAAACAACATATCTTTATCGACAAAGAAGAGAAGCAAACTCAAAATATCAGAGATTATTCAACAAGAACAAACATAAAGACCGTAGAAAAGAGAAAAAGAAATGCAAAACGGGAAAAGAAATTTCTTCTCATCAATCAAGACAAAAGATTCATTATCGATCATGACTGCAATCAAGAATATAGCACCCAAAACCGAAACGAAATCTCCCAAGATTTTGCCCATATAAGAGGCACAAAAGAAGCGAAAAGAGTTGGAATCGAAGGCATCGATCGAAGAGAGGAGGGGGGGAAAGCGTTGGTACCTCGGGAGACGAAGGGATGGATCTCGAGCGGCGGCGCCTCCGAGTCTGATTTGGGTTGGGAGAGAAGGAAAGCGAGGCGAGCGGGCGACAGAGAGATTGGCGTGAGGGGGGAGATTGGATACAACCGCCTCTCGTGGGATGAGATTTAAAACGGACCGGATAAGGAAGCACGTAAGTTTTCCAGGGAATACGCCGCGCTCGACGGTCACTACGATCTGTACTCACCACCGGAACTGCGGGGTCCACAGCAAAGAACAAATTGGTTCAGCGGTAGAAAAATTGAGGTCATCGGATCCGCCG
Organism: Musa schizocarpa; assembly: GCA_900464855.2. NCBI lineage: Eukaryota > Viridiplantae > Streptophyta > Magnoliopsida > Zingiberales > Musaceae > Musa > Musa schizocarpa. Next base: position 12,703,132 of record LS990920.1, read on the forward strand.
ACCCGCGGATTTCCTGACTAATCGCGCGTCCACCGATCGAACCGGACCGCGGCAAAGGGGACCCATTGCTTGCGTAGTCCGCCAGGTGGAAGGTGACGTAGCTGTGACAAGCTATTTGGTCGTTCCTTCTTCACGGGATGAAGCTGTTGAGGGATTCTTTCTTGTGAAGGAAAAGGACGGAAAGCATTCATGGCGTTGTCTCCTTCCTCATCATGGCTTCGAGTCGATAAAACATATTTTTTGGGTTTATAATGTTTTTGGACGTCAAGAAATCTAAATAAGGAAATCGTTATAAAGGAAATATTTCATCTCATTTTAATTTTTTATCGGGATGATGAAGTGTGAAAATACAATGTGGTGTTTAGTTATTATATAGATATCTGAGAACTTGTTTGGAGACATGGTAATGACATCAACATAGTAGGACTTTGTCCACCAAATATTGTAATGACTCCTGCTACTTCTTGCGTTGAAGGTTGAATAATTAAGTAAGAAAAGGTCACAATGGATCGCCCATTGTAATGACAACTTGTAGATGTATTCCGGAAGTCGATTTTAGCCATGTTTAGCTAATTTATGGAGACTTTAGTATCTTAGCTACTCTTCCAAGGTATTCATCCGAGCCGTGGGACTGACTTCCCATCGCCACCGAATGCGCTTTCACCATCGATGTCCTTCTCTGTAATGCTTCCAAGTTAGGGGGGGAGAGAGAGAGAGAGACCTGCAACAGATGGCTAGCTGTGTTCACCGTTAACTAGTCTCACAAGCAATATATATTCCTCTCTCTAATACTTCCAGGAAGAGAGAGACATAAATCAGAAGACTCGAAAGCATGACTTCTTTTTGCGTAGAATTTTCTGTAGGAGTTTTGAAGTTGACGGACTGATAATGACACTGCTGAAATGTATACACCTTATCAGAGAGTAGTTTGAGAGTGACAACGTTGTATAGGATTCTTGATAAGATTCCTAGATGAAAAACCTATATATGTCATGCCTATATATATCATTCATCAATGGCTGCGAAGAACAAACGAATTCACACACACACACACACAAAGTCACTATATGAAATGAAATAATTATTAAAGGACGACCGATCGTAATAATCATGGTGGCACTGATGGCAATGGTGGTGATGATGATGGTAATCACAATCCTAGTGGAACTCTTATCACTTCTGTGACCAAACACCTGATAATATATATATATATATATATATATATATTTAAATCTTCTTAAAATATTTTTATCGAGTGAACATGTTGTCTATAGCTCTATTTTTCCTTAAACTTAAGAAAAAAATAAACAAAATATATAATGATGCTTTTAATAGCAATTGTGTATGCAAGTCTTGAAGTAATATTTTATTAGAAAAACTATGTTGATTTGATTTGACAATGAATATAAAGTATCAACCCAAATTCAGTTTTCATTTGACTTATATATTGGTATGTCGATAAGATTAATTGTTTGGACTATTTGATGACTTGATGTAACCTACATTTTTCAGGCGTAGAACCTTATATTATAATTCATTTTGAATTACTTTAATGTGTACATAAAATATATACAGATGGTAAATAATTTAAGATACTTTCTTAATTTAATGCTCTGCATGGATGCGACTTCTTAGGTTAGTGCACATATTCTTTTCATGCTATAATGGGTGACGCAATGTTCGATTTGGACACGAATGGAAAGAAGATTGAAGTCTAAAATCCATATCAATCCTACTCAACATGGCTTCAATTAGTGACCAAAATTATTGTCCTCTCTCTCTCTCTCTCTCTCTCTCTCTCTCTATATATATATATATATATATATATATATATATATATATATATATATATATATATATATATAATCATATTAAAACATAAAAAAATTAGGAAAAAGAGAGACTAAATCTTTAGTTGATGCAAGAAAAGTCTAAAATGTTAAGTTTAACCAATTAACACTGTTACTAATTAAAAAAAATCCTAACTAGTGATTGAAATTACAGTCAAAGAAACAAATACTAGCAATTATTTTAAGACTACGTATTTAGTTGGTGATTATTTGCTATATTGACTATAATTGCAATCACTAAACAAATTATGAGGGCAAAAAGGACAAAAAAAAGTAGGAATTTTCAGATTAGCTTAATTATAAAAAGGCATAAGCTAGTTTTTCTTTGTTATATTTGTTCAGAAAAAGAGTTCTTGATATGTTTGGTTGTCTATAACTATAAATAATAGCTACAAATAAAACCAAATGATGCATGTATTTGGATGTCCGGATGAATAATTGTCATTTGTGCTCACAATCAAGAAAGCGAGTGCTATATCTCCAATAAAAAGGAACCGAACCAAACCCTGATATGCATTAGCTCATCCAATCCATGTTTAGCAATGGCGTCTTTGTGCTCACAATCAAGGCCGCTTCCTGTAAATTGATTTCATCCCATTCCATTCTTTACACTACTGTTACAGTGTGTCCAAGTAAGTTCCTACATTAAGCTGATAACCTTGTGGATTGCTAAAATTATATGATTTTTTTTCCAATATTCTTTATATTTTCTCGATTCATATCAAGATGGGTTCCTACGTTAAGCTGATAACTTTATGGATTGCCAAAACTATATGATTCTTTTCTCATTATTCTTTACCCTTTGCCAATTCATATCAACCAATTCTTATGTTGAGTTGATAACATTGTCGATTTCTAATACTATGTGTGTCAAATTCCTATGTTGAATTGATAAAGTTATTCAGTTATTGCTAATTAACCTTATCCCATTTCATCCTTTGCAATACTGCAAATCATAACACCAGTTCATGTCGAGATGGGTTACTACATTGAGCCGATAACCTTATCGATTGCTAAAACTATATGATTCTTTTTCTAATACTCTTTGCGCTTTCAAAATTCATGTTGACCAATTCCTATATTGAGTTGATAACATTATCGATTGTTAAAACTGTGTGTGTTCAATTCTTATGTTGAGCTAATGACGTTATCCTATGATTGCTAATTGACTTTATCCCATTTCATCCTTTGCAGCACTATGAGTCACAGTATCAGTTTATGTTGAGATGAGTCTCTATATTAAAGTGATAACCTTATAGATTGCTAAAACTATATGATTCTTTTTTCAATATATTTTTCTTTTTCCAAATTCATATTGACCAATTCTTGATAATATATTTTTCTTTTTTCAATTTATCTCATTTTTTCAATATATATATATATATACATATATATACATACATATATATATACATATATATACATACATATATATATATACATATATATATATATATATATATTTATATTTATGTATAAATAAAGTGCCTTATTTGGGCCTACCTCAGTGGGATTTTTGTTTAGTGTGAAAGCCCATATGTTGGACTTGCTAGTAATCATTGCTACGCCACCTTCATCTCACGTAAATTGTAAGTATGAAGCATAACGATGATTTGACTTTCAGACTTCACACAGTTGTCGTTCTTCTGCAGACAAACATAAGTTGAAGTTGCCAGCAGTAGGTCGTGATTTGCCAACCCATGCAATGAACGATGCACTCCCTCCATGCCATCAAGACCTCGATCATGTTGTTGGCAACTCCCCCGGACAATCTCCGAAGCAATGAAGATTACTCTCTCAACTTTCTCAAAAAGCTATAATGAGTAGCCACTGGAGAAGTGCTTATGGTTAATGAGCAGTGGTTGGTTGCATCAGTAATGGCGGAGATGGCTTTAGCTTTACCCCTACTCCATAACCAAACCCTAGCAGTAATATACTCCTCTCATGATTCTTCCTTGCACCACCTGCCACTTCCTATAAACTTGCCCTGGAACAAGCACTCCTTCCTCGCTTGCTCCCTACTCGATGAAGATACCAAAAGGGAGACTCCCTCTCTCGCTCATGGCGGTTGTCATCTCTGCCGTCGCGTTCACTGGGTTGATCTTCACCGAGGACCTTCGTGCTCTTACTGGTACATCGATTCTTAAGCTTACAGCTTGTTCTAGAAAGGATGATGCAGTAGCCAAGTCTAGTAAGGTGTCTTCAGGTAACCACGTCTTGGGTAGCCACTGCGGATCTCCTAACACTGCACTGTCGTTTTTTTATTTGAGCTGCGTGTGCTTCTTGCTAGAGGAGAGAGACAACATGTCTGTTCTCGACGACGACATCGTTGATGAAGACAAGATCGGATTCAGTGCCAGGGAGTGCAGCGTTACGGAGGGGAGGTGGGTCTTCAACCGGTCCGAGGAGCCTCTGTACTCCCACCGAAGTTGCCCCTACTTAGATCGGCAAGTGCAATGCATGAGGAACGGAAGGCCCGACGACAGCTACCTGTACTGGGTGTGGGAGATGGATGACTGCACGCTGCCAAGGTGAGTGCATCCCCTTCAGCCTGTCATCCTTGATGTCGTCTCTCTGAGAAGTTGTGCTCTTACAGATTCAATGCTGCTGTGGTGCTTGAGAAGCTGAGAGGGAAGAGGCTGATGTTTGTGGGGGACTCGCTGCAAAGAGCCCAATGGCAGTCATTCGTCTGCCTCGTGCAAGCTCAGATACCACCAGAACACAAGTCCATGAACCGCAGTCGATCTCTCTCTGTCTTCAGGGCGAAGGTATTCTTCGTTGGCCCTTCAAACCATCAACCAGAATGCAGTAAAAGCTTTTGGTCTGTAACCATTTATGTACTCATGATCGCAAGGAGTACAACGCCACCATCGAGTTCTACTGGGCGCCGTTCCTCGTCGAATCCAACACAGACGGACACATTATCGCTGACACGAGCAAACGAATCATACGAGTAGATTCCATCACCAAGCATGCTCGTCATTGGATCGGCGTCGACATCCTTGTCTTCAATACCTATGTCTGGTGGATGAGCGGCCAACGAATCAAATCCTTGTAAGTAAATGGTCTTCGACTCTGAACAACCCCAGATCGATTCATGTCTTTGTGAGTACTCTGATCAGGTGGGGCTCCTTCGCTAATGGAGAAGAAGGGTTTGAGGAACTGGACGCGGTGGTCTCCTACAGAATCGGCCTCAAGACGTGGGCTAATTGGATTGATTCGACACTAAATCCAAATGCCACAAGAGTCTTCTTCACCACAATGTCCCCCACGCACATGAGGTTCATGGTTATCACCCTGTTTTTGCTCGCTCATGATCACTGGCCATGAACGCTATCCTTCCGCTTACACTGCAGGAGCGCAGACTGGCACAACAGGAACGGGATCAAGTGCTACAATGAGACGGAGCCCGTCAGGGAAAGAGGATACTGGGGAAGCGGCTCCGATCGAAGAATAATGCAGGTGGTCGCAGGCGTAGTGGGGAGGATGAGAGTCCCGGTGACCTTCCTCAACATAACGCAGCTCTCGGAGCATCGGATCGATGGGCACACCTCGGTCTACACAGAGGTCCAAGGGAAGATCTTGTCGGCGGAGCAGAAGGCGAATCCCCTGCGCTATGCTGACTGCATCCACTGGTGTTTGCCAGGAGTTCCCGATACATGGAACCAACTCCTCTACGCTTATCTGTGAGACGAAGCACCGAGGAAGAGTCCATGTAACCACAATGCTCTTTACCTTGAAGCAAGTGTAGGGAGAGAGGGAAGTCACCAATTATTTGTCAGAGTCCAGAAGTGATCGGGAATTGTTATGTACAATTTATAGCAGATTTCCATCATCATGATTCTTCTGACCATAGAAAGCACAAAGCCATTGCAAGCTCTATCAAGGTTCAGCTTCTAAGTAGTCTTCAAGCATGGAGAAAGTGAATGGTGTGTTGCTTGAGGGGGAAGTGGTAGCATAAAATATGTAATCACGAGGAAAAAAAATTATCATGATTAAAATTAAATAAAATTAGATCTAACAATATTGTGATACGCATCTTTTATTGTTGTTCTCCCATCAAAATTATCTCCCAAAGAATCTAATTTTAATATGAATTTTTTTTTCTATTGACTAATAACCATAATCAGAATTCAATCATATATATAATATATCTTATCTAATTAAATAGGATCACATAATCTAACAGGAAGATAGTACTTGTTATCATCTTGCAGAGCTCTACAATTAATTAGTAAATGACTCCAACGTAAAACATTACTTAACATTGAAGGCATGTGTTTTAGCTTTCTCATCCTATCACAAGTAGACAGCAGCAATTACATCATAAAAACCAGATAATGAAGAAACGATGGCACCATAAATCACATCAAGCCAAGCTCATACTACCAAATAATTGAACCAATGCACTAAGGTTTAAAGTATTGGGTGGGGGTGACATTTGGGTAATAGGATTTGACTTTTGCTTTTTAAAGGTGCTTGTGATGGTAGCATATATTCTTTTTCCCTTTTCTTTAAAGAAAGGATTTAATATTCTGTTAAATGATGGTCCAGCAAATCTACAAAAGATCAACAGTGATGTGTGCCTGATTTGTTAGTGCAGCGGTTTTATTAGTACTTGAGCTAAAGAACAAGAATACCAAAATAATGGCAAAATGGTAACATGATTTGATACTCATTATGCATGGAAGCAACAGATGGAGATCATAAACTGGAAGCTTATAATTTGCGACAACTAAGAATACATATAATACCTAATTTGCAAGCCCTTAACTATGATTGGATGATGAGAACCAAGTTTTATTTTACCCCCTAAACCGGCATGTCGGTTGGCCAACTGTACAGCCGTATGGATGTGTTGAGTTTCGACATGACAAGGTATACTAATGGCACTGAAAAAAAACAAAAATACAAAAATTCCTCAAAATTTACCTAAAAAAAAACTTAGATTAAGATTTTTAAGTTAAAATAAATATAAATTTAGTATAATTTTAGTCAAAATATTCTAAATTAGAATAAGTAGCGGTATATATCTTTCTTGGACTCCGAGGAGCATCATCTTGATATTGAATTATCTAGACAGAAATTATTTAAATTATTAGATTTTGAGTTAAACTTTAAGATTCAAATAAATAAAGTGATAAATAGATCGATAGATATACCTATATATATCATAAAAAAGAATAAAAAAGAATGACGGAACTCCATTAACAATGGATTAGGATCCTCATATATCTTTTTATATATCTATATATCAATATGACATGTTTGAAAAACTCAAGAAATTAATCCCATTATTTAATATACCGATACACCGTATATTATTGATGCATTAATATGATGATGATCGTAGTTTAAATATCATTCATCACGTCTGAGAGGACTTTAAGGTAAATACAATTATATCATGTATTAGTGCAAAGGTTAGAGAATATCACAACTTCTGCTTTCATCACTAATTATCTACTTCATGTCATAAAATTGATCATTATATTACTACTTGAAGAAGAATGATCAACTATCACTATACTACTATTGGCTATAAGATTCTCCATAATACAATGGTCGAGAATACGATGAGCTTTGCTTTGTATCTATGTCGTGTAAGCTCTATCGCATATATTCAAAATCATCCATTGCATTTCTCTTTGCTATTTGTGTATAAAGTTGACTAACATCTCATCAAGCTTCATGATATGAATCTTGAGTAACATACGTAAAATACTGCTCCTTGATCTATACACCACCCTCAAACTGTGCACATGAGATCATCAACTCTCTAACATCATTGCCATCGTTGGTTGAGGCACTACTGTCCACGTCGCTGTCATGTTTATGGATCGAGCGAGTTGCTAAAGGTATCTCGTCATACTTCTTAATTCTTCCAAAGGTACTGTTGATGCTATTGTTTTTCCCTTTGCCTTTGCCTTTGTACGTTGGATAAACAATTTGCTAGTCATAGGTGTCCTGTAAGCCAATCACATGAGTAATGACACGTGTGACATGACACACATTTTTTTTGCTTATTATATTTTAGCATTTTATCATTTTATATTGCTTGTTGAATATATGCATATATATTGTGATGTCCGTGGATTTGTGTAATAGGAATCGAATCGTGATGAGATCACGATAATGAAACCGATTCACATTTAAACACAAACCCTAAATAATTCTAGTCATAGGTTACTCGAGAAGGACATCGAGATAACCGGACAGACTGGTGTGTTGTATACCCGTTTATATGATGAAGACAGTTGGCCTCATAGCTGCTCTTATGGGGAAACTAAAGATATAGTACAAGTGCTCGAGAATGAGTTCACTAATTGATCCACTCACAGAATACTAGATGGTTGCTAATACCTTATTGTTAGACATTGATTTTGTAGTCTTAGTATTGCATTTGGTCCTTAGACCTGAGACACCAAAGATGTCTTGTATGAATAGTTCACTCTTTGATATTGGATTTATAGGTTTGGAAGTTACAAATCTAGTACAGTCGGTTATTGGGAGTGGCAACCAACCTTACAAGGGCTATCAAGTATTGATAAAAGATCATCTACTCTCGGTATCATGAGAGGAATATTCCATGTGTTCTTGTTTGAACAAATCCTTAGCCAAGATCATTCAGATTGAGAGACAAAGAGTTCTTCGGGAGAATCTGACTAAAGCGAGACTCGAGAAGAAACCGTATGGGTCTGACAGCACCATACCCGGTATCTGGTCTCTAAGATATTAAATGGATGAGGGACTATAAGTACACGATAATTAAAGATAGATATGTCCAAAGGATTAGATTCCTTTGTATCATCTGGGGACTATGGTGTTGTGGCCTAGTACATCCGTAGTCGATCAGTCGAGTGAATTATTATGGAGATAATAATTCATTAAGCCAAAAGGAGTTCTGGCAGGTATGATTCACGGCTAGCTCAATATTGGGCCTAGAGGGTCACACACATATGATAGGTGTTGCAACGAGTAGATGTTCGGATATGAGATATCCATTGGAGCCCCTATCTTATTGGATATCCAATAAGCCCCTAAATTATTGGATCCCATGGATGATATCCAATAAGAGATAATAACAGATTATTAGGTAGAGACTTACTAATCTAAGAGGCTTGGGTAATTGGATGGAGATCCAATACCCAATAGAGTATGATCCAGTATGGGTTAACTGGGGGCCTCTATAAATAGGAGAGAACTAAAGGCTCGTAGGTTGAGGCTTCTTAGTAGCCACATCCTATTCTCCTCTCCCATTCTCTTCCTCAGATAGTAGGCTTAGAGAAGCGTCGTTGTAGCCTTGCTATGTGGACCACTACTAGAGAGGAGGACGCGTGACCTCCATTATCCACTCCTACAAATCTATAGGGATTCAGAGATATACGATGTCCCTAGGTAACACAACTATCTCACACATGGTTTTTTGTGTCGCGGGTTTAGCGCACCAATCTATGCATGACGACGAACACGTATAGGAAAATTTAGGGTTTTTGTTTTATGTTCTTCCGCTGCGCATGTGATGTCGCCTTTAGATTTCTCAACACAATTATCATGGTTGGATGTCTCTGATTTCTTGAATAGTTTAACTCAATGTTGTCCAGCTCATTCTGTCACGTCCTAATCGAAGGAGATTTTTTTTCTCTTGGGGATATGCTTCCTTTTCTTTTATTACCTCGATGATAAATTGCGAAAGACGTAGAAGATCTCATGCCCCCTCAAATAAAGGATCCTCTTGATTCCTCGTTGCTAGGACTTATTCTAACATCGGTTGTAAATCTTTGCTGTAATATTTGAGGTCAATGGGATCAATCTCCACCTCCTCTGACTCCTTATCTAGTTCAACACATCATAACCTTAGTCACATATTGTAATGAATATATACTAGTTTCTTCAATTATCTATACGATAATCTATTGCGGACCTTCGTGTGATTCAATGTAAACATTTATTAGTTATATTCGTAACCACTCCATGTCGTCATTTGCAAAAATACATTAATGACAACCATTCTTAAATTTGGTGTATCCCCTATAAATTGTAGCTACCACTTGATTACAAAATAAATATAAATAAGACTTTATTAACATAATAAATAATAAATAATAAATTTAATTTATAATTAATGTATATATATATTTTTCCGATTTATATTGTAATAACACGATGCTTGAGTATTGATTAGTGATTTGATATATATTATAATTTCATTCGTAGCCTCCCAAAATCTAAAAGAAATAAAAGTCTTTTCACCTTTTTTTTTTTTCTATCGTTCTATCTCAAATACTTAGAATCAAACTATCACCTTTGAGACTTTACCACTTTCGCTGGATTGACTTTAAGAAAATTTATATCAAGGTATATAATTTTGAATAGTACCGCTTGATATGGGCAGTACGTACCAATCTGACAACATACTAGTACATGGATCGTCCACTAACGGACGAAACGTGCTATAGTGATATACTGTAGCAGCGTTACAGTAAGAGGAAGAAATATTTAAATCCGTTTTATCACGGACTTAGCTGGTTTTGCCTAAGTCGTGCGGCACCCTTGCGTGTCCGTCCGCAAGGGCCAGCCTCCCCGAAGCCTCCCATGGTCCCTTAGGTCCCACAAAAGAGAGAACATGACAGAGAAAAGGCCTCACTCGGGATCCACAAGCAAACATCTCCGAAAAACACTTTATAGACAATGCAAATTACAAACAGACTTTACAAGCTCTCAAGCAGGTTGCACAACAAAGGGTAAAATGATCCATTCTGGACCAAAAAATCTCACACGCGTGTCCACATGACACAACCTTTATTTACAAGCCTAAAGCGGCCACCGACCCAACTAAAATGGGACTATTAAGCCTTTGGTCGCCCCTCTACATGTTGTACAAGGCATGAACATGCCGAAAGACACGGACATACATAAGCATTACATCAAACATCCTGTTTCGAAGTTTGTCCGTGACATTCTCCCCCACCTATCCCTTCGACGTCCTCGTTGAAGCCTTTGTCGACACTGCAACTCCTCGGCTTTGTTGAGTCTTCAATCTTCTGCTGCAGCTACAATGTGCCTTTTGACTCCAATTTGCTCTCCATTTTTTTTTGAGTAGTCGAATCTTTTGATCTGCCATCATGCTTCAACTCACCAATGACTCGATTCCGGTGTGGGGTTGGCTGAGTTATGTTGATCCTTGTTGATTCTGCGGATCCTTCAAATGAAGGAAAAGACCATCCTTATGCGCCATCTCTCTCAAATGCCTCATCTTTGCTTTGGGTGGATGCTTGTTGAAGCTTTTAACGAGCATCGTCTCATAAACTTCGAAGATTTGGGTCCTTCCTCCACAAAATTTGCTCATTGACTCTTCTTTCACTTAGTCGTCACATCCAAGTAGGTTCGCATCACTTCCGCTTTCGATTGACATTTCGTTGGGAAATGAAGCGGACAATCTACTCTCAAGAATAATCGATCACCATTGGTGAGGATTTGACAACTATTGTCTTCCATTATCTTGAAGGGTCTTTGAACTTTGCAGAGCTCCTCTATTGGATATATAAAGAATTGGGGTACTTTCGGTTTCGCCCATTCTCTTAAGGGTTGAGAAGGCAAAGGTTACTTGACTTCGCCGCCTCCTCGAGGTTGTACTCCATGCATCGAGCCGGTTATCGGCCTTCGCCGCTCTTTGCTCACACTTCAAGCACTTGAAGTGTTTTCACTCCTTGCGTTGAGTTAGCTCTGTGATTCACCTTCTCAATGCCATTGAACTTCTGGAATGCAGGAAGTTTTCACCCCAACTTGGAGTAATTCTCTAATAGATTTGGTCGCCTGTGGGATTGTACCGTCTTCTCCATCAACCACGTCGCCTACCCCCCGAGTAGCAAAGGTACAAAGACCACAGCGTCGACTTCTTCCGTTCTTAGTCATGCACTCTTGCATGACCCAAGTCCTTCACTTTCGACTATCTTGATGAGAAACTCATTGACACCGGTCTTACGAAGTTCCTTGGCCTCGCCCTTGACCTTTGTCGGATTTGAGTTTGCCTCTCGCATGCTCCCTCTCCTCGCCCTTTTATTACCAAGCGCTCTCCCTCCATGAGCAAGGGATCAATGACTTTTACGGAAGTCCCGCCTCTGGCGGTACCACCATATTTGCCATGCCCATGGCACTATTATCCGTCGCCCAAGATCTCAGATCCCTTTTTCTTCACGATCGGTAGAAATGTCTCGTGGCACTCCTCTCGAGTCCACCTCCATTCTAACCGATGCTTGATTTTGAGTAGCTAAGTCCCTCTCGGACTCGTCGCCGCTTCCGCGCCTTTTCGACCCCTACTTCAACACCTCTGTGTTCTCCAAGCGTCCGTCTCGTCGATGGAGAGACAGACCGCAACTCCCATGCACCGGCCTCGCCATCACGTTGTAGGGTTTGCACTGATTCTGTTCTCCTTAGCTTCCTTGGTAGCAACGTTAAACACTCGACCTTGTCCCTCGACTTGTCGGGCTCCCTTAAGCGAATATGAGCTCTAGAGCAGTCCAACTCTCCACCGCTTCGATCATACCCATTTGTATGATCAAGTCCCTCCATGGGACTCCTTTGGTACTTGCATTGAACTTTTCCCTTGGTGGAACACAGCCCATATATCTTTGATGACCTGGGGGCTTTCATCCGATGCAAAATTCGATGCACGCATACTAAAGACCCGCCTCTGGCGGTACCATGGCTTTCCTCCTTGAATCCATAGCCTTTCTTGCCGTCGTATTGTTCACCCAAAGTGGAGCTTCCGGTAGCTCCCAATCATACCTCCAGATGATCTAGTCCCTCACGGGCTAGGTTTTGTGAATCGCATTGCCATTTAACTGTTCCACCATGATCCGCTGCACCATGTCGCCTCCGATGACATCTCTATTGCATTCGATCATTGTGGAAAAAACTCGAATTGTGAACCCTCCATGTGTGGCCTCTGCCAATACATGTGAGGGGTCTCCTCTACCTTCGATTTTTTGTTCGCTCCTCTAGCAATCGACCTTCATCACCCACTCTTGGGTCACACCACCGATGAAGCACCGCTCTAGGACAGTCCCCGTCCTAGTAGCTCCCTAAAGTCCCCAGGACTTGGCTGCAATTAGTGCACCATTGTGCGGATCCGGGCCTCTACCCTACCAAAGACAATCTTCATTGTGGCACCAGCCTCCTTTATAGCAACTTGAATAACAACATGGGGCATATTCTTCAAGAGTACCCGCCTCTGGTCCTCTTGTCCGTGCTAAGGCCTTCGATCCCAACCGCCTCCATGAAATTGAGTCGCCTTAGTTCCTCCATCAAATGCTCCTCCGAGATAAGGTGCATGTGCCCCGAAGCTCCCTTCGTCTTTGGCACCATGCAAGATGAGTCCGCTCCGTCAGAATGAAGGACCCATTGAACAAGATGATCTTACACTTGCCTCTACAAGAGTTCATGTCCTTGACCTCTGTCTAAGGAAAGCACTGTGCCTCTGCTCAATGTTCCAACTTTTATCTTTGGCTCCTTCAAGCGGCTTGGGTACTTCACCAAGTTACACCCAAGTTGCTCCGCTCCTCGCTTTTTGCATTGAGTTGATGGTGGCCTCGCGCCCACCATTCCACGGGTCGACCCTCCCTTGAGTCGATCTCCGTGATCGACTCCAAGTGTGCCTTCATTTGTGTTGCCTTGGGTCACTCCCCACTTGATCTCGCATAATGCATCCACCAATGCATTCTCTCAAGCGAGATCATGCGACGACTCCTTTGCCGCTGCTTTCGACCATTGAGCCAGTGGAGTTATTGTTTGTTGAGGTACTCCTCCTCAACTTGAGGTCCGGCCCCACATGATTCTCCCTCTGGAGAGCGGGACTTATCCCTCCTGGATAACTGTCTCATTGAGCAACAACATCTCTCTTCGCCCGGAGACCACCATCCCCTTGGACTACTCCGATCATTTGAACAAACTGTGCATTGTTCTACCTCCTGCAAAACACACTTGCTAGATTGCGACTCCACGTCAATACAACCCCCTGCACCCCTCGGGGCCTAGCAACATGCTGAACTAGTTGCACCATTCAGCCTCCTACGGATGTATCCTTTGCATGCCGAAGAGAAAGTTTCAATGCTCCATGGCCGAAGTTTTGATCGCGCTTTGGGATGGCCACGAACATTCACGTCGTATAAGCCCATGTATGAGTACCAAATTCTTCTAGCTAGCAATTCCCCTCACCTCGCGTGAGCTTTTTTTTGCATAACTCTTTTGGTCGTTGAGCAACTCATTCCACCTTGCATGGTCTCTCATCCTTTACCAAGTACGCCGCTTGCCTTGAGCACCATCAAGTATAGTTGTCAACGTTGAGCCAGTAGCTTAAACTCAACCATCCCAACCTTTGTGCGCTTCACATTCTTCCAAGCTTGTCTGTTTCTCGTGGTGCCTCTTTGCGAAGGGTTGGCAATTCCTCTGAATGCCAATCTCGGATGCCCGCCTCCTCGGCGACTCCTCTTCCCAACATCTTCATGCCCGCTTTTCCCCCAAACGGTCGTGGCGATATCTTGATCGCCCTCAACGCAGTCTGCTTTTAGGTCCCCCACGTTTGCATGCTAAGTGTTTCTATGAGTGCTTGTCCCGCTCGATACCATCTATCACGGACTTAGCTGGGTTTTGCTACAAAGTCGTGCGGCACCCTATGCGTGTCCGTCATGAGGGTCGACCTCCCAAGCCTCCCATGGTCTCTTAGGTCCCACAAAAAGAGAGAATAGACAGAGAAAAGGCCTCACTCGGGATCCACAAGCAAACATCTCCGAAAAACACTTTATAGACAATGCAAATTACAAACAGACTTTACAAGCTCTGAACAGTTGCACAATAAAGTGTCACGGACTTAGTTGGTTTTGCCTAAGTCGTGCGGCACCCTTGCGTGTCCGTCCGCAAGGGTCAGCCTCCCCGAAGCCTCCCATGGTCCCTTAGGTCCCACAAAAGAGAGAACAGGACAGAGAAAAGGCCTCACTCGGGATCCACAAGCAAACATCTCCGAAAAACACTTTATAGACAATGCAAATTACAAAAACAGACTTTACAAAGCTCGAGCAGGTTGCACAACAAAGGGTAAAATGGTCCATTCTGGGACCGAAAATCTCTCACACGTGTCCACATGACACAACCTTTATTTACAAGCCTAAAGCGCCACCCGACCCAACTAAAATGGGACTATCAAGCCTTCACGGTAGTCCCCCCTACATCTTTGTACAATGCATGAACATACCAAAAGACACGGACATACATAAGCATTACATCAAACACCCTGTTTAGAAGTTTGTCCGTGACATTTCCCCACTTTTTCCTTCGACGTCCTCGTCGAAGCTTTTGTCGACATCTGCAACTCCTTGCCTCTCTTGAGTCTTCAATCTTCGCTCCGGCTGCAATGCGCCCCTTGGCTCCCAACCGCTCTCCATTGTTGTTTTCGAGTAGTCGAACCTTTTGATCCGCCATGCCGCTTCAACTCACCAATGACTCGACTCGGTGTGGGGTTGGCTGAGTTATGTTGATCCTTGTTGATTCTGCGGATCCTTCAAATGAAGGAAAAGACCATCCATCAAGGCGATCTCTCAAATGCCTCATGCTTTGAAGGCGGGTGGATGCTTGTTGAAGCTTTTAATGAGCATCGTCATGAAACTTTCGAAGATTTGGGTCCTTCCTCCACAAAATTTGCTCATTGATTCTTCTTTCACTTAGTTGTCACATCCAAGTAGGTTCGCATCACTACGCTTTCGATTGGCATTTCGTTGGGAAATGAAGAGAATAATCTACTCAAGAATAATCGATCACCATTGGTGAGGATTTGACAACTATTGTCTTCCATTATCTTGAAAGGTCTTTGAACTTTTGCAGAGCTCCTCTATTTGGATAGATAAGAGAATTGGGGTTTCGGTTTCGCCCATTCTCTTAAGGGTTGAGAAGGCAAAGGTTACTTAACCAGCGCCTCCTCGAGGTTGTACTCCATGCATCGGCAGTTATCGCCTTCGCCGCTCTTTGCTCACACTTCAAGCACTTGAAGTGTTTGCACTCCTTGCGTTGAGTTAGCTCTTGTGATTCACCTTCTCAATGCCATTGAACTTCCGGAATGCAGGAAGTTTTCACCCCAACTTGGAGTAATTCTCTAATAGATTTGGTCGTGTGGGATTGTACCGTCTTCTCCATCAACTCTGCAAGATACTCCCACGAGTAGCGAAGGTCCAAAGACCACGTCTTGACTACTTGCCGTTCCTTAGTCGTGCACTCTTGCATGACCCAAGTCCTTCACTTTCGCTATCTTGATGAGAAACTCATTGACACCGGTCTTACGAAGTTCCTTGGCCTCGCCCTTGACCTTGTCGGTGATTGAGTTTGCCTCGCATGCTCCACCTCCTCGCCCCTTTTATTGGCAAGCTCTCCCTCCATGAGAGCAAGGGATCAATGAATTTCACGGAAATCCCCTCTCTCATGGTACCATTGCGCCATGCCCATGGCACTACTATCCGTCGCCGCATCTGCATCCCTTTTCTTTCACGATCGGTAGAAATGTCTCTGTGGCACTCCCTCCGAGTCCACCTCCATTCTAATTGATGCTTGATTTTGGGTAGCTAAGTCCCTATGGACTCGTCGTCGCTTCTCGCCCTTTTTTCGACCCACTTTCAACACCCTCGTGTTCTCCAAGCCTCTCTGTCTGGTCGATGGAGAGACAGACTGCAACTCCCATGCACGCGGCCTCTGCCATCATGTTGTAGGGTTTGCACCGATTCTGTTCTCCTTAGCTTCCTTGGTAGCGCGTTTAAACCTCGACCTTGTCCTCGACTTGTAGGGCTCCCTTAGCGAATATGAGCTCCGAGCAGTCCAACTCTCCATTTGCTTCGATCATCATTTGTATGATCAAGTCCCTCCCATGGGACTCACCGGTACTTGCAATCGAACTTTTCCCTTGGTGGAACACAGCCCCCATATGTTGATGACCGGGGCTTTCATCCGATGCAAAATTCGATGCACGCACGGAAGACCCGCCTCTGGCATGGTACCATGGTTTTTCAATCCTTGAATCCATAGCCCCTTCTTGCCGTCGTGTTGTTCACCGAAGTGGAGCTTCAGTAGCTCCCAATCATACCTCTCCGTATGATCTAGTCCCTCACGGGGGCTAGGTTGTGTGAATCGCATTTACTGTAACTGTTCCACCACGATCCATTTGCACCATATGTCGCCTCCTCGATGACATCTCTATTGCATTCTGATCCTTGTGGAAAAAAATCGAATTGTGAACCCTCCATGTGTGGCCTCGCCAATACATCACAAGGTCTCCTCTACCTTCGATTTTGTTCGCTCCTCGGCAATCGACCTTCATCCCCCACTCTTGGGTCACACCACGATGAAGCACCGCTCTAGGACGGTCCGTAAGCCTAGTAGCTCCCAAAGTCCCCGACTTCGCTGCAATTAGTGCATCATTTATGCGGATCCGGGCCTCTACCCCTACCAAAGCACAATCTGCCAGTGCACCGCCTCCTTTATAGCAACTTGAATAACAACATGGGGCATATTCTTCAAGAGTACCCGCCTGTGTGTCCTCTTGTCCGTGCTAAGGCCTTCGATTCCAACTTGGCCTCCATGAAATTGAGTCGCTTTAGTTCCTCCATCAAATGCTCCTCCGAGATAAGGTGCATGTGCCCCAAGCTCCCTTCGTCTTTGGCACCATGCAAAATGAGTCCGCTCCGTCGGAATGAAAGACCCATTGAACAAGATGATCTTACACTTGCCTCTACAAGAGTTCATGTCCTTGACCTGTCTAAGGAAAGCACTGCGTGCCTCTTTCAATGTTCCAACTTTTATGTTGGCTCCCTTCAAGCGGCTTGGGTACTTCACCAAGTTACACCCAAGTTGCTCGCTCGCCTCGCTTTTGCATTAAGTTGATGGTGGCCCTCGCCCACCATTCCACGGGTCAACCCTCCCTTGAGTCCGATCTCCGATCGACTCCAAGTGTGCCTTCATTTGTGTTGCCTTGGGTCACTCCCCACTTGATCTCGCAATGCATCCACCAATGCATTCTCTCAAGCGAGATCATGCGACCACTCTCGCCCGCTTGCTCAGTCCATTGAGCTTCGTGGAGTTGTTGTTTGTTGAGGTACTCCTCCTCAACTTGTGAGGTCCGCCCCCACATGATTATCCCTGAGAGCCGGGACTTATCCCTCCTGGATAACTGTCCCATTGGAGCAACATCTCTCTTCGTTTGGAGACCACCATCCCTTGGACTACTCCGATCCTTGAACAAACGTGCATTGTTCGCCTCCAAATAAAACACACTTGCTAGATTGCGACTCTCGTCAATACAACCCCCCGCGCACCCCTGGGGCCTAGCAACATGCTGAACTAGTTGCACCATTCAACCTCCCTACGGATGTATCCTTTGCATGCCAAGAGAAAGTTTTAATGCTCCATGGCGCCAGTTTTGGCCAGCCTTTGGGATGGCCACGAACATCATTCGTCGTCCAGATACAAGCCCATGTATGAGCACCAAATTCTTCGAGCTAGCAATTCCCTCACCCTCTGTGAGCTTTTGCATAACTCTTTTGGTGGTTGAGCAACTCATTCCACCTTGGATGGTCTCATCCTTTACCAAGCACCTAGTTTTGCCTTGAGCACCATCAAGTATAGTTGTCAACGTTGAGTCAGAAGCTCAAAACTCAACCATCCCAACCTTTGTGCGCTCACATTCTTCCAAGCTTGTCTGTTCTCGTGGTGCCTCTTGCGCTGAAGGGTTGGCAATTCCTCTGAATGCCAATCTCGGATGCCCAGCTCCTCCGAGTGACTCCCTCTTCCCAACATCTCCATGCCCGTTTTTCCCCAAACGGTCGCCGACGTAGGTCGATGCCCTCAACGCAGTCCTGCTAGGTCCCCCACGTTTGCATGCTAAGTTTTTCTACGAGTGCTTGTCCCGCTCTGATACCATCTGTCACGGACTTAGCTGGTTTTGCCTAATAAGCCCCTAAATTATTGGATCCCATGGATGATATCCAGTAAGAGATAATAACAGATTATTAGGTAGAGACTTACTAATCTAATAGGCTTGGGTAATTGGATGGAGATCCAATACCCAATAGAGTATGATCCAGTATGGGTTAATTGGGGGCCTCTATAAATAGGAGAGAACTAAAGGCTCGTAGGTTGAGGCTTCTTAGTAGCCACATCCTATTCCCCTCTCCCATTCTCTTCCTCAGATAGTAGGCTTAGAGAAGCGTCGTTGTAGCCTTGCTATGTGGACCACTACTAGAGAGGAGGACGCGTGACCTCCTTCATCCACTCCTACAAATCTATAGGGATTCAGAGATATACGATGTCCCTAGGTAACACAACTATCTCACACATGGTTTTTTGTGTCGCGGGTTTAGCGCACCAATCTATGCATGATGACGAACACGTATAGGAAAATTTAGGGTTTTTGTTTTATGTTCTTCCGCTGCGCATGTGATGTCGCCTTTAGATTTCTCAACACAATTATCATGGTTGGATGTCTCTGATTTCTTGAATAGTTTAACTCAATGTTGTGCAGCTCATTCTGTCACGTCCTAATCGAAGGAGATATTTTTTCTCTTGGGGATATGCTTCCTTTTCTTTTATTACCTCGATGATAAATTGCGAAAGACGTAGAAGATCTCACGCCCCCTCAAATAAAGGATCCTCTTGATTCCTCGTTGCTAGGACTTATTCTAACATCGGTTGTAAATCTTTGCTGTAATATTTGAGGTCAATGGGATCAATCTCCACCTCCTCTGACTCCTTATCTAGTTCAACACATCATAACCTTAGTCACATATTGTAATGAATATATACTAGTTTCTTCAATTATCTATACGATAATCTATTGCGGACCTTCGTGTGATTCAATGTAAACATTTACTAGTTATATTCGTAACCACTCCATGTCGTCATTTGCAAAAATACATTAATGACAACCATTCTTAAATTTAGTGTATCCCCTCTAAATTGTAAGTACCACTTGATTACAAAATAAATATAAATAAGACTTTATTAACATAATAAATAATAAATAATAAATTTAATTTATAATTAATGTATATATATATTTTTTCGATCTATATTGTAATGACACGATGCTTGAGTATTGATTAGTGGTTTGATATATATTATAATTTCATTCGTAGCCTCCCAAAATATAAAAGAAATAAAAGTCTTTTCACCTTTTTTTTTTTTTTTTTTTTCTATCGTTCTATCTCAAATACTTAGAATCAAACTATCATATTTGAGACTTTACCGCTTTCGCTGGATTGACTTTAAGAAAATTTATATCAAGGTATGCAATTTTGAATAGTACCGCTTGATATGGGCAGTACGTACCAATCCGACAACATACTAGTATATGGATTATCCACTATCGGACGAAACGTGCTATAGTGCTATACTGTAGCAGTGTTATAGTAAGATGAAGAAATATTTAAAACCGTTTGGTAATAGTGATATAGTGCTCCAACGGTCAAATTGACCATTGGAGCCCTTTCTCATAGTATTTAAGCCCTTCTTCTCCCTTATTTCACTCCATTACATTATCATATTTTCTTAAACTATCTTAAACTCTTTTTTCTTACATTTGTACTATCCTAAACTCTAAAAAATAATGATTTATGAATTAAATTGAGGTTAATTTAGGAAGATTAAGAGGAAGAACTTTCTAATCAACATGTATATTTATATAAGGACAATCCATAATAGACTAAAATACAAACCTTACACAAGATATTCTTCAAAACCCAAAAAAGATATTTGATACTATTCTTACCTAATTTATATTGATTTTGATAAACTTATGCTATTACTATATTTATTTCTAACTGAAAAATCCTATCCTAACTTTTTTTTCAAGTATTTTCGAAGGGTTTTACACCTAAATTAGGTGTACCACTTAGTACGCCCTAGCATATCACTCGATACATAGTATCGTATCGTACCGAGCCAACCTCGAAATATCAATACAGTGCGATGTTGCATACCTTGATTTATAGTAAACCAAGTAATGCCGAGTTGAAATATTTCACCATTTATATATTTTTACATTAAAATGTAGACTCAATGAGGTAACTTGTTAATATCTTTCAGCATTAAGTCTATGTAATAAGTTAAATATAGAGTCTAAAATAATATTTTTCTTTTTTTCGTCAATTGTAAATTAATTTGGTTTCATTCTAGGTGAATATTAAAAAATATATTATGATCTAATCTCTCGATGTCATTAGGTTTTTAATATAGTTTATATTTTAAATTTTATCAGAAACATTAATTGACTTATGAAAAATTATCTGTCTTTTGCAATATACAAGAAAATTGATGATATTGATTCTGTCCGATTGTCGCACATCAATAAATAAAAAAATTAATGATACTCATTTTTATTTGATATATTTATAATAATAAAAGATGAATAATTAGAAAGTAATTAAATATATTTATATTATATTTAGTATATTTAATAATGATTTCAATTATATAATCATTAAAATAATTAATCACACTATTAAAAAACTTAATTAAAACCTATTCTACCATGTAAATCACCATAATATGCATGAAATATACAAATTTCACTCAATATATCTCTAATTTCAATTAAATCAACATTAAATAAATTAATCATAATATTAAATACATTAATTACTTCATAATTAATCCTATTTTATCATCATAAAAACCTCAAACAACATATTAGATATTAAGAACATTGAATAGGTTTAATCATCTTATAAATCAATAAAAATATGAAAAAATATATATTTGATTAGAGAGTTTTTTTCTTAATTTACATGTTAATCCTCTCTTTCCTAGTTGATTCAATCTACCAATCATAATTTTGCGGGGTTTAATAGAGTGTAAATTAGAGAATGAGAGAAATATGTAAATGAAAAAGAGATTGAGAGGGGAATGATACTATAAAAAGGATTTAAAAATCCTTTTAAATAGTTCAAACGATCAATTTGACGATGTGAACTAAATCAATCCTAGCCATTGATCGGTATTGATTGAATCAATAGTATTAATTGAAATCCGACTTTTATCGATGAGTACAAATTAGTATAATCAAATTTTGATTGTTCCAAGATAATTCATATGTCAATCTCTTATCGATATGTATCACCCATATTGTTGACTTGATCGTAGAGTCTTCGTCGCTCGATTTGATTGGTGTTTCACATCTAACACATCACACCTGCCATATTTGTTCTCAGACTAAGATATGCAAGTCAACGATCAAATGGCATACCGCCGTGGTATGGTAAAGGTTGTTGCCTATCGCATGCTCACCATGCTTTGCTAAGTTTCACTTCTGTAACACATGACACCTGCCATATATGTTCTCGGATTAAGATATGCAAGTCAATGATCAAATGGCAGACCAACCTGGTACAGTTGTTGCCTATCACATGCTCACCATGCATTGCTAAGGTGCCTCTCCTAGAGAAACACTTTTTGAGAGGTAAACTCAACTTGGCAGCAAATTTTGTTTGTTTTTGTTTTTTTTCTTTTCTTTCCAGGATGAATTATTCAATAATCATGAGCCATGGGCATGTGATATACAAGTGATCAACAAAATTTTCAATCTATTAAACCATGAAAAGGAATTCATTAATCATGCATCTGTCACATCCAGCACATCTGAACATGTTTCCCGTGCCTGTTATATTAAAAGAAGATATTCCAACGAAGATTATACTGTAGCATGGCCACACCAATCTGCAAGTGGTTCTTGTGGGAATGTGGAGATCCACTTCAGATATCTCATCATACAAGCAACAATCAATGTTAACTACTCATACTGCAATCAAAAGGCAATGATTCCTGTCATCACTCATGTAGTAGAAATGTGTGATAACATAAACAGGTAGCAGATCAGCTCTGCTGCACTGCTTCACTTCAAGAGAAAGTGATCACTCCCCCCAGCTTTTAAGATTCTGATTTCAGCAAAGCTGCTCTCAATTCGACGACTTGAGCATTTAATATTGTCCTATCAAAGCCTTACAAGTACATATAAATCGAAGCTTGTATTGCGTTACAAGTACTTACAACCTTGTCATTAGAAATATTTGTATGCATTTTATATATAGGATCGAACGATATAGTACATGTGGACTTGTTCTTTATGTTTGCAGAGTCAAAGCTGTCCTTACACTTAGTTTACTCCTATAAATACCAACTTCATCGATGGACTGTGATTGTTCTCTAAATTAATACATTAATAATGTCCATGTGAAACAACTCTAAGCATTCATCTGCTAGCTATTCACATTTGAACTTTTTGTGACAAACCATGGGGCCCTCAAGACATTGTTTTATATGCAAAGTCAATAATATATTTGTTGACCAAATTTCACTGCAAACTTATGTAAGTTTTGCTGTAAACTTGAGATTATGTATTATTAGCAGCTTACATAGGTAAAAGAAGTTCCATTGGTGGATCATTCCACATATGAAATAATGCCAGCTGCAAATACATGTGCTATTGCCAGCCAGCAACTACAAGGAAAGAATAGTTCCTTGTATTAGATAAGTAGGTGGCTTGTCTCCTCACATGAATAGAGGTCAAAGAATCTGAGAGCAGCATTGTTAGGACTTGTCAGCCTTTGGCTATTCTAATTACACCAAAAGATGCAACCTACCCAACAACAAAAAAATATTGATGGAGCCCATCCTAGGGTTCTTCCAATAGCAGTACCACCACTTAATTATTATCTCTCTTCTGGAAGCTTATATGTTGTTGTTCGTTGACGCTTCTTCTTCCTTCATCTTGTCCATCAATTTGATCCTCTCATCTGCTGTTCTTGGCCCATGGTGTGAGCTCATTAAAGGAACTCTGAAAGCAACACTTTGCAGCCAGCCAACGGGAAAGCCTGTCGAGAAAACCTCACTTCAACAAACCCCTTGAAACCTACTCCCTTATCGTCTTCTTCTTCTCCTTTGTATTCTTTGGGTTTGCTTCATTTCTTTCCTCATCTCCTTCAAACTTCAACCCTCTCTTATATCTTGCTTTCTTCTTCTCTTCTCTTCTCTCCTTCATTTGAATCCGAGATGGTTCTGCCTCGCCGGAAAGCATCGGTTCTCGCGTCGGAAACGTTCAACGTGAAGCACTCGGCTTGGTTTAGCAATGGCCGGAAAAGGGGCAAGTACTCCGTCTTCGTCATGGTCTTCTCGGTGTTCCTCGTCTTCACGTTCATCTACAACGACGACGTCAAGTCGATCGCCGAGTATCGTCCTAGTGGCGGACATAAGTCTCCGGGCATCACCCACGAAGAATTCCCCATAGCTGAGCCGAGCAGGAAGGACGACCGAGAAGTTAACGGCTTCCACCAAACAAAAGAAGCCAAGAGGAGCATGGAGACCTCGGTGCAAGAACAGCGGAGTGCACCCGAAAGGGAAGACATCGTGCGAGTGGTGGAGTCGCAGGTCATAAGAGAAGAAGTGCACGAAGAGACAAGGGAGGCGCCCGAGCCGAAGCCGGAACGGCGACGAGTGGTCCTCGACGTGCCGGAGAGCTGCGACCTGTTCACTGGCCGATGGGTCTACGACGACGTGAGTTACCCCGTGTACAAGGAGCCGGAGTGCCAGTTCCTGACGGAGCAAGTGACGTGCATGAGGAACGGCCGCCGGGACGACGGATACCAGAAGTGGCGTTGGCAGCCTCGAGACTGTTCTCTGCCCCGGTATGATGCTGTTCTTTGCCGATCGACGGCACTGCTTTGCTCTCTTACCAGCAATTCTAACTGGCTTTATTTGGATTCCTTCGATGCACAGATTCGACGCGAGGGTGATGCTGGAGAGGCTGCGGGGGAAGCGTCTCATGTTCGTGGGTGACTCGCTGAACCGGAACCAGTGGGAGTCAATGGTGTGCCTCGTCCAATCCGTGGTTCCATGGGACAAGAAGACCCTCACCAAGAACGGCTCGCTCAACGTGTTCCGCATCGAGGTAATCCCTTTCTTGCTCGACCAAGCAAAACCCCCTTGTGGCTCGATCGGAATCAAAACCTTCTTTAACGTGAGCAGGAGTACAACGCCACCGTGGAGTTCTACTGGGCCCCATTCCTGGTCGAGTCAAACTCCGACAACCCGAAGATGCACAGCATCCTCAACCGCATCATCATGCCCAAGTCGATCGCCAAGCACGGCAAGCACTGGAAGAACGTGGACTACCTCATCTTCAACACCTACATCTGGTGGCTGAACACCCCCACCATGAAAGTCCTGTGAGTAGCTTTAACCGGACGGGCTTGGCCATACGGCAGACACCATTATAGCTGGTGATGAGCTGAACTTGATGTCTGCAGGCGTGGATCCTTCGATCAAGGATCGACGGAGTACGATGAGGTCGACCGGCCACTGGCGTACAGGAGAGTGTTGACCAGATGGTCGAAGTGGGTGCAGAAGAACGTAGATCTCAACCGGACCATGGTGTTCTTCATGAGCATGTCACCCAACCACATCAGGTACGATCAACCCCATCATCAACCCTAGATTATATACAATGATACAGGACAGTAGATTAAATGAGACGCTTTGAGTGCCCGCATGCTCTGATCCACAAGTTCTGAGATTAAGGTACTACCATTCAACGTAATACATCATCGTTCCCCAAGGTGGCGTTGACAATAGTGTCCTGGGATCAAATCATTCTAGCTTTTCGTGACATTTACTGCATTATTTGTATGAATTTAATGACGGACGACCAATCAATATGGGGATGGTTGACGGTGTCAGAACCACGTATCAGCAATAATTCAACTCCGTCCCCGCAAGGCAATTCGACTCGAGGCTACGCAGAGTCGCCATAGAAAGCTACTTTAGGACGGTGAAGGCCCACCGCCACTTTGGATCGAGACGGCTCCTTTGTTCCACGTTAGTGAACGAAAGATGATCGAAGAGAGCGGAATCAGAATGCTGTGATGGGTAACTCCACAGCTCGTTCGTGCTTTAGAAAGGGCACAAAGACGACCCACAAGACGTGGAAGAAGGAATCGTCTCTACTTGTTTGTTGTTATGCCGATCCCATCACGCATGCAGTGGCTTTTTGTCAACTGCATGTTGCCATGTGCCAACATGTGGCGTCGTACAGTACAATGGCGTAACATCTGGTAACAATTGCAGGAGCACGGACTGGGATGACCCCAAGGGGATCAAGTGCGCGCTGGAGACGCAGCCGGTGGCGAACCTATCCCACCCGCTCGACGTCGGCACCGACTGGCGGCTGTTCGTGGTGGCGGAGAACGTGATCAAGAAGATGAAAGTGCCAGTGACGTTCGTCAGGATCACGGGGATGTCGGAGTATCGCAAGGACGCGCACACTTCAGTGCACACCCTCCGGCAAGGGAAGCTGCTGACGGCGGAGCAGCAGGCCGATCCCGCCACCTACGCCGACTGCATCCACTGGTGTCTTCCGGGACTGCCGGATACCTGGAACGAGTTCCTCTACGCAAGGATCGCCTCCCGGCCATGGCGTGATCACTAACAGCAGTCTGCAACTACTCTGCAACATTGTATTTTTCTGTAAATTAGCAAAAGAAAAGTACCTTTTTTATAGGGGGAACGATTCTTATGCGGTGTTACGAGACTCCTCTCCTGTGACTTTTTTTTGGGATTATTAGATGGCCGTCCGTTGATTTATCGGACGGAACATATTCGAGACACGGACCACTGCGTCATGCATGTTAAGCTCCACATCATTAGTGCTATTACATGGTTTTGAAGTCGGAGCTCATGGCTGAGGCAAAAGGCAAGGAGATGCATGAATCACACAAACTACAAACCGTACTTGGTACATCGACCCAAGCAACACTACCTACAAACGCTATCCACGAGCGCAAGGCTTAGTGCATCCTGAACTTGGACTCGTCGATCTCGATCCCTTCCCTCTGCGCCCGCTCTCCTCCCGACTCCTCCGTGGTGGACAGCCCGCCCTTGCGCCCCATCTCCTGGTACCCCTGAACCCCGATCTGCTCCTTCCTCGTCTGCCCTCCCTTGTGCCCCAGATCCTGATACCCTTGCGTTCCCAGCTGCTCCCTCCTCGTCTGCCCTCCACGGCTCCGTCCTGCGAGGAACCACCGTTTGTAAGCGACTCGATCCATATCTGGTGAGAGTACGTACTGTTATGCTATAGAACATAGGAACAGGACCTTCGGCGAGGTGTTCCCGGGCCTCGAAGCTCTTCCCTCCCGTCCCACCAGGGACGACAGTCTCGCCCCGCCTCGCCCTCTCGTCGAGCTCCCGCCTCTCCTGCTCCGTCGACATCCTTCTCACTCGTCGCAACCACCACCTGCGCGCAAGCCTTTCGATCCCCGCTTGCCTCAGCATCTGACGACACTCGGATGAGCTCCTGTCCGGGACGATGGCGAGGTTAAATGAAGGAGCAAGGGCGGTGCGGGCCGGGAGGAGAGGGCGCCACCTGGGAGTTTAGTTGGAGGATAGCGAGGACGTGAGCGCTCGGCGCCCGACACGTCCTCTCTGGATGGAGCGACACGAGTGCCTGCTTGCATGCAAGGAGACCGGCAGCTCACACCTTTTCCTCAGGGCTGGCAGAAGGCTTGCGGCGGACACAAAGAAGACGAGCTGAGCTCAACTCTGTAGATCGACTCAGTCCCCTCTGCGGAACGAGCGGACAACATTCTTCTCCTTTTCTTGCCCGCTCAACGACCTGCTCTACAGTTGAAGGCAGAAATGGCCTCGCAGTGGGACCCAGAGATGTACGACTTGTCTGAGCGGCCGAGACATAGTCCACCCTCGTGTTGGAACGTGAATGAAGTCGGGCAAAGACCGTTGACGTCGGTTCCCGAGTTACGTGTAATTGACTAAATCTAAAGCAGATTCTCTCGCCATCCTATAAAGAAATATAAAAGTAAAACAAAGACGAATATGAAGAATTCAAAGCAACACCGTCACTAAGAGATGTTGCATCCTCTCACCTTGGGAATAACTGAAGTCGGATCCGTTTGAGTTTCTATAGATTTGGACTTGGTAATTTGGAAGATCTAGATCGAATCACTTCAGCTACCAAATGTACAGAAACTTCTTATTTGACCATAAAACATAATCCGATAATTTAATTTGACTTGCTCTGACCATGTCAAAGACCAAACAACCATAGATCCCTGTTTGGCTATACGATTCGCCTTGGATAACCAAATGATAGTTGGAAATGGTTGTACATGTTAATAAGAATTTAATTGACCTTATAGACTGTTTTACTAGTCAACGGTGTCTGCAGCAAAGCAAGGCTGCTTAGTTGACAAACAGGAGGTGTCGAACAATTGTTTCTTTAGTTAAGACTTTGTTTTTGCTCCTTCAAACAAATGTTATCACCTTTCATGACCTATTTTTGGATTCTACCTTAATTTCAAATGAACAAAAAATAATGAAATAGTAACTTTCTTATCGACTACATATATCTCCAATTATTACGTGTATGCAATACCAGCACTTCACCGTGTGCATACTATATCCCATACCTATTGCACACTCTTAACGTTCATTACCGTGTCGGGCAACGCGAATTAGGGCGACTTGTAAGTCGTCGCGTGTGCGGCGACCGTAGTAAAGCATTTGGTTGACTCTGTCGCCGCTACGTCGGAACAAGTGGAAGCTGGCGGCACCACAATTAAAGGACGCGTGTGCGCGGCTCAACGGTCTGCTTCCTGCTCTGTTCCAACGGTCGTATTTTTATTTTTATTTCTATTTATACTCCGTCACTTCTCCTAACGGTCGGCTCTCCGGACCCCACCGAGCTGTCGATCACGTGCATTAGCTCCACTTTGACCCAAGATTCTTAGTTGCCCGGTCACCCGTCGCATCTCATCTCTCTCGTTTCGGACCAACCAGGCACCGGGATCGTCATTTCATGGCGTGCCACGCAACAGATCGACGCGTTCGCAGCATGATCTGTCGTGCCTAGATTGGTGTTGCGTGTTCGCGAAAGAAGTCTCTCCTTCCAGAAACACTTCCGTTACCCACTCCGTTCATACTCGTTCGTCGTCCTGTCTTTGGTTGGAGGTCCTTTGTGGGTCCCGATGGCGTGTCAAATAGAGAGGTGGGTGGGTCAGCCGAGCGAGGACCGGTGAGACGTTACTCTTTGCTTAGAGAGATCGCTTCAAGCGACCGCGTCTCAATGTCGGAAAGGAGAGGACGGACTTCTCACACCTTCGGCAACACGCCATTTACGTTGCTTTGACTCATCTGCCAAATCTTCCGATCCAGTGCCCTTTCGGGCTTCTGTTTTTCATCCGGCACCGATCGATAAGTCCAACCTCTATCAGATCATTCTGATTCTGTCAGATGATCTCAACCGTCCAAATCTACTAGCGCTAGTTCTTGAGGAGCATTTTACCAACACTCGAGCGCTATAAATATCGGCTCTCCGACGGCGAGTGCAATTCGGTGAAAGGAAGCGACTTGGCATCAGAAAGAAAAAGGAAGAGAAGACTGGACGATGTCGTGCTCTGTGGCTATCGCCAGCTCTCCTGTGTTTTCCCCAACTCGGATCTCGATCTCGTGCAAGGGGTCCCCGGAAGCCCTCTCCCTCAACACGGGCTCGCCCGCCGCCTCGCCGTGCTCGTCGTACTTGTCCTCCCCGTTCCGGTCGCGGTTCCAGAGAGCCTCAAGAGGGCTGCGGGCGATCAACGCCGGAATCGGCGCCGCCTCACCCGCCTCGCCCTCCGTTGACACGGCCAGGTCCTCCCCGCCTCCTCCGGCTTCGGCCGAGTTGGGGTCGGTGTTGAAGAGGAAAAGGCCGGCGCGGATTGATATCCCCTTGATGGAGGGGTTGCCCTTCGCGTCCGAGGGATCGGATGGTAAGAAGGAGGTGGAGGCGGAAAGCGTGAGGTATTCGATGTATTGCAAGAGGGGGAGGAAGAGGTTGGAGATGGAGGATCGGCATAAGGTGACGCTGGACCTCAATGGAGACGCCAAATTGGTAGGTATCCTTCGAGGGTTTCATTTATCTTTGTTCTGTTCTTGAACTAAATATTTTGGAGTCCAGATTAGGCGTAAAATTGAGATTTTTCTATATAATTATCATAAGAAGTCGATAATTCTATGCGCGAAAACTTCAAACGAATTAAAGATTGGCTTTTGCGGTCTTTAAGTTGGTCTAATTTTCTGCGCTGTTTAATTGAGCAGTAAAAGATTGGATTTTGTTGATAAAGTATTAATCGTGGGGTTTGATGAGGTACAGATAGGTGATTAAAGGCTTTAGATTTTGGTTTGCTAGAAAATTTGCAATGTATTTGTGGCATGAATTCTTCAAGTCCTAACTTGATCTCATTTTTTCCCTCCCCTTTGTGTTCGCAGTCTTTCTTCGGCATCTTTGATGGGCATGGTGGCAAGAGAGCCGCTGAATTTGCTTCTGAGAACATGGGAAAGTTTATAATCGAACAAGTGTCGACAACAAGTGGAGCAGGCTCCAGCGCTATGGAGGAAGCTGTTAGGATTGGATATATGAAAACCGATACAGAGTTCTTGAAGGCGGAAATGGATGGAGGTGCTTGCTGCGTGACCGCCTTGCTCATAGATGGTGATCTTATTGTCTCAAATGCTGGCGATTGCCGAGCCGTATTGAGCCGAGCGGGTAAAGCAGAGGCCCTCACATCCGACCACCGGCCCTCTCGAAAAGACGAAAGGGAACGAATTGAGAGCCTTGTAAGTATTTCTACATCATTTGGTTCATCCCTTCTTTTCCATAGTTTGATAATATGACTGTTGATATGTGTGGGAGGGAATTCTTCCTGTATGCCATGAACGAATTGGTTAATGACCTCAATCAATTTAGTTTTTCCATGAATTAGGGTACCACCATTTACTTAGATTGATGAGAAATGAGACCGACGAGAAATCCTGATCACTAAGATTTGATGCTAGTATCAGCTGATGACACTGTTAACAGAGCATGGAATCAGCAAAATTTGCTGAAACTTTACATTTGATGCTTCTTGATTTCAGAGTAACTTAGCGTGGGTTCAGTACTATTAATTGATCTTAAGATGATCATGAAAATGTATGCAAAAATAATGTCTTTGCAATTTGATACCTTGACAAAATTTGCTCATGAGCATGATGTACATCTTATGCAGGGTGGCTATGTCGATTACTGCCGAGGCACATGGAGGTTACAAGGTTCCCTTGCTGTATCCAGGGGAATTGGAGATTTGCATCTGAAACAATGGGTGATACCGGTGCCGGAGACTAAAATCATTAACATTGAAGCTGAATGCGAGTTCTTAATTCTTGCATCTGATGGGCTATGGGACAAGGTACAATTCTCCTTTTGTTGGACTGCAAAACCTTTCTCCTTTTTATCTCTGCTCTCAGTGAAGATGACAATATGCTACTCCTAATTCTTTTCAGGTTAGCAATCAGGAGGCTGTAGATATAGCTCGGCCATTGTGTATCGATGCCGACACTGCATCATCATTGTCTGCTTGCAAAAAGCTTGTCGATTTATCGGCTACACGAGGATCACTGGATGATATAAGCGTTATGATAATAAAGTTGCAGCATTTTGTTTGAAGGGTTATGAAGTAACAATCCCGAATAGCATTCATTGACAAACAGAATTAGGAATAGATGTTAGTTTTGTGCCGCAAGTATTATTTTCATGGACTTGCGGCTATCACCATTGGAGTTAGCTAATTCTCTGATTTGTATTTAGATTTTTTCCAAGATGATGATTACTAACTTTGTACTGTAAGAACTTGTAGAAATTGACATGAGATACTACTACATTATGTTGCATGTCTGATACAAACTTTTCAACCCATTGTTGTCTTATTGGTGTTTCATTTTGTTTGGCATGAAATAACTATTCCACAGCTAGCTTGATAATGAATGAATGTCAAGGAGAGATTGTGCATGTAATGTAATAAAACAAGACAAACTGATCATTTTTGCAGATGAGAATTGGGAATCTAAACCATAAGACCGGAGTCTTAATATTGCCATAACTTTCAAGAGTGTAAGCCAACCATTTCATCCATATTCTCCATCTGTGTTCTTCAACAATCAATACTTTCATGCAACAATTATACCTTATTTCTAGTAAATGTCTAAATAAGTATCTGCTAATGAATTCTGAGATATGCTACTTACTTTTCCCTGAAACCTGTCACTATGAATATGCCTTCAATCTGGCCTCTTCTTTCCCAATATTGTTCCATTTGCTTGCTTACAAAGGCAGATTACACCACACAAGAAGTGCCATCAACCTTACCACCAACCATGTTCTTGGTGACCAAAATCATCAAGACAGGGCCCATCTCTTCATTCATTCATTCATGTCTCGCCGCTCTGGGTTGAGACAGAATTAGTCAGATCTGGAACATCTTTCGCCCAGCTTAGTTTACTGTTACAAATTGGAATAGATGGAACTCCAATGGCAACAACCATTGGCCATATCTAACTTTTCATCCTTTATTTACAGACCTCTATACTTGTTGGTGAAATAAATGATCATTGAGCCAGGAGAAGCATCTGACAGTAGCAGCAGTTCTTCTTTAGAGAAAAAGGGTAAATTAGCAGTATTAACTGAGCACTGAAGATTGACTTTTGAACTGAACTCTACTTCTTGCATGCAGGCAATTGAAGGAAAAGTACAGCAGCTACTCGATGCAGTGATTGATACAGGTAAAAACCATGAACTACAAGTCACCCAATGACTCCACTCTCTGCAACAAAAACCATCAAGTACAATCTAAGAATTCCAGAGATCATCAACAGAACCCAATGACTCTTTCACTCTCTACAACCAAAACCATCAAGCACAATCTAAGAATTCCAGAGATCATCAACAGAACCCAATGACTCTTTCACTCTCTACAACCAAAACCATCAAGCACAATCTAAGAATTCCAGAGATCACCAACAGAAGCAGTGGTGAAGAAGCTTCACCAGTTTTATTCAAAGCTAGCAGTCCACTACAACTCTGCTGCATGCTCTCATGGGATCACTCCGCGGAATGGATTGGGGACCTCATACCCGGGGTTGGGAACAAAGGTGTCATCGTTCCCAGGAAGATACTTGCCATTAGCCGCAGCTGGGATGCTGTGGTCTAAACCACGGAATCCAGGCTTCTCATGGCTGCCGATCATGTACCGCCCGATACCAGGAATCAGTACAGTGCCTTCATGGCCGAGGAACTCGGTCTCCTTCGTGTCCGAATTGGCCGGAACTTTACGTCCGGCGAGTGCAACTTGAGCTACGGATATCAGTCCCAGGAAGAGGAGGATGAGAGGGAGAGTAGGGCAGCGTGAGCAGCTCCCCATTGACACAGACAACGACAAGAAGAAGAAGAAGTAGTAGTAGAGACAGCTGTGTTGGATTGCTGCTGCAAGCTCTGCTGCTTCTTATATAGGCAGAGAAGTTCATGGTAGGTATTAGGTGGAGAAATGGCGGTGATTAATTCTGGCTTGCCAACCTTCCGTGAGTGACGGTGAGAAGCTTTGTTACATAGCGTGAATTAAGTAGGCTCCAAATCCATCTAACCCGATTCATTACAAGAAGCAGACACCAACAATTATTTCCTGCTCATTCATGTTGCCACCTTGTCCATCCAAGGATATAAATTAGGGTTTACGTTGCTGTATGTGGCTTCTCCTTCCACGTACTGGTGGACATTAAATCGAGGGCATGACCGAGCAGGAGGCTGCTCCACGAGATTGTTGGGATTCAATTAAATCCCAATCTCTCATCAACGTCGTGAGCACCAAGTCGAGCGTAATACCCCCACCCCAGTCCTCTACACAAACCGATGATGATGGTTTGGTGGCTTTTGTTCATATCCTCGTTAAAGCGTTTCACCATCTAAAGCAGTCAAAACGCTCCGCTTTATTTGTTACTTTTGATTGCATATAAACATGAATAATCTTTGTATATGAATAAATACTAGAAGACCATAATACGTAGCGAAATTAAATGGAATCATAATCAAATAAAATACCAAGATATACGTGAAAAACCTCTTAGGGTAAAAATCACGGGATAAACTAGAGATAATCCACTATGAGAATAATGAATATACAAATCTCAATCTCTTGCCCTAAACCCTAGCAACAATCATAAGAGAATAATTGGGATATAAGAATCACGTCACTGTCTACAATATCTAAAACCTCCCTAAATAATCACAGCAAGAGTCTACTATAGATTTGATCTAACCTGAGATGAGAACACTACTAGATGATTGAGAACAGTCTCTCTGTGTTGTCCTTGTCTTCTTCTCTCATGTTGCTATCCTATTTATGTCTTTTTCTGTCTCCAAAACATAGTCACCACACCCCTCCTAATATTAGTTAGGGTTAGATTAAGAGGGGGTGTGGGCTATGAACTACCCAAGCCTACTATGGGTTGAATCTGTAGGCTATCAGCCCAATAACTCTTACATCCAAAATTTCCTAGTGAGATCGATCATTCACATCCAACAAGGATTTCTAAACCTAAAGTTATTTATAATTACAAATTTATGTTATAATATCTAACTTGATCGAAATCATCTTTAACACACGTAATCAATGTTGCCATACGATCGATACATAATTTCATCGTGTGATTGGTACCTCAAAGTCACGTGATCAAATAGAATTAATTAAATATTCTCATATTTTAAATAATTAGATGAGTTAGAGAATAACAAACTAATTTTAAGAGTTTTTTTTTTATCTCTCACATCGAAAAAGGCATAAAGTCAAATACTATAATCTAAAACTAATTTAAGCATTTAATATTACCAGAACTGAACAATGTCGGCCTAAATCGACTTCATTTCCTATCGTTCCTTCTTTTGAATTTGACCCAAAGGTATAATAAATATTATGACACCCATCTATCTTCCCAACCATCCGACGATTTCGTCACGGTAAAGTGTCCAAACACATTCGTTCATACCCGAGTTCGCAACCCAGCATGGGCCAGCACTGCCGACGACATGGTCCACCTGGCTTTGAATCGAGACAGCTCACTCGGGTGGTTGACCGAGTCTCGAGTGAGCCCCGTGGAAACCAGTGTATCGATTGGACCGCTGCGTGCCCCACAAACAGGCTCCTATTAAAATAAAGACTGCTCTACCCGTTGCCCCACTGCAGCGCTGTACAAGCCAAAACGTGCCGGATTTCTCCACCGTAACGCGTGGGTCCTCCTGTTATCACGGACGTCCGATCATGATCGGACCGCTCTCGTTCGAAGTTCACGTCGGTGATCGATCGCGCACGCACTCGCAGTTGGCAGCCGAAAGCCTACCCCGTTTTATGTTTTGGGCGGGGACGGGGGCGGGGGTGGGGGTGTGTGTTTGACGGCACGTGCGCCACAAACAGTGGCGTTCTGATCTCGTTCCGACGGGGCCCACCAAAGGTAAATTATGAGGGTTCAAAGCGTTGAATAAATGCTGATTTGGCGTCGGTTCGACCCGTCTGTCCCTCCTCCCCCATCTCCCTTGGGGATTCATCCCACATGGCCACGACCGTCAGCGAAGCAGGCGGCGCTGGCGATGAAAGAGGCCGCAGGAAGGGCCGGACCACGCCGCTGCACGTCAGGGCGCTGGCGGGGTCTCTCGGCGGGGTCGTGGAGGCGTGCTGCCTGCAGCCCATCGACGTGATCAAGACGCGGCTCCAGCTCGACCGCACCGGGGCGTATCGCGGGATCGTGCACTGCGGCGCCACCGCCGCTCGGACCGAGGGGGTGCGCGCCCTGTGGAAGGGCCTCACCCCCTTCGCCACCCACCTCACCCTCAAGTACGCCCTCCGCATGGGCTCCAATGCCCTGCTCCAGTCCGCCTTCAAGGACCCCGTCACCGGCGACCTCTCCAACCGCGGCAGGGTCGCCGCCGGATTTGGCGCGGGCGTCCTCGAGGCCCTCCTCATCGTTACCCCCTTCGAGGCGAGCCCCGCTGCCCCTCATCTTATTATCTAGTTCCCAATTTCTGACCTTGATATTGTCATTGTAGTCGTTGCTGTCTGATTGCTTATTAATATATGTTTCATCGATCTTTATCGTGCTGTTTAGGTCAAAGATTTTGATCTTTTTTACTGTTTCTAAATTGGTCATCTATTGGAGAAAAAATTATACTAAAATCTTGAACTTGATATTCTTGATCTAATGATTATTGCAATATCAATCCACTTAACATTAATGTACGAAAAGGAGGTCAAACCTTTGAAGGAGAAAGATCGTGTTATGAGTTCTTTCATTCCTACTAAGGCATGCTATTGAATTTGCCTCAGACCAAGTGCTCTTTTATGGAAGCCATATATCTTAAGATGTTCCTATGCATTTTCATATTGTACATGAGTTTGTGATCCCCCTTATTGTTGTCATAATCAGCATATTGGTATGTGGCATTCTTGATCAGACACTGCATTGAATTTGAGATCTCGTACTCGGAAAAAGTTTCAGGACCACCGATTAGGTATTGGTACAACTGATATAGATCTCTTGTTGGTCTTAAAATTGATATACTTCCCTAATTATGATATTGCTTTAGCATACTTGCATCTTTACCCCAAAGTCTCATTAAATCATAGGTTTTCTTGGAAAGGACAATGCTGGTATAACCATCCAGTTGTCTGCCCATGAAGACCTGATAATTATCTCACACCTTGTCCGGCAAGAGTCACCAGAATAAGTGCAACTCGTGTTGATTTAGCTTAGCAGGCACAACTCCATTTGCCTTAGAGGTGATTGGTTTGGACCTTCATGATGAATCTATATGCATTCCTCTCTAAACTTTTTCTGGAAGTTGCCAAACCTTTATTCAAAACATAGTGGGTGTGAAAGATAAATGTCAACCATCTCGAACTACATGTTTATTCTTCAGTTTTGTTTTTATATTTTTTTTCACTGAAGTATTGTTTACATTACCAAATTGAGGAAATGACATTGTGCACAATGAAGATCCAAGAGTCTTCTTTTTGCAGAAAACCAAGTGGTTTCATTAGGATAAAATTGGACTGAGCTTTTGTTACAGTATTTGAAGTTTTTAGTTGCTTTGAAATGCTAGGAACTGCATACACCTTACATTCTATCGCCAAGAAAATAATTTTGTGTCAGTCAGCTGAGACCTTTACGACCCAATGATTATCACATAATTCTGAATAAGAAGATAAACAGGGCTCTGGGTCTGTAGATATCAGATATAACGGCGGAGTGAACAAATCCTAAATTTAGAAAGAGATTGGATTTAACCTGTTTATTTACAAACATTTGACTGCATAATATCCGCACACAAGGTCATGCACTTCAGGTTCATTAGCACTAGGTGTCATTTGCTAGACATGTGTTCTTCTCCAGAATTCTCCTTTTTTATAGTTAACTTGTGCTGGATTGCTGTTTCATACTTGTGCTCTTTCACAGTTGTGAAGCATTAATGTAGATCTCATGAATACAGGTGGTGAAGATTAGGCTGCAGCAACAAAAGGGGCTGAGACCGGAGCTTCTAAAGTACAAGGGTCCCATACATTGCGCAAGGATGATCATTCGCGAAGAAGGCATTTTGGGTCTTTGGGCCGGAGCTGCACCGACCGTCATGCGTAACGGAACCAACCAAGCCGCCATGTTCACGGCGAAAAATGCGTTCGATGTTGTTCTCTGGAAGAAGCATGAAGGAGATGGCAAGGTGCTTCAACCGTGGCAGTCTATGATTTCAGGCTTTCTTGCGGGGACTGCTGGGCCAATCTGTACCGGCCCCTTTGATGTTGTCAAGACAAGGCTGATGGCCCAAAGCAGATCAGGTGGTGATGTGAAATACAAGGGCATGGTGCATGCGATCAGAACAATATTTGCCGAAGAAGGGTTGCGTGCGCTTTGGAAAGGATTGCTTCCCAGGCTGATGAGGATCCCACCTGGGCAGGCCATAATGTGGGCTGTTGCTGACCAAGTAACCGGACTCTATGAGAAGAGCTACTTACAACGGGCTCATCTATGATCACCCTCGTCGATTGCTTTGCCAATAAAAAGGACTTGGATGAATGTCCATCAACTTTCATTTAGCTTTCTGAGAAAGCCTAAAGCATTGGAGGTCACACATATCTGCTGAACATGATTCTGTAGCAAAGGAAGATTTCATTGTTGTTGTAGTTTACATGTACAAGATATTGGTTGGTTCAATCATTCATTTGATCCTATGCTGTTTATATGTCCGAATGTGAAATCTGATGCATCTGACATCTGAATAAAGCTGTTCAACAACTAATCAGAGCCTTTTTTTTTGTGAGACAATTTTCTCGATACATATACCTTCGCTTGGCATATACTGCGTGACATCATCGCTCTGTTTGTGATCTGTAAGCCATTTCTGAGTTGTATAATGGCAAAGATGAACTGCGCAACAGATGTATGGTTCAATGCATGTACATTTCTTTTGTTGCGAAGCCGTGAGGCAGCATATTTCGTGGGACGAACCAAAACCTTGGAAATTGAGACTGGCAACTCGTGACTGCATCACCGCAAAAGCACCATAAATGCTCGTCTCCGGCCATTGGCTGCGTGCTTGCAGCAGCAGAGGCTGGTCGCGTGGGACCCGCCGCCCTCCGTCCCACTCCGTGCCAGCTCGTCTCGGGAAAGACAAGCAGGCGTCATCGTCCCCGTTGGTGCTGCTCAGCCGCAAAGCCATGCGTGCTTGCTTTGGTGTCCGACTCCGTCACCACCACCTCCCATTAATAAATCTTATGGCTTATTTATATATTCTTTTCCTTTTTACTTCCTTATCGTCTTTTCCTTCTTCTCTAATAACTTAAGAAGTCGCGAAGTCGACTGCGAACACTCCCACCGTTCCGCGTTAAAAAAATTAATGCCTACACGGATGAATAAAATGATAGTTATTTTTTTTTTCTTCTTCTTCTTCTCTAATATTTTCTTTCTTGAATGATTTTTTTTATAATTCTCAGATAATCATTTAATATCTCAAAAAAATACTCCTTCAAAAAACTATCATTTTAAATAGTTTAATTTAAAATTTATTATTATCATAAAATATGTTTATTTATTTATTTTGATAAATAAAAAATATTAATATTATAGTATTATTTTTGAAATAACAACATATGTGAATCATTGATATAATAAATATTTATTTTATTTAGAAAATATATGTTATCCGATTGGATCATATGGTTATTGATTATCAAACGTATCCGAAGTGAAAATAGGAATATTTTAATTAAAATTTTATTATTATCATAAAAATATATTTTTGTTTTGAATGAATAAAAAATACTAATTTTATAAAACCTGAATAAATATTTCAAAATATTTAAACTTAAGTTAATAATAAGAAAAAAATCATACATTTATGATTTAATTTTAATCTTTATTCACTTTTTATTTGAGATTAGAATAGGATATTAAACAGTAATTTCGATCGGAGAAGCAGAAGAGAACGGAGGATTAATTCTTTGCATTATATGATCGATATTACATAAATATTGAACAGAGCAGAGCAGAACAGAGGACATGACATAAATATTTCGATCAGAATAGCAGAACAGAACAGAGGATTAATTCTTTCCATCATACGATCGATCGGACATGGTAAAAACTCTTTTATATCTGCTTGGCACAAATTCCAACATTGTTTATATTGATGAGGTGAGGTGAGGAAAGCTGCAGGCCAGCTTTCCATGTCGCCATTATTATGGAGTTCAGGGGTGGTCAGATACGAACTCTGTGGACATTGTTATTGCTGTTTGCCTCGAGAGGAGCGTGTGCCGAGTTTGATGGTGTGCTACGCATGTGGGATTGGCTTTAATGTCCACAACTCTCTCTCTCTCTCTCTCTCTCTCTCTAATTCTTTTGGTCCTTCACCCTTGTTATGTGCTTGAATCTAAGACATAAGAACTTTGGTTAGTAAAGATCTGAGAAGGATCAATGCACTAATTTTATCTTTATACTGATCGTTTACTGTATCTAAAATGAGATGAATCGCAAGAGAGAGAGAGAGAATGCGAACTTGAGAGGCATGTATGTATTGAGACAAAACTCCATATACAAAAGACCCAGTTAATAATCTTGTTGACTGAATCATACAGAATATGTTAAACATGTTTAATTATCAATCGTGTTGATTTGATCTCTAAATTTAGATTTAAGCATCAGATCTTCACAATTAATATCAAAATCAACAAAATTAAAATGTCTACCACTAATTCACCTCAGTATTAGACACGAAAAGAAATGGAATGGATTTATGATGGCTAAATGGGTGTGCGCAAAGTTGTTTGCATTGATGATTTAGATTGAAAAGGTTAATGAATCAATTATTCTATGAGAACAAATCATAATTCTATTTTGAAGATGATCTGATGAATTTTATACCGAATAAGTTAGCTTATACCTTCAGTAAGTATTTCAATTATGCTCCCCTTGGCTTTGATTACACTACAAAAGGAGAAGCCCCCCTTTTCCCCTTCTCTGCATCACACACATGTGGTGTGTGTGATGTGATGTTTTGTGCCCTCACTGCATTCGATACTATATGAATTCTTCAAACCCTTCCCTTCTCATGTCACCTCCATGTTGACATCCCCTAAACAACACACCTTTATCTTCCTTGCTAACATTCTTGCCCAATCTCTTCCTCCCTATTTTTCACCAACCAAATATTAAGGAAGAACACGCAAAGTGAGAAACTGTGCACGTTAATGCCGCCGTCGTTAATTGAACACGATGCAGGTTTGCCTGCATGTCTCTTTCTCGGCCGACACCCCGCCGTAATCAACTCCTCCATTGCTGAGAACATGGCCTCCAGCTCCTGTTCTTGGATCACCTCCCGTTTCCACGGCTGCTCCTTCGTTAGGAGACACCGAATCGGACCGATACGATCGACCATGATCTGTTCGTGTTATAGCAGGAGACAGGGCAGGGCGACTCTGTTTTCTTCCTTTGTTTCTTTCTCTGCTTCGTCGGTTGGTGTTGGACGGAGAAAGATGGATGCCGAGATGTCTCGTGCATTACAGCCATCATTCCCTTTCTTTATATGCATGCAGTGCTCGATCTCGAGCTGGCCGGTGTTCCCGCGCGGCAGGAAGCGAGCACGCCATGGCGTGCCGTGCCATCATTCTGGGCCATGACGTGCGCCCACCGAATCCCCACCACCGCCACCAGCAGGAGGAAGGAAGACGGTCGTCGTCCTGCACGTCTACTGCTGCTGCTGCTGCGGCCACAGCAACCGTCGTGCGCCCCTCGACCGCATCCCACGAGCCACGCAGCCACCACTACGTCGAACTTGCCCATCCCACCAGTCTCGCCATCTCCATGAAGTCAAACGAGCTTAACTCCAGCAAAACTTAAACCACGTTCGCAATCATTCACTCGATGCCGAGTCGGCTTAAATCGAATTGACCAAATCAAGACCCAATTCGGATGGGTTCGTCGTCGTCCATTTCCATTACGTCAAAGAAACCGTTTCCGGTGGAGCCTTTTTCCCACGCCCCG
Source organism: Musa schizocarpa (assembly GCA_900464855.2). Classification (NCBI taxonomy): domain Eukaryota; kingdom Viridiplantae; phylum Streptophyta; class Magnoliopsida; order Zingiberales; family Musaceae; genus Musa; species Musa schizocarpa. Next base: position 12,744,441 of record LS990920.1, read on the forward strand.
CTCCCACCGGTGGCCACTTCCCCCCTTTCTCTCCCCTCTCACGTGCTCTTATTTACTGCACGCCTAACTATATATACCGGTCCTGCCGTTTCTGCTGCCCTCTATCCGCCCCGTTCCCTTCTCACTCCCGGCTCCTGTCTTAGCTCACCATACCAGCCTTTCTCCATGGACGGCCGCCGCCGCCGCGATAGCAGGAGTTGGGTGAGGGGGCGAGTCATCGGAAGCGGTTCCTTCGGCACCGTCAGCCTCGCCTTGGACGAATCCAGCGGCGAAGTCTTCGCCGTCAAGTCCGTCCCTCTGCATTCCTCCAACCCCGCTCCGACCCTTGCTCTCGATAACGAGATTCGTCTCCTCAAGTCCCTCCGCTCGCCTTACGTTGTCGAGTACCTCGGCGACGACACCAGCCGCGAAGCTCGCGCCGGCGCGTGCCGCAACTTGCACATGGAGTACATGCCCTGCGGCACCGCGGCGGACTTGGAGACTGCGAGGAAGAAGAAGGGGAATTGCCCCATGGACGAGCTCGAGGTGCGAGCCTACGTTCGGTGCATCGCCTGCGCGCTTCGTTACCTCCACGACGTCGCCGGCGTCGTGCACTGCGACGTCAAGGGCCGGAACGTGCTTCTAGGCCGAGATCCTGGCGTCGCTAAGCTCGCGGACTTCGGCGCCGCGGTGAGGATTTCCGATGGAGGCGAGCGTAACAGGGTGCGGGGAACGCCGCTGTGGATGGCGCCGGAGGTCGCGAGGGGGGAGCGGCCGAGGCCAGCGTCGGACGTGTGGTCGCTCGGCTGCACGGTCATCGAGATGGCGACCGGAGCGCAGCCGTGGCCGGACTACGCGCCCAAGGATGCCGAGGCTGCTATGTTCTTCGTCGGCTTCGGCGACAAGCTGCCGGAATTCCCTCCCTGGCTGTCGGAGCTCGGCCGCGATTTTCTCGACAAGTGTTTGAGAAGGAACGCGACCGAGAGGTGGACGGCGGAGCAGCTACTGCGGCACCCGTTCTTAGCTGAAGCAGACATCGACACGCCTAGGGGAGTGCTCGAGTGGGCCAATTCGGAGTTCCGTGACGACGCCGACGATTGCAGCAGGGAAAACTACAGCACGGACTACAGAAGCGTTGCGGATTCCATTGATCTGATGGCTTGTGGAGGAGAGAGAGTGAGGGAGTTGGCTTCGAGTGTGGGAATTATAGGGTGGGATAGTGATGGTTGGGAGGAAGTGAGGAGCGCAGAGGAGCTCAATTGGGCAGGGGATGGAAGAACAGAATTGGTCGTGGGTGGGTGGAGGGGAGAAGAAGGAGGGAGGACATGCTCGGAATATTCCAATTGCTGCAGCGTGGGAATGGCAGACGAGGATAGGGCTGGCAGTGCTGCTGCTGCTCCTCTATGTGGCTCTTGTAATGGCGGTTTGGTCGGTTTACATGGGACTGATGATCTCAATAGGAAGGTGTTCTTTGGATGGTGTGGTTTACTGTTACTCCTACGTGTGAAAGTTGATGTTCCCATGCACTCGTCCTTTATCATTGCAACATTCTCCGTAGTTTCGGAGAATGGATTATTTTTGTGACTCAAATTCTGACCTCTCAGATTATAAAGAGGCCGCACAGAGAGTATTTTCTTGATGGAGTCTGGGCAACTGTTCCAAGTGATGCAAGTTGAAGCACTTGTGTCTCTCATGCTTTCAGTACGAGAGCCACACACACCAAGAGCATGGTGGGGCGGGGGCGGGGATGCTCCATTGCCCCTCTCTCGGTGCTCCGAATAAAACTTGAGTACATTCTCATCTCACTTTATGCATGATTGTGTCTGTGGTGATTACTCGAGGCAGAGAGAGAGTGAGAGAGCTGAGGTGGCCTGTCTTCTTCCTCAGCTTTCGGCCAAGCTCATGCAGTATGGATTATGTGGGGTCGGGACTTACTATCCCTCGCCTCAAAAGATATGTGGTTGCAGATGGCCCACATGACGCCTTCTCTTTACCTCCTCAGTCACGCTGCGGCCACCCAAAGATGGCTACAAAATTATGGCGGAGTACGGTGCATGGGAAAGACGAAGGCGACGGCCAGCTTTTTCATAGTTATGCCCTGTGCCAAGTAAGTGACAGCTGCCGCAACCCCAAACTAAGAATAACCGAAGACGACATTTGCGGGCTTTTCATTTTGTGGTTGGGTCATATGATTCGAGGACGAACCGTAGTATATGGTACTGTTGATGAGAAAGCATTTCAAGTTTGCACAGCCACTGCAGCTTCACCTATTGGCATCCGAGGAAAGAGGAAGCATTCTGAGAAGAGACGAGAATAAATGTTGGGCAATAAATAAGAACATTGCTTTCGGTTCTTCCATTGTTTGTGTCAATAATTGTACATCATGGCACGAATGATTCATATCAAATGCTTGTTCAAACTGAGGTAAATTGTTCTAACTCATATAATTGATCAAATGATTCCCAAAAAACAATTGGTAATTTACCCACGCAAGAAAGATTATTTTCCATGACGAGTTATATTTCTTTGAATTCCCATTCCAAGTTCCACACAGCCACGGAAATGTGCAAATATGAATAATCACCATGTAGCAGGGTATCTAAAAGTGTTACCTGCTTCTCAGGGACACATTCCCTTCAGCCAAATGAACCGGAGTTTGAAGTATTTCCAGTGATTGTTATTTTCGAAAGGTCTGTAAAGTCGGATGGATCCAGAGCAATGTGGGACGAAAAGTCAACAAGCTACACCCTTTACAAAATACCTGAAACAAATAATTCGAATATTAGTTTCCGGTTGATTTGTTTCCAAAGACGAATAAAATTATGGATGCATCAAGACTCATTATGCAATCACCTATAGAGTAACACAAGGCATCGCACTCAAAAAGAATAAAGAATACACATCAAAATTTCTAAACCATCTTTCATGCCTGCTATAGCTGAACAAGTGCCGATGGTTGGAATAGCTGCATCAAAAGATGCACCTCCATGAAAAGAAGCACAAGCTTTTACTTTGTCTTTCAGCATAGTTTTCGATTGTAACTGTATAATTGGATCTGAATCTTCACACACACACACATATATGTATATACATTCATATATGCATATGTATATACATACGTATACACACACACGCACACACGTGTGTGTGGGTGCGTGTATATTGACCCACTAGAGAACGAAGGCTGAAATGCCAACAAACATTCATCTCTTCTCTAAATGTTGACCCAATACAAAATCGCTGATGGCTTGACCTACTGGTATTTTTACGGGGATTCTATCAATCATTGTATGATCCCTATTCAAGATCACTGCAGTTCCTCTTCGGGCAAGACTATAAAAAAATCATCAACAAGAGCTATGAAGATGTGAAAACATGTTGCATATAAACCTGGCTAAAGCAATCACACAAGTCTAAAGCTAGGCTAAAGAAGAATTAGCAGTGAATAAATTTGAAGGCAAAGGTTCATATCATTTCTAACCTTATCAACCCATATATGAGCCAAACAAAGAATTACTTTCTGGCTGATGGAAAGTCCTGCCTGCTGAAGGGCCATAGCAAGAGATGGTTCAAATGCTAATTGAGCAAAATAGTTGGTATTCATCACCAACACCCTGTCAAAAATGGCGGCAGAAGAAGCACACACTGGTGTCATGGAAGGATTATGATCATCTTCTTCGCTCAAACATGTTAGGATGAGTTTCTAGAAAGCAGGGCCAAGTTATCAGAAGTATGAGAAAATGTGCCAAGTATAATGCTCATGCAAGCTTTGTCAATCCAATAGAACACTCAAGTACCTGAAGAACTCCAGTAATCAGTGGAGGGGCCTCCACAAAAAAGTACTACAGATCGAATGAAATTGATTACCAAATAATTAATAAATATGTCCATGTTCATTTAAGCATAATAAATTAATAGCGAAGAACTACAAAATAGGTGATCATGTGCTGCAAACAGCAGTAATAATAATTAGTATAAAGCACCAGTTTGATTATGTTCAGTGTAGAATATGACTGATGCAATAAGATGCAAAACCTAGGTTTGCATGAGTTGAAAAGCTTAATTCTATCAGAATTTGATAAATTCAACGTAATCACCATACAAAGCTTTAATAAGTCAAACTTGGAGAATCAGGTAGGATCGGAAATATATACGAGAAAGAAATGAATGCAAGGCCAATGAAGAATTCGGTGTATGAAAGAAATAATAACAAGAATATTAAACATTCTTTCAAGAGAATTACCTTGCTCGGTGCAGCACAGTCGGTGTGACGTATCATTGAATTTGTTGGTTCCTTTCTTATACTAAGTTGATAGTCCTGCCATGGATTTAAGTACTTGTTCGTACTGGTTTCAGTAATCTATGAGACCGGTACAATACCAGACACCAAGCAGTATACCAAATAATACCCTCCATTGTCATTGAATAAAATAATAACAATAATTTAAAGCCAGTGTCAAGCTATAAGCTTCTATTCTAGTACTTGGTAAAACCGATAAAACACCAATCAATATGTAAGAGTCCATCCGGTATTTAAATTCTTGGGTCCAAGTTCAACGAGTAAAAAGTACAATATTCAACATTTATTCTTTATCATTCCCCCTATCATGAACAAGATTACAATGGACATCTTAAGGGACTACATAGAAGTATTCATAAAAAAAAATGTATGCTTATGAGAAAGGAAAGATGCAGATGCTGCAGAAGATTTCTCTGGTTTTTTTTCTTCTGCACCATTATCAAAAGCGTTAGACTGAACTACACCTACCTTATGTAATTATAAATAGGTACATCAGGCATAGACCAAAATCTATTCAATCCATTATGACAAGAAAATTGGTAGGAGTCATATTTTCGGTTATTTTATATCTTACCTTTTTTCTCCTTTCCTTTTAAGTTGCTTTCTTTGCACGTCATCAATATAATCGCCACAATTTTTATTGGCAATCTTGGCTTTTGGTAGCTGTACTTAAAGGGCGAAGAAATAACAAATTAACAAATGGAAGCTTTAGCAGTGACTTGTATAAGAACAGGGGCAACCATTGCAAACAATGTTCTTAAAAATGAATGTGAAATATAGAGCAAACAATAACAAGAAGATAAAAGGGTCACTAGGCAGTCTAAATATATCAGTATGCATAAAAAAACAGAGATGCTAGAATAAAAATCATTAAGGTAAGTCATTAGAAAATCTTCTTATTGTCAAATCCCAAATTTTATGGAGAGGAGATCAAGTGAAAAGGCCCTCCGCAGTCATAATCTTTGAACCATCTCAATTCATGTCCCATCTCCAATGCACCTATTTGTAATTATGTTTATAAGCGAGCAGGGCAATGGAACAAGTCAGTGATGCAATTGTAATAATTCATTAATATGCCATCAGAGCACTCTAAAGTTGTACCTCACCATTCGAATTCATCCAATTTGTGCATCCTTCAGAAATTTTATTAATAGATTTGATCTAAATTCTCGTGGATTTTTGATCCTACGGATTTTTATCAAAATAAATCCGAAAAAACACACAAAGGCAGACTGAGTAAAACTCACAGCAGTCAAACCATGGAAAGTTCCATGCTTCGAGTGGGACAGCTGTCAGGATATCACGGCGAGCCCTCCAGGAGCGACCGATACTGTTCTAGAAATACACGGAGGCCAGGAGGCGAACATCATCCCGGCGACCCGAATCCCTCGCCGTGACGATCTCCTGCGTCCACCATTTCCCAAGTTCTTGAGTTGAATTCATCGTCGAATTGAAACGAACCACGGGCGAAATAGAAATCCAAGAAAGCAAGATGGGTTTGTAAAGATTACAAGAAGGCAGGAGCAGAATTCCGGGCGGTTCTCGATCTGGGCGAGGGCGGACTCATCGAGGCTCAAAACATTGGAGAGGATCGGGTACACGGTCTGGACGTCCGCCGCGGAGAGAGGCACTCCTCGACCGGGAAATATACGAATGCGAGTCTCTCTTCTCCCAAATCTGGCCATGGCGATCGAGGGTTTGGATTTCCTGATAGAATCGGTGGATGCATTCGCGAATGACGCGGAGAGTGGATTCGCTGGGGCGTGGGCAAACGACGGTGCCGCAGACAGCGGCGGGCGTGCAAGCGGCGAGGAAAAGGCCGTCGGTGAAGAGGGCAGCGAGGCATGTTGTACGAAGGCGCTTTTTTCTTTTATTTATTTTTCTTTTAATTTTTTGCGATTTTACATATCTAAGTTCTAACTTATGGGAAAATAATATTTACACTCACTAATCTTATTCCAAATATTATAATCTTTGAAATATTATTTATTTCATGAATATTTCATTCCCACCTTATAAATAGCAACCATTCATGATACTTTTTCCTCTCCAAGGAAAATGAAAAAGAAAAAGAAAAATGTAATACGTTATTTGGTCCTAAAACAACAAAAATATAATATTACGTGACTTTCCAAAGAAAAAGATAAGAAACAAGAGAAGAGATTCAAAAAGTCAACTCCATTGCCCCATCAATGCCTCTCACAGTCACAAAACAACAATTGACTTATATTATGAGAGTAAACAAATTATAATTACTGAAACTTTTCCTCTCTCTCTCTATATATATTATTACACGGTCAACCCAGCTGTGTACTTCACACCAGTTGACGGCAACCACATGTTTCCGTCTATGAACTGAGCCACCGTGAAGTTGGCAGCCATTGCCGGATCGCTGAGTGCGTGGTAGCCTGGCCACTTGACTCGGTTCCCCAACCCGGAACCCGGCCCGTAGTTCATGTACTCGGCGTAGTACAGTGTGTCCAAGGCGAACTCGGCGTTCCACTCCAGCCACCCCTCCGGTCGGATCAACGAGCCCAGGTAGGACTGCATGAACACGGTGCGGGAGTACTCCTTCCACGGCCGGCCGAGGTACGTGGGCGTCGAGTTGGTGAAGCCGACGAGGTCGGCGTCGGCGGAGACGTTGCAGAACTGGAAGGAGAAACCGGTGTTCTGGTTCGGATCCTTGCGGCCCTGGGCGGTCACTGAGTTCTTCTGCTCGGGGAGGGGCCGGCGGGGGAAGAGCTGGCAGTTCTGGAAGACCGCGGCGGCGTTGCCGAAGACGAAGTCGACGGTGCCGGTGACGCGGCACTCGCGGAAGAACTGCCGCAGCGAGTGGGCGTAGAGGGTGTCCTGGTAGCCGGAGAACTCGCAGCGGTAGAAGACGGAAAGGTCGGAGTCGGAGCGGAGCGCTACCGCCTGGTGCTTCTGTGGCCCCGCCGTGTTCTCGATCGTCAGGTCGCGGGCGATGAACCCCTTGCCGGCGACAGCTGCAAGAACACATTCGGTGACACGTATTCCCCAAAAGAAGAGAGAGAGAGAGAGATGCATGCAGCGTAAAGAATGGACTCGCTTTTGACTCGAGAGCACATGGAGATTGATGGTGATGGTGGCCTTCAATCACATAGGTGGGTGCAACTGAGGACGGTTTGAAGACGATGGGGAGGCATGATACTTTCCATCTGAGGCCAGTGGCATCTTGTCAGATCCAAACATAGCTTCGATCAGACCAGGAGGGCAATCGAGAGACCACTTGAGGAACGATTCTTGACAGCAGACACGGGAATAGCATGAACAAATGAACGCTAAGGCCGGCAATGTAATACGGGTACCGAGGACCTCACACAAAAGCTTCGCCATCCGGCGTGGCTCCCTCGAGATCCAGAGCATGAGAGAGCCAAAGGAAAGGGAGGTTGGGACACACCGACACTCTCCAGGTCTAAAGGACCTAAAGCCGGAAGAAAAGCCGGTGACGGTCACGTCACTTAATTTCGTCTCTTCCGTCTCTTCCTTTGATGGCCGCAGCGCATGTGACTGGTGTCGTGTTCTCGGTAGGACGACTATTTTTGACTACGTAAGTACGAAGCATTGACCAATTTTGACTTGGATATGTGTTAGAGAAGGATAATGCCGTGACGTGGTGAAGGATGGGTTCTTTTGACTCACCGAAGGTGGCGCTGCGGTAGGTGGTCCAGCCGTCGACGTAGCTGCGGCTGCCGGAAATGACGGTTTGGCCCATGCCGTCACCAACGAGCATGAGGTTCCACTTCTTCTTCTTCACCTCCACGTTCTCCTTGTACACCCCCTTCTTCACGTGTATCACGTACCTCCGCGCGCCCTCCGTCGGTGCCGCCGCCACGGCCGCCTCTACCGTCGTGTAGTTACCACTCCCGTCCTGCGCCACCACGGCATCTGCCACCGTCGTCGGCTGGGCCTGCAGCAGCCTCCGGTCGGCCGCCGACACCCACTCCGGGAACCCCATCAGCCTCCTGCTGCCGCCTTTGCCGCCGGTCCCTCCGCCCGCCGCGATCTCGCGGAGGCCGTCGGAGACGAGTGAGGTGACCATGTCGAGGCCGCCGGCGACGAGGGTCTCGACAAGGCCGCCGGTCCCGTCGAGGCCCTCCTTGCAGGTGTCCTGGTTCCCAAGGGCGGCGCTCATCCAGGAGCGGAGGTCGGACCGGCGGTTCCCGGCGCCCGAGGCAGACGCGGAGGCGGTGGTGCGCTGGGACGCAGATAGGGTCCAGGTGAGCTCGTCGGAGGAGAGGTCGAGGAGGTCGAGGCAGTCGTCGACGGCGGAGGAGAGGCGGAGGTCACCTCCGAGAACTCCAGAGAAGGTGGAGACAAGTGACATGACCTTCTTGATCTCCTCGAGGGTAGACTGCAGGGTGGAGACGAAGTCGGCAGAGGGGACGAAGGAGCTGGCCGACGACGACACCCGCCGCGGTGCCCTGGGCGTCTCGCATTCCGGATGCCATGCCGTAGTATTCAAGGAGCTGCCCTGGGCGGACGTTAACAGGAGGAGGAGGAGGAGGAGCAGAGAAGCAAAGGTGGGCCGGGAAGAAGCCATGATGCCGGTATTGCTGCGGAGAGGATAGAGGAGGGAGGGAGTCATTAATGGAGAGGTGATGAGCTTCACAACTACATGCAGATTGTGCTATATAGAGCAAACAGAGCCGCGTGCCAGCTGCACAAAGATAAAAAGAGATAGCGTTGGAACTGCCGCGCCCTCCATCGAAAAGCTTTCTGCTAATTGAGCTCAAAAGAGCAAGGAAATCAAGAAGAAGACCCACATAAAGCATAGTTTCGGTGGATTTGGACCAACGTAGAGAACTTGTAGTCAAGTTTCATTCTTATGACTGTGGAAAGCTGTGGTGAGGTTGAATTGGTTCTTGTAATCTTCTATCCGAAGCTTTCGAAGCCATGGTCGTTCGTTGAATACATAAGCGGTGGATCGGCGACACGTATGAGCTGCATTTAGCTTGGTTAAATTTGGGGCATGTCCACTTGGCTTTTGAGATTCATTAATGCAACTTGGTTGCGTGCAACTTACTGTACCATAAAGACATGGCTTTAATCTTCATTTTTCTATAGAACAAAGAGTTCATAACCTGATGATATTAATGTTTCTATATAAGTGGGTGAGAATTGAGTAGTGAGATAGAATGGTAACGCCAATAAGAATCGCGCCCACATAAGAGGGGCTGTACTGCACTACTTTAATGCGTCTCCGCGTGAGCTCTGTTTAAAGATCGCTTTCTTCACTTCAGCAATATTCTTTGGAGTTGTTTATTTGCTTTGGCAGTATCCGTCTTCACATCAATCTGCAGTTGCGCAATAAAACCACGTCCGACTCCCCACCCATGCAAAAGGATTTGACGGTCTTCTTCGTTTACCGTGGATGGAGAGACGAAGCGGCGCCACCACGTTTCGTCCTTCACTGCTGTGTCAGCGGCCGCCGTCGCTCGTCCTCGCAAACTGTAGGTGATCCAAATCACATGAACCGACGCGGTTTGCGGACGCAGCCCATGCACGGATGTCTGCTTCGACGTGGGGGGGTGAAGACCGCGGGTGTTGACCGAGAGTCCTGTCCTATCATCATCCTTTGAACCCTAATCCTGTCCATGTACTTGGACCAATAAATACCCCCATGTTCTGTTTCAGCCACTGTCCCTACGATCGGTCTCTTTCTCTCTCTCCCCCCAACCAACCTGCTTTATGATGCATGCAATATCTAAGCTCGTGGTAGGGTCATCGATTTGAGTTGCCTTTCCTTCAAACGATGGCATCACAACATTTTTGAGCTGTCCTCACAAATATTAATTTATGAATAGCATATACATCATAGCAAATCCTAAAACCTTGTTTATATTTAATTTATGGACATTGGGGTTGTACATTTTTTTTCTATATATTTATATATACCTCTCAAGTGAATCGCTTAATTTGTTTATATTATATTATTTATGTTTCCTATATGCAACCTAGCAAAAAATCTAAAAACTAGCATATATAGGCTTACTATCTTTGAATATTAGTTAATATTAGCTATGGCTAACAGTAGTCTAATTTGATTTTTCTAGATGGATATATGTTCACAAGAATGATAATGATATTTGCAAATATGAGCTTTCTAAACATTGCAAGATTTTCTATTGTGTGGAGCTGAAAAGGATTGGCATCACAAGGAAGGAAGACATTGAAGGACATGTTATGAGTTTTATTTAATGGGGACAAGCCTCACCACATCAACTACTCAAAGGTTGTGTAAAGCTCTTTATTGTGATTCTTCACTTTTCCTTAGTGAGCTTAAATATTTAAGCTCTTTTTCAAACCTTGAAGAGGTTCGACTACAAAGAGATAAAAGAACATCTAATTTGTTGGTTGGGTTAAGTAGAACGCTTCATTCGGTGGCTTCTCGAATTAATATTTTACTGCTTAAATCGATTACTTAATTTAGCTTACATTATTCTGACTATATGTTAGATAAATCAGGCTATTCAATCATCATATAGATTGTACGTGATTGAGTTCGTCAATGTAAATGAAACTTAAATCTTCAATCCGAATCTTCGAGAGATGGCAACGCCCAAAATGAGTCATTGCTTCGCCTTCAAGAGAATGCAAAGTCCCACAAACAAGCATTACGATTGTTGTATGAGATGTGTTGTTACCTTCATTGACCACATTGCTTTTAATTGATGTTACAAACCATCTTGTGCTATCTTTCAAAAGAAATTTGCACATAACAAAAAACAAATTATTTGCAAAGATAAGATTATATATATTGATCAGCTTCTTATTTCATATTGGTAAAAAAAATCTTTTAAGAAATTATTTATTACTTGTAAGTTGATGTGTATGTTTTGTTCCACATGAATTCAGAATTAAGGGAGGAGCAAAAATGAACCTATTACTTGATTGCTCAATTTCTTTCTTTTCTTCTTAATAATGTTTTTGTGTATGGGAAAAATATTTCTTTTAATTTTATGAATAAACACCAACTTTTCAATTTTCTGAATTATGCTTCTAAGAATGGTGGATTGGCTTCTTTCAATTTCTTGAGTAAATACAAAGTTTCTCATTTTTCAAATGTATTTTGTTTTTGTACCATAAAAAAAATGATGTAAAATTTTTCTTAATATATTTTGTTATTATGAACTGCGTATTAATCATATAATTAATATGAGGATCTTTGAAATCTTTTTTCTAGAAACACCGATAGGTTGAAGAGAAGAGAACTTTGTGTACGTTCAATATCAAATAAGTTACATAATTCTTTAAATATTTAAAAATTATGATTACTTGTGCGAGAATTTCTTTAACTCTTTGGATGTCTTTTAGATTTTAATTTAAATTTGATTAAAAATAGATTACGAGTTTGAATTGTGCTTGAGTATATTTTGATATTCCAAACTGAAAGTTAACTCAGATTCAATCTACTTTTTCTTCCATATGATCTAAGATACAAGTTGCTAATATAAAACTAGTCGGGAGAATTCACGATAATACTCTTTTAATACTTAAACGAGTAGTCTGGTCTATCACAAACAAAACGATAAATAAGGTATAGAGAATTTGTATTCGATATAATGCTTTTACATTTCTATGCTTTTTAATTTTGTTCGTACTTGACACAACATATAGAGAATTTGTAATATGCTTAGTAGTCTTGTTTTGATTGCCTTATAAACATAGATCGTACACAATCATCACATACAAGCAAAACTACATAGAAACAAATCTAAACAATTATTTTTGAGATTTTCTAGCTCCATAGAGTGATATAGAGTATTAGCTAACACAACATCCAGTAGTTACCTAGGTGACATATGGCTAGATGAGAATTTGTGCTAACACAACATCCAGGAGTTAAAAAAACTTTGACGGTTTGAAGAATTTTGTTCAATAAAACGGTATCGGAAATGTGTTTAAACTTAGAGTGCAAGTAAGAGTAGCAGACAGTTAAATTAGTATGCAATATGAGAATGAAAAGCATAATAGAAATACAAACCGAGTTTATAGTGGTTTGGTTGTCACGACCTACATCCTATCACAGACAAAACTATAAACAAGATGTTTAATGTAATACTCATGTATGTCCGTGTCTTTTAGTTTGTTCATGCTTTGCGCAGTATGTAGAGAGATGGTCGAAGGCTTAACAACCTAAATTTAGTTGGGTTTTGTGGTTATTTTAGGCTTGTAAATAAAGGTTGTGTCATGTGGACACTTGTAGGAGATCTCGGTCTATAGTGGACCATTTTGGATCCTTTATTGTGCAACCGTTCAGAGCTTATTAAGTTTGTTTGTAATTTATATTAATTATAAAGTATTTTCTGATATGTTTGCTTGTGGATCTCGAGTGAGACGCTTTCTCTAACCCGTTTTCTCTTTTGTAGGTCCGAAGGGACCAAGAGAGGTTTTTGGGAAGTTGACATTTGTAGATGGATACACAAGGGTGCCGTATGACTTAGGCAAAATCAGCAAAGTCCGTGATAGATGGTATCAGAACGGGACAAGTACTCATAGAAACACTTGGCATGCAAACGTGGGGGACCTAACGAGGCTACGTTGAGGGCAGCCAGCATGCATGGCCGTTTGAGGGCAAGCGAACATGGAGATGTAGGGAAAATGAGTCGCTTAGAGGAACGAGCATATGAGATTGGTATTCAAAGGAATGACTAACCCTTCGCACAAGAGGCACCACGAGGACAAGTAAGCTGGGAAGAACGCGTAGCGCATAAAGGTTGTGATGGTTGAGTTTAAGCTATGACTCAACATTGGTAACCATACTTGATGGTGCTCAAGACAAGCGAGGTGCTTGATAAAGGATGAGATAATGTAAGATGTTATGGATTGTTCAACGACCGAAAAAGTTGTGTAAAGCTCACAGAGGTGAGAGGAATTGGTACTTGAGGAATTCGGTACTCATACAAAGGCTTGTATGCGAACGATGGAGTGTTCGTGGCCATCCCAAGGCGACCAAAACTCGGTGCCATGGAGCATTAAAACTTTCTCTTCAGCATGAGAAGGATATGTCCGTAGGAGGCTGAAGTGTGCAATGAGTTTAGCATGTTGCTAGGCCTTGAGGGGTGCAGTGGGGGCTGTATTGACGTGGAGTCGCAATCTAGGAAGTGCGTTTACGAGAGTAGAACAATGCATAGTTTGTTCAGTATAGCAGAGTAGTCCAAGGGGATAGTGGTCTTTGAAACTTTCAAAGAGAAGGAAGCGAAGAGAGAAGTTGCTCCAACGGGACAAATATCTAGGAGGGATAAGTCTCGACTCTTCAGAGGGAGAACCATGTGCAACGGACCACACATGTTGAGGAGGAGTACCTCAAAATAATTTCATAAAGCCTAATGGACTGAGCGAGCGGTGAGAAGTCATCACATGATCTCACTTGACATAATGCATTGGGGAATGCATTGCAAGATCAAGTGGGGGAGCGATCCAAGACAACACAAATGAAGACACACTTGTAGTCGATATAGAGATCAGACTCAACGAATGGCTGACCCGTAGAATGGTGGGCACGAGGGCTACCATCAACTCAATACAAATCGAGGAGCAGAGTAACTTGGGTGTAACTTGGCGAAGTACTCAAGCCACATGAAGGGAGCCAACATAGAAGATAGAATATAGAGCGGAGGCACAAAGCTTTCCTTGGACAGAGGTCAAGGATATAAACTCTTATAGAGGCAAGAGCAGGATCATATCGTTCTATGGATCCCTCATTCTGATGGAGTGGGCTCACCCTGCATGGTGCCAAAGATAAAGGGAGCTTCGAGGCATATGCATCTTACCTTAGAGAAGCATTTGATGGAGGAACTGAGGTGACTCAACTTACGGAGGTGAAGTTGGGTTTAGAAGGCCTTGGCATAGGGCAAGAGGACATGAAGGCGGATACTTTTGAAGAATATGCCATAGTGTTGCTATTCAAGTTGCCATGAAGGGAGCGGTGTGCAACGAAGATTGTGCTGGTAGGGGCAGAGGCCCAAGATCTAGACAATAATACACTAATTTTAGCGAAGTCGATGGACTTCGGGAGCTACTAGGCGATGGACTATCCTAGAGCAGGGCTTCGTCTAAGTGTGACCTGAGAGCGGATGGACGAAGATCGATTGCCAAAGGAGTAAACACAATCGAAAGTGGAAGAGGCCTTGCGATATATTGGTAGAGGCCACATATGGAGGGATCACAATCCGAGTTCATCCCACAAGGATCAGAATGCAATGGAGATGTCACTAGGAGGTGACATGGTGTAGCATATCATGGTGGAATAGTTCGTGATAATGCAATACACATGAATATAGTCCCGTGAGGGATTGTATCATACGGAGGTATGATCGAGAGCTATTGGGAGCTCCACTTCGGTGAACAACATGATGGCAAGAAAGGCTATAGATTCAAGGAGTGAAAGCATGATATCGCAGAGGCAGGTCTTCCATCTATGCTTCAAATTTTGTATCAGATAAAAGCCTTGGTCATCAGCATATGGGGATTGTGTACCACCGAGGGAAAAGTTCGAATGCAAGTACCAGTGAGTCCCATGAGTAGGACTTGATCATGCAGAGGTATGATCAGAGTAGTTGGAGAGTTGGACTGCTTCAGAGCCTATATTCGGTTAAGAGAGCCCGACAAGTCAAAGGACAAGGCTGAGTAAGCGAATATTGCTACCAAGGAAGTAAGGAGAACATAATCGGTATGAGCCTTACAACATGATGGTAGAGGTTATGCATATGAGATAGTCCGTCTTTCCATCGACTAAAGATAATTTCTTGGAGAATATAAAGGTGTTGAAGCAGGAGGTCGAAAAGGGCGAGGAAGCGACGATGAGTCTAAAGGGACTTAACTACCCAAAACCAAGCATCAATTAGAATGGAGATGAACTTAGAGAAGTGCCACAGAGACATATCTACCAATCATAAAGAAAGGAATGCAGATGTGAAGCGACGGATAGTAGGTCCATGGGCATGGCAGCGCTATGGTACCACAGAGGTGAGACTTCTATGAAGTCATCGATCCCTTGCTCTCATGGAGGGAGAGCGCTTGGTCATGAAAGGGATCGTGGAGGTGGAGAATACAGAGGCAAACTCCAAGTACCAAGATAAGGCTAAAGGGAAGATGCCAGAGAACTTTATAAGACCGATGTCAACGAGCTTCTCATTAAGATAACTGAAAGTGGAGGACTTCGGGTCAACACAAGAGTACATGACCAAGGAACGAAGCAGACAGTACGCGATGTTGTATCTTTGCTACTCAGTGGAGTAGGCGGTTGGGTTGATGGAGAAGACGGTACAATCCCAAAGGTGACCAAAACTATTAGAGACTTACTCCAAGTTGGGGTGAAAACTTCCTGCATTCTAGAAGTTCGATGGCATTGAGAAGGTGAATCACAGTAACTAACTCAATGCAAGGAGTGCAAACACTTCAAGTGCTTCATAAGTATGAGCAAAGAGTAGGCGAAGACCAATAACCAACTCGATGCATGGAGTACAACCCTCGAGGAGGCGAGCGAAGTCAAGTAGTATTTGCCTTCTCAACACTTAGAGAATGGGTGAAACAAGTATCCCAATTCTCTTATCTATCCAGTAGAGGAGCTCTGCACATATTTAAAGTCCCTTCGAAAAAACCAAATAGAAGATAATAGTTGTCAAATCCTCATCAATGGCGATTAGTACTACTGAGAGTATATTAGCCGCTTCATTTCCCAATAGAATATCAATCGAAAATGGAAGTGATGCGAATTTACTTGGAAGTGACAACTAAATGAAAGAAGAGTTGATGGGTAAATTTTGTAGAGGAAGGACTCAAAACTTCATAAGTTTGCGAGGCGATGCTCGTTAAAGTTCCAACAAGCATTTACTCAGTTCAAGTAGCATGAGGCATTTGAGAGACTGACGCATAGTAAGGATGTTCTTTTCCTTCATCTGAAGGATCCGTAGAAACCAACAGGGATCAACACAACTCTGCCAACCCCACACTAGAGTCAGAGTCATTGGCAAGTTGAAACAATATGGTAGATCAAAAGTTCGACTACTCAACAACAGCAGTGGAGAGTAGTTGGGTGCGAAGAGGCACATTGCAGCTAGAGTAGAAGATTAAAGACTTATGAAAGATGAGGAATTGTAGTGTTGACAAAGGCTTTGGCAAGAATATCAATGGAATATGTGGGGGAGAATATCACGGACAAAACTATAAACAAGGTGTTTAATGTAATGCTCATGTATGTCTATGTCTTTTAGTTTGTTCATGCTTTGTGCAACATGTAGAAGGATGATTTAAGGCTTAACAATCCCAATTTAATTGGGTTTTATGGCTATTTTAGGCTTGTAGATAAATGTTATGTCATGTAGACACTTGTGGGAGATCTCGGTGTTGGGAAGAAACCTGTTAATGCGGAATAATTCTTTTCCCTCTTTGTGTATCAAAATAGGTTACTCATCAAAATACCAACTTGATATCAAAATGCTAAATCAATCAACACAGTATAAACAATAGAGCAATAAATCAATCACATAGTGAGACCAAATCTTTTAACGTGAAAAACCCAATGTGGGAAAAACCACGGGACCGTAATCCACCTCAAACTTCCACTATCAATAATAATGATAACAGGTTTATAGTAGGTCTTCTCTAGAATAACTAGAGGATCAGAATAACATCAAGATCATAGATCTTGGCTCAAGAATAGCATATCTTCGTCACATAGGATGGATCTCCTCAAAAGAGAATTCTAGGTCTCACGGAGTGGATATCGTAGGAAAGTACCTTAGAGAGGGTAAACTATAGATCAACACCGTTAGGATTGTAGAGTTTGCTGCAAGGATTCTCCATATAAAATTTGGGCCGAAACTGACAACGTTTGGCCACCGATCGTCAAGCAGAAAACTCAGAAACCTAATCTTTCTCTCTCTATTTCTCTCTCCTCTTTTCTCTGCACGCTGCAGACTGCACGCTGCACGCTCTCTGTGCACGCTACTCTCTCACTCAAATTTTCCCTTTCTCTCTTGATTTCTTTGATTTATTGATTTGGGCTCAATAGGCCCAATTGTCCAAGCCCACATATGGGCTGGACCCAATAATTCTCCCCCTCCAGCTCATATGGTGGGCTGTACCAAGCCCGCTCTTCGCCTACATGCTTCAAGCTTCTCCTTAGACAAAGACTTTGTCAACATATCTGAACCATTCTCATTGGTATGCACCTTTTCCAACTGTAATTCTTTCATCTGCACATCACGAATCCAATGATATCTCACATCAATATGCTTGGATCTAGAATGATATGTTGAATTATTGGAGAGGTGAATGGCGCTCTGACTGTCATAGTAAACAGTATATACTTCCTGTTTCAAGCCCAATTCCTGTAGAAACTTTTTCATCCATAAAGTTTCCTTACAGGCTTCAGTAACTGCTATGTATTCTGCTTCTGTGGTTGATAGAGCAATACACTTCTGTAACTTAGACTGCCAAGAGACTGCTCCTCCTGCAAATGTCATCAAGAATCCTGAAGTGGACTTCCTGGAATCAGTATCACCTGCCATGTCTGCATCTGTGTAGCCTTCTAACACAGGTTCATCACTGCCAAAACATAAACACAACCTGGAAGTACCTCTTAGATATCTTAATATCCATTTCACTGCTGCCCAATGTTCCTTTCCAGGATTTGAGAGAAATCGGCTAACAACTCAAACTGCATGAGCTATATCTGGCCTAGTACAAACCATAGCATACATCAAACTGCCTACTGCAGATGAGTAAGACACTCTGGATATTTCTTCTTTTTCTTTCTCACTTGTATGACATTGTTTTGAACTCAGCTTGAAATGACCTGCAAGTGGAGAACAAACTGCTTTGGCTTTACTCATGTTGAATCTTTCAAGAACCTTTTCAATGTAAGTCTCCTAAGATAGCCAAATCTTCCTTTTCTTCCTATCACGAAGAATCTTCATGCCAAGTATTTGTCTCACCGATCCTAAGTCTTTCATGGCAAAAGACTTACTTAGCTCTCTTTTAAGCTTTTCAATTTTTCCAACATCATGGCCAACAATCAGCATATCATCAACATATAGCAGTAAAATAATAAAATCATCATCTGAAAATTTCTTCATAAACACACAATGATCAGATGTGGTTCTATCATACCCTTGGCTCATCATAAAGGAATCAAACTTCTTGTACCATTGTCTAGGTGCCTGTTTGAGTCCATATAAGCTTTTCCTAAGCTTACATACCAGATTTTCTTTTCCCTTGACTTTGAAACCTTCTGGTTGCTCCATGTAAATTTCTTCTTCTATGTCACCATGAAGAAATGCTGTTTTTACATCAAGTTGCTCAACTTCTAAATTCAAGCGGGCAGCCAAACCAAGAACAACTCGGATAGAGGACATTTTCACAATCGGAGAAAATATTTCTTCAAAGTCAATACCTTTCTTCTGACTGAATCCTTTCACAACTAGTCGTGCCTTGTATCTTTGTTGTGAGCTATTATTTTCAGTCTTCAATTTATAAACCCACTTATTCTTGAGAGCTTTCTTCTCTTTCGGCAGCTTTACCAAGTCATAGGTGTGGTTCTCAAGCAAGGATCTCATCTCTTCTTGCATGGCTTTAACCCACTCCCTCTTATTCTCATGTAGAATAGCTTCTTGGTAATTTTTGGGCTTCCCCCGTCAGTAAGCATAACATACTCATGTGGAGGATATCGGTAGAGGGTTGTCGCTCTCTAGTGGATCTTCTCAATGGAATCTCAACTGGTGGTGGAGGTGCTGTTGAGTTGGTTCAACATCATCAACTGTAGGTGTATCATCACTAGTATTATCACCACAATCTTCTTGTTCATTTCCCCTATGATCATCATCATGAACTACTGGTGAAGGAACTGGACCCAAACTCAAGGAATATAAACAGAGGTTTCGGCTTCTCAACATTATCACCATCATCAAACAATTGGTCTTTCAAGAAACACAACATCTCTCGCTTCTAATAATCTTCTTGTTCACTAGATCCCATAATCTGTACCCAAACTCTTCATGACCATATCCCAAGAAGATACATACTTTTGCCTTATTATCAAGCTTGGACCTCTCATCTTTGGGAATATGAACAAATGCTTTACACCCAAAGACTCTCAAATGATTATAAGATATATCTTTTCCTCTCCATACTCTCTCGGAACATCACCTTTGAGAGGAACCGATGGAGAAAGATTTATCAGTCAATCTGTAGTTCTCATAGCCTCCCCAAAATGACTTTGGTAACTTGGCGTGGGAAAGCATACACCTAATCCTTTCTTCAATGGTTACGTTTCATCCTTTCGCCACTGGATTCTCACGAGGAGTTTTAGGAACTGTTTTCTCAAGCCTGATACCATGAAACCTGCAATAATTCTCAAAAGGACCCCTGTACTTGCCACCATTATCTGATCGAATACACTTTAGTTTTCTGCCAGTTTCTCTTTCAACACTGACATGAAACTCCTTGAAAGCATCGAGTACCTGGTCTTTAGATTTCAAAGCAAAAGCCCACACTTTTCTAGAATGGTCATCAATAAAAGTAACAAAATAAAGAGCACCTCCAAAAGTTCTAGTTTGCATAGTACAAACATCAGTATGAACTAAATCAATAACATCAGATCTTCTAGATGATGGATATGTCTGAAATGCAACTCTATGTGTTTTTCCAGCTAAGCAATGATCACAAGATTTAAGAGATGTACCTTGGAACTCTGGTAAGAACTGCTTTCTAGCAAGAGTTTGAAGTCCCTTCTCACTGATATGTCCAAGCCTTTTATGCCAAAGATCTATACTTTCACCTTTTCGAATTGTATTAATCTCTCCTTTGTGTAGCTTAGCTTCCATGACATAAAAAGAGTTAATCGTCTTTCCTTTTGCCACAATTATAGAACCTTTAGTGAGTTTCCATTTACTTTCACCAAAATAATGTGCAAAGCCCTCATCATCAAGTCTACCTGTAGATATCAAGTTAAGACAAATATCTGGAACATGCCTTATATCTTTGAGTATCAATTTGCTCCCAATACTAGTCTCCAAGCAAATATCTCCAATACCCACAATCTTAGATGTACCATTGTTTCCCATTCTGACATTACCAAAATCACCAACACTGTAAGATCTAAAGAAATCACCATGAGAAGTAACATGAAATGAAGCACCAGAGTCAATTACCCAATTACTGTCCTGAGCTACAAGGCTAACACAACCTTCATCACAGACAATAGTGATATTACCTTCAGCAGCAATTGTATTGGTCTCTTTCTCATTTTTCTTCATTTCATTCTGTTCTCGCTTCCAAAACCTACATTCTTTCTTCATGTGACCTGGCCTATTACAGTAAAAATATTTGATATCTCTTCTAGACTTAGATCTTCCTCTATAACCATGTGGATTTCTGCTATGACTTCTTCCACGTCTTTCTTGTTTTTCAGTAACAAATGCACCAGAAGAAGATTCACCCTGTTCTTTCCTTCTGGCATCTTCATTTAGCAAACTGTCTTTAACCATATCTATGGTTAGAGTCCCCTCTGGCGTGGAGTTACAAATAGTCACAACATACGTTTCCCAACTTTCTGGTAAAGAGCTGAGAAGTAATAATCCCTGCATCTCATCATCTATATTCATTTTCATAGCAACCAACTTGTTTGCAAGACTCTGAAATAGGCTTATGTGTGCTCAACAATGTTGCCACCGTCTTTATATTTCAAATTTACAAGCCTTCTGAGGAGAGAAATTCTATTTCCCACTGTCTTTTTCGCAAAGAGATTTTCTAACCTTTGCCAAACAACATCAGCTCTGATTTCATCTGAAATATGCTCATGCAAGTTTATATCCATCCATCTTCTAATATAGGCAATAGCTTTTCTATGTTGAACTTCCCATTCTTCATCATCCATAGTAGAAGGTTTATCTTTAACCTTGATGGGCTTATACAAATCTTTGCAATATAGCAAATCTTCCATCAGATACTTCCAAGTGGAATAATTTGATGAGTTCAATTTAATCATACCATCTGACTCCATTTCAATCACACAAGAAAAACTAGCACCAAACAACCTGATGCTCTGATACCACTTGTTGGGAAGAAACCTATTAATGCGGAATAATTCTTTTCCCTCTTTGTGTATCAAAATAGGTTCTTCATCAAAATACCAACTTGATATCAAAATGCTAAATCAATCAGCACAGCATAAACAATAGAGCAATAAATCAATCACACAATGAGACCAAATCTTTTAACGTGGAAAACCCAATATGGGAAAAACCACGGGACCGTAGTCCACCTCAAACTTCCACTATCAATAATAATGATAACAGGTTTACAGTAGGTCTTCTCTAGAATAACTAGAGGATCAGAATAACATCAAGATCATAGATCTTGGCTCAAGAATAGCATATCTTCATCACATAGGATGGATCTCCTCAAAAGAGAATTCTAGATCTCACGGAGTGGATATCGTAGGAAAGTACCTTAGAGAGGGTAAACTACAGATCAACACCGTTAGGATTGTAGAGTTTGCTGCAAGGATTCTCCACATAAAATTTGGGCCGAAACTGACAACGTTTGGCCACCGATCGTCAAGCAGAAAACTCAGAAACATAATCTTTCTCTCTATTTCTCTCTCCTCTTTTCTCTGCACGCCGCACGCCGCACGCTGCACGCTGCAGACTGCACGCTGCACGCTCTCTGTGCACGCTACTCTCTCACTCAAATTTTCCCTTTCTCGCTTGATTTCTTTGATTTGTTGATTTGGGCTCAATAGGCCCAATTGTCCAAGCCCACATATGGGCTGGACCCAATATTCGGTCTGTAGTGGATCGTTTTAGATCCTTTGTTTTATAACTGTTCAGAGCTTGTGAAGTCTGTTTGTAATTTATATTATTTATGAAGTATTTTCTGAAATGTTTGCTCGTGGATCTCAAGTGAGGTACTTTCTTTAACCCATTTTATCTTTTGTACGTCCTAAGGGATCATGGGAGGTTTCGGGGAGGCTAACCTTTGTGGACGGACATACAAGGGTGCCGTATGACTTAGGCAAAATCAGCTAAGTCCGTGATAGTCCACTCTCGATTCCTCTTCCGTCGAGGCCATCAGTGTTCATTAACATTCTTCTTTCAGTGGGTGAACACCAACTACCCTCTTACAACCCTTCCTCCTTTTCACAGGAGAAAAACTTTATAAGTCACTCACCCCTCTCTTAAATATAAATCTAAACTTAGAACAAGAGAAGGGGAACTCTCAAAGTATTACAACAATATTTTCTTAAGTTTTTGTTCTCAGTTCATATATAAATCGAGTAGGGATGAGTGAGGTATTTATAGGCCCCAAATAGATTCAAATTTAGAGTCAAAATGATCTTATCCCGGGTTTTCAGGGTACTAGTGATACCATCACTTGTTAGTTTGACACTGGGTGGTACCACTATCTAGTTTAGCGATACCACCGCCTGACATATTGACAATGGCGGTACCACCACCTAATAGCTTGGAAAAGTGTGTTCTTGATTTTTTTAGCTTATAGACAGTTTCATCGCAAATTTGGTAGTGTCATCGCTTGATATTTATTGAATGAGTCTCCCAATGAGCTCAAATCAATCCTAATTTAGGCCAAATTGGCCCCTAATTGAGTTAGTATGATTACACCAAAGACTAACTTAATTAGCTTCCTAAATTACTTTGATCTAGACAAATGATTACAAAGCATGAATCCTTTATTCAACATGTCATTGGTTCATTTGGTGCTTTGTCCGATCCTTTGGTGCATCGTCTTCTCATTCGGTGTATTACTTAATCGGCATGTTGACCTTCCGCAACATTCGATCTCCTTGGTGTAATGTCCGATTATTTAGCCCGACGCTCGAACTCATGGCATAAAGTCTTTCTACTGGCACGTCGATCGATTCTCTGGTCTAACATTCAATCTTCGAACATGTTCACTCTGACTCAACATCCGATTCTTCCTACTTCAATCTATTTGCCTTTTCTGATCGAAGATAGTCTTGCGTCACTCAAACACATATTAGATAATAACTTCATTAATTGATTTCATAATCAAAATATGAGATTCAATAATCTTCCCTTTTTTGATAATGACAACCAATTGATGACGGAGTTTAAACTAAACTCCCCCTATCAATATGTCATATTGAAAAAAACTTTGAATATAGAAAATTATGAGTATTTCATCATTGCATACTTCTTTATTATGTTGAAGTATTGCATGCATAATACCAAATCACCATGTATGTTTTTAAAATATAAAATCATCATTACATGCATGATTTCAAATCATCATACATAATTTTAAAATATAAAATTGCATCATACCATACATGATCGTCATCGTAACTTCTTCCTCTTTGTCATCAACAAAAAGGAGAAAAGTACAACAACAAGTTTTTGATATATGCAAGCTAGTAATTTTTTAGAGATGTGTAAGTTAGCAATTTTTCCTTTTCTTGAGATGTGCAAGATAACAAGTTTTTGCCTTGAGATGTATAAGATAGTAATTTTTTACTTCTTCTTGAAATGTGAAAGTTAGCAAACTTTGCTTCTTCTCTTTTAACAATTTTTTTTCTCTTTGAAATGTGCAAACTAGCAATCTTCGCTTCTCTTTTGAAATATACGAGGTAGTAATTTTAGCAAGTTTTACATCATTTTAGAACATGCAAGCTAGCAATTTTATCTGTCTTTATGATGTGCAAGCTAGCAATTTTGCTTTTTTTTGTGATGTGTAAGCTAGCAAGACTTTCTCCCCCTTTGTCATTGTAAAAAAAAAAGGGAAGAATACAACATTGTAATTCTTTTCCCTTTACATCAATTTTAAATTATGATAAAAAAGATAAATATAAATAAAGAGTGATGAGGTATACAATTCATAAATATAAGAGAGTTATACATAATGAACATCATGTCATGAAAGATATAATATCAAAGATCATGAAAGATCAAGTCATGAATACCAAAAGCCATGATTCATTTTGACAAATCTCTTCTTTCGTAAATAGCACAAAGAAACATAGGAGATCAAATGATAAAATATCTTGATTCATGCATAAGAAATCTCAAATCATTAAGATCATGATCATCAAATCATCAAAATCATTTTCATAGTTCAAGAGATTAAAAAAAAATATAAATAGATTCATTAATCTCTTTTTGAAAGATTCGATAAGCTTTTAAGGATAGAGATATTTTCAAGAAAAAAAATAATTTTTTTTATTCAATTTATGTGATTAATTTTATATAAGTATGCCTGTTTCTTTTATGCTAGAAACCATGTATCAACGTTTAAAACCCAAAAACAAGTTTCATCACAAAAATCATCAAGATCAATAATATAACCATTAATAAACCATCTTTAAGCAAAAGATTTGATTAGTTACAAATAATTCTTACACAAATGATTTTTTATTATTATTGTTATTTTGGTTAGTGAGCTTTGTGAAGTATTTTGGATCTCCAGTCATATGCCTTGAGCATCCATTAACAAGATATCATTTTTGTCTTTGCTCCTAGCTTTCAATTGTAGATATTTCTATAAGAAAGGTGGGTTTGTTCTAGGTACCCATTTAACTTTGAGTCCTTTATGTTTAGATCTACCTATCTTGTCCTTTATCATAAGGTCATTTATGGTTCCTTCAGGAACACAAACAAATTTATGCAAGTCATACTTTTTAAACGAGTATTTATATGTAAAATGACTATGTCTATCACAAAAATTACATTTGTTTTCAAGGGAAACATACGTGTGGGTCATTTAACAAATGTGGTTGGCTTTTGTTGAGTGTTATTACTCACAAAACCAATTTCTTCTTTTCTATAACATGACTCTTATTGGTAAGAATCATGTTTAAAGATTTGCTATTAATTTTAATTTTTTCTAAAATTTGTAGTAATAATAATTTTTTCGTTTTGTATGAATCTAATTCTTCACATTGAGTGCAAAAGATTAATATGCAATTATCATGCTTATTTTTAAATTTTTTAAATTTACCAGAATGAGAAGCATGATCCTTTTTTTAATAATTTATAATTTTTATTAACCAATCTAAATTCATCAAATAAACCATGGAAAGCATCAAACAATTCATTGTAAGGTAAAGGAATTTCGGTTGAGTCATTTATCTCGTCGTCGAGAACCACCAAAGCGTAGTTTGCCATCTCGCATTCATTGGTTTGCTCTTTGTCTTCCAATGCACTTGATTCGTTCCATGTCGCCTTAAATACTTTCTTTTTCTATGATAGCCTCTTCTTTTTAAGTTCATTTTTATTCATAGATTCTTGTTTTATAAACTTTTTATATTTTCTTATGAGGAGTTCAAAATCATAATCACTTGAGCTTTTGCTCGAGTGGTTTTCTTTTGTTCTAAGTATCAAATCTTTTATATTATTTGGAAGGTTGTTCTTATATTTATCATGTCCATCATGTGCCTTGCACGTCATTTCATAACTCATTAATGACCCAACGTGTTCTTCAAGTGGAAAACAATTCAAGTTCTTTGCTTCTTAAATAGCAGTTACTTTTGGATCCTAATTTTTAAGAAGAGGTCATAGAATATTATTTATAAGTTCAAGATTAGAAAAATATTTGTCAAGGCTTTTAAACCATTGATGACATTTGTAAAATAGGTATACATGTCTCCAATGGTTTCGCTTGGCTTCATTCGAAACAATTCAAAAATATGTATCAAAAGATTAATTTTAGATTATTTAACTCTATTCATGCCTTCATGAGTTACTTCTAGTGTGTGCTAAATCTCATGTGCAATTTCATATAAAGAAATATGATTAAACTTATTTTTATCTAAAGCACAAAATATAGCGTTTATAGCTCTAGTATTTAACGAAAATAATTTTTTCTTAAAATCATTCTATTCATTCATAGGTTTAGATATTGTTTGAAAATCAAATTCGACTATATTTCTTAAATTGAAATCCATAGAAAGTAAGAAAACTCTCATACATGTTTTCCAATACGTGTAGTCTGTCCCATTGAACGTAGGAGGATGAGTGATAGAGTATCTCTCTAGATTGCTGGTAAAAGTCACTCTCTTAGGTGTTAGACCAATCGAGAAAATTTTGGCTCTGATACCAACTATTAGGATCATTTCGGTACTAAGAGGGGGGGTGAATGAGTGTTTTCATAAAACTTCGAGGGTTTAAAAAATTTCATTCAATGAAGCCATATAGAAAATGCGTTTAAACTTAGAGTGCAAGTAAGAGTAGTAGATAGTTAAATCAGTTTGCAATATGAGAATGTAAAGCAAAATAAAAATACAAACTAAGTTTATAGTGGTTCGATCGTCGCGACCTATCTTGATTCCTCTTCCGTCGAGGCCACTAATATTCACTAACGAACTTCTTCCAATTGGTGAAGACCAATTACTATCTTACAATCCTTTCTTATTTTCATAGGTTTAGGAGAACACCTTTATAAGTCACTCACTCCTCTCTTAAACAGAAATCTAAACTTAGAACAAGAGAAGGGAAACTCTCAAAGGATTACAACAATATTTTCTTAAGTTTTTGTTCTCAGTTCATATATAAACCGAGCAGGGATGAGTGGGGTATTTATGGGCCCTAAATGGATTCAAATTTGGAACTAAAATTATCTTATCCCGGGTTTTTAGGGTATTGGATGGTACCACTACCCAGTTTGGCGATATGCCTAACACACTGATACTGTGCGGTACCACTACCTAGTTTAGGTAGTCTCTTGATAATTTAAAAAAGTGTGTTGACTTTATCAGCTCATAGGCGGTTCCATTGCCATACTCAAGTTTTAGGTTGTTGAATGGACCTCCCAATGAATCCAAATCAGTCCCAATTTAGTTCCAATTGGCCCTTTAATTGAGTTAGCATGATTACACAAAATACTAACTCAATTAGTCCCATAAACTATTTTAATCTAGATAAATAATTATAAAGCATGAATCCTTTCCGGCTTATCATTGGTTCATATGGTACTTTGTTTGATCCTTTGGTACATCGTCCTCTCCTTCGACGTATTGCCCAATCGGTATGTTGACCTTCTACAATATCTGATCTCCTTGGCTCAATGTCTAATCCTTCGGCCCGATGCTCGAACTCATGGCACGAACTCCTTCTACAAGCACGCCGACCAATCCTTCAGCCTGACATCCAATCTTCTGACATGTTCACTCCGGCCAACGTCCAGTTCTTCTTGCTTCAATCGATTTGCTTTTTCTGATCGAAAATAGTCATGCGTCACTCAAAAACACATTAGATCGTAACTTCATCAATTGATTTTATCATCAAAATTTGAGATTCAACACTTTGGGATTGTATCTAGGGTTAATTTGTTATCTTATTCCATAGTAGTATTATGTAAGCATTTGTGGGGACTTTTGACCATAGCAGACCATCTTTGACCCTTTGTCGCACAACCGTTCAGAGCTTATGAAACTTATATTTATAATTTACATTGCCTATCAAGTATTTATCTTTTGCAGATCCTTAAGAAATTATAAGAGATTTCGAGGAAGTTGATTATTTTCGGAGGGACATGCAAATATGCCATAGATGTTGTTAGGATCAAGTTGGAACTTGGGGGGGGGGGTGGTAACTGGGGGGGGTGGGGGGTGTACTAGGGGGGTATGCAGACGTTGTTAGGATCAAGTTGGAACTTGGGGGGTAGGAGGGGTGTGAATTAGTGCTTTCGATAAATACGATGTCAATTCAAAAATATTCGTTTGATAAAGCTAGTATCCAAAAAGTGTTTAAACTAGAAAATGTTCGTAAGTGTTTGAGGGCAGTGAGCAAGTAAATTAGTGAGTGATGACAAGCATAAAAGAAATGGAATAGAAAGAAAGTACACTAAATTTGTAGTAGTTCGGTCATTGTCACATACACTCATTTTCGATTCCTTCTCCATTGAGGCCACCGGTATCCACTAATGGTCTTCCTTCAATGGGTGAAGATCAACCATTCTCTTACAATACTTTTTTCTTTTCACAGGTTTAGGAGATAACCCTTACAAGCTTCACACCTCTCTTGAATAATCATAAAACTAGAAAGGGAGGAGGAGGACGCTTAGCAATTTTACAACCCAAAATCTTAATATTTTTAATAACACTTTTATGCTCTTTCATGCAGGAAAGAGTAGGGTATTTATATGCCCCAATAACTTCAAAAATAAAGCCAAAAAGTGTCTCATTCTCAATTTTCAGAGTATTGGCGGTACCACCGTCATTATTAGGCAGTACCACTGCTTGTAGACTAACACTGGGTGGTACCACTGCTCAGTCTGAGTGGTACTACCACCTGACAGAGCCTTGAAGACCAGGCTCTGGTGGTACAATCACCTGGTAGCAATAATTGCTGGCGGTACTATCGCCCAAACCACCTAGGAGGTCGAGCCTCAAGTGGTACCACCACCCAATCTGGGTGGTGTCACCGCTTGACGTGGCTCCAAGTGGCTGAATGGGCCATCCAACCATCCCAATTCAGCCTTGTTAAAGGGCCAGTTAGCCCCTAATTGAGTTACTAAGATTTTTTCCAAAACTAACTCAAATTAAAGTCCTAACTACGATAGTTAAGGCTAAAATAATTACTTGTAATCTAAGTTGCCCTGCACGTCAATAGTTCAACCAAACTCTCGATGAACTTACGGCAAACTTCCAACATAATTCCGGTGAGCTTTTGGTGAACTTTTGGCGAGCTTTCACTACATTGATGATCCTTCAGTGTATCCCCCGATTCATCCGGTCCCATGGCCGATCATTAACTTTGGCCCAACTTCGATTCTACTTTAATCGTTTTGCCTTTCTCAAGACTGTAATTAGTCCTGCATCACTTATCTCAATACATGGATTAGATCATTAATTCATCAATTGATTTCATCATCAAAATATGAGATTCAACAAACGTGGGAGACCTAGTATGGCTCATTGAGGGTAGTTAACATATGTTGTCATTAGGTGGGAAACGAGCATTGACATGTAGGGAAATCTAAGGGCGACATCATATTCGTTGCGGAAGAATAAAAAATAAAAAATTCTAGATTTTCCAAAAGGTGTTCATCATCGTATAAAGATTGATGTACAAAAACCTACGAAACTAAAAACCATGTGTGAGATAATTGTATTACCTAGGGAGATCGTATATCTCTGAAATCCTATAGATCTATGGGAGCGAATAAACAAGGTCAAATGTCTTCTCTAGTAGTGATCCACACGGTAGGGGCTCCGAAGATGCTCCTCGAATCGTTGCCCAAATTTCTATACCTATTGGCAGAAGAGGAGAAGAGGAGAGGAGAATAGGAGGTAACAACCAAGAAGGCCTAGCTTATGGCCCTTTGGTTCCCTCCTATTTATAGAGGTCCCCTATCAACTTAATCATAATAGATCTTGCCCTATTAGGTATTGAATCTCTATCTAATTACCCAAGCCTCTAGATTAGTGGGTCTCTACCCAATAACTGTTGGGAAATCATCGGGGGCGACATCATATGCGCAGCGGAAGAACAAGAAAACAAAAATCCCCGATTCCCAAAAAGATGTTCGTCGTCGTGCGAAGATTGGTGCGCAAAAATCCGCAAAACATAAAACTGCGTATAGAGATTGTGTGACCTAGGGAGATCGTATATCCCTGTTTCCTTGCAGATCCTTAGGAGAGGGTGAAGGAGGTCAAGCGTACTCCTCTCTAGCGGTGATCCACACTGGCAGGTGCGGACGACCCTCCTCAAAACTCCGGGCCTCGAGGTGGAGAGGAGAGGAGAATAGGGAAGGCAAGCAAAGACTCTAGCCTATGAGGCTGTGAATCCCTCCCTATTTATAAAGATCCTATGTCAAATCCTAATGGGTCCTTCCCTAGTGGGTATTGGATCTGCATCCAATAAGACAAGGCTCCGTCCCGGATATCTCATATCGAACCTCTACTCATCGCAATGCCTACCATATGTGTGTGACCCTCTAGGCCCAATATCGAGCTGGCCGTGAGTCATACCTGTCGAACTCCTTCTAACTCGGTGAATTATTATCTCTGTAATAATTCTTTCGACTCATCACCACTTGGGACATTACTAGGCCACTACCAGTAGTCCCCGTGACGATCTCTGGGGAATCCAATCCATTGGACCATGCGTCTCGATTACCATGTACCTATAGTCCCTCATCCATCTAATATCCCGAGAGACCGTATATCGAGCATGGTATTGTCGGACCCATACGGTTTCTACCGAAGTCTCGCTTCTAATCGGATTCTCCGGAGAACTCTTTTCTCTCAACCCGAATGAATACGGCCGGGGATTTGTCGAGCAAGAACACATGGGATATTCCTCTCATGACGCCGAGAGTGGATGATCCTCTATCGACACTCAATAGCCCTCGTAAAGGTCGACTACCATTCCCAATGACCGGTTGTACTAGATCCGGGACAGCCAAACCTATAAGTCGGTATCAAAGAGTGGAGCACTCATCTGGGGACATCCTTGGTGTCTCAAGTCTAAGGACCGGATACACCACTAGGGACTACTGGAATGGTTGTTCGACAATAAGGTATCATCAACCATCCAAAGATTTCGTAAGCGGATCAATAAGTGAACTCATTCTCCAATGAGCACTGCATTGTATCCCTAGTGTCCCTACACGAGCAGCTATAAGACCAGCTGCATCCATCATATGGATGGGTATATAGCACACCGATCTATCCGGTTATCACGATGTCCCTCTCGAAAGTAACCTATGACCGGGATTATTTAGGATATGTGTTTAAAGGTGAATCGATCTCATTATTATCGTGATCTCATCACGATCCATTCCCATTGCACAAATCCAAGGACATCACAATATATATATGCATTTATGCAATAGTTATAAAGTGATATACGCCAAAATATAATAAGCAAAAGATTCTCGTATCAAGTCACGTGCCATCACTCACGTGATTGGCTTCTTTGGGCACCTATGACTAGCAATCTCCCACTTGACCTAAAGCCAATCACCTATATGTCCGATCCCCATCGGACTCTGTGGACGCTTCAAAGACAATGCGAGACAACGGCTTTGTCGGTGGATCTGCAATGTTATCTTCGGATGGAACTCTTTTTTTTTCACTACTACATCTCCTCAAGTTACGATCTTTCTTATAAGTGGAACCTCCTCGTAACACTTTCGATGAGACCGGGTTCCCTTATTTGAGTAATCACCCCATAGTTGTCATAATATAAGGAAGTCGACTTGTCGCTATCCATATCGACTCCCAAATCTGTGATGAACTTCTTCACCTGGACTCCCTCCTTTGCTGCATCGATGCAGCAATGTACCCTCGCCTCGTGGTCGAAGTCGTAGTGGTATCTTGCTTGGAACTCTTCCAAAGACATTGCTCCTCCATTCAAGGTGTACACATACCCCTGAATTCGACTTGCTATCATCGACATCGACTGAAAACTTGAGTCGGTGTAGCCTTCAACCTTAAGGCTATTACCTCCATATACTAGTAAAAGATCCTTAGTCCTTCTCAAATGCACGTAAGGATACACTTTCTTGCTTTTCGGTGCTCAAGCACGGATCCGCCTGATACCGCCGGACACTTTCGGAGCATGCGCTATATCGCCCAAGACATAGCATGACATACATGATAGACCCTATTGCTGAGGCATAAGGTATCATATCCATGTTCGTCCTTTCTTCCGGAGTCTTTGGGGACAAGAAAGCGATATCCCATGTCTCATCCAGATGAGACCTCTCTTGGAATTTTCCATGCCAAACCTTTTGACAATAGTTTCTATGTACTGGACTGGGACAAGCCAAGCATCCTCTTGGATCTATCTCTATAGATTCTAATCCCCAAGATATAAGATGCTTCCCCTAAGTCCTTCATGGAGAAGTGTCTAGATAACCAAGTCTTTCTTGTGGATAGCATTCCTATATCATTTCCAATGATGAGGATGTCATCCACATATAACAAAAAAAGGTGATAGCTCCCACTTACCTTTCTCGTATACACAAGGCTCATCTTCATTCTTAACGAAGTCATAAGATCTGATTGCCTCATCAAATCTTATGTTCCAACTTCGGGAAGCTTGTTTTAGTCCATAAATGGATCTAAGCAACCTACACACCTTATCGGGCAGTTCTTGGACACTAATCCCTCGGGTTGCATCATATACACCTCCTCTTCGAGGTTCCCGTTGAGGAATGCGGTTTTCACATCCATCCGGGATCTCATAATCATAGTGTGCTGCAATAGCCAATAGAATTCTGATGGATTTTAGCATTGCTACGGGTGAGAAAGTTTTCGTCAGTAGTCAACACCTTGCCTTTGACGAGACCCCTTAGCCACTAGCCTTGCTTTTTATAGGTCTCTACCTTTCCATCTACTCCGATCTTTTCTTAAAGATCCACTTGCAACCGATGGGTACAATACCTTCTCAAGCATCAACTAGGTTCCAAACCTTATTGGAGTACATAGAATCCATCTCGTAATTCATGGCTTCTTTCCACTTCCTGAGTCTATACTCATAATAGCCTTCTCGTGAGGTCTGAGGATCAATATCCTCTACATCCTCTGCTTCTAATATGTCCCACATATCTCTCAGAGGATGGGATACTCTATCGGGACTGCGTAAAGTTGATACTTGTGTATTAGGTACCGAACGGACTCTTTGTCAGAGTGGTGCTTGAGCTTGGTTCTCCAACCTCGCTCAATTCTATCATTCTCCCTTTGTCTGCGTCAAGAATGTGTTCCTTCTCAAGGAACACTGCTCTCTTAGCTACAAAGACCTTTTGGTCCTCGAGATGATAGAAATAATACCCATAAGTTTCCTTGGGGTATCCCACAAATTTGCATCGCTCTGTCCTTGATTCTAACTTATCGGGGTTGTGTCTTCTAACATGGGCAGGGCAGCCCAAGATCTTAACAACCTTAAGATCAGGCTTCTTCTCTTTCCATATCTCATATGGTGTAGACACTACCGACTTAGTTGGAACTCTATTCAGAAGGTAAGCTACGGTTTCTAGGGCATATCCCGGAATGAGATGGGTAGGTCAAATGAAACTCATCATGGACCGTACCATATCTAATAATGTACGATTTCTCCTTTCAGAGAGACACCATTGAGCTCAGGTGTATAAGGAGGTGTCCATTGGGATAATATCCCATGGTCCTTGAGGAACTGAGTAAACTCAGACTTAAGTATTCACCTCCTCGATCCGATCAAGAGTTTTGATACTCTTTTTTAGTATGGTTCTCCACCTCATTCTTATACTCTCGAATTTCTCAAAGGCCTCGGACTTGTACTTCATTAAGTACACATATCCATACCTTGAGAAATCATCAAGTAAATGTAATGAAGTAGGAGTAACCTCCAATGGCATGAGTTGACATGGGTCCACATACATTACTATGTATGAGTTCCAACAACTCATTGGCTCTCTCCGATTCTACTAAATGGAGATTTGGTCGATTTTTCCACGAATGCAAGGCTCACAAGTTGTATATGACACATAGTCGAATGGATCTAGATATCCATCATTTAGCAACTTTTGAATCCTTCTTTCATGGATGTGACCTAGCCTACAATGCCACAGGTATGCATTGTTCAACTCATCTCGTTTCCTTTTGGACACATTTACATTCATGATATGTGGAGTGGTGTCTAACATAAATAAACCATTATGCAATGTTCCTTTCGTGATGATCTTATCATCTAATAATATCGAACAACCGTTGTTCTCAAAAACAAATTTATATCCACTAACTGTTAAACATGAAATGGAGATAATGTTTTTGATAATAGAAGGAACAAAATAACATGCATCTAATGCAATAAAAGCTCCACTAGGCAGATGTAGGGCGACCTCGCCAACAGCTAATATAGCAACTTTTGCTCCATTACCCATCTTGAGGTCCATCTCGCCTCTCTGTAGTCTCCTAGGTCTTGCCAGAACCTGCAACGAATTGCATATATGATAAGCACTACCGGTATCCAATACCCATGTGTTATCATAAGAGTCTGACAAATGGAGACTCATTATGAATGTACCTGAAGCTTCATCAAGATTTTGTTTCGCCCTTTCTGCAAGGTACTCTTTGCAGTCTCTCTTCCAATGCCCATCTTTACCACAGTGGAAGCACTGGCCTTTGTCCTTTGCTGCGTCTTTCCTAGCAACCTTTGCTTTACCTTGTTTGCCCTTGCCCTTTCCCTTCTTAAGGGACCTTTTCGCTTTCCTTTTTTTTCTGGTCTCACCAAAGAGAGAACTGGCTTCTCTTTCTTAATAGTACTCTCTGCCTCCCTCAACATATTGAGGGAGCTTTGGGAGAGTCACCTCAAGCTTGTTTATATTAAAATTCATTATGAACTGTGAAAAGGAATCCGGTAGGGATCAAGCATAATGTCCACACACAAGTTATCCTCTAGGACCATTCTTAGACCTGCAGGAGTTTCTCTATCCACTCAATCATCTTTAGGACATGGTTCTCAACGGTGTCCCCTCGGTCATCTTAGCGGAAAAGGCTCTTGGATATCTCATATCGTTTGAGTCCTTCCCTGTTCCTCAAACAATTTTGGGACATGTAGGAGAATGGATCCGCATCCATCTTTTCATGTTGTCTCTCGTAACTCTGGAGTCATAGAGCCCAACATATAGCACTGAGCAAGAGTGGAGTCATCAATGTACTTCACACGAAGGAAGCCATCTCATCCTCGCTTTTCCCTTCTTGGGCGTAGGCATCATCAGTATCAATGACGCATTTACGATTTTCTCCGCTGTGAGAACAATTCTCAAGTTACTGAGCCAATCCGTATAATTTGGACCAAGAAGGCGGTTGACATCAAGTATGCCACGTAAAGGGATTTGAAAAGCGACATTTTTCTGAAAATAAAGATGTAGCAAAAATGAATAACATGCAGATTTTGCAAGAAATAAACTATCAAGATATGAACTTCTATCTTAATATGCTCCCACTATTTTTACTAACGAAGTCACGCGACACCCTCAAAGACGTGAAACGGAAGTCTCCCCAGCAGACTTCTAGTGGGGATCGAGGATCCAATCAGCGTCTTAGAGTAACCTCGAGGGACTCGACCAATCACACTAAACCTAAAAGGTAGGCAACTCTTGCCGATCACAACTCCTTGTGATTCCCGCCCCCTGTTCGCCTCCGAATCACCATGGCCTCGAGGGACTCGACCAACCATGATGCTCTCGGTTAAGTCAACACCTTCGTTACAAGATGAGTCCGATTTGATGATATACCCTCGAGGGACTCGACCAAGCATACCATGTCCTCGGGTCACCGATGACATCTCTATGTCGTAAGCAAGATAGCTTAATCGCGATATAGGTGAGTCTCGAGGGACTCGACCAACTCAACCGACACACCGAGAATCGGTTCCTACCATAACGATGGAAGGCCACGTGGGTCAATCTAATTGCCTCACGTTTATGGAACTTAATATTATCGAGAGATGTTTCTATAATTTGGTCTCCTAATATGACATGTCACACATATACATATTTAATATATATCTACATCGCATGCAAATATATATACATATCTAGCATGTGTATAAGCAATCACATCGGATGATCATGGACCACGCCTAATATGATTAGGCCCGGAGCCGATGGGCCTAATCACTCACATCAAGATCTATGTGTAACGGTGCATCTCCATGCCCTTGTGATTGTCCATCTCGCCCTCGCTCGGTTCGTCGACATCTTGATGCATCTCCATGCATCACGATCGTCCGTCTCGTGGGTCCCGCTTATCGCATCCACGCTCCCGCTGCGCCTCCCTCATGTGATTACAACTTAATCATAGCACGCGAGGTTCACAATAAACGAGAAATATAATGGAGGTTCGCAGACCTCAATAATAATAATCACAAGTACACACATCACACGGTCCATTATCATCCGTCTACACATCATACATCACATGTATAAATAATCATCATCATGTAGGACTACTAGATAATAATAAAAAATAATAATCAACTAAACCTTTTAATTAATTAATATTTTTATGAAATCAGGGACATGTAAGGAATTTTTCAATTCCTAAGGGTATTTTCGTAATTTGGACAAAAGACAGAAATTGGAATTTCTCAAATTCATAGGGGCAAAACTGTCCTTTTGCCCAAAACCCTAATTCCCTCTGCTGCTGCCGCTGCCGCCGCCGCCACCCTCATTGGCATTATCTGGGGGAGGCTAGGGTATAATCGCCAGAAGCAGCGCACCGGGCTGGCGCGATAAACTCGGCGGGTGGGCGCATCGGCCGCTGCCCTGCCAAAGCGGTCTTTGTCCCACCAGCGGCCGCCCCTGTGGGGGGGTTTTACCGAGGGAGGGGGGCGGTGGCGTTGCTGCCTCTGCTTGGCGGCGGCGTCGCTCACTGGGCGGCGGCAGCCGCCGCCCTCGGGGCCTCTCGCCCGTGGGCTGCCAGCCCGTCGGCAGCAAGCCTGCTGCAAAGCAGAGACGGCCGGTTGCTGCAGTACGGCGCTATGCGCATCGCCAGATTGTGGTGCCTGGTCGGCGGGTCGCGGCCGTTGCTGGTGTGGTGGTCGCAGGCATCTTGGTAGATCGAGGGCAGCAACCGTTGCTGCCCTTCCTCGCCGGCCAACGATTTTGACGTCAATATTCTTCCTAAACACAACACACGCAGTTCAAAACCAATCATTCACACGAACAACCTGGCTCGATACCACTATTGGGAAATCATCAGGGGCTTACATCATACTTGCAGCGGAAGAACAAGAAAACAAAAAATCCCCGATTCAAAAAAAAAAGATGTTCGTCGTCGTAAGTAAGATTGAAGCATAAAAATCAAGAAAACATAAAACTGCGTGATAGAGATTGTGTTAACTAGGGAGATCGATATATCCTGTTTCCTTGCAGATCCTTAGGAGAGGGTGAAGGAGGTCAAGTGTCCTCCTCTCTAGCGGTGATCCACACAAATAGGGTTGGGACGACCCTCCAAAAAAAACTCCGTGCCTCCGAGGTGGAGAGGGGAGAGGAGAATAGGGGAAGGCAAGCAAAGACTCTAGCCTATGAGGTCAGTGAATCCCTCCTATTTATAGAGATCTTGTGTCAAACCCTAATGGGTCCTTCCCTAGTGGGTATTGGATCGCATCCAATAAGACAGGGCTCCGCCGGATATCTCATATCCCAACCTCTACTCATCGCAATGCCTACCATATGTGTGTGACCCTCTAGGCCCAATATCGAAATGGGCCGTGAGTCATACTTGCCGAACTCCTTCTAACTCGGTGAATTATTATCTCGTAATAATTCACCGACTCATCGACTACATAACGCATTTTAGGCCACTACGCGTAGTCCCCGCAACGATACAGTTGAATCCAATCCATTGGACTGCTCTCCTCGATTTACCATGTACCTATAGTCCCTCATCCATCTAATATCCCGGAGACCGTATATCGAAAGCATGGTGTTGTCGGACCCATACGATTTCTACTCGAAGTCTCGCTCTAATCGGATTCTCCAGGAGAACTCTTTCTCTCAACCCGAATGACGGCCTGGGGGATTTGTCGAGCAAGAACACATGGGATATTCCTCTCATGACGCCGAGAGTGGATGATCCTCTATCGACACTCAATAGCCCTCGTAAGGTCGACTACCATTCCCAATGACCGGTGTATTTAGATTTGGGATGCCCAAACCTATAAGTCTCGGTATCAAAGAGTGGAGCACTCATACAGGACATCCTTGGTGTCTCAAGTCTAAGGACCAGATACACCACTGGGACTACGGAATCATTTGTCCGACAATAAGGCATCATCAACCATCCAAAGGCATTAGTGGCGGATCAATCAATGAACTCATTCTCCAATGAGCACTGTACTATATCCTTAGTGTCCCTACACGAGCAGCTATGAGACCATTTTGCATCCATCATATGGACGGGTATCAAAGACACCATCTATCAGGTTATCACGATGTCCCTCTCGGTAACCTATGAGGGGGATTATTTAGGATATGTGTTTAAAGGTGAATCGATCTCATTATCGTGATCTCATCACGATCCGATTCCCATTGCACAAATCCAAGGACATCACAATATATATATATGCATTTATGCAATAGTTATAAAGTGATATACGTCAAAATATAATAAGCAAAAAGATTCTGTATCAAGTCACACGTGCCATCACTTACGTGATTGGCTTGCTGGGCACCTATGACTAGCAATAACATCTTATTAGCTCTTATTTGATCTTATATATAGGAAACAATAATTCATGGGCTTAATGGAAATCCAATAAGATAGGGTCTCCGACGGATATCTCATATCCGAACCTCTACTCGTCGCAGCACCTACTATACGTATGTGACCCTCTAGGCTCAATATCGAGCTAGTCATGAGTCATACATATCAGAAATTTTTCTAGCTTATTGAATTATTATCTCAATGATAATTTACTTGACTCATCAACTACGGACATACTAGGCCACTACGCCACAATCCCTATACAATACAAGGGAATCCAATCTTTTGGACTTATCTGTCCTCAATTATCGTGTACCTATAGTCCCTCATCCATCTAATATCTGTTAAGATCATTTTTCTAAGCTTTTGAATAATGTTTATTGAGTCTGTTTAGTCCGGTTATTTATTGAGTCGGTTTGGTTCAGTTAGAGTCAAGTAGAGGTTTATTTAATATTTATTTATTATTAGAGTTCAAGTCCTAATGGACTCTGGGTGGAACTCTATAAATAGGGATGTAACTACTTTTTTTCAGTTATCTATGAAAAATACTATTCTGTCTTTTGACAAACCCTAGGAGGCCGATCCCCTCGAAGTGATCAAGAAGGGTCAATCCCCCCGAAGTGATCAAGGAGGGCCGATCCCCTCGAAGAGATCAGATCAAGGAGGCCGATCCCCTCGAAGTGATCATCCCCTTTCTCTTCTTCTTTTTTACGATAAGACTTTAGGGTCTTATCATTTGTATTAGAGCGACGATAAGACTTTAGGGTCTTATCATTAAGGTATCAGAGCAGCGATCCTTGGCGCTGCAACGAAGCTATCAAAAAAAAAAAAAAGAAATGAAAGAAAGAA
The DNA here is from genome assembly GCA_900464855.2 of Musa schizocarpa. Classification (NCBI taxonomy): domain Eukaryota; kingdom Viridiplantae; phylum Streptophyta; class Magnoliopsida; order Zingiberales; family Musaceae; genus Musa; species Musa schizocarpa. The sequence goes on from LS990920.1 coordinate 12,783,770, forward strand.
AGAAAGAAAGAAAGAAAGAGAGAAGAAGAAGCAGCAACCGCAGCCACGCACCCCTGCTTCCCCTACTCTCCGGCCAGCAACCGACTCTGCCCCACTTCCGGCCAGAGTCCACCGTTGCCTCCCACTCGAGCCACCACCGCTGCCAGGAGACGACGCTGCCAGCGTCCCACTCCGCTGCAGCCCTACTCCTCTTCTCTACCGCCGTTGCAGGGCAACTCCTTCTCCACCGCCGCCGCTGCTTCCCGGCCGATCGATCATCGCCGCCCGCCTCCCAGCCACAACCCTAGCCGTGCCCCCCCTTTGGATTGCAACCACAGTCGTCGGTTGCCGCAGCCCCTCGTTGCAACGGTTGCAGAAACAGAGTTCCTCTGTTGCCGCAACCCCTCGTCGATCGTAGCTGCGCCTCCACCAGCCGCGCTGCCTCCAGCACTCTTCTTCTCCTCGAGCGCCGTCGTCGCCCAACCGACCCATCGCCGCTGCGGGCCACCGTGCGATGACCATCGCTCACCTCCCAACCACCGTTCCACCTTGCTCTGCATCCTTTGTAACCGAAACAGAGCACAGGCAGCTCACCTTGTTGCCCTTGTTTTCAACCGCACCACAGTCGCAGGTCCCCTTGTTGCTGCGAACGCTAGTTGCCATCACCATCGCTGCTACTGCCCAGCCAGTGCAAACGCTGCTCGCCGCCTAGTCGTGATCCTCGCAGCCTCTCCCTTGCTCTGTTAATAGAAACAGGGTAAATCACCGATTGCCTTTGTTCCCGCAGAGCCACCGTCGATTCCTATTCTCCACTACAACCTCAACCCAGTCCTCAAATGTCAATCTGTATGCCATAGGCCCAATCTTTTGTAAGATCTCAAATGGGCCAATAAATCTTGGGGCTAACTTCCCCCTTTGACCAAACCTCATAACTCCCTTAGTTGGCGACACTTTTAAGAAAACGTGCTCGCCAACTTCGAACTCTAGATCTCTTCGCCTTCGATCTGCATAACTTTTCTAACGACTTTGAGCTGTTAATAATCTTTGGCGTATAATTCGAATATTATTAGCATCTTTTTGAATTAATTGAGGCCCCAAAAGCTTCCGTTCTCCTACCTCATCCCAAGATACAGGTGATCTGCACTTTCTTCCATAAAGAGCTTCAAATGGAGCCATCTGTATGCTAGAATGGTAACTATTATGATAAGAAAACTCAATTAGATGTAAGTGTATATCCCAACTCCCACCAAAGTCCAAAGCACATGCTCTTAAGAGATCTTCAAGAGTTTGTATTGTCCTTTCAGATTGACCATCAGTTTGGGGGTGAAAGGCTATACTAAACTTTAATTGCGTGCCTAAAGATTTTTGTAGAATTCCCCAAAATTTAGAGGTGAATCTTGGATCTCTATCTGAGATAATGCTAAATGGCACTCCATGATATCGAATAATTTCCTTAATATATAAGCTTGCTAGTTTATCCAATGAATACTTCTTGTTAATAGGGAGGAAGTGAGCAGATTTAGTAAGTCTGTCTACTATTACCCAAATTTTGTCATATCCTTTCATAGTCTTGGGTAATCCTATCACAAAATTCATAGTGACTTGCTCCCACTTCCATTCAGGAATTGAAATTCTTTGCAACTTTCCCGCAGGTACTCAATGTTCTATCTTCACCTGTTGGCATATTAAACATTTAGAAACAAACTATGCTATATCTCTCTTCATACCATGCCACCAATAGTTTTGGCGTAAATCTCGATACATCTTAGTAGTCCCGGGATGTATATTAAATTTTGATCTATGTGCCTCCTCTAATAATTGCATCTTTACTGGATGGCTTTCGGGAACACAAAGTCGATTGTGGAATGTAATATAACCATATTCGGCTTGGAGGAATTCGGGTCTAGATCCTTGAGCTATTTCCTTGACTATCATTTGAAGATATGTATCTTCCTTTTGACATTCTTTAACCTTTTCCACCAAAAATGATTGTGTCATCAAACACACAAGAAGACCTTTATTTGTCTCCGATAAAAGTTTAAGTTTTAAGTCTGCTAACTCCGTCATCATAGAATTCTTTTGAATATTCATATAGGCTACAAGACTGTAGCTATTTCTGCTTAAGGCATCAGCAAATACATTAGCTTTCCCGGGATGGTAGTTGATATTAAAATCATAATCCTTTAGAAAGTCCAACCACCTTCTTTGTCTCATATTTAAATCTTTCTGTGTAAAAATATATTTAAGACTCTTATGATCTGTGAAGATTTCGAAAGTCTGTCCATAGAGATAATGCCTCCAAATTTTCAGTGCAAAAATGATAGCTGCTAGCTCTAAGTCATGAGTAGGATAGTTCTTTTCATGAGGCTTTAATTGTCTCGATGCATAAGCAACTACCCTCTCGTTTTGCATTAGAACGCAACCAAGCCCTTGTAGAGAGGCATCACTATACACTACAAAACCTTCTCCCCCTGAAGGAATCACCAAGATAGGAGCATTGGTTAATTTCTTCTTCAATTCTTGAAAACTTTGTTGACATTTATCATCCCACATGAATTTTATATTCTTTTGTGTTAACTTGGTCAATGGTGCTGTTATTTTTGAAAAGCCTTCTATGAATCTTCTATAGTATCCAGCCAAACCCAAGAAGCTTCTAATCTCTGAAACATTAGAAGGTTGCTTCCATTTTATCACAACTTCAATCTTGTGAGGGTCAACAGATATACCGGCGCTCGAAATTACATGATCGAGAAACATAATTTCATTGAGCCAGAAGTTGCACTTGCTTAACTTGGCATATAGTTTCTCTTGCCTTAGGACTTCCAGAACTGTGTTAAGATGGTGTTCATGCTCTGCTATGCTTTTGGAGTAGATCAGGATATCATCAATGAACACAATTATAAATTTATCAAGATATGGGTGGAACACCCTATTAATAAGATCCATGAAGGTAGCCGGTGCATTTGTGAGTCCAAAAGGCATTACTAAGAATTCATAATGACCATATCTTATTCTAAAGGCAGTTTTCTGTATGTCTCCTTCCCTTATCTTCAGTTGATGATACCCGGATCTCAAATCAATCTTTGAGTATATCCGAGTACCTTGAAGTTGATCAAACAGATCATCTATTCGGGGAAGAGGATATTTATTCTTTATGGTCACTTGGTTGAGCTGTCTATAATCGATGTATAGTCGCATAGATCCATCTTTCTTCTTCACAAATAGGACAGGGGCACCCCAAGGTGATACACTAGGTCGAATAAAACCCTTGTCCAAAAGCTCTTGGATCTATTTCTTCAACTCCTCCAACTCAATTGGTGCCATTCTATATGGAGGTTTAGAAATAGGTGCAGTACTAGGTAGAAGATCAATTGTAAATTCAATCTGTCTATTTGGTGGCAGTGCAAGTAGATCTTCAGGAAAAACATCTGGAAAATCTCGCACAATAGGGATGTCCTTTAATACTGGCTTCTTAGATTCTTCTCCAGAATTGAAGGCCAAGTATCCCTGACATCCCTTCAGTAATAGTTAGGTAGCACTCAAGGCTGAAATAATAGAAGGAAACTTTTCTTGAATCCTAATGAACTTGAAAGGTGGTTGATCTAGAGGTGAGAAAGTAACAGTCTTCCGAAAATAATCGACACTTGCATGGTATGCTGAAAGCCAGTCCATACCCAAGATAGCATCGAAATCTTGAAATTCTAGTAGAATAAGATCTACTAGCAAATCGTGGCTTTCAATAGTAATAACACAATTTCTATATATCTGATCAACTATCAAAGAGTTTCCAACTGGTGTTACTACCATTAATGTGTTATTCATTGTCTCACGGTTCTTATGCAGTTTCATAGCAAAATAGGGTGATATAAAAGAATGCGTAGAACCAGAATCAATAAGCACAGATGCTGGCATACCACAGAGTGTGATGATACCTTTAATAATAGATCCCGAGGCTTCAGCATCTTGATGAGTCAGTGCGTAGACTCTTGCATGTCCTTCCTCTCTAGGTCGTAGCTGTTGTTGTCTAGTTGTTTGGGGTAGAGCTCGGCGTTGATGTTGCTTCCGTGGGCAATCCTTCGACATGTGCCCTGGTTGTTGACAATAAAAACATACGTGTTGTCCCATGGGGCATGAGGTGGAAATATGATCTGTCTTTCCACAGAAATAACATATTATAACAACTTGATTGCTAGGAGCTCCTGCTTGTTGATGCCCAAACTGTTTGCCTTTTCCTTTCTTTGAGGGTCCAGAATGTAATCCCCCATACATAAATGGTGTAGCACTAAAAGGTCGCTTTTGATCATTTGCTTGTTGTAATTCATTATCCAATTTCTATACCACTAAAGCTCGATTTAACACTTCAGCATATGTTGGTAAAATCAGTATTGCAACGGACTTTCTAATTGATGATCGAAGTCCCCTCTCAAAGTGACGAGCTCTTTGACTTTCATTAAAAGCAATATGTGGAGAGAACTGAGCCAACTCAGGGAAATGATGATCATATTCCATTACAGTTCTATTTCCTTGGTGGATGCTAAAGAACTCTTGTTGTTTCTCAAAGCGAATTGAATCAGGAAAGAACTGCTCATAAAATGCATCCTTAAACTGCTCCCAAGTTACCACATTACCTCCCGCATCTAACATCCTCCTTTTTGAGGTCCACCAAGTGTCTGCCTTCCCTTCCAAAATGAAAGAAGCGGAAGGCACTTTTCGATTTTCCCTACATTCGATAGCTTCGAATGTCTTTTCCACTTGACGAATCCAACGTTCAGCAAAGATTAGATCTGGCTTGCCCATTGGCGTATATCAAATACCCGAAGGAGCACTCCCCCAACAACGGATGGAGAGGCTTTACCCTATGGGATGAGTTTGTGTTCTCCCAATAGCGGATGGAGGCAAACTCATATCGCACTCCCAACAGCGGATAGAGTCGTGTCCTACACTCACCAAAGTGGGGACACGTTCCTCCCAACAGCGGATGGAGGAACTGTCCAGTCACCACTTCTGACGGCCCGCTAATCCCCGAAGGGAATCGCCCTACCTGCTCTCGGTAGGAAAATAATATAATCTCACACTGGTCATGTCCATTTAGGGATGAAATAACATATTTAAAACGTCTATTTCAAATATCATCAATATCAAATAATATAAATTAGCCCTCAATTGACTTGAATTATAGTTTAATCGATTCAATTGAACTCGATCTACTATAGCCTAATTGAACTGATATCTAATCCTTATTTAACTGGTCTGGAACCACCCTAGACTAGTATAATTTAGATTAGATTAAGTTCAATTTAGATTAAACTAACTTGAATAAGTCAATCAATTCGGAATCACCCTGAATTGATTTAGACTAATCAAGTCTAATTTAGTTCAATCAATATTTGGGCTCAAGTTCAATAATAATATTGGGCTAGATTGAGCTAGTCCATCTACTGATCATGTGCATTATACATGATTGAGCATGCATTACACAAAACTGGCTCAGCCTTGGCCCATGGACTAGTCATACGCGTCGCATGTGACCGCCCATAATGGTTGGGCTAGGGTAGCCTACGGGCCAAGGCCTGACCCGTGGGTTGGGCCTGGCTTGTGAGCAATTTCATTCCAATTAATATCCAATTTCATATCATAGCATATACCCATTAACAATATAAAGAAAATAAAAATAATGCATTAAAAGATAGATAAGGAGAAAGACTTTAATACAAAGAAATAACATTCTAAATTTGACTAGAAATCATAAGACATTAAAAGAGGGATTAGAAGATAAATTTTAATACAAGGAAATAGCCTTTTAAATTCAAATAAAAATCATGTTTTCAACACATAAAATTTCAACATATTCTAGTCATATTTTAAATCATTCAGAATAATATATTTTAAATTTCAGATCAAAGAATATCAAAAAGGATTTTAGATAACATATTCTAATCTAACAAGATTTTAATCCAGATAAGATTAAAGATAAACTGTAATACAAGAAATATCATATAAAATAAATATATTTTTAACATATTTGACTCTATAATAAAAACCTTAATCATGGGTCAAAGAATATTATGAAAACTTTAACTAATTACTTTAATGCAAAAAGTTTGACATTTAAAGAATTGATACATATTTTTCAAACTATAAAACTTTCAACATTTAAAGAATCAAAATAAAAGCTAAAACTTTTAAATTTAAGAAAGGTAGGCAAACCTACCTCTTATGTCAATAGGGTGTAACTCCTCGTTCCTCCCGTTGCCAAGCTCGACTAGGTGAGAAATGAAGGAGAGAAATCCCTCCCTTTAAATAGGAGGAGGTGAGCCTCTATTAAGGGAAATTCATTTTAAATTTTATATTTATTTAATATAAATTATTTCTATTTAATATACTAACAAATATAATATCATTATATTTGGAATACTTAATAGTTATTTCCTTAATTCATATCAACAAACTAGGAAGTAGATTAAGATTTCCTTAAATTATAATAACAAGTAAGGAAAGAAAATCAATTCATAACTTAAATATTTGATGTGATTACGTTTCTCCCCTCCTATAGGAAATTTGGTCCCCAAATTTAGCTTACCTTAATAGAATAGATGTGGATACTGCTCTCTCGCATATCTTCTTCTCTTTCTCACGTTGCCTCTTGGTCTGAATGGTGTTGCCAACAAATCTTTACCAAAGGTATAATTTTGTTCCTTAGAACATGTTCTTTCCTTTTCAAGATCTGGGTTGGTTGTTCTCCAAAAGTAGCATCATCTCTTAGTTGTAGAGGTTGGTGAGATATGACATGTGATGGATCCCTGATATATCTTCGAAGCATAGACACATGGAATACATCATCGATGCCAGCCAAAGTCGGGGGTAATGCCAATCTGTATGCCACAAGCCCAACCTTTTGTAAGATCTCAAATGGGCCAATAAATCTTGGGGCTAACTTCCCCTTTGACCAAACCTCATAACCCCCTTAGTTGGCGATACTTTTAAGAAAACGTGCTCACCAACTTCGAACTCTAGATCTCTTCGCCTTCGATCTGCATAACTTTTCTAATGACTTTGAGCTGTTAATAATCTTTGGCGTATAATTCGAATATTATCATCATCTTTTTGAATTAATTGAGGCCCCAAAAGTTTCCGTTCTCCTACCTCATCCCAATATACAGGTGATCTGCACTTTCTTCCATAAAGAGCTTCAAATGGAGCCATCTGTATACTAGAGTGTTAACTATTATTATAAGAAAACTCAATTAGATGTAAGTGCATATCCCAACTCCCGCCAAAGTCCAAAGCACATGCTCTTAAGAGATCTTCAAGAGTTTGTATTGTCTTTTCAGATTGACTATCAGTTTGGGGGTAAAAGGCTGTACTAAACTTTAACTGCATGCCCAAAGATTTTTGTAGACTTCCCCAAAATTTAGAGGTATTGGATCTCTATCTGAGATAATGCTAACTAGCATCCCATGATATCGAATAATTCCCTTAATATATAAGCTTGCTAGTTTATCCAATGAATACTTCTTGTTAGTAGAGAGGAAGTGAGCAGATTTAGTAAGTTTGTCTACTATTACCCAAATTCCGTCATATCCTTTCACAGTCTTGGGTAATCCTATCACAAAATCCATAGTGACTTGCTCCCACTTTCATTCAGCAATCGAAATCCTTTGTAACTTTCCCGCAGGTACTCGATGTTCTATCTTCACCTGTTGGCATATTAAACATTTAGAAACAAACTCTGCTATATCTCTCTTCATACCACGCCACCAATAGTTTTAGCGTAAATCTCGATACATTTTAGTAGTCTCGGGATGGATATTAAATTTTGATCTATGTGCCTCCTCTAATAATTGCATCTTTACTGGATAGCTTTCGGGAGCACAAAGTCAATTGTGGAATGTAATAGAACCATCTTCGGCTTGGAGGAATTCAGGTCTAGATCCTTGAGCTATTTCCATAACTATCATTTGAAGATATGTATCTTCCTTTTGACCTTCTTTAACCTTTTCCTCCAAAAATGATTGTGTCATCAAACACACAAGAAAACCTTTATTTGTCTCCGATAAAAGTTTAAGTTTTAAGTCTGCTAACTCCGTCATCATAGAATTCTTTTGAATATTTATATAGGACAAGACTATAGGTATTTCTGCTTAAGGCATCAGCAACTACATTAGCTTTCCCAGGATGGTAGTTGATATTAAAATCATAATCCTTTATAAAGTCCAATCACCTTCTTTGTCTCATATTTAAATCTTTCTATGTGAAAATATATTTGAGACTTATGATCTGTGAAGATTTCGAAAGTCTGTCCATAGAGATAATGCCTCCAAATTTTTAGTGTAAAAATGATAACTGCTAGCTCTAAGTCATGAGTAGGATAGTTCTTTTCATGAGGCTTTAATTGCCTCGATGCATAAGCAACTATCCTCTCGTTTTGCATTAGAACGCAACCAAGCCCTTGTTGAGAGGTATCACTATACACTACAAAACCTTCTCTCCCTGAAGGAATCACCAAAATAGGAGCACTGGTTAATTTCTTCTTCAATTCTTGAAAACTTTGTTGACATTTTTCATCCCACATGAATTTTATATTCTTTTGTGTCAACTTGGTCAATGGTGTTGCTAATTTTGAAAAGCCTTCTACGAATCTTCTATAGTATCCAGCCAAACCCAAGAAGCTTCTAATCTCTGAAACATTAGAAGGCTGCTTCCATTTTATCACAGCTTCAATCTTGTGAGGGTCAACAGATATACCAACGCTCGAAATTACATGACCGAGAAAAATAATTTCATTGAGCCAGAAGTTGCACTTTCTTAACTTGGCATATAGTTTCTCTTGTCTTAGGACTTCTAGAACTGTCTTAAGATGATGTTCATACTCTGCTATGCTTTTGGAGTAGATCAAAATATCAACAATGAGCACAATTATAAATTTATCAAGATATGGGTGGAACACCCTATTCATAAGATCCATGAAGGCAGCCGGTGCATTTGTGAGTCCAAAAGGCATTACTAAGAATTCATAATGACCATATCTTGTTCTAAAGGCAGTTTTCTGTATGTCTCCTTCCCTTATCTTCAATTGATGATACCGGATCTCAAATCAATCTTTGAGTATACCCGAGTACCTTGAAGTTGATCAAACATGTCATCTATTCGGGGAAGAGGATATTTATTCTTTATGGTCACTTGGTTGAGCTGTCTATAATCGATGCATAGTCGCATAGATCCATCTTTCTTCTTCACAAATAGGACAGGGGCACCCCAAGATGATACACTGGGTCGAATAAAACCCTTATCCAAAAGCTCTTGGACTTTCATTAAAAGCAATATGTGGAGAGAACTGAGCCAACTCAGTGAAATGATGATCATATTCCATTACAATTCTATTTCCTTGGTGGATGCTAAGGAACTCTTGTTGTTTCTCAAAGCGAATTGAATCAGGAAAGAACTGCTCATAAAATGCATCCTTAAACTGCTCCTAAGTTACCACATTACCTCCCGCCTCTAACATCCTCCTTTTTGAGGTCCACCAAGTGTCTGCCTTCCCTTCCAAAATGAAAGAAGCGAAAGGCACTTTTCGATTTTCCCTACATTCGATAGCTTCGAATGTCTTTTTCACTTGACGAATCCAATGTTCAGCAAAGATTGGATCTGGCTTGCCCTAAAAAATTGGTGGTCCCAATCTCTTAAAGTGATCTAAGGTATTATTCCTACCTCGTGGAATTTCATCTCGTTCCTCCTAACGTTCAAAGTATCCCCTAATAGCATTGAGGACTGCGTGTAAGTCATCTTGAGCATTGACGGGGGTTGGGGCATGAGGGGCATTCTGCGAAGTCGGAGAAGCTGGCCCATAATTAGTGATAGGTGTACGAGAGGACTGGGTTTGCTCTACGATGTGTGGAGCTTCCAAGTTATTATTTGTTTGAACACCTCTCCGAGTGCGTAGACTAATAGCATTGCGACCATGAGCATCCCGAGTGACACGACTACTAATCTCTGGAATTGGCTCAATTACTTCTATAATAGGTTAAAGACAATCATCGATTAAAGTCAATCAAGGGACCTAATACACCTACAAGCCCTAGACCATGCTCTGATACCATAAAAGATGTCACATCCGGGATTTTTTTTTTCTTCACACATTTAGACCAAATAGATAAACATCACTTTATTCATCATTCATAAACATTTATTACAATTCATTTATTATAATCTATTTATTCATCGAATCATAAATAGAAAAGTAAACATGGTGATGTTAACTTCAAGAATCACCCAAGTGGTTATACCTAGCGGTAGAGGAAGGTCCGCTCTCCACTGGAATTCGATTTAGTACTAGAGGGAGGCTGCTCTGAAAATAAAAAACAAAGAAAATTCAGCAACGCTAAGTAGGAACCCTAAAAGTCAACTCAAAATGTATACATAATCAAAATTCAATCAATCATCCCATTGGCGTATATCAAATATCCGAAGGAGCACTCCCCCAACAACGGATGGAGAGGCTTTACCCTACGGGATGAGTTTGTGTTCTCCTAATAGCGGATGGAGGCAAACTCATATCGTACTCCCAACAGCGGATGGAGTGGTGTCCTACACTCGCCAAAGTGGTGACACGTTCCTCCCAACAGCGGATGGAGGAACTGTCCAGTCACCACGTCTGACGGCCCGCTAATCCCTGAAGGGAATCGCCCTACCTGCTCTCGGTAGGAAAATAATATAATCTCACACTGGTCATGTCCATTTCAGGATGAAATAACATATTTAAAATGTCTCTTTCAAATATCATCAATATCAAATAATATAAATTAGCCCTCAATTGACTTGAACTCTAGTTTAATCGCTTCAATTGAACTCGATTTACTAGAGCCTAACTGAACTGATATCTAATCTTTATTTAACTGGTCTGAAACCACTAGCATAATTTAGATTAGATTAAGTTCAATTTAGATTGAACTAACTTGAATAAGTCAATCAATTCGGAATCACCCTGAATTGATCTAGACTAATCAAGTCTAGTTTAGTTCAATCAATATTTGGGCTCAAGTTCAATAATAATATTGGGTTAGATTGAGCTAGTCCATCTACTGATCATGTGCATTATACATGATTGAGCATGCATTACACAAAACTGGCTCAGCCCTAGCCCATGGACTAGTCATATGCGTCACATATGACTGTCCATAATGGTTGGGCTGGGGTAGCCTATGGGCCAAGGCCTGACCCGTGGGTTGGGCCTGGCTTGTGAGCAATTTCATTCCAATTAATATCCAATTTCATATCATAGCATATACCCATTAACAATATAAAAAATAATAATAATGCAAGAAAGGCTTTAATACAAAGAAATAACGTTCTAAATTTGACTAGAAATCATTAGACATTAAAAGAGGAATTGGGAGATAAGTTTTAATATAAGAAAATAGCCTTCTAAATTCAAATAAAAATCATGTTTTCAACACATATAAAATTTCAACATATTCTAGTCATATTTTAAATCATTCAGAATAATATATTTTAAATTTCAGATCAAAGAATATCAAAAAGGATTTTAGATAACAAATTCTAATCTAACAAGATTTTAATCTATATAAGATTAAAGATAAACTGTAATACAAGAAATATCATATAAAACAAATATATTTTTAACATATTTGACTCTACAATAAAAACCTTAATCATGGGTCAAAGAATATTATGAAAACTTTAACTAATTACTTTAATGCAAAAAGTTTGACATTTAAAGAATTGATACATATTTTTCAAACTATAAAACTTTCAACATTTAAAGAATCAAAATAAAAGCTAAAACTTTTAAATTTAAGAAAGGTAGGCAAACCTAGCTCTTATGTCAACAGGGTGTAACTCCTCGTTCCTCCCGTTGCCAAGCTCGACTAGGTGAGTAATGAAGGAGAGAAATCCCTCCCTTTAAATAGGAGGAGGTGAGCCTCTATTAAGGGAAATTCATTTTAATTTTTATATTTATTTAATATAAATTATTTCTATTTAATATACTAATAAATATAATATCATTATATTTGGAATACTTAATAGTTATTTTCTTAATTCATATCAACAAACTAGGAAGTAGATTAAGATTTTCTTAAATTATAATAACAAGTAAGGAACGAAAATCAATTCATAATTTAAATATTTGATGTGATTACAACGGGTCCCCTTATTGCTGCGAACGCCGGTTGCCATCACCATCGCTGCTACTGCCCAGCTAGTGCTAACGCTGCTTGCTGCCGCCGTGATCCTCGCCGCCTCTCCCTTATTCTGGTAATAGAAACAGGGTAAATCACCGATTGCCTTTGTTCCCGCAGAGCCACCGTCGATTCCTATTCTCCACTACAACCTCAACCCCGACCACTTCAACGCTGCCTCTCCCTTGCTTTGCCTCCGCTGCTGCAGCCGCCGGATGCCATCATCACAGTCTCAACCTCACTATTTAGCGATCGCTTCCGTGAGTCACAACAGTTGTAGTCATCGCCTTCCAGCCCCCGATGCTCTCATCTCACGCAGCGACTGCAAGAAAGGGCAGCAACTCTTCCTTCGTCGCAGCCACTACATCGGTGAGCCCTTGCCGACGCTGCCCCCAACTGCACCCCCATCGCTACCTCTCAACCCTCAGCAGCAACGATCCCTCCACGCAGCGATTGCAACAAGTATCGTTGCCTCTCATAAGTATCGGGAGTGGCAGCCAACCTTACGAGCACTATTAAGTGTCGATAGAGGATCATGCACTCTCGGTATCATAAGAGGAATATCTCATGTGTTCTCGCTCAAACAAATCTTTAGCCAAGGTCATTCGAATTGAGAGAGAAATAGTTCTTCGGGAGAATCTAATTAGAGTGAGACTCGAGTAGAAATTGCATGGGCCTGATAGCACCATACCCAGTATATGGTCTCTAAGATATTGATAAGACCCTAAAGTCTTATCGTCGCTCTGATACCAAATGATAAGACCCTAAAGTCTTATCATAAAAAAGAAGAAGAGAAAGGGGATGAGCACTTCAAGGGGATCGACCCTCCTTGATCGCTTCGAGGGGATCAACCCCTCCCCGTCCTTTGAGATGGGGGATCCCGGCCTTGATGCCAGATCGCTACTGGTGACCGTTTAATGACCCGGGGTTACCACTTCCCAGACTTACTATGGGACCCTCGACTATGTCGCCCGAGGCGTTCCTCAGCTTGACCAAGCAAGTACAAGCGATGGCAAGGATGATGCAGATGCTTGTCCCACTTATTCCCTAGATCGTGCAGCTAGCAGCTCCTTCGATTGACCCAACCTGGCAAAGGCCGAGCAGGGAGCAGGTCGGGACGGGAGAAGCCCAAGACCAAACGATGGACCCGAGAGGTCCGCCCGAGCAGAGCATACCCGTACCCTACCAAATCACACTGCCCCGCTCCGAGCCTGACACCATATCGTCCGACTCGACGGATGACTCATTCAGGATCCAACTGTCCCAGGTCAACCAATGCCTGGACGAGTTCCAACGCGAGTTCTAGAAATTGCGATGCGAGTTGAACGAAGGTGGCTCAGGTGGATCCCCTTTCACTCAGGAAATACAAGACAAGCCTGTACCACTCGACTTCAGGCTGCCTGCATTGGAGATGTACGATGGCGGTTTCGACCCCACGGAGCATGTCATCGTGTTTCGGGCTTAGATGGCCCTCTATGGCAACTCCGATGCACTAATGTGTCAGGCATTCTCGACCACCTTCAAGGGGCCGGCACGAGCGTGGTTCAGCCGACTACGCCAATCCTCAGTTTCATCCTTTGACCAGCTCGCAAGGGAGTTCGAGCAAAGCTTCCTCGCCAACGTGCGACCCAAGCCTTCCATCACCACCCTACTGGCATTATCTCAACATGAGGATGAGTCACTCTCTCAGTTCGTGGCACGTTTTGCCATCGAGATCTGGGGATTTTCGGATGCTCATCCCTCTCTAATCATGTAGGCGTTTCTGATGGGCTTGAAGCCTTCAAGGTTCTTCTGGTCACTGATCGAGAAGCCACTAGTAACCATCTCCGAGATGCTCCAGCATGCCAACTAGTACATCGTCGCTGAAGCTCTAGTGGTGGGAAAGCGCATGGACAACAAGAGGCCAAGGGCAGAACAATCCTGGGGAACGACTTCAACAGCCCCGGTGCAACCCCGCCAGAGGCCTGACTGACAAGAGCTACTATTCCCGAGGCCCCCACCTCTCCCTTTGAGCACGTTCCACCGAGACTACGACCATGGCACAGAAGATTGCCGTGACCTCCAAAATCAAATCGAGGACTTGATCTTAAAAGGTCACCTCAGGCACTATCTCAAGGAACCCTAAGAAGCAACTCCACGTCCCAGGGGACCCATCGAAAGACACCTCGTCATCCAAAATCTCTTGCCGAAAAGCCATTCATGATAAGAGGTCCACAGGCTCACTAGATTGGTTCCCAACCTACGGCTCACCAGCCCAACTCTTGCCCAAGCCGCTCCAGATCAGTTCCCGACCTATGGCTCATCGGCCCAGCTCTCACCCGAGTCACTCCATATCGATTCCTGACCTACGGTTCACCGGCCCAGCTCTTGCCTGAATCGCTCTAGATTGGTTCTCGACCTGCGGCTCGCCGGCCTAGCTCTTGCCCGAGCCACTCCAGATCGGTTCCCGACCTACGGCTCGCTGGCCCAACTCTCACCCGAGTCGCTCCAGATCGGTTCCCGACCTAGGACTCGCCAGCCCAACACTCACCTGAGTCGCTCTAGATCGGTTCTCAACCTACAGCTCACCAGCCCAGGTCTTGCCCGAGCCGCTCTAGATCGATACCCGACCTGCGGCTCGCTGGCCCAACTCTTGCCCAAGCCGCACTAGGCCGGTTTCTCGACCTACGCCTCGTCAGCCTAATTCCTACCCGGGTCGCTTCAGATCGCTCCCAACTAGCAACCCGTCGGCACCAATGCTAGAACCGAGCTTAATCACTCGATCCCTAGGTTCGATCCGGAGCCAAGCTTACTCACTCGGTCCCCAGATTCAATTCAGAGCCGAGCTCACTCACTTGGTCCCCAGGCTCGATTCGGAGCCGAGCTCAATCACTCGATCCCTAGATTCAATTCGAAGCCGAGCTCATTCGGTCCCCAGGTTCGATTCGGAGCCGAGCTTGCTAGTCATAGGTGCCCAGCAAGCCAATCACGTGAGTGATGGCACGTATGACTTGATAAAGAATTTTTTGCTTATTATATTTTGGCATATATCACTTTATAACTATTGCATATATATATATATATATATATATATATATATATATATATATATATATATATATATATATATATATATATATATATATATATATATATATATATATTGTGATGTCCTTGGATTTGTGCAATGGAAATGGATCATGATGAGATCATGAAAATGAGATCGATTCACCTTTAAACACATATCATAAATAATCCCGGTCATAGGTTACTCGAGAGGGACATCGTGATAACCGGATAGACTGGTGTGCTGGATACACGTCCATATGATGGATGCAGCTGGTCTCATAGCTACTCGTGTAGGGACACTAGGGATACAGTACAAGTGCTCATTGGAGAATAAGTTCACTGATTGATTCGCTTTTGGAATGCTGGATGGTTGATGATGCCTTATTATCAAACAATGATTCCGTAGTCCTAGTGGTATATCTGGTCCTTCGACTTGAGACACCAAGGATGTCCTGTATGAGTGCTCCACTCTTTGATACCAGACTTATAGGTTTGGCTATCCCAGATCTAGTACAACTGGTCATTGGGAGTGATAGTCGACCTTACGAGGGCTATTGAGTGTCGATAGAGGATCATCCACTCTCAGTGTCATGAGAGGAATATCCCATATGTTCTTGCTCAGACAAATCCCTAGCTAGGGTCATTCGGGATGGGGAGAAAGTGTTCTCTAGGAGAATCCGATTAGAGCGAGAATCGAGTAGAAACCGTATGGGTCTGACAGCACCATGCTCGATATATGGTCTTTGAGATATTAGATGGATGAGGGACTATAGGTACACGGTAACTAAGGACAGACAAGTCCAAAGGATTGGATTCCCCTGTATCGTTTGGGGACTACGGCGTAGTGGCATAGTACGTCCGTAGTCGATGAGTCGAGTGAATTATTACAGAGATAATAATTCATTGAGTTAGAAGGAGTTCTGACAGGTATGACTCATGGCCAGCTCGATATTGGGCCTAGAGGGTCACACACATATGATTGGCATTGCGATGAGTAGAGGTTCGGATATGAGATATCCAACGGAGCCCTTGTCTTATTGGATATCCAATAAGCCCCTGAATTATTGGATCCCATGGACGAGATCAAATAAGAGCCCATGAGAGATTATTGGATAGAGATCCACTAATCTAAAAGGCTTGGGTTATTGGATGAAGATCCAATATCCACTAGGCGAGGATCCATTAGGGTTTGATAAGGGACCTCTATAAATAGGAGGGATTCAGAGCCTCATAGGCTAGAGCCTTTATTTGCCTCTCCTACTCTCCTTCCCTTCTCCACCTCAAAGCAGGCCTGGAGTTTTCAGGAGCGTCGTCGCAGCCCTACTGTGTGGATCACCGCTAGAGAGGAGGACGTTTGACCTCCTTCACCCTCTCCTAAAGATCTGCAAGGAAATAGTGATATACGATCTCCCTAGGTAACACAATCTATTCTATACGCAGTTTTTCAGTTTCGCGGATTTTGCATATCAATCTTCGCACGACGACGAACATCTCTTTGGGAATCAAGGATTTTGTTTTCTTGTTCTTCCGCTACGCATGTGATGTCGCCCCCAAGATTTCCCAACAGTGGTATCAGAGCCAGGTTGTTCGTATGAATAATTGGTTTTGAACTGCGTGTGTTGTGTTTAGGAAGAATTTTGACGTCAAAATCGTTAACGCAAAAACAAGGAAGGGCAGCAACAATTGCTTCCCTCGATCTGCATGCTTGTAGCCACCTGCAGTGGCAATCGCAGCCAGGCAGCATAGCGCCGACGCATGCGCATGCACTGTGCCTGCAGCAGGCTTGCGGCCGGCGGGGCTGGCAGCCAGCGGGCAGAGGTACCGTAGGGCAGCGGCGCCTGCGACCGTTGTTTACGTGGGGTGACGCACCGTAGGGCAATGGCATCTGTGGCCGCTGCTCCCGCGGGCAAAACCCCCAGCGAGGCAACACCGCCTGCGGGCGCTGCCTCGTGGGTAGAACCGCCCACGGAAGGGGCGGTGCCCATAGGGTCGCCCGATCGTGGGGGCAGCGCTACCTACGAGGGCGCCCACCTGTAAGGGCAGTGCCTCAGCCCCGTTGCACCTGCCACCGTCGGCAAGGTGGTGGCGGCAGCAACATCAGCGAAGAGGGAGAGGGGCTTAGGGTTTTAAGCAAAAATATAGTTTTGCCCCTATGAATTTAAGAAATTTCAGTTTATGTCTTTTGTCTAAATTATGAAAATACCCCTTGGAATTAAAAAATTCCCTATATGTCCCTAATTTCTTAAAATACTAATTAATTAAAAAGATTAGTTGATTATTATTTTTATTATATCTAGTAGTCCTATATGATGATGATTATTTATACATGTGATGTATGATGTGTGTACTTGTGATATGTGATGTGTGTGATATGTGTACTTGTGATTATTATTATTTGGGTCTGCGAGCCTCTATTATATTTCTCGTTTATTGTCGGGCCTGCGTGTCTATAATTAAGTTGTAATCATATGAGGAGGCGCAACGGGAGCGTGGATGCAATGCGGGACCCACGAGACGGACGATCGCGATGCACGAAGATGCATCGAGATGTCGACGGAACCGACGAGGACGAGATGGACGATCACAGGGCATGGAGATGCACCGTTACACACATAGATATTGATGTGAGTGATTAGGCCTATTGGCTCAGGCCTAATCACTTTAGTTGTGGTCCATGATCATCTGGTGTGATTGCTTATATACATACTAGATATGTATATATATTTGCATGCGATGTAGATATATATTAAATATGTATACGTATGACATGCCATATTAGGAGATCAAATCATAGAAACATCTCTCTCGATAATATTAAGTCCGTAAACGTGAGGCAATTAGATTGACCCACGTGGCCTTCCATCGTTATAAGTAGGAACCGATTCCCGGTATAGGTTGAGTTGGTCGAGTCTCTCGAGACTCACTTATATCGCGATTTGCTATCTTGCTTATGACATAGAGATGTCACCGGTAACCTGAGGACATGGTATACTTGGTCGAGTCCCTCGAGGGTATATAATCAAATCAGACTCATCTTGTAACGAAGGTGTTGACTTAACCGAGCAGCATGGTTGGTCGAGTCCCTTGAGACCATGGTGATTCGGATGTCGAATAGGACAGGGATCACAAGGAGTTGTGATCGGCAAGAGTTGCCTACCTTTTAGGCTTAGTGTGATTGGTCGAGTCCCTCGAGGTTACACTAAGACGTTGATTGGATCCTGATCCCTACTAGAAGTCTGTCGGAGACTTCTGTTTCACATGCTGAGGGTGTTGCGTGACTCGTTAGTAAAATAGTGGGAGCATATTAAGATAGAAGTTCATATCTTGATAGTTTATTTCTTGCAAAATTTGCATGTTATTCATTTCTGCTGCATCTTTAATTTCAGAAAATGTCGCTTTCAAATCCCTTACGTGGCATACTTGATGTCAACCGCCTCACTGGTCCAAATTATACAAATTGGCTCCGTAACTTGAGAATTGTTCTCACGGCGGAGAAAATCGTGTACGTTCTTGATACAGTGATGCCTACGCCCGAAGAAGGGGCAAGTGAGGATGAGATCGCTTGCTACGTGAAGTATATTGATGACTCCCCTCTTGCTCAGTTCTATATGTTGGGCTCTATGACTCCTGAGTTACAGAGACAACATGAAAAGATGGATGCTAGATCCATTCTCCTACATGTCCGTAAATTGTTTAAGGAAGAGGGAAGGACTCAGCGATATGAGATATCCAAGAGCCTCTTCCGCGCTAGGATGACTAAGGGGACACCGGTTCAGAACCATGTCCTAAAGATGATTGAGTGGATAGAGAAACTCACAGGTCTAGGAATGGTCCTAGAGGATAACTTGTGTGTGGACATTGTGCTTCAGTCATAATGAATTTTAATATGAACAAGTTTGAGGTGACTCTCCCAGATCTCCTCAATATGTTGAGAGAGGTAGAGAGTACTATTAAGAAAGAGAAGCCAGTTCTCCACACTAGTAAGACCAGAAAGAAAAGTAAAGCAGAAAGGTCCCTTAAGAAGGGAAAGGGCAAGGGCAGACCAGGTAAAGCAAATGTTGCTAAGAAAGACCCAGCAAAGGACAAAGGCCAATGCTTCCACTGTGGTAAAGATGGGCATTGGAAGAGAAACTGCAAAGAGGTACTAATGTGTCTATATAACTTCTAGATTAATTGATTTAAATGGCTTAAGCATATGTAATTTATACTAGGTGTGTAAGATCTTAATCAAATGAGTTGAAAAGATCATAAACGTAACTACTAAAAGTTCTATAGAATAAATAATTGAGATAAATGATTAAAAAATCTAAAAAATAAATAATTGCTAGTAATATTTATACTTTATTATGGTCAACTAATGTATTGGAATATTTAAGGGTTGATTTAAATTTACTAATAAATCATTAGTTGATATCTTAACGAAAAAATTGGTATTCAAGATTTCAAAATTATATTATCAATATGGCTAACAAAGCTGCAAACTCAAGAATATTGGACATGAATATAGTTGAGTCATTTCTCATATAATTTATTTTTAATTATATTTTTCTTAGTTGACTCAATTAAAATTTATTATAATAAAATTAAAAATAAGTGAAACTTAAATGAGCTTGAGTAGTATATGTATTTAGGAGAAATTAAGATTAAAGTAGGAAAGACTTATAATATTCTAGATAGGAGTAGGTAACAATAAAAGGAAATTTAATAATAAATATCCTAAGTTAATAAATATTATATAAACTCAAAAAATCTTAATAGTAAAATTCTACTTATGTGGTAAGAAAGGTCACGTAAAAAATAACTATAAAGTTTTGGTTTGAAAAAAAATGGTATAAGTATGACATTTGTATATTTCAAATAAAAAATTATAGAAGTCCATTTCTTAATACTTGTTGGATTGATTATGATACTTCAACTTATATTATCAATAATAGAGATTTATTTTAATATAAAAATTAAATAGTATGAAATATTCATCGTTATAAGAAATCATCTCAAAGCAAAACCGATAATAGTGGATATTTATTGCCTATGCCTAAAGATAGTTTATTTGATACATCTTACAATACATGTTATATTCCTATAATTCTAAAAATTTGATTTTTTATCTAAAATTATTAGGATATTATATTTATTTTAGTGGTTGTAAGCTCAATATATTTATAGTTTAATAAAAGTTAACTATTAAACTATATATGATGGTTTGTATAAAATTAATATAAAGCTTAAGTTTATATTGATTCTATAATCAAATATTTAAATGAAACATAGTTTTAGAAACTGATTGAGATTATATATGCTTACATCTATGGGTCACTCTATGTTTTCGATTTTAATGAAGGGAGACATTTCATTATCTTTATAGGTAACTTATTGAAATATAATTAAATATATCTAATTCATGTATGATCTCAAGCTATTGACACCTTTAAATATACATTTATTAAGTTGAGAGTTAATTAGATAAAAAGATTAAAATTATCGGATCCGATGATAAATTTCATGATAGAATCATGAGTCTTTTGTTAGATTATTAGAAAAACAAGGTATTTGTGCTTAGTATATTTTAGTAGATGTGTCAAAGTAGATATGATCAAAAGCATGATGACTTATTCTTTTACACCCAAATTAATATAAAGATAAGCTATAAGGATAGATATGTATATCTCGAATAAAATTCCTACTAAGTCAATTTCATCGACTCCTTTTGAGTTACGGACTAATAGAAAATCAAACTTAAGACATTTATGTATTTAAGATTTTCCTATAAAAATAAGGATCTTTAAATTACATTAAAAGAAATTAAATTCAATAGCTATTTTTTAAAATTATTTTATTATTTATCTAAAAAAATTAAAGGGATATAAATTTATTACGATAATCATAATACTTGAATTTGATAATATAATATTCTTAAAAAATAATGGATTAATGAGAGTGCAAAATTTAATATTGAGATTCCTAACTTATTTTTCATACTCCAAATATAAAAACTAATGATTTCTTAAATCTCAGATAGTATACCCTTTATTTATAAAGGGATAAATTCAAGTCTTTGACTTTACGTGTAAGGGGTTAAAGATAATTATTTCTAATGGATACATCTTATTGCTTAGTAAGAGGATTAGGCTTGAGGAGGGTTAATAATCCATAGTTATTATATTACTAAGTATATTTTATAATATAAAATGATAAACTTTTATCTTAATCAAATTAATCTAGACTAAGATTATTTTTTTGTCTTATTTCACCTGCGTGACGGCAAAACTTTGTGGGTGGTTATGACAAACCTAAGTGGTTCAACCCATCCTATTTGTCACCTCACATCGTATTTGCTATGCTCGATTATGTTTATGTTCATCTATTTATGTTTTTTTCTATAAAAAATAGTGACGAAGACGAGATTTAAACATAAAATCAATCTTATAATAAATTATCAAATTAATCTTTATCAACTAAGCTAGTTGACACCTTCCATCGTTTACTTTAAGCAAAATACAAGAGACTTCACAATTGATCTTTAGTTGTGTTTTTGATGTACATATCAACTACAAACAGAGCATGCATTTGGATTGACTTATGAGAATGAATCTAAGCCACTAATTGGTGAATAATTCTTCACCACCTCAATTGAATAAAGAAATCAAGTTTATATAGTTCGAAACGTTGATGCATTAATGCTTCCCACTCGATCGTTCCCCCATTGCCTCCTTCCCTAGGGCTATGAGACAGATTGGCAGCCCACCTTCCATGGCTCCACAGCCTCATCAGCAACCTAAACCTCATCGGAACAGGTGATGCCGCCTCTTCTGTTGCTAGCCTACTCATCAATGGGAACCCCTCCTTAGTATCTCAATCACAAGTGCTCCTGAAGAGCTCGAAGGCCTCTCCAGCAAGCCATCTCTATTTCTGCAATTGCAAAATCCCTGCATTCATCTAAGCATGAATGGTCGGTAACCCCGACATGGCTTGGACATTCGGGTTGGTGCCGACCGGTCTTCGACAGAGGGGGCAAGTGGAGTGAGAGCAAAACCACATGTCGATGCAATCGAGATGGAACCCATGGCCGCACTTAGGGAGCAGCCGAGCCACCTCACCGTCGGTCAACTGGGAGAGGCAAATGGCGCACTGGATCCCCTCCTGGAAGTCTGTCGCTCGGTAAACGGTGACACGTAGCGATTGAAGCACGGCAGCTTCAAGGCCATGATCAGGGACAGGGAGGGGACCAAGGTCGATGGCGGTGAAGTCAAAGCGTGATCGAGAGTGGGCACGGAGGGCGGAGCGCAAGTGCCACTTGGTGTACAAGTATAAATTGAAGGTCAGTACGACCATCATAAAGAAGAAGATGATAGCTGCCACCACAATCTCACTGCTTATCCTCATCTCACCACTTTCACCGTCGATCACCTCTCATCTATTTATCGAATGTAGATATTCTTGTAAATATAAAAATTATAATTATAATTTTATTATATAAAAAAATTTAAAAAAATTAAAATTAAATAATAATATATCAAGATTAAAATTACGTACCTTTTGATACTATTAAGAAAACCTTTATTTGATCAGCAAGTACACCGTCGTTGAATTTGAAAGTTACAACGATGTAGAACGAGAATTAAACTTGTCTTCTTCTTTTTTTTCTATCATTCGTAGAACTAATATAAGTGATAAAATAGAGAGTAAGAGGAGATGAGAGAAGATCAGTAATCTCTAAATGTATAACATAACATAATATCATATTTTGAGTCATTAGGAGATTCTGTTTATTTATAGATGAGAGCAAAGGGTATAGGATAAGTAATTAGAAATGTCCGTCCCACCACGATCGTCTCTTAAGGAATCTTATTTAACTTCCTTTCTATTGATTAATCAGAATTCAATTAGATCTTTGATATATATTACCTAATTAGATAAGACTACAAAATATAATATTCTCTCACTTTACCCATTAATTGGTAAAATATAAAAAAATTTAAAATCTAAATAAATAAAATAAAAGGTTGTTTAAAAATAATTTTACTTAATTAGATTCTAAAATTTTGAAAAAATATTTTACATGTGCATATGAATTTTATAAAATAGACCAATAAGTCTAACATATATAATAATACCACATTAAGTTTGATTATCAATGCGAGTCATAATGGTTGTATACCATCAATGTCATATTTCCCTCTCTATATATCATAACGCTATTAATCCTTTCTACTATAGTCTAAAACGACCCATGTAATTTATCTTGTCAAGCCAATTCTATTATCAGATTTAATTATAATATGTATATATATAAATATGAATAAGATAACAGAAATAAATAATTTTAATTACATAATAAAAAAATCAATATATTATCTACTCAAATATGTAATATCATATCTTTTATAGATTACTCATAAAATTAATTATAATAATCAAACATTTTAAGTTGTAAGACCTTAGTGAATAAATCAGTAATTAATATAGTGAAACTTAAATTCTTAATTAATATTAATTATTTTTAAACTATTTTTCTAACCATCAAATACTTTATATCATAGAACTGCTAAAGTAGCTATTCTTAGGAAAGAAAACTATTATGATATGTCATAAGGTATTTTCAATCACTTGGCAATTGAATTTGACCACAAGCATATAACCATTTGTCCCTTCCAAACATCTTATTACTTTCTTTACAACTTACCAGTATTTCATTCATAGGTAACTCTAATATATACTCAATATTTTACCTATAAAAATAATATTTAATTTAATATAGAATTGAGCATATAATAGACTTTCAACTATATATACATAAAAAATATTTTTCTTTCATTTGATTCTTTTCCAAGTTATTTTAAAAACACTTGCTCTAACTAAAATTCTTTACTTTTGTCATTTATTGAACTGTATACTAAATTTTTCTAAGAATTAATTAATAAATTCTTTCTTAAATAATTTTGATGATTATTGAGATATATCCTTAAATATCTCTATATGAATAAGATAAGTTATCTAGAAACCTATTATGGTCATAAATAATTTTTTTTAAATTTACGTGCCAAAATTTATATTTCTTTCTTTTCTCTATGAATTGTTTAGGTTAATCCATATAAATTATCTTATCTAGATTTTCAGAAAATTATTTTTATATCTATTTGATATAACTCAAAATCATAATAATAATGTTATAATGATTCTTATAGGAGAATTAGACATCAAAGACCCTTCCATGAGAGGTTTATGAGATTAAAGTTTAAGAATAACACAAGGAAGCCACGAGAGAGTTATAGCTACCTTATATGGGGTGTATTCACAGGAGACTGCAACAGAAAAATATTCTATGGAACAATGCTAAATTTATACCTTTACTTATAATGAGGAAATGACTCCCATTAAATTCAATGTGCAGTTGCCCTGTGATGAGAGCCCCATTGATTGTGAAAAGAGAATCGAACGACGAGGGGTGATCGAGGGGTACCAACCACTGAAAAAAAAAAGGCAAGAGTTTAAAGTTGTGCCAAGTGGATACTCTTTGTTGCACAAATGCATGTTGATCAAATTTACTACAAGCAGAATGATGGATGGTTATCTATGCTCGAGTTTGCTTTGTGCCCCTAAAGATGCTAGATGATAGCCATCTAATAGTAGATAAAATACATTAAGTGGAAACTGATGATGCTTTTCAAAATTCTTGGAGGCCGTTCTCCTTGGGGACTCTTCACAAGCCAATTAATAATGGTTATAAAATGTGGGAGGAACTCACTAGGAACGAACAACGAAGATTATAGCAAATAAGAGGAAATCTCTATACGAAAAATTCTCCATCATAACCTGTATAAATAGGGAGACAACAGCTTTAATACAATACAACTTCTTTCATAATCTATATCTTCTATTATCTTTTAATATAGTATCAGAGCTACGATCTTTAGGAAGATGATGATATCTCCAAGGCCATCATTGACTACATCAACACAAACTACGTCCACGACATCATTGTAGTGCCTCCAGTAGAAATGCACTTATGAAGTGAACCAACTTCCCCATCGGATCCGCTTCCCCGCCGAACCCGCTTCCCCATTCGTCAGTATAATCTCTGCTCGGCTAGTCTCTACCGATGCAAACATGGCCCCACCGAGAGCACTGAGTTCTTCTTCACCGGTTGCTGCACCTCCATCGGCTTCAGAGCACCACCCATTTCGAGACGAGTGGCAAAAACGACGCTGGCCCGTGTGAGTACAAGGCGGTGACCGGGGGCACTACCATGTGGCCTACCACCATGTCTAGTGTCTCCTTGGTCACCCAATGAAAAGAACTAGTGGATGACAATTGTGGGCTCCTCTTACCTCGCTAGTTACCACGATTGGGCCCTCTTCGTTGACTGCGATTTCTCCACCTCATTGCAAATTTCTCCATCTAATCGCTATAGATTTCTTCACCTAATCGTTGCATATTTCTCCTCCTCTAGCATCACTGTAGCATTGCTGCAGTTTCCTCTCACATCAACCGCAACAGCCGCAACCGTCGCAGTAGCAGCCATAGCAGCAACAACCGTAGCAGTAGCAGTTGTTGAAATAGCAATAGCAACCGCAGTAGCAGCAACGATATGCTCTTGTTTTTCTCACAAGCCTCCTTCCTCCCTCCTTTTTTGTAAAGATCACCCTTCAGTAAAAACAAAAAAAATAAAAAAATAAATAAACACAAAAAATATAAAAAATAAAACATAAAAACATAAAAAAATAAAATGACATAAATGTCTGGGATGTCTTCCTTATCTTCTCCTGATATTCTAGTTACTATTTCTGCAGGAACTCATAGTATTTCTTCTATAGGGTTTATCTTCGTCGATGCTGCCACACTAATCCCTTTCAAGTTATCAAAGGGTGGCAACTATGCATCATAACAAATCAATTTTCTAATATCCTATTTAGATACAACTTGCTCAGCTACATTGATGGCTCCTCCAATTGTTCGCTAGCCATGATTAACATCCCCAGAGAACCTAGTCCAGTACCAAATTCGACTCATAAATTATGGCTGAGTCAAGATCATCTCATCCTCCAAGCTATTCAAACCTCAGTTGCTGGATCCGTCACTCTATTGATATCCTCATATGAGACTGCTACCGAAGCATGGTCTAAACTGCAAACTACCTTGGCGAATCATTCGCGTACTCGCAAGCTCAGCCTTATGTCCAAGCTTATGGTGACAAAACAAGAGGGAAGTACTATTACTGATTATCTATAAAATATCAAAGTTATCATCAATGATTTGGCTTTGATAGGTCATTCTATATATGACGAAGAGATCATCATCCATACCCTTAATGGTCTCGAAGATAATTACAAGGAGTTGGCGGTTGTAATTCAAGCATGCGACATGCCAATATCATTAAGAACTCTATGACAAGTTGATTGATTATGAGACGTATTTGAAGCGTGAGGACAAGCTGCCCAGCCCAACTATCACAGTTCAAGTCAATCATAAGTCTAAAAGGAAGGGCACTCGATACCCTCCAAACATCTCCAAAGGTTTGGCCAATACATATCTTGATCCTATGGATTCCATGCGAAACCCCCCTTGTCCTCCTAATCATAACTTCTCGCAAAGTGGTAACTCCAATAATCATCTGTCTTGGCATCCTACCCCACCAAGCCACCAAAAAAGGGTCGTCTGCTAGTTGTGTGATAAAGTCGGACACTCCGCTAAAGTTTGTCGGTCTCGACCCCACCTCCCTACTCTATCACACTAGCCTCAGGCAAATCTTCTAACTACTCTGATGACTAGCTAGCCCAATTGGATTGTCGCCTCTGACGCCTCCCATGACATCATTCAGTTTCTCCCCTCATGATCTATACTATATCACTCCTCCAGTTCAGCAATTGCCTATTCCCTCCATTCCTACTCCACTTCTTTCTTCTCCAAATGTTGGGACAATTAGTTCAAAAACATAACCCTTATCTTTACCTCCTTCTCGGTCAAGTGACACTAACGTACCTCCACCTGACCTAGTCTGTGTCAATGACTCTCAACCACTTATTCCAACAATACAACCTCACGATCCTATGGTCTCTAACCATCCTATAACCACACGCTCTAAGAGTGATATTTTCAAACCACGTCAAGTCCTTGACCTCCATGCTATCATGGATTCCCCATCCACCACCATTGAACCCACTTAAGCCCAAAACTCTCTGTATTGGCGTACTGCCATGTGCGAGAAATATAATGCCCTCCTCCATAACTCAACATGGGATCTAGTACCCTCTCATCATACACAAAATATCATCGGGTGTAAGTGGGTCTTTTGAATTAAACAGAACCCAAATGACTCTGTTGCCCGATATAAGGCATGCCTCATCGCCGAAGGGTTTCATCAAAGACATGAAGTTGATTTCAGTGAGATATTTAGTCTCATTGTTAAGCCGACTATAATCCAACTTATCCTGAGTTTAGCCACCACTAAGGGCCGACAATTACAACAATTAAATGTTAATATTGTCTTTTTACAAGGGACTCTAACTGAAGCTGTTTTTATGTAACAACCTCCTAGTTTCACTCACCCTCAGTATCTAAGGCATGTTTGCAAATTGCGAAAAACTATTTATGGACTTCGTCAGGCTCTAAGAGTTTGGTACATAGAACTTAGCTATTTTCTGACTTCCGTTGGCTTTCTCAACTCCAAATCTGATGCCTCGTTATTTCTATGACAATATCATGGTGACACAATCTATATTCTGGTATATGTGGATGTCATCATTGTCACAGGCAACAATCCTGTAGCAATCCAAGCATTCATTAAACAGTTGGCAGATCGATTCTCGCTTAAAGATCTAGGACCCTTGAACTACTTTCTAGGCGTCGAAGCTATATTCACATCTTCCGGTCTCTTTCTCTCACAAAGAAAGTACATTCAAGATTTATTATCAAAAATAAACATGCAGGACGTAAATGCGGTTATAACTCCTATCTCTACTAGTGGCTCTCTCAAATTATCTAATGGAAGTTCTAATGCAGAGCCCACTCAATACCGATAAGTCGTTGGCTCCTTACAGTACTTAGCTCTCACCCGTCCAGATATCTCCTTTATAGTCAACAAATTATCACAGTTCATGCAGAGGCCATCTACTATGTACTGGTCTATGGTCAAACAAGTCCTACGATATCTTAAGGGGACCCTCAATCACGGTCTCTTTCTTTGTAAACACTCTCCACTTCATCTTCATGCCTTTGCCGATTTGTCATGACCTTAGCTGGAATTGCCTAAGGCGTGAGGCACCCTTGCGGCCAAAGACGCGAACTTAGCTTGCGTTACCTAAGTCGCGGGTCACCCTTGTGGCAAAGACACGAACTTAGCTTGCGTTTCCTAAGTCGTGCTTCGCCCTTGCGATCTTGCTCCGCAAGGATCAGCCCACTTTGTAACCTCTCGCAGGTCCCTAAGGACCTGTAAAAGAGAAAGAAGTTAGTTCGAAAGAACGAGCAACGGACAAGTCCCGAAGTCTCGCGAAAAGGGAAGCTTTACAAGCAATTCGACGAACACCCTGTGTGCACAAGAGAAAAGAGGGAGAGGGAGATAAACAAGGCTTTCAAGGATGAGCGAACAGCTGCAAGCCCACAAACAGCCGCTCACTGGTCCCCGGGCAAAAAACCAAGTTCGTAAAGGTCACGTGCGAACTTGCGAAAAGAGTGTTCAACGCCCGGTATATAACTGAAGCCCCATCCAGCCATGTGCCACCGGGGGGTTCCTGGGGTCTGAGCTGGTTGACGTTTTTGTGAGCGGAGGCAGTTCTCCGCTCACCTCCGCGGCACACCTAAAACGAGGCTGATTTGGGCTGTTTTGGGGCTGTTTTGCTCGGTTCGGTGGCGGTCGCCGGTAACGCTGCAGCTTGTTCGAACTTACATATTTACAAGCAAAATGACCCAAAACTAAGAGAAAACATGCTGTCAAGCAGCCCATTACATGCAGGTCTGGCGACGAACGGTTCGTTGAGTAGAGTTGTTGCGGGTCGCGGCGACCGCTTCGTGACATTCTCCCCCCACTTTAAAGCTGTCGACGCCCTCGTCGGCCTTTGTTAATAGTTGTTGATGACTTCTTCTTCATGTCGCAGGGTGTCTTGGGCTCCCAACCTGGCTTTAGTTCGGGAAGCTTTCGCCACTTCACCAAGTACTGTCTGTTCCCGGTTGGGTAGCTTTATCTTATGATCCATGAGAATGGTTTCCACTCGCTTTCGTGGGAGGCTGTGATGGGAGGTAGCCGAGTTGGAACACCGAGAAGCATCTTTGCGGATCCGAATGGTAGGCCTTCAGGTTCTTTGGCGTGAAGAACGTTGTGAATTTTGAACACGCCGAAATTTGCAACTTGTAGGAAACATTGCCTACTCGCTAATAATTGGGAAGGGCCCTTCATACTTACGCGCAATCCTTTGTGAACTCGTTCTGAAGAATTGGAGTGATCTTTGGTAGGAGCTTTACCAACACCAAATCGCCAACTTTGAACTCTTGTGGTCGCCTTCCCAAGTCTGCCCACTTCTTCATCCGTTTTGCCGCCTTCTCCAAGTAAGCTCCACATAATATCGGCATTTCGATGCCACTCCTTTTGCGAAATGATAGGTGATGGACTACTCCCAAAGTATACCCAATTGCCATAGTGTGTGGAGTCGACGGTTGTTGTCCCTGTGATAATTTGAAGGGGCTCTTGTTGGATGTAGAGCTCTCATTTGAAGTTGTAGGAGAATTGGGCGATGTCCAACACTTCACCCAATCTCGTTGATTGGCACTCATGTAGTCTTGGGAGATCCGCTCAAGAGCGAATTTATTCTTTTCACCGGCCATCCGTCTGGGGGGTGGAGGCTTGTAGAGAAGTATAACTTTGACCCCAACAATTTGAATAGCTCGGTCGAATCGTCCGAGGGAACCGGCGTCTCGATCACTAATGATATTGTGTGGGACTCCCAATACTTCACTACGCCCTTCATCATCGATCCGGTCGCCTCTTCATTTGAACAGGTGTAGGGGGAGCAGCAATGAAAGTTGCATACTTTGAAAACCGATCGACCACCATTTTAGTATCGATCCAAGTCCCCCCTACGGTGGCAAGCTTGATATGAAGTCTAAGGAAATGCTCTCTCATGGCCTTTTCCGTGCGAACAACGGCTCAAAAGTCCCACCGGCCATTTGCTCCACCTTGTCTTGTTGGCAAGTAAGGCATGTTCGAACATACTCCTCCACATCAATCCCCATCTTTGGCGGTAGAAGGCCCTCTCCACGAGAGCCAACGTTCGTGAATGCCCGGGTGTCCAACCCAAAGGGAATCGTGACACTCTTTTAAGAGTTCACGCTTTAAATTGTCCACTTTCGGGGAACATAGACCCTATTCCCTTTTCGTGTAAACAAGTCCCTCCTAGACCCAAAACCGTCGTGCCTTGCCTTCTTTGATGAGCTGCATCGGGATAAGCGCACGGGGATCACTATACAGTCCATCCTTGATTCGGGAAAGGAAGTTGGAGTGCAAACTGACTTGCTTGGCCTCGCCCTCGGTTGTGCAGCATTCACGCATTCCACCTTCCGACTCAACGCGCCGACCCACGACGTTCGCCTTCCCGGGCTTGTACTCCATCACCATATCAAATTCAGCAGGAAGTCACGCCACCGTACTGCTTTGGGAGAGCTTCTTCGAGTTTGGAAATAGCTCGAGGCGATGTTGTGCGTCTCTCGACAAATCGCGACCCCGAGGTAGTGTCGCTAAACTTCGCAGACGGTGGATCCTTCTTTGTCATCTCTTTCTCATGCACTTTGGATACCGCCTCTCGGTCTCGTTGAGTTTCTGCGGCTCGTGAGGCCACCGGATGACCTTCCTGCATGAGTACTCCCCAATAGCGAAGTCCGAAGCATCGTATGGACTTCAAAGGGCTCTCCATAGTTTGGCAATTTGAGCCTTCGGTTCTTCTAGAACAGCAGACCTTGGATCTTGGAATACTATCTCACATTTGTCGACCACTTCCAAGGCTGCTCCTTCTTCAACAACTCCGTCGATTGGGGTTGCCGCTTCAATATCCCGCAATGAAGCGTCGATAGTAGTTGACGAAACCAAGGAAGGATCTCAACTCGGCACCTTCTTTGGAGTTCGCCATTCATATTCGCTTGCACCTTCGACTTATCCATCCGAATGGAGCCATCACCGATTCGATGCCCCAAGAATAGAATCTCAGTTTGAGCAAAGTAGCATTTCTCCTTTTTTACGAACAAAGTGTTCTCCCCGAGAACCTTGAAAATCGTTCGCGAGGTGCTTGGCGTGCTCCTCGGCGTTTGGTCAGAGACGACGATATCGTCCAAATAGGCGACCACGAACTTATCCAAATACTCCTTGAATAGCTGGTTCATGAGAGTACAGAATGTGGCGGAGCATTGGTTAAGCCGAAAGGCATCACCAAGAACTCAAACGCTCCATACCTGGTCACGGGTAGTCTTTGCTTAAATAAGCCTTCAAAGAATGCGCACTGCCAATACCTCAACCAGAAGGTCGAAGTTTTGAGAAATACTTTGCCTTGCCTAATTGATCGAACAAGTCCGCAATGAGCGGGATGGGATACTTGTTCTTCACCGTTACTTTGTTGAGGGCTCGATAGTCGACGCATGTCGGAGGCTCTCATCTTGTTTCTTCCGGAAGAGCTGGAGCTCGAAAGGTGCTTTTGAGAGCCGCGGATGAGACCACCGCTTAGTAGTTCGCCTAACTGCTTTCTGAGTTCTACCAACTTTGGCGGGGCATGCGATAGGGTGGTCTCGTTGGAGGCTTCACTCGGCTCCGGCTTCGATATCGTGATCCACGCCTCTGCGTGGTGGAAGGGTCTTCGACAACTTCGGGTGGCATAACATCTTTGAACTCCTTCAGGGGACGTTCGCCACTACTGATAGGTTCTTGAATGGCCTCTTCATTGAGTGGCTCTAGCTTCATAGCAGCCACGAATGTCGGATTCGCCCTTTCGCACCCCTTTCTTCAATTGTAATGCTGAAATGTGTTGGGGCTCCTTGGTTCCTCTCAGAGACGGGAATCACGCGGGGGTCATCGCCTCCCATCATACATAGGGAGTTCAAGAATGGCATCGGCACCAACCGCCAAGATGCATAAACTCCATTCCAAGAATCACTTGGAAGTCGCCCGATGGGTACGGCCATCATGTTGGTGTTTTCCGCTCCAAGTCCCGATTTTGATAGGAACACCCTTCGCCAACTTCGGAGATTCGCTTGGCCTCGAAGTTCACCGCCTTCATTCGGCTTGGGCTCTTCTCCAAGGTCAACCCAAGTCGTTGTGCTTCATGATCGGCTATGAAGTTGTGGGTAGCGCCCGGTATCCACCATTGCACGGGTCGTTTGGCCATTTAGCTTAATGTCCACATACATCATTTCGCTGCTTCACGCTTTTTGTGCCTTCGCCGTCTTCATATTCTCCCCACTTGACCCGCTAGATAGCGTTCAACAGATGCATTGCTCCCATTCGGGGTCCTTGCGACTCCTCATCGCCGCTGCTGGACTCTGAATGCTTTCGAACTAAGAGCAACAGCTTTGCCCTTATCCGATTGGGGAGGGTGGATGGAAGCCGAATCAAAGCGTTGAGTGCCGCTTCGTGGGCACTCCCTTACCATGCGGTCCTCCGCACAAGAAGCATCCTCCAGGTTTTGAGGCCTTGCCTTTTGGGTTCGGCCCTTTATGGGAGCTCTTCTTCTTTTGTTCGCCCCAGAGCTCCTTCCCCTCGAGAATGTTTTTTGAGGGCGATTGCTTGAAGATTGTTTCCTTCTCATTTGGGTCTTCCGAGGAAACAAAGTCGGTGAGCCTTTCTGCAGCAGCGATTGCCTCGACTACATCGGTAACATTCCTTCGATTTAGCTCCTGCTGAGCCCATGGTTTCAAACCATCGAGGAAGCTGAACAACTTGTCCTTCTCGGACATGTCCTGTATGTCCAGCATTAGTATAGAAAACTGTTTCACATAGTCTCGGATGGTGGTGCTTTGGCGGAGTTGTCTCAACTTCCTTCTTGCGACGAACTCTGTGTTCTCCGGAAGGAACTGAGTTCTCAACTCCCGCTTCAAGTCCTCCCATGTGTCGACTCGACACCGACCTTGTTGGATCTCTTCCCAACGAGTTCGCCACCAAAGTTTCGCATCTTCGTTCAGATACATCGTTGCTATAGAAACTTTGGTATCTTGAAATCGGGCCTCGTAGCTCGGAAGTATTGCTCCATGTCAACGAAAGTTCTCGAGCTCTTTGGCATCTCTAGCCCCTCAGGTATCCATGGGGCTCGGGTGCCCTCAAGTTTTATTGGCGGTTGCAACGCGGGTGTTGCCTCCTCCGCATTTAGCATTCTTGTGAGCATAGCCACCTTTGCCGTGAGTTCGCCACAACATCCTCGTAAGTGCTGCACGGAGTCCTTGGTGTCATGGGACGGTCGGTCGACTAGGGCCTCGACCTTGTCGATCCCGGACTCCGCTTCCTCTTGCGAGCTCTCTACCCCAACAAGTCTTTGTTGTCCATGGTAGAGTTCCTCCATGCTCGCTTCCAGAACATCCGGTGGGGTTTCGCCGTCGTGAGTCTCTCCTTATGACTCATTTTCCCAATTAGCGCACCAGTTAAGCTTCCTCCGCCGCGAAGAGTTACCAACTTCTCGCTCATCCTGTTCGCTGCGCGATCTTCGTGGCGGCTCCAACAGCATGAGAGCGAGTGTGCACATGCAGCTCACTGCGCGCTGCTTGGGGCAAAGGTCCGGCTTGCCCCGTCTTTGCTTGATTCGCCACGATGCTTTTGCCATGGCGAAGTTCTGCGGTTCGTTCAGCTGTTCGATCGAAGAGCTTGCCCGCTCTGATACCACAATGTCACGACCTTAGCTGGAATTGCCTAAGGCGTGAGGCACCCTTTAATGGCCAAAGACGCGAACTTAGCTTGCGTTGCCTAAGTCATGGTCACCCTTGTGGCAAAGACGCCGAACTTAGCTTGTGTTGCTAAGTAAGTCGCCGCCTTTTTTGCGATCTTGCTCCGCAAGGATCAGCCCACTTTGTAATCTCTCGCAGGTCCCTAAGGACCTGAAAAGAGAAAGAAGTTAGTTGAAAGAACGAGCAACGGACAAGTCCCAAGTCTCTCATGAAAAGGGAAGCTTTACAAGCAATTCGACGAACACCCTGTGTGCACAAGAGAAAAGAGGGAGAGGGAGAAAAACAAGGCTTTCAAGGATGAACGAAAAGCTGCAAGCCCACAAACAGCCGCTCACCTGGTCCCGGGCGCAAAACCAAGTTCCCGTAAAGGTCACGTGCGAACTTGCGAAAGAGTGTTCAACGCCCGGTATATAACCGAAGCCCCATCCAGCCATGTGCCACCTGGGGGGTTCCTGGGGTCTAAGCCGGCTGACGTTTTGTAAGCGGAGGCAGTTCTCCGCTCACCTCTCGCGGCACGCGAAAACGAGGCTGATTTGGGCTGTTTTGGGGCTGTTTTGCTCGGTTCGGTGAGCGATCGCTTTGCAACACTGCAGCTTGTTCGAACTTACATATTTACAAGCAAAATGACCAAAAACTAAGAGAAAACATGCTGTCAAGCAGCCGTACATGCAGGTGCGAGCGACGAACGGTTCGTTGAGTAGAGTTGTTGCGGGTGCGCGACGACCGTTCGTGACAGATTGGGCAGACAACTTTGATAATCGAACATCCACATCGGGATATATTATCTTCCTTGACATTAATCCAATCAGTTGGAGTTCTAAGAAGTAGAAGACAATCGCACAATCTACAACTAAAGTTGAATATTGTGCCATTGCCACTGCTAGTATAGAACTAAATTGGGTCACAAATCTGCTCAAGGAACTTAACATCGGTTCCTCTCCTATAATATATTGTGATAATGTCAGAGCTACTTATTTGTGCGCTAATCCGGTGTTTCACTGTCGCATGAAACATATTGCTATCGACTTCTATTTTGTGCGAGATCAAGTTGTCCGCCGTCAACTTTGTGTTTCTTATGTACATACGACTGATCAATTAGCCAACTCACTCACGAAGCCTTTCGCTCATAAACTGTTTGCATTGCATCGATCTAAGATTGGTATCTTTGATAGGAGTACCATCTTGTGGGGAAATGATAACAGATAAGATTTCCCTGTGTGAGGAAATCACTATACCCTGTTGAGGAAAATCCTCACTCTACCCTTTATGCGGCTTGGCCTTTGGAAGCTTTTATTAAGGGCTTTGGAATCTCCAAAGGAATTCAAATTACTTTTTCTAATGATGAGGAGAACATGTTAAGTGGGTGTTAACCTGAATAACGACGATGAGCAAGCTCAGCTAACTATTCAAAGAGAAACACATCGTTGTTAGAAAGGTCGCCTTGAAGATTGCCGAGGCAAACAAGAAATGAACAAGGTTTGGGAAGACTGAGGAATGATCCATGAGTTGCGTTAGTGAACAAATGTGCCGTGACTAGTGAGTCAGCCCGGCCTGGTCCACGGGTCGAAGTCGGGAGTCTTCTGTCAGCTGAGCTGGATGCCGAGGTCAATTGGGCCCTCGCGATGGGGTGTTGATTAGCATTCCTTGGTGTGTCGATCTAGGCACCGTGTATGCCGAGCTGTGTCTCTCCTTCTCCGGGGTGGTTGGCAACTTATCTTCGTGAGGTGGCCACGCCCTCAGGAAGGAGTGCTAGTTAGCGTTGGTCGGGATCTGGACCGATTGGCTGCTCTCCTTCGTGCACTGGATGTCAATTCCCGGGTGGTTGGCAGCTTGTCTTCATGAGGTGACCGTGTTTTCCTACAAAAATGGCCCTCGTGGGGTGATTCCTGATGAGGCCACTCCGACGAGCAAGTCAATGGAGTGATCAATTGATTTTGCCACTTTTTTTTCCCTCCCTGGCCAGATGCCGGCTAGAGGTCTTTATAATGACTTGGCGTGTCTTGGGGGCGGTGCCGTCTTGGGGTTCCCGAGGCGTGACGTGCCGAGCAGTGCCTTAGTATGGATTCTGACTTGGCGTGTCTTGGGGTTCCCGAGGTATGACATGCCGAGCAGTGCCTTAGTACAGATTCTGACTTGGCGTGTCTTGGGGGCCAAAATATACCATATAACTTCTCCCCACTCCCCCCCCCTCCAAGGCGTGTCGTGTGGTCCTTAAAGAGCCGAGCGACATGACTGAGTCGGAGTGAGGCTAATCACGCACGAGGGGAAGTTGGATTAACTCGTCGTGGGGTGATTTAGAGGGGTGGCACCCCGTGCTTCTAGTAGGATTGACTCTGCTGATCGGGAGGCAGGGGCCTGATGAGGCAAACCCGACGTGTCGAAACCGACGTGGTGAAACTGACGAGGTGACACCGACGTGTCGAAACCGACATGGCAAAATCGGCAAGGCAAAAATGACGTGTCGAAATTGATGTGGTGAAACCGATAAGGCAAAAATGACATGCCGAAACTGATGTGGTGAAACCGACGAGGCGAAAACGACATGTCGAAACCGATGTGGCAAAACCGATGAGGCGACAACGACGTGGCAAAACCAACGAGGCGAAACCGACGTGTTGTAGGTCGGATAACGGGTTTGGCACAGCTCAGAGTTATGGCTGTCACGTTTACAAGTCGGCGAGTGAGCCGGGGCGGCTCGGTTTAGAGACTTGACGGGTAGCGAGTGGGGGGTCGACGTGGAGCGACTTGGATTAACGGACTAGGCCGGTGATTTGGGCGCTGGATCGACCGAGATATGACTCGAGCATAAGATTGGCCACGAGGTGTGGCTCGGGCGTTTGGACTGGCCAAGATGTGTAGCTCAGACGTTGGATTGGGCCTATGGGCCGAGTGATCGAACTCGGGCTCGGGCGTTGGATTGGCCGAGATGCGACTCGGGCGTTGGATTGGTCGAGATATATGGCTCGGGCATTGGATGGCCGAGGTGCGTGGCTCGAATGCTGGATTTGGTCGAGATGCGACTCGGGCATTGGATTTAGTCGAGACGCGACTCGGGTGTTGGATTGGCCGAGATGTGATTCAGGCATTAGATTGGCCAAGATGCATGGCTCAGATGCTAGATTGGGCTTGTGGGCCAAGTGACTGAGCTCGGGCTCGGGTTTCGGTATCGACGAGTAGCAAGTCGAGAGCGATTTGGAGCGACCCGAGTAGGAAATGAACTTGGGGATCGAGTGACTAAGCTCGACTTCGATTTGAACCTAGGGACCAAGTGAATAAGCTCGGCTCCAAATCAAACCTAGGGACTGAGTGAGTAAGCTCGGCTCCGAATCGAACTTGGGGACCGAGTGAGTAAGCTCGGCTCCGAATCGAACCTGGGGACCGAGTGAGTAAGCTCGACTCCGAATTGAACCTAGGGACCGAGTGAGTAAGCTCGGCTCCGAATCGAACATGGGGACTAAGTGAATAAGCTCGACTCCGAATTGAACATGGGGACCTAGTGAGCTCGGCTCCGAATTAAATCTGGGGACCGAGTGAGTAAGCTTAGCTCTGAATCGAACCTGGGGACCGAGTGAGTAAGCTCTGTTGGGAAATCCTGGGGGTGACATCACATGCGCAGCGGAAGAATAAGAAAACAAAATCCCTGATTCCCAAAGAGATGTTCGTCGTCGTGCGAAGATCGGTGCGCAAAATCCGCAAAACTGAAAAACTACGTATAGAATAGATTGTGTTACCTAAGGAGATCATATATCCATGTTTCCTTGTAGATCTTTAGGAGAGG
Organism: Musa schizocarpa; assembly: GCA_900464855.2. Classification (NCBI taxonomy): domain Eukaryota; kingdom Viridiplantae; phylum Streptophyta; class Magnoliopsida; order Zingiberales; family Musaceae; genus Musa; species Musa schizocarpa. The sequence continues at coordinate 12,821,675 of LS990920.1, forward strand.
GTGAAGGAGGTCAAGCATCCTCCTCTCTAGTGGTGATCCATACAGCAGGGCTGCGACGACGCTCCTCAAAACTCCAAGCCTGCTCTGAGGTGGAGAAGGGAAGGAGAATAGGAGAGGCAAGCAAAGGCTCTAGCCTATGAGGCTCTGAATCCCTCCTATTTATAGAGGTCCCCTGTCAAACCCTAATTGATCATCGCCTAGTGGGTATTGGATCTGCATCCAATAACCCAAGCCTTTTAGATTAGTAGATCTCTATCCAATAATCTCTCATGGGCTCTTATTGGATCTCATCTATGGGATCCAATAATTCAGAGGCTTATTGGATATCCAATAAGACAAGGGCTCCGTCGGATATCTCATATCCGAACCTCTACTCATCGCAATACCTACCATATGTGTGTGACCCTCTAAGCTCAATATCGAGCTGGCCGTGAGTTATACCTGTCAGAACTCCTTCTAACTCAGTGAATTATTATCTCTGTAATAATTCACTCGACTCATCGACTACGGATGTACTAGACCACTACGCCGTAGTCCCCAGATGATACAGGGGAGTCCAATCCTTTGGACCTGTCTGTCCTCAGTTACCATGTACCTATAGTCCCTCATCCATCTAATATCCCAGAGACCGTATATCAAGCATGGTGCTGTCAGACCCATACGGTTTCTACTCGAGTCTCGCTCTAATCGGATTCTCCCTGAAAACTCTTTCTCTCTCATCCCGAATGACCCTGGCCAGGGATTTGTCTGAGCAAGAATACATGGGATATTCCTCTCATGACGCCAAGAGTGGATGATCATCTATCGACACTCAATAGCCCTCGTAAGGTCGACTACCACTCCCAATGACCAGTTGTACTAGATCTAGGACAGCCAAATCTATAAGTCTGGTATCCAAGAGTGGAGCACTCATACAGGACATCCTTGGTGTCTTAAGTCTAAGGACCAGATATACCACTAAGACTACGGAATCCCTGTCTGACAATAAGGCATCATCAATCATCCAGCATTCCGTAAGCGGATCAATGTAATTACTAGTATAAATTACATATGCTTAAGCTTGGAGAAACTTCAAGTACATTCATGATCAATCTCCAATTGTCAGATTTTTGTGATAGTGCATTAGTATTGGATACTAGTATTACTTATAACATCTACAATTTATTGTAAATTCTAGCAAAGCCGAGGGGAGATTGGCGAGAGGAATATTGCATAATGGTTTATTTATGTTAGACACTACTCCACGTATCATGAATGTAAATGTGTCCAAGAGGAAACTATTGAATCTCGGATTTTGATGATGAAATCAATTGATGGGTTAACTGATCTAATCCATATTATTGAAGTTAAGTGTGCAAGATTAACTACGATAGCCTGAAAACATAAAGCAAGGATACCGGAGTCAAGTTCGATGGACGTTTAAGAGTCTAAAGATTCATTGGGAATGTTGCCGGAACTAGCCGAGAATGAGTAGGGAGCTTGCCAAAGGGTTTTCGAAAGCTCGCCAGAAGGTACGTCGGAAGTTTACGGAGCTCACCGAGAAAGATCGTAGCTTGCCGGAACTCACCAAGATCAAATCGTGAAGTCTAGGAGCTTGCCGGGAGTCTATAGAATGGTTTCCAAAAGTTTATCGGAAGACCACCAGAAGTTCGCCGAAAGCTCGCCGGAAGAAGTCTTGACTTGCGGACCTTGTAATAGCTTAGGAAATATCTTTAAATTCATAGTTAGCATATTAATTAGGGTTAGGATTAAGTGTTAATCCTATAACCCAAGTAGGGGCCAATTAGGCCCGAGTTTGGATTGGTTTGGGCCAAGTTTGGAGCCCAACCAATGAGTTGAAACATATAGGCGGTGGCACCGCCCAGAACCCGAGAACTGAGCGGTGGCACCGCCCAGCACCAGAGAGGTCCGGTGGTGGCGCCGCCAGTACACTGTCAGTGTCAGACACTGATAGGCGGTGGCACCACCAGCCTCGGAAACCCAAGAGAATTCAAAATTTGGAGCCCAAATTTGAATCCTCTTGGGGCCTATAAATACCCATCAATTCTCAGTTGAGATTACAACTTTTGTGAAAGCAATAGATTGAGATAAAGGTTTTAGAAAAGTTTTTAGCGAGTCTTGTCTTAAATTGCTTGATTGTTCACCTTCGTCTTCCTCTTCAAAAATTGTAAAAGTGTGAACCACTTGTAAAAGGTTGTAAGAGGGGTATTTGTCCTTCCCCTTCAAAGAGATTTACTAGTGGAAGTTGGGAGCCTCGTTGAAGAAGGCTTCGCAAGTGGATGTAGGTCATTTGACCGAACCACTTTAAATTGGCGTGTTCATTGAATGTATGAGTACTTACTTTTCTGCAATTGTTATCTACACAATAGCAAGTTTCCGATTTTTTCTTTACTTAAGTTACAATCAAAGCGAAATCTCCTTGCATTTTACAGAATCATTTTCGAACTTACAAGTTTTAATCCGCTGCACTAATTCACCCCCCCCTCTTAGTGCCGCTCCGATCCTAACAATTGGTATTAGAGCCAGGCTCACTCTCATATTTGGTTTAATACCCAAGAGAGATGGCTTACTCTGGCATGCATGAGGGTCATTCTATCACACGTCCACATATGTTTAATGGGTCGGATTACACGTATTGGAAGACTCGTATGAGGATCTTTCTCATTTTCATGGATTTCGAGCTTTGGACTATGGTCAAAAACGGATTTCAAAAATCTTCTCTTCCAATGAGCGAATGGAATGAATCAAAGAAGAAGGTTTTTGCTTTAAACGCAAGGGCTATGAATGCCTTGTTTTGTGCACTAGACAAAAATGAGTTTAATCGTGTTTCAATTTATGATTCGGCTTTTGATATTTGGAGAACTCTTGAGGTCACTCATGAAGGCACTAGCCGAGTGAAAGAGTCCAAAATCAACATCCTTGTGCACTCTTATGAACTTTTCCGAATGAAACCAAGTGAGTCCATTAGAGACATGTACACCCGTTTCACGAATGTCATCAATAGACTCAAAGCTCTTGGTAAAGATTTTTCTAACTTTGAATTAGTAAATAAAATCTTAAGATCCCTTCCTAAAAGTTGGGATCCAAAAGTTACGGCTATTCAAGAGGCCAAGGACCTTAAAACATTCCCTCTTGAAGAACTTATTGGGTCTCTAATGACCTACGAAATGATGTGTCAAAATCATGATGAGCTCGAGAATCCCCTTCCAAAGAACAAGAAGGATATGACACTCACATCACAAGAAGATCACTTGAAAGGAACATCAAGTGATGAGGACAGTGAAAATGACATTGCACTTTTGACTAAAAAATTTAAAATTTTTTTAAGAAAGAACAAATTTAAAAATAACACAAAAAACAGGCTTGAATATAAAAAGGACCAAATGATTTGCTACGAATGCAAGAAGCTGAAACATTTCAAAAATGAATGCCCCCAAGCCAAGAAGAAGCAACCGAAGAAGAAGAAAGCTCTAAAAGCAACTTGGGACGATTCAAGTGATTTCGAAAGTGAAGAAGCTAGCAACAAAGAGGAGGCAAACTTCGGGCTTTAGGAGAAGAGGTATGTGATTTAATTAATGAAGATTTATCTTTTGAAGAACTCTCTATCACTTTTTATGAATTATTTAATGAATATAGAACTATTAGTAAGAAGTTAAATATCTTAAAGAAAGAGTATGTCTTACTACAAAATAAGTTTGATAGTCTTCAAAATCCTCCATGCTCTAAACGTGAGCATTTAGAAGCAATACAAAATGAAAAATTGCTACTTAAAGAAACCTTAAACAAGTTTAAGGTCGGTAGTAAATGATTAGACATGATCCTCGCAAACAAGAGTCATGTCGTAAATAAAAGTGGAATTGGATTTATAAAAGGATCACATCAAAATCCTACCACTTTCATAAAAGGACCTACATTGCATGTTTTATCTTATATGAAATGCAACTTTTATTGCAAATCCTGACATATTGCCTACAAATGTTCGTTTAGGAAAATTAGTCCACATAAATTAATATGGTTCCTAAAGGAACTATAAATAATTCAATAATGAATAACAAAATTAGTGGATCAGCACCCAAAATCAAATGGGTATCTAAAAATCATCCTCTTTTGTAGACAAACCCACAAGCTAGGAGCAAGAGATGATATCTCGATAGTGGATGCTCAAGACATATAACTAGAGATTCATCTCATTTCTCTATGCTCACTAGCAAAGAAGAAGGGTATGTCACCTTCGGAGACAACAACAAAGGCAAAATCATTGGCAAGGGAACCATAGGTAACAAATTAAGTTTTTCTATTGATGATGTATTACTAGTTGATGGATTGAAACATAATCTCTTGAGTATTAGTCAATTATATGATAAAGGTTATATTGTTAGATTTGAATCAAATATGTGTATTATTGAAAAACCAAACAATAACATTACTATGATTGCATTAAAACAAAATAATATCTACACCATCAATCTTGATGAACTAAGTAATGAAATGTGCTTCTCTGCTCTAAATGATGATGCTTGGCTTTAGCATAGAAAATTAGGCAATGCAAGCATGAAACTAATATCTAAGATCTCATCTAGAGAATTAGTACGAGGGATTCCAAATATGAAGTTTATTAAGGACAAAGTATGCGATGCATGTCAACTATATAAACAAATAAAAACTAGTTTCAAACCACAAAATCAAATTAGCACTACTAAACCATTACAATTGATCCATTTGGACTTATTTGGACCAATTGACACGACAAGGAGGAAGCAAATATACTTTTGTAATTATGGATGACTATACTAGGTACACTTTAACCTATTTTTTAGTTCATAAAAGTGATTGTTTCAAGTGTTTCTATAAATTTTGTAAACTCACTCAAAACGAAAAAGGCTTCATGATTTCATCAATTCGAAGTGATCACAGTGGTGAATTTCAAAACCGTGATTTCCAAAATCTTTGTTAAGTTAATGGATATAATCACAACTTCTCCACTCTAAGAAATCCTCAATAAAATGGAGTAGTTGAAAGAAAAAATAGAAACCTACAAGAAATGGCAAGAACTATGTTAAATGAACATAGTCTACCCAAGTATTTTAGGCTGAAGCCGTGAATACAGCTTGCTACATCATGAATAGGGTTCTAATAAGATCGTCCTCATCAAAAACTCCCTATGAATTATGGAATAACAAAAAACTAAATGTTTCTTATTTTAAAGTTTTCGGTTACAAATGCTTTATTTTGAATGAAAATGATGCCTTAGGAAAATTAGATGCTAAATCCGATGAAAGCATCTTTCTTAGTTACTCTTCCGTTTCTAAGGCTTTTCGTGTTTTTAACAAGAGAACCTTAGTTATAGAAGAGTCTATTCATATAGTTTTTAATGAAATTTATGATTTAAAGAAAAATAATTTTGATGATAATTTTGGTTTTGATAATTTGAATTTAAATGAACCCCCTCCTCAAAATAGCAACTTGGATGTATCTTCTTTCGAAATTTCCTTACCCAAGGAATGGAAGTATATAGATGCTCATCCAAAGGAGCTAATTATAGGAGATACATCAAAAGGGGTTCAAACTCGGTCTTTTTTCAAGAATTTTTATGCTAACGCCGCTTTCCTTTCTCAAATTGAACCTAAATGCATTGACGAGGCCTTAAAAGATGATTTTTGGGTCATTGCAATGTAAGAGGAATTGAACCAATTTGAGAAGAATGAGGTATGGAAGCTTGTTCCTAGACCTAGTGACCATTTAGTCATTGGTACTAAATGGGTCTTTAGAAACAAGCAAGACGAATGCGATATCATTGTTAGAAACAAGGCTAGATTAGTGGCCAAAGGTTTCAACCAAGAAGAAGGTATCGACTACGAAGAAACCTTCGCTCTTGTGGCAAGGTTAGAAGTCATTAGGATGCTCCTTGCCTATGCTAGTAGTAATAATTTTAAACTATTTCAAATGGATGTCAAAAGTGCCTTCTTGAATTGTTTTATTTCCGAAGAAGTATATGTCGAACAACCTCCCGGATTTGAAAACTCTCTTCTTCCTAATCATGTATTCAAATTGACTAAGGCTCTCTTTGGCTTGAAACAAGCTCCTAGAGCTTGGTATGAAAGACTTAGTTCCTTTCTTATTTTAAATAATTTTACTAAAGGCAAGGTTGATACTACATTGTTTATCAAACACTTTGAAAATAATTTTCTTATTGTGCAAATTTATGTTAACGATATTATTTTTGATTCTTCGGATGAATCACTATGTGAATCATTTGCCAAATGTATGAGTCATGAATTTGAAATGAGTTTAATGGGTGAATTAACCTCTTTTTAGGATTACAAATCAAACAACTTAGTGATGGTATATTTCTTAACCAATCTAAATATACATTAGAATTGTTAAAACGATTTAACATGAATAATTCAAAAGTAATAAACACCCATATGAGTACTTCTACTAAGTTAGATATGGATGAAAATAATGAAAATTTCGATCAAAAAATATATAGAAGAATGATAGGTAGTCTACTCTAACTCACCGCGACTAGACCGGATATCATGTTTAGTATAGAACTTTACACTATATTTTAATCTAATCCTAAATTATCTAATATTTATATATCTTAAAGGAACTCTAAATTTAGAATTGTGATATTCAAAATCTGATAAATTCGATTTAATAATTTATGCAGATACTGATTTTGACGGATGCAGGATAGCTAGAAATTTTATATTATATATATACATTTATGTAACAGACTATATATTCAGGGTGGTGGGATGGAGGCTGTTGAAAAGCTTCAACAGCTTGAAGCAATCAGAAGTTCCACCTCACGGAATTCACTATCCAGTTTGAGTGGAATGGACAAGGACAAGGTCTTAGTTAACCAGAGGCACTGGTATGTATATGATACTTTGTTACCATCTGTTGTGCTTATTCTTTTTCATAATTAACAAAATTTGTTAAGTTTTCAAGTTACTAGGTATGTTTCTTTTTATGGAGAAAGTCAAAAAAGAGAGTTCATGAACTTGCATCTTTTAAGGGCATTGATTCTTTAACTTAATAATTAGAAGGACTTGAAATTAGTAATGACTGGATTAGCTTCTGTTTTCTAGTAATCAACTATAGTTGGCCAGGTTTTCACCCTTTACCCAGTATTTTAACATGGTAGTTCTTCTTGGGTAGCTTAAGAATAGTTTAGAAGCTTTTAGTTGCTATGAAACAATTTCTTATGCAGCAAGCCAATTCTGGTAAAGCCAGCCTCTCCTATCACAATCGAATAGCCTACTAGCCCTATAACTGGAGTAGAATAGCTTACATACACTTATCATAGTTAATCCTGTATACTTTTCTCAGCATATAAATTAGATCAAACAATTTACAATTGATTTCATCATCAAAATCCGAAATTCAACAACTATGCTTCACACAAGGTAATAATAAGATTTAAACCATGCATTTTTATCATATACTCTCTTGAACATAATACTTTTTAGTATTTTAATTCTCAAACTCATAAGGTCTTTATATCACCTCATGTTATTTTTATTAAGTCCACATTTTTCTTCCAAAATCTTACTCCCTCAGTAATACAAGATACTATAACAACCATACATCAGTAGGTTCATATAAGTAGCCCCTCAAGTGCATATCATATCACATCGTTCTTCTATAGACATTTACTCCTTTATTACTCTGGTGTAGCAACACCTCACTCCTTTTTCATCCACCTCTCCACCATCTCACTTTGCAACGCCTAACGTAATGCTCTCGACACCACAAATGATGTTTTTGTCATCTCTTTAACCAAGTGATATTGAAGTGCATCAACCTGAATAAGTACTGTGTCAATAACTCTTTACCAATTCTTATACCATTAATATAATCCAATAATACCACCGAGTCTGAACATCACATGATAATATACTCCAAAAATGATATTTTCAAATCGTGTCAAATCCTTGATTTCCACATTATTATAAGCTCTCTATCCAACCCCTCATAAACCTAGAAGCATCACCCAAACCTGATTATATTTACACTGGCACAAGCTATATATGAGGAATATGATGCCTACTCTATAATGGCACATGGACCCTTGTACTATCCCATCTCACATAAAAAATCTTCATATGTAAGTAGATATTTCGAATTAAATTAAATTCAAATGGATCTATTGCTAAATACAAAGCGCATCTAGTGGCTAAAGAATTTCACCAACGACTAGGTATTAATTTCATAGAGACCTTCAATCCAACTATTAAACTAATAATAATTTGATTTATCCTGAGTTTGACTATCACTTAAGGCTAGCATGTACATCAACTAAATATTAAAAATATTTTCTTATGGGAGATCTTAATTGAAGATAGTTTTATGTTACAAAACCTTGACTCGTTAAGCTCCGAGAACCAAGTATACAAAACTAAGATCATTTTTTTATATCAGTCGACTTTATTAACTCCAAGTCTAATAACTCTTTATTCCTACAATAACAAAAGAGATATACTGTATATTTACTAGTTTATATGGATGATATTATCATCATAATTAATAATTTTATAAAGATTAAATAATTCCTTAAATAATTGATAGATCGATTCTTTATTAAAGACTTAGGAACCTTAAGCTATCATTTGGGAGTGGAAATAATATTCATATTTTCTAAAAAAATTTATTTTTAAAAAAATATATTTGAGATATATTATTAAAGATAAACACGTAGAATGCTGAAGAAGTTACCACCGCACTCTTCTTCGCTGGGACTCAAATTATATGTTAGTAGTCCTACTACATATCTCATATGATATAAACAAGTATTTAGTTTCTTATAGGATTTATCTCTGACACGTTTAGATATTTCATGTATAGTCAACAAATTATCATAATTCATGTATTAACCATTCACTACACATTGGTCTGTATTAAAATGTATCCCGCGATATTTTTTAAGGGACTCTTACATTCAAGTCCTTTGATAAAAAAATATCCTACTCCAAGCAAAATAAGGGAAGCGGGTTCTCATACATCATGATCAATTAATTAGGCGTTTGTAATCGCAAGGTGTTTTTAAGTCATGTAATCTGACTTTTAACTTGGAAGTAGAGTTTGACTTGATTTAGTAGCTTATCCTTTGCTAGAATTAAGATTACATTAAAACTACTATTTTATAAGGTTGATGTTGATTACTGGTAGGATTGTTAGGCTTATATAGGACCCGGAAGCTTGTTCACAGGCCATGATAGATAGGAGAAGAAATAATAGGATCTTTTCTATCTAATGAATGAGGAGTTTATTTGGAAATCACATAAATGTAGATCGGTGACTTACCCATTCAATGACTTTAGCACTAGATGTTCGTCAAACAAATCCAGTCAGATGAATTAGATAATAAGCATGTCTTTTGATATTTAAGTGTTCTTTCTCCTTTCAAGGCTTATTCAAAAAACTATCTAGTACCTCTTGGTCATAAACGTTTAAAAAGGATGTTGACTAACTTAGTTGACAAAGTTTTGACAGTTCATTATAAGGTCTTTGAGCTCAAATCCTATCTTCCTACTTATCCTTTATGTTTATTTATTACCAAAATATATATTATTCATATAGGGAATTTCTTAATTCTATCGAGGATAGTTCCACTAGTGATAAAGTTTCTATTATTTGATTTCTTCTCCATCCTCTTATTTACTATTCAAGTTTTATTTTCTATAGTTATGTGAGAGTTAAAAATCCAGTATAGAATCATATCCTTGAGATTTATTAGTGAGAGAAGAAAAAAAACCTAAAGAAAAAAGAATTAAAAATCTAGCAGGGAATCATATCTTTGAGATTTATTAATGAAAACCTAAAGAAAAGACGGATCCTGAGGGGATACTTGTGAAGAATTGATAGAAAAATTGATGAGGAGATCATCAAGAAAAATTATGATCATTAGAGTATTTATATGAAGGTCAAGTTGTTTTGAATATTATTGATAAGTGTTTTAAAGAGCCAAGTCGAAGAATTCTCTTACCATAAAACATTATGCCTACTTGAGAGATTCAAAGGAAAAAATAAAGTAACTCTTAGCTTTATTTATCAAGCAATTGATACAAGCTCATTATTACATAGTGTTTTGTGTATCTCTGGGTACAAATAACACGAGCAATTTACACTTTTAATTAATAGAGTCTAAAATCATAAAATGAAACAAATAGAATCTATTATCTGATTATTTTTCTTACATATTAGTCATCAATAGTCACTATTGAGATCATAACCAATAAACAAGTGACTAGTGATGTTAAAATTATGATAACAATTCTCATATCAATTACATTTGTTAGGAACGAGTCGGTACTAAAAGAGGGGAGTGAATTAGTACAGCAGTAAAAACGTCGGTTCAATTAAATTCGTTCGATAAAAATCGATTTCGTAAATGTGCTCGAAAGCGTATGCGAGCGTAGGTATAGTAAAAGAACAGTAAAGAGGAGAGGCAGTTTGAGATAAAAGTAAATTACTCAAAGTAAATGCAAATTGAGTTTATAGTGGTTCGGTCGTCAGGACCTATATCCACTCTCAATTTCTCCTCTGTCAAGGCCACCGGCATCCACTATCGATCTTCCTTCGATAGGTGAAGACCAACCACCTTTTACAGCTCTTTCTCCTTTTATCAGGTTTAGGAGATAACTCTTACACCCCCACTTACTCCTCTCTCAAACTATTCTAACACTTAGAACTTTTGAGAGGAATTCATACAAGATTGTGGCAGCGTTTTTTTCTATTTTTACTTTCAATTCTTGTGTCTTTTAACTAGGGATGAGAGGGGTATTTATAGGCTTCAAGTTGATTCAAACTTGGAGCCTAAAAATATCTCTTCCCGGGTTTCCCGAGTACGGGCGGTACCACCGCTTGGCATCCTGACTCTGGACAGTACCACCACCCAATCTGGGCGATACCACCACTTAATAGAGCTCGAAAACTGAGCTCTGGTGGTACCACCGCCTAATAGGGGCGGTACCACCACTGGCAGCATTTACTGCTGACGGTACCACCGCTTAGACCACTTGGGAGATTGAGTCTCCCAAGCGGTGCCACCGTCGGCCAGGCTTTCAGCATTCTAATTGGGCCTTGAATTCGGCACAAACCAACCCAACTTCGGTCTCAATTGGCCCCTAATAGAGTTGATGGGATTACCTCCTAATCCCAACTCCAATTATGTGCTAACTACGATTCCTAAGATATATTCTAAGCAAAATAAGTCCAGTTTCTTCCGGCGATCTTCCGACGAACTTCTGACAATCTCTTGGTAATGTTCCAGCGGACTCCCGGCAAGCTCTTGGACTTCACGATGATCTTCTTAGCGAGTTTCGATAAGCTTCTTTGGCAAGCTCCTGGACTTCTCAGTCAATTCTGGTAGAACTTTCGACGAACGTCCGGACTTTCGACGAACTCTCGAACTCCCAACGAAATCGTGTTCTTGACTCCAAGACTTCATTTTGCTTTATGCCTTGCTATCATAGTTAATCTTGCATATATAAAACACACTTCGATCTAGACAATTATTACTAAGCATGAATCATGTTGTCCGGTATGTCATTGGTCCATCGATGCTTCGTTCGATTCTTTGGCGCATCATCCTCTCTTACATTCTATTGTCCAATCAGCCAGTTCATCTCTGCAACTACGATATCCTTGGCACAATATCTGCTCTTCTTGGCTCGATGCCCGAAACCATGGCCCAAAGCCTTCTATTGATATGTCGACCGATCCTTTGGCGTGACGTCCAATCTTCTGACATGTTTCTCTAGCCCAACATGATTTTTTCTACTTTAAATATCTCTCCTTGATCGAAGCATTTTGCGTCACTCAAAACACATATCAAATCATAAACACTTATCAATTAGTTTCATAACATCTTGATTTAAGTATATAGTATATTCCATGAGGAGTCTAAATGTCTTGAAGAGATTGAACATCGATGAATTGATGAGTTCTTGGTCCATTAACAAATGATCAATAAAGACACCAAAAATTAAACAACCCTAGCAATCAAAAAATCATATGATTGCTATCTTTGCAAAAGAAGAGGTAGAGATTATAGTAGATTCAAAGGCAAAGGTGCTAGTGCTAATGATGATATTGGAATAATGCAGGATTTTAAAATAAAACTAATAGTATAGTTGTAATTGCTAGAATAAATTCTTCGAATTGAAAAGAAACAAACTCACGATAAAAATTTAATAAAATTGATAAATAGCTCATTACTAAGTTTAAAATCACAAAGGGATATAGAAAGTTCACCACCAAAAGAATAATAAACAAAGATACAAAACAGAAAATAAAAGACTACCATTTAAGGAAGTATCCAAGAGATACAGAGTTTAAGAGATAACTCCAAGAGAGTTTTTACTAATACCATTAGTTTCTAAACTTCTTTTTAACCCTAAAGTAACAAAATAAGTACTAGTGCATGAAATAATCTTTTATGCATAGGAAACTATAAAATTAGTTATTTTTAATTAGTAACTAACCCTTTTAATATATTCTTTGGTCATAAAGAAAAGTACCTTGTGTTGAAAAATCCAAGGCGACATCACACGCAACGGAAGAACATAAAACAAAATCCTAAAATTCTCACAGGAAAAATGTTTCTTATCTTCATGCAAAAGTTAGCGCATAAAAACTCATGAAACCGAAAAACAATGTGTATAAGAAAGATATATTACCTAGAGAGATCATATATCCCTAAAAATTTACAAATCTATGAGAGAGGATAAATGATGTCAACTGTCCTCCTCTTTAGTGGTGATTCACATGATAAAGGCTGCGAAGATACTCCTTAAATCACTATCCAAATCTCTTCCTTGCGCTCACTACGTAATTAAGAAGGGCCTGCCCCTTCTTGCTATCTATACACCCTAGATAGGGGCTGCAATATTAGAAGGAGAGGGAGAGAGGAGAATAGGAGGAGGCAGCCAAAACAAATCTAGCCCATAGCCCTTTGGTTCCCACCTATTTTTAGAGGCCCCTTGTTAACTTACCCTAATTGATCCTATATATTGGGTACTAGATCTCGATCTAACTACCCATGCTACTTAGATTAGTGGGTATTTACCTAATAATCTCTCATTAGCTCTTATTGGATCTCATCTATAGGATCCAATAATTTAGGGGCTTATTGGATTTCCAATAAGATAGGAGTTCTAACGAACATCTCATATCCGAACCTTTACTCATTGCAACACCTACCATATGTGTGTGACCCTCTAGGCACACACATAGATAGGGGGAGTTATGTTTAACTCCGTCATCAATTGATTGTAATCATCAAAAAGGGGGAGATTGTTGAATCTCAGATTTTGATGATGAAATCAATTGATGGGTTAATTGATCTAATCTATATTATTAAAGTTAAGTGTGTAGGATTAACTACGATAGCCTGAAAATATAAAGTAAGGATACCAGAGTCAAGCTCGATGGACGTTTGAGAGTCCGAAGATTCGTCAGGAATGTTGCCGGAACTAGCCGAGAATGAGTAGGGAACTTGCCGAAGGGTTTTCGGAAGCTCGCCGGAAGGTACGTCGGAAGTTCACTGAGCTCACCAAGAAAGATCGAAGCTTGCCGGAACTAGCCAAGATCAAATCGTGAAGTCTAGGAGCTTGCCGGGAGTCCGTAGAATTGTTTCCAAAAGTTTATCGGAAGACCACCGGAAGTTCGCCGGAAGCTCGCCGGAAGAAGTCTTGACTTGCAGACCTTGTAATAGCTTAAGAAATATCTTTAAATTTATATTTAGCACATTAATTAGGGTTAGGATTAAGTATTAATCCTATAACCCAAGTATGGGCCAATTGGGCCCGAGTTCGGACTTGTTTGGGCCAAGTTTGGAGCCCAACCAGTGAGTTGAAATAGTATAGGCGGTGGCACCACCAGATTAGGTGGTGGCATCGCCCAGAACCCGAGAACTGAGCAGTGGCACCGCCCAGCACCTGAGAGGTCCGGCGGTGCCACCGTCAGACTAGGCGGTGGCATCGCCAGTACACTGTCAGTGTCAAACACTAACAGGCAGTGGCACCGCCAGCCTCGGAAACCCAAGAGAATTCAAAATTTGGAGCCCAAATTTGGATCCTCTTGGGTCCTATAAATACCCCTCAATTCTCAGCTGAGATTACAATTTTTGTGAAAGCAATAGATTAAGATAAAGGTCTTAGAAAAGTTTTTAGCGAGTCTTGTCTTAAATTGCTTGAGTGTTCACCTCCGTCTTCCTCTTCAAAAATTATAAGAGTGTGAACCACTTGTAAAAGGTTGTAAGAGGGGTATTTATCCTTCCCCTTCAAAGAGATTTGCTAGTGGAAGTTGGGAGCCTCATTGAAGAAGGCTTCACAAGTGGATGTAGGTCATTTGACCGAACCACTTTAAATTGGCGTATTTATTGAATGTGTGAGTACTTACTTTTCTGCAATCGTTATCTACACAATAGCAAGTTTCTGGTTTTTTCTTTACTCAAGTTACAATCAAAGCGAAATCTCCTTGCATTTTACGGAATCATTTTCGAACTTACAAGTTTTAATCCACTGCACTAATTCCCCCCCCCCTCCCCTCTTAGTGCCGCTCCGATCCTAATAGAAACGAGATGAGATAAACAGTGCATACCTGTGGCATTGTAGGCTAAGTCACATCCATGAAAGAAGGATTCAAAAGTTGCTAAATGATGGATATCTAGATCCATTCGACTATGTGTCATATGCAACTTGTGAACCTTGCCTTCGTGGAAAACTGACCAACTCTCCATTTAGTGGAACCGGAGAAAGAGCCACTGAGCTGTTGGAACTTATACATAGTGATGTATGTGGACCCATGTCAACTCATGCCATTGGTGGATACTCCTACTTCATTACCTTTACTGATGATTTCTCAAGGTATGGATATGTGTACTTAATGAAGTACAAGTCCGAGGCCTTTGAGAAATTCAGAGAGTATAAAAATGAGGTGGAGAACCAGACTGGAAAGAGTATAAAAACTCTTCGATCAGATCGAGGAGGTGAGTACTTAAGTACAGAGTTTACTCAGTTCCTCAAGGACTATGGGATATTATCCCAATGGACACCTTCTTATACACCTCAGCTCAATGGTGTCTCTGAAAGGAGAGATCGTATGCTATTAGACATGGCACGGTCCATGATGAGTTTCGTTGACCTACCCATCTTATTATAGGGATATGCCATAGAAACCACATCTTACCTTCTGAACAGAGTTCCAACTAAGTCGGTAGTGTCTACACCATATGAGATATGGAAAGGGAAGAAGCCTGATCTTAATGTTGTTAAGATTTGGGGCTGCCCTGCCCACGTTAAATGACACAACCCCGATAAGTTAGAATCAAGGACAAAGCGATGCAAATTTGTGGGATACCCTAAGGAAACTTGTGGGTAGTATTTCTATCTTGGCAGCATTTATAGCTAAGAGAGCAGTGTTCCTTGAGAAGGAACACATTCTTGGCAAAGATAGTGGGAGAATGATATAGTTGAGCGAGGTTGGAGAACCAAGCTCAAACACCACTCTACAGCCCGAGTCTGTTTAGGTACCTAAAATACAAGTTTCAACTTTACATAGGTCTGATAGAGTATCCCATCCTCCTGAGAGATATGTGGGACATATTAGAGGAGAGGATATTGAGGATATTGATCCTCAAACCTACGAGGAGGCTATTATGAGTATAGACTCCGGGAAGTGGCAAGAAGCCATGATTCTGAGATGGATTCTATGTACTCCAACAAGGTTTAGAACTTAGTTGATGCACCCGAAGGTATTGTACCCATCGGTTGAAAGTGGATCTTTAAGAAAAAGATTGGAGTAGATGGAAAGGTAGAGACCTATAAAGCAAGGCTAGTGGCTAAGGGGTATCGTAAAAGGTAAGGTGTTGACTATGACGAAACCTTCTCACCCATAGCAATACTAAAATCCATCAGAATTCTATTAGCTATTGCAGTACACTATGATTATAAGATCTAGCAAATGGATGTAAAAACTGCATTCCTCAATGGGAACCTCGAGGATGAGGTGTATATGATGCAACTTGAGGGATTCGTGTCCAAGAACTGCCCAGATAAGATGTGTAGGTTGCTTAGATCCATTTATGGACTAAAGCAAGCTTCCCGAAGTTGGAACATAAGATTTGATGAGGCAATAAGATCTTATGACTTTGTTAAGAACAAAGATGAGCCTTGTGTGTACAGGAAGGTAAGTGGGAGCGCTATCACCTTTTTGGTGTTATATGTGGATGACATCCTGATCATCGGGAATGACGTAGGAATGCTATCCACAGTAAAGGCTTGGTTATCTAGACACTTCTCCATGAAGGACTTAGGGGAAGCATCCTATATCTTAAGGATTAGAATCTATAGAGATAGGTCCAATAGAATGCTTGGCTTGTCCTAGTCCAGGTACATAGAAACCATTGTCAAAAGGTTTGGCATTGAAAATTTCAAGAGATGTCTCATACCGATGAGACATGGGATATCGCTTTCTACGAATATGTCCCCAAAGACTCCAAAAGAAAGGGCGAACATAGATATGATACCTTATGCCTCAGCAATAGGGTCTATCATGTATGTTATGCTATGTACTAGGCCTGATATAATGCATGCTCTGAGTGTCACGAACAGGTATCAGGCGGATCCAGGCTTGGAGCATTGGAAAGCAGTAAAGTGTATCCTTAAGTACTTGGGAATGACTAAAGATCTTTTACTAGTATATGGAGGTAGTAGCCTTAAGGTTAAAGGCTACACAGACTCAAGTTTTCAGTCTGATGTTGATAATAGCAAGTCGAATTCATGGTACGTATATACCTTGAATGGAGGAGCAGTGTGCTGGAAGAGTTCCAAGCAAGATACTACTACTGACTCGACTACAGAGGCGAAGTACATTGTTACATCAGATGCAGCAAAGGAGAGAGTCTGGGTGAAGAAGTTCATCATAGATTTAGGAGTCCTGCCGGGTAGCGAGGAGTCAATCTCCTTATATTGCGACAACAACGGGGCGATTGCTCAAGCGAAGGAACCTAGGTCTCATCAGAAATCTAAGCATGTTCTGAGGAGGTTCCACCTTATCAAAGATGTCATAACCCGAGGAGATGTAGTAGTGGAAAGAGTTCCATCCAAAGATAACATTGCAGATCCACTGACAAAGCCATTGTCTTAGATTGTCTTTGAGCGTCACAGGGGTCTGATGGGGATCAGACACATAAGTGATTGGCTTTAGGTCAAGTGGGAGATTGCTAGTCATAGATGCCCAACAAGCCAATCATGTGAGTGATGGCACGTGTGACTTGATAAAGAATCTGTTTGCTTATTATATTTTGGCATATATCACTTTATAACTATTGCATATATGCATACATATATTGTGATGTCCTTGGATTTGTGTAATGGGAATCGGATCGTGATGAGATCACGAAAATGAGATCGATTCACCTTTAAACACATATCCTAAATAATCCCGGTCATAGGTTACTCGAGAGGGACATCGTGATAACCGGACAGACTAGTGTGTTGTATACCCATCCATATGATGGATGCAGCTGATCTCATAGCTGCTCGTGTAGGGATACTAGGGATATAGTACAGGTGCTCATTAGAGAATGAGTTCACTAATTGATCCGCTTACGGAATGCTGGATGGTTGATGATGCCTTATTGTCAGATAGGGATTCCGTAGTCTTAGTGGTATATCTGGTCCTTAGACTTAAGACACCAAGGATGTCCTGTATGAGTGCTCCACCCTTGGATACCAGACTTATAGGTTTGGCTATCCTAGATCTAGTACAACTGGTCATTGGGAGTGGTAGTCGACCTTACGAGGGCTATTGAGTGTCGATAGAGGATCATCCACTCTTGGCGTCATGAGAGGAATATCCCATCTATTCTTGCTCAGACAAATCCCTGGCCAGGGTCATTCGGGATGAGAGAAAAAGAGTTTTCCGGGAGAATCCGATTAGAGCGAGACTCGAGTAGAAACCGTATGGGTCTGACAGCACCATGCTTGATATACGGTCTCTGGGATATTAGATGGATGAGGGACTATAGGTACATGGTAACTGAGGACAGACAGGTCCAAAGGATTGGACTCCCCTGTATCATCTGGGGACTACGACTTAGTGGCCTAGTACATCCGTAGTCGATGAGTCGAGTGAATTATTACAGAGATAATAATTCACTGAGTTAGAAGGAGTTCTGACAGGTATGACTCACGGCCAGCTCGATATTGAGTTTAGAGGGTCACACACATATGGTAGGTATTGCGATGAGTAGAGGTTCGGATATGAGATATCCGACGGAGCCCTTGTCTTATTGGATATCCAATAAGCCCCTGAATTATTGGATCCCATAGATGAGATCCAATAAGAGCCCATGAGAGATTATTGGATAGAGATCTACTAATCTAAAAGGCTTTGGTTATTGGATGCAGATCCAATACCCACTAGGCGATGATCAATTAGGGTTTGACAGGGGACCTCTATAAATAGGAGGGATTCAGAGCCTCATAAGCTAGAGCCTTTGCTTGCCTCTCCTATTCTCCTTCCCTTCTCCACCTCAGAGCAGGCCTGGAGTTTTGAGGAGCGTCGTCGCAGCCCTACTATATGGATCACCACTAGAGAGGAGGATAATTGACCTCCTTCACCCTCTCCTAAAGATCTACAAGGAAACAGGGATATATGATCTCCTTAGGTAACACAATATATTCTATACGTAGTTTTTCAGTTTTGCCGATTTTGCGCACCGATCTTCGCACGACGACGAACATCTCTTTAGGAATCAGGGATTTTGTTTTCTTATTCTTCCGCTGCGCATGTGATGTCACCCCCAGGATTTCCCAACAGAGCTTACTCACTCGGTCCCCAGGTTCGATTCGGAGCTAAGCTTACTCACTCGGTCCCCAGATTTAATTCGGAGCCGAGCTCACTAGGTCCCCATGTTCAATTCGGAGTCGAGCTTATTCACTTAGTCCCCATGTTCGATTCAGAGCCGAGCTATCTCACTCGGTCCCTAGGTTCAATTCGGAGCCGAGCTTCCTCACCCAGTCCCCAGGTTCAATTCGAAGCCGAGCTTATTCACTCAGTCCCCAGGTTCGAATCGGAGTCGAGCTTACTAACTCGGTCCCTAGGTTCGATTCGGAGCCGAGCTTACTCACTCGGTCCCCAAGTTCGATTCGGAGCTGAGCTTACTCACTCAGTCCCTAGGTTTGATTCGGAGCCAAGCTTATTCACTTGGTCCCTAGGTTCAAATCGAAGTCGAGCTTAGTCACTCGGTCCCCAAGTTCATTTCCTACCCGGGTCGCTCCAAATTGCTCTCGACTTGCTACTCGCCGATACCGAAACCCGAGCCCGAGCTCAATCACTTGGCCCACAGGCCCAATCCAGCGTCTGAGCCATGCATCTTGGCCAATCCAATGCCCGAGTCGCATCTCAACCAAATCCAGCATCTGAGCCACGCACCTCGACCATCCAATGCCCGAGCCATGCATCTCGACCAATCCAACGCCCGAGTCGCATCTCGGCCAATCCAACGCCCGAGCCCGAGTTCGGTCACTCGGCCCATAGGCCCAATCCAACGTCCGAGCTACGCATCTCGGCCAGTCCAAACACCCGAGCCACACCTCGTGGCCAATCTTATGCTCGAGTCATATCTCGGTCGATCCAGCGCCCAAATCACCGGCCTAGTCCGTTAATCCAAGTCGCTCCACGTCGACCCCCCACTCACTACCCGTCAAGTCTCTAAACCGAGCCGCCCCGGCTCACTCGCCGACTTGTAAACGTGACAGCCATAACTCTGAGCTGTGCCAAACCCATTATCCGACCTACAACACATCGGTTTTGCCTCGTTGGTTTTGCCACGTCGTTGTCGCCTCGTCGGTTTTGCCACATCGGTTTCGACATGTCGTTTTCGCCTCGTCGGTTTCACCACATCAGTTTCGGCACGTCATTTTTGCCTCATCGGTTTCACCACATCAATTTCGACACGTCATTTTTGCCTTGCCGATTTCGCCATGTCGGTTTCGACACGTCGATGTCGCCTCGTCAGTTTCACCACGTCGGTTTCGACACGTCGGGTTTGCCTCATCAGGCCCCTGCCTCTCGATCAGCAGAGTCAATCCTACTAGAAGAATGGAGTGCCACCCCTCTAAATCACCCCATGACGAGTTAATCCAACTTCCCCTTGTGAGTGATTAGCCTCACTCCGACTTCGGGCATGTCCTTTCGGCCCTTTAAGGACACACACGCTTTGGGGGGGGGGTGGGGAGAAGTTATATGGTATATTTTGGCCCCCAAGACACGCCAAGTCAGAATCTGTACTAAGGCACTGCTCGGCATGTCATACCTCGGGAACCCCAAGACACGCCAAGTCAGAATCCATACTAAGGACCGCTTTCGCACGCCACGCCTCGGGAACCCCAAGACGGCGCCGCCCCCAAGACACGCCAAGTCAATATAAAGACCTCTAGCCGGCATCTGGCCAGGGAGGGAAAAAAAGGTGGCAAAATCAATTGATCACTCCATTGACTTGCTCGTCGGAGTGGCCTCATCAGGAATCACCCCACGAGGGCCATTTTTGTAGGAAAACGTGGTCACCTCATGAAGACAAGCTGCCAACCACCCGGGAATTGACATCCAGTGCACGAAGGAGAGCAGCCAATCGGTCGAGATCCCGACCAACGCTAACTAGCACTCCTTCCCGAGGGCGTGGCCACCTCCACGAAGATAAGTTGCCAACCACCCGGAGAAGGAGAGAGACACTTCGGCATACACGGTGCCTAGATCGACACACCAAGGAATGCTAATCAACACCCCATCGCGAGGGCCCAATTGACCTCGGCATCCAGCTCGGTATTGAGAAAACCCTCGACTTCGACCCGTGGACGGTAGGGCCGACTCACTAGTCACGGCACATTTGTTCACTAACGCAACTCATGGATCATTCATCAGTCTTCCCAAACCTTGTTCATTTCTTGTTTGCCTCGGCAATCTTCAAGGCGACCTTTCTAACAACGATGTGTTTCTCTTTGAATAGTTAGCTGAGCTTGCTCATCGTCGTTCTTCAGGTTAACACCCACTTAACATGTTCTCCTCATCATTAGTAAAAGTAATTTGAATTCCTTTGGAGATTCCAAAGCCCTTAATAAAAGCTTTTAAAGGCCAAGTCGAATAAAGGGTAGAGTGAGGATTTTCCTCAATAGGGTAGAGTGATTTCCTCACACAGTTAGGGAAATCTTATCTGTTATCATTTCCCCACAAGATGGTACTCCTATCAAAGATACCAATCTTAGATCGATGCAATGCAAACAGTTTATGAGCGAAAGGCTTCGTGAGTGAGTTGGCTAATTGATCAGCCGTATGTACATAAGAAACACAAAGTTGACGGCGGACAACTTGATCTCGCACAAAATGGAAGTCGATAGCAATATGTTTCATGCGGCAGTGAAACACCGGATTAGCGCACAAATAAGTAGCTCTGACATTATCACAATATATTATAGGAGAGGAACCGATGTTAAGTTCCTTGAGCAGATTTGTGACCCAATTTAGTTCTATACTAGCAGTGGCAATGGCACAATATTCAGCTTTAGTTGTAGATTGTGCGATTGTCTTCTACTTCTTAGAACTCCAACTGATTGGATTAATGTCAAGGAAGATAATATATCCCGATGTGGATGTTTGATTATCAAAGTTGTCTGCCCAATCGACATCGGCAAAGGCATGAAGATGAAGTAGAGAGTATTTACAAAGAAAGAGACCATGATTGAGGGTCCCCTTAAGATATCGTAGGACTTGTTTGACCACAGACCAGTACATAATAGATGGCCTCTGCATGAACTGTGATAATTTGTTGACTATAAAGGAGATATCTGGATGGGTGAGAGCTAAGTACTGTAAGGAGCCAACGACTTATCGATATTGAGTGGGCTCCGCATTAGAACTTCCATTAGATAATTTGAGAGAGCCACTAGTAGAGAGAGGAGTTATAACCGCATTTACGTCCTGCATGTTTATTTTTGATAATAAATCTTGAATGTACTTTCTTTGTGAGAGAAAGTGACCGGAAGATATGAATATAGCTTCGACGCCTAGAAGGTAGTTCAAGGGTTCTAGATCTTTAAGCGAGAATCGATCTGCCAACTGTTTAATGAATGCTTGGATTGCTACAGGATTGTTGCCTGTGACAATGATGACATCCACATATACCAGAATATAGATTGTGTCACCATGATATTGTCATAGAAATAACGAGGCATCAGATTTGGAGTTGAGAAAGCCAACGGAAGTCAGAAAATAGCTAAGTTCTATGTACCAAACTCTTAGAGCCTGACGAAGTCCATAAATAGTTTTTCGCAATTTGCAAACATGCCTTAGATACTGAGGGTGAGTGAAACTAGGAGGTTGTTACATAAAAACAGCTTCAGTTAGAGTCCCTTGTAAAAAGACAATATTAACATTTAATTGTTGTAATTGTCGGCCCTTAGTAGTGGCTAAACTCAAGATAAGTCGGATTATAGTCGGCTTAACAATGAGACTAAATATCTCATTGAAATCAACTTCATGTCTTTGATGAAACCCTTCGGCGATGAGGCATGCCTTATATCGGGCAACAGAGCCATTTGGGTTCTGTTTAATTCAAAAGACCCACTTACACCCGATGATATTTTGTGTATGATGAGAGGGTACTAGATCCCATGTTGAGTTATGGAGGAGGGCATTATATTTCTCGCACATGGCAGTACGCCAATACAGAGAGTTTTGGGCTTAAGTGAAGGTAGTGGGTTCAACGGTGGTGGATGGGGAATCCATGATAGCATGGAGGTCAAGGACTTGACGTGGTTTGAAAATATCACTCTTAGAGCGTGTGGTTATAGGATGGTTAGAGACCACAAGATTGTGAGGTTGTATTGTTGGAATAAGTGGTTGAGAGTCATTGGCACAGACTAGGTCAGGTGGAGGTACGTTAGTGTCACTTGACCGAGAAGGAGGTAAAGATAAGGGTTATGTTTCTGAACTAATTGTCCCAACATTTGGAGAAGAAAGAAGTGGAGTAGGAATGGAGGGAATAGGCAATTGCTGAACTGGAGGAGTGATATAGTATGGATCATGAGGGGAGAAACTGAATGATGTCATGGGAGGCGCCAGAGGCGACAATCCAATTGGGCTAGCTAGTCATCGGAGTAATAGAAGATTTGCCTGAGGCTAGTGTGATAGAGTAGGGAGGTGGGGTCGAGACCGACAAACTTTAGCGGAGTGTCCGACTTTATCACACAACTGGCAGACGACCCGTTTTTGGTGGCTTGGTGGGGTAGGATGCCAAGACAGATGATTATTGGAGTTGCCACTTTGCGAGAAGTTATGATTATGAGGACAAGGGGGGTTTCGCATGGAATCCATAGGATCAAGATGTGTATTGGCCAAACCTTTGGAGATGTTTGGAGGGTATCGAGTGCCCTTCCTTTTAGACTTATGATTGACTTGAACTGTGATAGTCGGGCTGGGCAGCTTGTCCTCACGCTTCAAATATGTCTCATAATCAATCAACTTGTCATAGAGTTCTTAATGATATTGGCATGTCGCATGCTTGAATTACAGCTCCCAACTCCTTGTAATTATCTTCGAGACCATTAAGGGTATGGATGATGATCTCTTCGTCATATATAGAATGACCTATCAAAGCCAAATCATTGATGATAACTTTGATATTTTATAGATAATCAGTAATAGTACTTCCCTCTTGTTTTGTCACCATAAGCTTGGACATAAGGCTGAGCTTGCGAGTACGCGAATGATTCGCCAAGATAGTTTGCAGTTTAGACCATGCTTCGGTAGCAGTCTCACATGAGGATATCAATAGAGTGACGGATCCAGCAACCAAGGTTTGAATAGCTTGGAGGATGAGATGATCTTGACTCAGCCATAATTCATGAGCCGAATTTGGTACTGGACTAGGTTCTCTGGGGATGTTAATCATGGCTAGCGAACAATTGGAGGAGCCATCAATGTAGCTGAGCAAGTTGTATCTAAATAGGATATTAGAAAATTGATTTGTTATGATGCATAGTTGCCACCCTTTGATAACTTGAAAGGGATTAGTGTGGCAGCATCAACGAAGATAAACCCTATAGAAGAAATACTATGAGTTCCTGCAGAAATAGTAACTAGAATATCAGGAGAAGATAAGGAAGACATCCCAGACATTTTTGTCATTTTATTTTTTTATGTTTTTATGTTTTATTTTTTATATTTTTTGTGTTTATTTATTTTTTTATTTTTTTTGTTTTTACTGAAGGGTGATCTTTACAGAAAAGGAGGGAGGAAGGAGGCTTGTGAGAAAAACAAGAGCATATCGTTGCTGCTACTGCGGTTGCTATTGCTATTTCAACAACTGCTACTGCTACGGTTGTTGCTGCTATGGCTGCTACTACGACGGTTGCGGCTGTTGCGGTTGATGTGAGAGGAAACTGCAGCAATGCTACAGTGATGCTAGAGGAGGAGAAATATGCAACGATTAGGTGAAGAAATCTATAGCGATTAGATGGAGAAATTTGCAATGAGGTGGAGAAATCATAGTCAACGAAGAGGGCCCAATCGTGGTAACTAGCGAGGTAAGAGGAGCCCACAATTGTCATCCACTAGTTCTTTTCGTTGGGTGACCAAGGAGACACTAGACATGGTGGTAGGCCACATGGTAGTGCTTGGCCGCCGCCTTGTACTCACTGGGCCAGCGTCAGGTTTTGCCACTCGTCTGAGCGGGTGGTGCTCGGGAAGCCGATGGAGGTGCCGCAACCGGTGAAGAAGAACTCAGTGCTCTCGGTGGGGCCATGTTTGCATCGGTAGAGACTAGCCGAGCGGAGATTATACTGACGAATGGGGAAGCGGGTTCGGCGGGGAAGCGGATCCGATGGGGAAGTTGGTTCACTTCATAAGTGCATTTCTACTGGAGGCACTACAACGATGTCGTGGACGTAGTTTGTGTTGATGTAGTCAATGATGGCCTTGGAGATATCATCATCTTCCTAAAGATCGTAGCTCTGATACTATATTAAAAGATAATAGAAGATATAGATTATGAAAGAAGTTGTATTATATTAAAGCTGTTGTCTCCCTATTTATACAGGTTATGATGGAGAATTTTTCGTATAGAGATTTCCTCTTATTTGCTATAATCTTCGTTGTTCGTTCCTAGTGAGTTCCTCCCACATTTTATAACCATTATTAATTGGCTTGTGAAGAGTCCCCAAGGAGAACGGCCTCCAAGAATTTTGAAAAGCATCATCAGTTTCCACTTAATGTATTTTATCTACTATTAGATGGCTATCATCTAGCATCTTTAGGGGCGCACAAGCAAACTCGAGCATAGATAACCATCCATCATTCTGCTTGTAGTAAATTTGATCAACATGCATTTGTGCAACAAAGAGTATCCACTTGGCACAACTTTAAACTCTTGCCTTTTTTCAGTGGTTGGTACCCCTCGATCACCCCTCGTCGTTCGATTCTCTTTTCACAATCAATGGGGCTCTCATCACAGGGCAACTGCACATTGAATTTAATGGGAGTCATTTCCTCATTATAAGTAAAGGTATAAATTTAGCATTGTTCCATAGAATATTTTTCTGTTGCAGTCTCCTGTGAATACACCCCCATATAAGGTAGCTATAACTCTCTCGTGGCTTCCTTGTGTTATTCTTAAACTTTAATCTCATAAACCTCTCATGGAAGGGTCTTTGATGTCTAATTCTCCTATAAGAATCATTATAACATTATTATTATGATTTTGAGTTATATCAAATAGATATAAAAATAATTTTCTGAAAATCTAGATAAGATAATTTATATGGATTAACCTAAACAATTCATAGAGAAAAGAAAGAAATATAAATTTTGGCACGTAAATTTAAAAAAAATTATTTATGACCATAATAGGTTTCTAGATAACTTATCTTATTCATATAGAGATATTTAAGGATATATCTCAATAATCATCAAAATTATTTAAGAAAGAATTTATTAATTAATTCTTAGAAAAATTTAGTATACAGTTCAATAAATGACAAAAGTAAAGAATTTTAGTTAGAGCAAGTGTTTTTAAAATAACTTGGAAAAGAATCAAATGAAAGAAAAATATTTTTTATGTATATATAGTTGAAAGTCTATTATATGCTCAATTCTATATTAAATTAAATATTATTTTTATAGGTAAAAATATTGAGTATATATTAGAGTTACCTATGAATGAAATACTGGTAAGTTGTAAAGAAAGTAATAAGATGTTTGGAAGGGACAAATGGTTATATGCTTGTGGTCAAATTCAATTGCCAAGTGATTGAAAATACCTTATGACATATCATAATAGTTTTCTTTCCTAAGAATAGCTACTTTAGCAGTTCTATGATATAAAGTATTTGATGGTTAGAAAAATAGTTTAAAAATAATTAATATTAATTAAGAATTTAAGTTTCACTATATTAATTACTGATTTATTCACTAAGGTCTTACAACTTAAAGTGTTTGATTATTATAATTAATTTTATGAGTAATCTATAAAAGATATGATATTACATATTTGAGTAGATAATATATTGATTTTTTTATTATGTAATTAAAATTATTTATTTCTGTTATCTTATTCATATTTATATATATACATATTATAATTAAATCGATAATAGAATTGGCTTGACAAGATAAATTACATGGGTCGTTTTAGACTATAGTAGAAAGGATTAATAGCGTTATGATATATAGAGAGGGAAATATGACATTGATGGTATACAACCATTATGACTCGCATTGATAATCAAACTTAATGTGGTATTATTATATATGTTAGACTTATTGGTCTATTTTATAAAATTCATATGCACATGTAAAATATTTTTTCAAAATTTTAGAATCTAATTAAGTAAAATTATTTTTAAACAACCTTTTATTTTATTTATTTAGATTTTAATTTTTTTTTTATATTTTACCAATTAATGGGTAAAGTGAGAGAATATTATATTTTGTAGTCTTATCTAATTAGGTAATATATATCAAAGATCTAATTGAATTGATTAATCAATAGAAAGGAAGTTAAATAAGATTCCTTAAGAGGCGCACCGTGGTGGGGGACGGACATTTCTAATTACTTATCCTATACCCTTTGCTCTCATCTATAAATAAACAGAATCTCCTAATGACTCAAAATATGATATTATGTTATGTTATACATTTAGAGATTACTGATCTTCTCTCATCTCCTCTTACTCTCTATTTTATCACTTATATTAGTTCTACGAATGATAGAAAAAAAAGAAGAAGACAAGTTTAATTCTCGTTCTACATCGTTGTAACTTTCAAATTCAACGACGGTGTACTTGCTGATCAAATAAAGGTTTTCTTAATAGTATCAAAAGGTACGTAATTTTAATCTTGATATATTATTATTTAATTTTAATTTTTTTAAATTTTTTTATATAATAAAATTATAATTATAATTTTTATATTTACAAGAATATCTACATTCGATAAATAGATGAGAGGTGATCGACGGTGAAAGTGGTGAGATGAGGATAAGCAGTGAGATTGTGGTGGCAGCTATCATCTTCTTCTTTATGATGGTCGTACTGACCTTCAATTTATACTTGTACACCAAGTGGCACTTGCGCTCCGCCCTCCGTGCCCACTCTCGATCACGCTTTGACTTCACCGCCATCGACCTTGGTCCCCTCCCTGTCCCTGATCATGGCCTTGAAGCTGCCGTGCTTCAATCGCTACGTGTCACCGTTTACCGAGCGACAGACTTCCAGGAGGGGATCCAGTGCGCCATTTGCCTCTCCCAGTTGACCGACGGTGAGGTGGCTCGGCTGCTCCCTAAGTGCGGCCATGGGTTCCATCTCGATTGCATCGACATGTGGTTTTGCTCTCACTCCACTTGCCCCCTCTGTCGAAGA
This sequence comes from Musa schizocarpa, assembly GCA_900464855.2. NCBI lineage: Eukaryota > Viridiplantae > Streptophyta > Magnoliopsida > Zingiberales > Musaceae > Musa > Musa schizocarpa. Next base: position 12,849,604 of record LS990920.1, read on the forward strand.
CCGGTCGGCACCAACCCGAATGTCCAAGCCATGTCGGGGTTACCGACCATTCATGCTTAGATGAATGCAGGGATTTTTTGCAATTGCAGAAATAGAGATGGCTTGCTGGAGAGGCCTTCGAGCTCTTCAGGAGCACTTGTGATTGAGATACTAAGGAGGGGTTCCCATTGATGAGTAGGCTAGCAACAGAAGAGGCGGCATCACCTGTTCCGATGAGGTTTAGGTTGCTGATGAGGCTGTGGAGCCATGGAAGGTGGGCTGCCAATCTGTCTCATAGCCCTAGGGAAGGAGGCAATGGGGGAACGATCGAGTGGGAAGCATTAATGCATCAACGTTTCGAACTATATAAACTTGATTTCTTTATTCAATTGAGGTGGTGAAGAATTATTCACCAATTAGTGGCTTAGATTCATTCTCATAAGTCAATCCAAATGCATGCTCTGTTTGTAGTTGATATGTACATCAAAAACACAACTAAAGATCAATTGTGAAGTCTCTTGTATTTTGCTTAAAGTAAACGATGGAAGGTGTCAACTAGCTTAGTTGATAAAGATTAATTTGATAATTTATTATAAGATTGATTTTATGTTTAAATCTCGTCTTCGTCACTATTTTTTATAGAAAAAAACATAAATAGATGAACATAAACATAATCGAGCATAGCAAATACGATGTGAGGTGACAAATAGGATGGGTTGAACCACTTAGGTTTGTCATAACCACCCACAAAGTTTTGCCGTCACGCAGGTGAAATAAGACAAAAAAATAATCTTAGTCTAGATTAATTTGATTAAGATAAAAGTTTATCATTTTATATTATAAAATATACTTAGTAATATAATAACTATGGATTATTAACCCTCCTCAAGCCTAATCCTCTTACTAAGCAATAAGATGTATCCATTAGAAATAATTATCTTTAACCCCTTACACGTAAAGTCAAAGACTTGAATTTATCCCTTTATAAATAAAGGGTATACTATCTGAGATTTAAGAAATCATTAGTTTTTTATATTTGGAGTATGAAAAATAAGTTAGGAATCTCAATATTAAATTTTGCACTCCCATTAATCCATTTTTTTTAAGAATATTATATTATCAAATTCAAGTATTATGATTATCGTAATAAATTTATATCCCTTTAATTTTTTAGATAAATAATAAAATAATTTTAAAAAATAGCTATTGAATTTAATTTCTTTTAATGTAATTTAAAGATCCTTATTTTTATAGGAAAATCTTAAATACATAAATGTCTTAAGTTTGATTTTCTATTAGTCCGTAACTCAAAAGGAGTCGATGAAATTGACTTAGTAGGAATTTTATTCGAGATATACATATCTATCCTTATAGCTTATCTTTATATTAATTTGGGTGTAAAAGAATAAGTCATCATGCTTTTGATCATATCTACTTTGACACATCTACTAAAATATACTAAGCACAAATACCTTGTTTTTCTAATAATCTAACAAAAGACTCATGATTCTATCATGAAATTTATCATCGGATCCGATAATTTTAATCTTTTTATCTAATTAACTCTCAACTTAATAAATGTATATTTAAAGGTGTCAATAGCTTGAGATCATACATGAATTAGATATATTTAATTATATTTCAATAAGTTACCTATAAAGATAATGAAATGTCTCCCTTCATTAAAATCGAAAACATAGAGTGACCCATAGATGTAAGCATATATAATCTCAATCAGTTTCTAAAACTATGTTTCATTTAAATATTTGATTATAGAATCAATATAAACTTAAGCTTTATATTAATTTTATACAAACCATCATATATAGTTTAATAGTTAACTTTTATTAAACTATAAATATATTGAGCTTACAACCACTAAAATAAATATAATATCCTAATAATTTTAGATAAAAAATCAAATTTTTAGAATTATAGGAATATAACATGTATTGTAAGATATATCAAATAAACTATCTTTAGGCATAGGCGATAAATATTCACTATTATCGGTTTTACTTTGAGATGATTTCTTATAACGATGAATATTTCATACTATTTAATTTTTATATTAAAATAAATCTCTATTATTGATAATATAAGTTGAAGTATCATAATCAATCCAATAAGTATTAAGAAATGGACTTCTATAATTTTTTATTTGAAATATACAAATGTCATACTTATACCATTTTTTTTCAAACCAAAACTTTATAGTTATTTTTTAGGTGACCTTTCTTACCACATAAGTAGAATTTTACTATTAAGATTTTTTGAGTTTATATAATATTTATAAACTTAGGATATTTATTATTAAATTTCCTTTTATTGTTACCTACTCCTATCTAGAATATTATAAGTCTTTCCTACTTTAATCTTAATTTCTCCTAAATACATATACTACTCAAGCTCATTTAAGTTTCACTTATTTTTAATTTTATTATAATAAATTTTAATTGAGTCAACTAAGAAAAATATAATTAAAAATAAATTATATGAGAAATGACTCAACTATATTCATGTCCAATATTCTTGAGTTTGTAGCTTTGTTAGCCATATTGATAATATAATTTTGAAATCTTGAATACCAATTTTTTCGTTAAGATATCAACTAATGATTTATTAGTAAATTTAAATCAATCCTTAAATATTCCAATACATTAGTTGACCATAATAAAGTATAAATATTACTAGCAATTATTTATTTTTTAGATTTTTTAATCATTTATCTCAATTATTTATTCTATAGAACTTTTAGTAGTTACGGATCTTTTCAACTCATCTGATTAAGATCTTACACACCTAGTATAAATTACATATGCTTAAGCCATTTAAAATCAATTAATCTGAAAGTTATATAGACACATGAAAGAATGTACTAATGTAAAATTAATGCTTTTAGTTTTTAAAATATGATAAATTATTGATATCATCTATAGTTTTCTTTTGCGTGAAATATTAAGATATTTAGTTTACTCAAAAATATTTGTGGAAGACTAATACGTAGAATAGTATTGATATATTTGGGTATACAACCCTAAACTGAAAGGATATTCAAAATAATATTATTTTATCTTATTACATTATTATTATATTCTCCTATCGGATTATCTAAATTTCCTAATTATTTATGTCATTATAAATATTATTTTATTAATATCATTTAGGATTAATTATTTAATATAATTTTATAAGTTATTAATCTAGATCATTTTGATAACTATAGAACTAATATAATAATTTAAAATATTTTATAAATAATAAAATATTTATTATAATATATATGTTACAAGCCTATTATCCTAGGTCACTTTAATAGCTACTAGTTAGATAAAACCTAGAGATATAAGTTACAAATAATATTTACTAAATTTTTAATCTAATTTATTTAGAAATAGATCAATAATAGTAAAATAATAATCGTTATAATTATTAAACATTAATTAGCATAAAAGGAATCATATAATGATTATAATCAAGATAAAACATAAATCATATATTTTATGTGAAAAATAAATATCATTTCATAATTTTCTTTCATGCTCATATATTTAATAATAACATAAATATCTAAAATAATAATTAAAATTTATAAATAGCATAAGTAGTTAAATTTAATAATAATAAATTATATCACATGGATAAAAATAAAATATTTATATTTTATTTTATTCAATTTTGATAAATATTTATCAGGTTTTATGATATAATATATTATTATCAAATTATGACTATTAAAATAATATTATCAAATCAAAAAGGTAAAATTATAAATAGAGAATAACAACCGTAATTAATCAATTTCATGAAGGTAAAACAATAATTTTGTGCTAATGACATAAGTAAAAAAAAATTAATTTTTGAAGAGTAAAATTGATAAATAAAAAAATGAATTAAAGGATACAGATTTAAATTATTTGATTTTTGAAAGAAAACTTCAAAAAAATGCAAAGCAACTGACAGCGATCTCATGCATGCGAACCTTTCGAAGAGAAGAAGCGGCATATCTATCCCAATGATCTCTCATCGCCTTTTATGGTCATCACCATCATTACAGAGACAGTAAATAGGAAGAGAATAAGCTTACACCCATGAAAGGAATCATTGGACAGAGCCAGTCACCAAGAGAGATGATCCAGGAAGAGCAGCAAGTCAACTTGATGAATTCGATGGGAAGAACTAGTTTTTGTGGTACCTCATTTTGACAATGTTATTGATGTTCTTTTTTTTTTACCATTTTTGCTGTTTGTCTTCTCGCCTGTCCTTTTTCACTATCTACTTTTCACTTTAGTAATTAATCTGATATCCATCCTTTAGAGTATATATTTGCTCTGCTGCTGCTTAATTGATGACGTATCGCATCTTATGAATCAAGACTCGGTCAGATCCAGTCGGTCAATTTCCATCAAAATAGATCAATCCTTCCTATTCACCTATTAGTAGACATGATCTCTTTAAGTACTTAATACGTGATGTGATTATATGTTATATGATGAGAGATTATAGATCTGTTATTATATCTCTTTAGTTCTTATTTTATTGTTCATAATAGTTCTGTGAATGATAAAAAGAGAGGAGAAGACGAGTCTAATTCTTCTTACAAATCTATATTACTGTAACTTTCGGATCTGACGATAGTATGCTTATAAATCATATAAAGGTTTTTTGAATAACATTGAAAGGTATATAATCCTGTTTTTGATCTATCGTTATTTGATTTTGATCCATGTGTTATGATTTTTTCACATAACAGAAGCATGAGTGTTGTCGATTTGCTTTCCTATCTCATCCATCTTTTTCAATCTCAAAATATATTCTTTAGTGCTTCTTGTTTGCTTGCGGACATTGTAATGTGATGGAACTAAGATATGTTGCTCGTATTTGTTTAATGGATTACTGTCGGTAGCAACATTTTGAGGGTGGTGTCCTCCGTTGGTCACCAACCTAGTAGTAGGCAAAGTCATAGGCAATGACTATGCAGATGACAATCGTTGTTGCATCGCTTCTATTTGTGTGTAGTAGCCTAGGTGTTGTGTTGCTATAGTTTGTATCTAACAACCCCTTCTAGGCATTGTTTCGACCTATCGTGGTTGTCAATGCTGCACACGTAGTAATACCGATAGTGGTAGAACCAACGTGGGTCGCATCAAGAGGTTTCTTTGTGTTGTCGCTAAAGGACAAGTATCATGAGCGATGATAATAGTCGATAACAAATAACGACAATAGAAGTGCTACGACGACTATGTACACAACAATGGTAGTTTTTGGCCAAGACTGGTTATTACGCATCGAACGATTGCTACAAATGGAGCATCGCAACATTAAGATATGTTGATATAATTTATTATTGTTAAATTTAATTACTTATGTTATTTATAAATTTTAATTATTATTTTGGGTATTTATGTGATTATTAAATACATGAGCATGAAAGAAAATTATAAAATGATATTTATTTTTATATAGAAGGTGTGATTTATGTTTTATCATAATTATAATTATTATATTTTTTTTATTGATTAATATTTAATAATTATTATGATTAGCGAATAATTATGTGATGAGGTAAAATGATATTGTTTTGGATATCTTTATAGTTTAAGATTATATATCTAAAGGTAGCAATATTATTCTATAAGGATGATATTAGTCCTCTATAAATAATTTTGAGTGAATACTAGATATATCAATATTTTACCTAAAAGTGAAATATAAATGATATTAATAGTTAATTATATTTTAAAAACTCATTAATATTATTTTATATTTTATAGTAATACTTCCTTTCATGCATTTTTATACTTCTAGTATCCATATAGGTTTTGGATTAATTAATTCTAAATAGATTCAGCATACACAATTTACATTAGGGGTGTTAGACCTTGATCGTATTAATTGAAAAGATCATGGACATAATTATTGAAGGTTCTATAGAATAAATAATTAAGATAAATGATTGAAAAAGGTCTAAATGGCTCAATTTTATGATAATTACTAATAATATTTAAACTTCATTATAGTGACATATTAAAATATTTAATGATTAATTTAAATTTATTGATAAGTCATTAGCTAATATCTTAATTAAATAACTGATTAAAATTCAGTATGATGGTATTCGAGGAATGCAAGATTATATCCTCAATATGACTAATAAAGTTATAAGGCTAAAAAATATTGGGTATGAATATAGTTGAGTCATTTCTTATATAATTTATTCAATTTTATTTTTCTTAGTTAGGCTCATTTAAAATTTACTATGATAAAATTAAAGATAGGTGAAACTTAAATGAGTTACTAGTATATGTGTTTAAGAGGAATTAAGTTTAAAATAAGAAACACTGATAATAATCTAGGTACTATACAAGGAGTGTGTAATAATAATAAAAAATTAAAGTATAAATCACCTGAGTTCATAAATATTATATAAACACATAAAAGAAAAATGTTCATAGTAAAGTTCCACTTCTTCAGTAAAAAAAGTCATGTGAAGGATGACTACAAGGTTTTGGTTCAAAAATATATATATATATATATATATATATATATATATATATATATATATATATATATATAAGTTTAACCTTTATATGTTTCAAATTAAATGTTATATAATTTTTTTATAATACTTAACGAATTGATTCTTACGCTTCAACTTATATTACTAATAATAAGAATTCATTTTAATATAAAAACTAAAGAGTAAGAAATATTCATCATTATAAGAAATAATCTTAAAGCGAAAGCAATAGTATGAGGTATTTATTGCCTACACCTAGAAATGATTCATTTGATGAATCTTAAGATGCATGTTATGTTTTTATAATTTTAATTTTTAATTTTTATCTAAAATTATTAGGATATTATATTCATTTTAGTAGTTGTAAACTTAATTTATTTATAATTCAATACAAGTTAATTTTTAAATTATGTATGATAGTTTATATAGAATTAATAATAATATTAAGTTTATAATGATCATGTAATCAAATATTAAAATAAAATATAGTTTTATAAACTTCTCGAGATTATATATATATATATATAATTGTGGGTCACTCCATATTTCTTGTTTTAGTGGAGAGAAACATTTAATCATATTTATAAATAATCTATTGAGATATGATTATATATCTCTAACACATTGATACTTTTAGGTGTACGTAAATTAAGTTAAGAAATAATTAGCTAGAAAGGTTAAAATTATCATATTTGACTAGGGTGATAAATTTCATGAATGATATAATGAGTCAAATTAGACTATGACCTTTCTATTAGATTATTAGAAAAGTAAGATATTTGTACCCAATATGTTTACCATATATGTCATAGTAAAATGAGATTGCTTAAAGGTAAAATTATGCTCTTAATGTATGGTTAGAAGCATGATGAGTTATTCTTTTATATCTGAATCAATCTGAGAAGAAGTTTTAAGAATAGTTATATGTAGCTTAAACATGATTCATAGTAAGTCAATTTTATCAACTCTTTTTTAGTTATGGACTAGTAGAAAACTCATCTTAAAATATTTATATATTTAAAATTATCCTAAAGAGGTAGGAATCTTTAAATAATATTAAAAGAAATTAGTTTTAATAATTATTTTTAAATATTTTATTATTTATTTAAAAATTTTAGAGGGATACAAAATTTATTGTCCTAATTATAGTATAAGGATAATTGAATATGATAATATAAGATTCCTAGAAAATAGTGAATGGAGTGAAAATCTCAAAATTCAATCTCGATGATATATAACTTGATACTCCTTTTCTTGAATCTCGGATTTTAATGATGAAACCAATTGATAGTGTTTATGATTTAATGTGCATTTAAGTGACGCAGGACTAGCTTCGATTAGGGAGAGATAATTAAAGCAGGAAGAATCAAGTTTGGCCGGAGAGAAACATGTTAGAAGATTAGACGTTAAGCCGAAGGATCGGTCGACGTGTCGACAAAAAGCTTCAGGCCATGGGTTTTGGCATCGGGCCAAGAAGAGTAAAAATTGCGCCAAAAAAATCGGAGTTGCGAAGGTCAACTAGTCGATTGGGCAATAGGTCGTAAAAGAGGACGATGCGTCGAAGAATCGAATAAAGCACCGATGAACCAATGACATACCGGACAACATAATTCAAGCTTTGTAATAATTGTGTAGATTGAAGTAGGTTTTATTTGTGCAGGATTAACTACAATAGTGATCAAGGCATAAAGCAAAATGAAGTCCCAAAGTCAAGAACAAGATTTCGTTGGGAATTCGAGAGTTCTTCGGAAGTCCGAACGTTCGTCGAAAGTTCTACCGGAATTAACCAAGTCCAAGAGCTTGCCGAAGAAGCTCATCGGAACTCGCCAAGAAGATCATCATGAAGTCCAGGAGCTTGCCGGGAGTCCACTAAAATATTATCGAAAGATCATCAGAAGTTCACTAGAAGATTGCCGGAAGATCGTTGGAAGTTCCCTGGAAGAAACCTAGACTAATCAAATCAGATTTGTTTAGCGTATGCCTTAAATATTTTAGTTAGCACATAATTAAGATTGAAATTGGGTCAACCCAATTAGGAGCCAATTGGCCTCGTGAATGGATTATGTTAAGCAAAGTGAAAGGTTCAAACAGTGACCCAACAGGTGGAACCATCATGGCACAGTCCCCAAGACTATATCAGATGGTGGTACCACCCAAACTCAATCTCCAAGATTGTCAAGGGGTGACACCGCCAGTTTGGGTGATGATATTGCCCAAACATAATCTCTCAAGCAGTGGTATCGCCCAGTATCAGTACTGCAGGCGATGATATTGCCCAGCATAGGCAATGGTATCGCTAGGACCCGGGAAACCCAGGATAAGACATTTTTAGGCTCCAAGTTTGGATCAACTTAAGGCCTATAAATACTTCTCTCATCCTTGGTTAACATACACAAGAATTGAGTGAAAAAAATAGAAAAACTCTATTGTAATCTTGTGAGAACTCCTCTAAAAGCTCTAAGTGTTAGTATAGTTTTAGAGAGAAGTGAAGAGGGTGTAAAGGTTATCTCCTAAACTTGTGAAAAGGAGAAGAGGGTTATAAAATAGTAGTTGATCTTCGTCCATCGAAAGAAGATCATTAGTGGATGTCGGTAGCTTCGACGGAAGGAAATCGACGGAGTGGATGTAGGTCACGACGACTGACGTTCAAATGGTTTGCATTTCTGGTTTTACTATTTTCTCTTACTGTAAACTATTTTACTTGCTTTAGTTCTATTATGCTTATGAATACGATTTGAAAGTTAACATCTCTCATTATGGTCGAAATTAGTTTTAATCGAACATGATTTGATGATGAATCACAACGTGATAGATAGATGCAAATAAGTGAACTGTTTCGTAACATCATAAAATAAGTAATATTTAATAAAACACCCGTAAAAGCAAGGGAAAGAAAAGAAATCCAATAGAGGAAGATGTTGAGAACGATTCATATCCGTGAAATTTGGAAAGATATCCTGAAAAGATGCCTCATATTTCTAAGGATAAGGATTAAAAAAATCAAATTACATTTATTAGGTGTAGCTCATAATTTAGAAGTTTAAAATTTTGGGTTTAATTCATGTGATTTAATATCTGTTAACCCAACTCATGATTGTAAGATTTCTGACATTTTTTTCTTATTTTAAATATGAATAGTTATGATTTCTCAAACCTTGTATAATATATTTTTTTATTTATAAAAAGATAAACTCAAGCTAAAATGATGAATCTTTATCTTAATCAGATTAATCTGGACAAAAGATTATTTTATTTAAATATTATTATAAGGAAATCATGTAATGCTGATTTGTTTATCATGTATGATTTCACTTTAGTTCCCAATCCATATGTCGTCTCCCATCACATTTGCTATGCTTAATAATTAATATTTTTATTTTTTATTTTTTATAAAAAAATAAGTGACGAAGGTAAAATTTTAACGTAAGATCGATTTTATGATAAATTATTAAATTAGTTTTTATTTAGGATATCTTTTACTGTTTATTTTGAGTATTAGTATTTATAGTGAGCAAAATAAGAGAGACTTCACAATCGATTTATCAGTGTTTTCGATGCACGTACCAATAATTACAAACAATATACTCATTTGGATCGACAAATGAGAATGAATCTAAGTGACTAATTTGTGAATTATTATTCACCACCTCAATAGAATAAAGAAATCAAGTTTATACAGCTCGGAACTTGATGCATCAATGCTTCCCACTCGATCCCTCCCTCGTCGCTTCTATGTCGCCTCCTTCGCTGAGGCTATGTGACGCACCGGCAGCCCGTCTCCCCTGGCTCCACAGCCTCATCAGCGACCTAAACCTCGCTGGAACAGGCGATGTCGCCTCTTCCGTGGTCAGCCTACTCGTCGGCGGGAACCCCTCCGCTACCCTACGCGGTATCTCAATCACAAGTGCTGCTGAAGAGCTCGAAGAACTCTCCAGCGAGCCATCTCTGTTTTCTACTGTAGCAGTTGTTACAGAATTCCCTGCATTCATCTGAGCATGAACGGTCGGTAACCCTGACACGGGCTCGGCATTTGGGTTGATGCCGACGGGCCTTCGGCAAAGGGGGCAAGTGGAGTGAGAGCAAAACCACATGTCGATGCAATCGAGGTGGAAACCGTGGCCGCACTTAGGGAGCAGCCGAGCCACTTCACCGTCGGTCAACTGAGAGAGGCAGACGGCGCACTCGATCCCCTGCTTGAAGTCCGCCGCCCGGTAAACGGTGACGGGCAGCGACCGAAGCATGGCGGCTTCAAGGCCACGACCCGGGACGGGGAGGGGGCCGAGGTCGGCGGCGGCGAAGTCAAAGCGAGACCGAGAGCGGGTGCGGAGGGCGGAGCGCAAGTGCCGCTTGGCGTATAGATAGAAGAAGAAGGCCAGGACGACCACCATAAAGAAGAATATGATGGCCGCCACCACAATCTCGCTGCTTATCTTCACGCCAGCGTTATCGCCGCCGCCGCCGCCGCCCCCTCCGCCTCCCATCGATTGATCGGCTGTGGACATTCTGCCCTCCTCTTGCAGTTCGTCGAGAAAGAAGCAACAACGTATAAATACTTGCTTAAAGAGAAGGAAGTTTTAGACGTGTGGGAAGCTGCGAATGAGCGAGGAGGCATAACACTCAACTCAAGGTGGTGGATGAGAGCAAGACGGAGGAAGATGAGCAACCGAGAATTCAACGTTGATGGGCTGCGGTCTACTGCGAAGGCGGACCGTGGTTTTGGTCGCACCCAAAGCAGAATGCAATAGCTGCCACAGCTTGGTCTTGATAGGATTAGAAGTTACTGCCTTCAGCGCCCAAAAAATTTGACCCGGTAAGCGCATTCACGCGATCCGGACCGTCGAATCGGTAATCTCCTCTTCGCATCTGATGCTGATGACGACGTCCTTCTTGGGTCTCTTTCTGGGTGTGAAGACGACGCCGCCAGCCCGGTTTGGTGATGTCTAGCAGACTCCTGTCAACCAAGTTGATGGACTTGAGTTAATCCCTAAAAACTCTTCCACTTGTGAAGGTCAAGTCCAAGTTTCGCCTAATAATTCTCTTCTTTGGCTTGTCGTTTTATTTCTCTCTTCTTCCTCCTCGTGATCATCTTGTCCATTTGGTAACTTAAATGTCACACTGATATAGTGTACGGTCCAAGATATGAAAGATTTGTCATATCATATTTGATTTGGAGAATGCTGAAGCGATGGATGGATTGATCTAACTGAGTCTTGATTCATAAGTTGTGAGATGTCATCAATTAAGCAGCAGCAGAGCAAATAATATGTAAGTGTATACTCTAAAGGATGAGACAAACTGGTTGAGAAGACAAACTGCAAAAATGGTACCAGAAAAACTATTGCTTCCCATGGAATTCACCAAGTTGACTTGCTGCTCTTGGATCATCTCTCTTGGTGACAGGCTGTATGCAATGATTCCGTCCATGGGTGCAAGCTTATTTTCTTCCTATTTACTATCCATGTAATGGTGCTGATGACACTAGAAAAAAGAGAAAAGAAACAAGAAGAAAAGGAGTAGGCTGATGAACCGACGACATCAAACAGTAACAGTTCGCAGTAAGTGTCACATAGGGGATGATGAAGTAGAATGGATGTGAGAGATGACTCGAATAGATCTGCCGCTTCTTCTCTCGGAAGGGTTCGCATGCATGAGATCGCTGTCAGTTGCTTTGCTTGAGAGAGCACGCCACAGCCTGCGCCCAGTGCCGCAGTCTCAACTTCACATGCTGCGGATTGTCTCCTGTTCAGCACCAAACCACCCTAGTTGTCATCGACATTTCCGTTCTATATGTGTTAGATCGATAGGTTGACATGGTGTTGTAGATCAGCACCTGGGTTGAATATCTTCCAGGCCTCGGAAGAGCCGGAACGCGTCTGCTCATCGGGGCTGCGGGGGCTCAGAGGGCCGCACAAGGTTGACGGAGACGAGGTGGAGGTCGGGGTCGAGGCGGGGCTCGGCGAGGACCCCAGCCTGGGGTCAGAGACCTGACGGTTTACGGCGAAGTAGAGGTCGAGTGCGGGGAGGGTGTGGCGGAGGTCATGGCCGCCTTCCTCCTCGCTGAACCCGAACCCGAGTTCTATGCATCCCCTCAGCTCATCAAGGTCCTCATCGGTCAGGCTCCTCACTCTTCCGCTCAGCCTCCTCTCGCCGTCATCGCCGGGCTCCTTCTCGACGGCCTTCTCCTCATCGTTTCCCGCCTCCATCATCATGTGCCTCCTGTGCATTGTCTGCCTTCTCCGCTTCTCCCACTTGGCCTCCCTCGTTGTCTCTCTCATCGACAGCTGCTTCGAGAGCAACCTCTTCTTGCTGCCTCCCATGGCGGCACTACCGGCATTCCACGTCAAGGGAGGATCGTCGATCACCACCGCCTGTTCGTCCTCCTTCCCCTCGCTTTCCGAGGACTTCGACATCAGACAATGCTGCAGCATCTCTTCGCCCTTCATCACTTCTTTCACTCTCAACGCCTGCGCTCCTCCTCCTCCAGCGGATTCTCGTGAAGAGCATCAAGCACCGGCCGGTCGACGACGGCGGCCGCTGCGAGCGGAGGACGAGGAGGGCAGGGGGGGAGGGAGGGGAAACAAGGCTCCCTGGATGGAAATGAAGCGGGAACAAATGCGAAGGAGCTGCATTCGCTTATGTCTGGGGAGGTGGCATGGATTCGGGCGGCTTACCATGTATATTGGGAAGGTGTGGCGTTATCCTTCACTCCTCCGAGCTGCAATGCCCACCGCTCCTTCCTCTTCTCCACAACCATTTCTAGTTCACACAACCCGTCTTCCATACTTAGCGTAGCGGGAAGCTGGTTTACTGTTCCATCTTGCGCAGGATGATCCCGATCCCTTACAGAAACGCGAACAAAGCAATTTTAGCTTGTCGCATCAAAACTTGTCATCGTTGGCGTCTGACTCTTCCTCCGTCATCGTATTAAGCCGATTGACTTGATGACGTGTTAAAATCCAAGCAACTCACTGAGTGGCGGCTGAGTCCAACACAATCTCTCTCTCCTCTCTCTCTCTCTCTCTGTCTCTGTGTAATCATAAGATTCCTCCTTCCTTGAACCATTACGTTTAGAATTTTCCGGATGTGCCGGCTGGCGCAACTCGGAGGTGGGTAGGGATCGGCTGTGAAGATATAGGCAGGGTGACGGCTTTTTCCCATCGCACTGGCCGAGTGGTGACCACAGAATTCGCATATTTTTGCCCTAGGCCGACGTTGTGATCTGTGAATTTCTGTCTTGGTTGGAACATCTGATCCTCATGTTCGAGAACGTTTTAAGAGCTTAGAGTTGTTTCGTGTCACGACTTGAAAGACGGCTGATGCAGGCGGAGTTGGAGAACATCAACAAGGCACCGACCTGGTCCCACTTCTCTCGCTCCTCGATGTGCGCCACGTCGAGCTGTTGCGCTCATCGAGGCCTTAAACCCGAGCTCCACTGGTTCGCCGTTCGAACGACCAGAAAAATGGCAGTTGCCTCCGCCGCCACTATGGCCGTCGCATCGCAGCCTACGTCCCTCTTCGTCCTCCGCCACTCGGCTACCGCCTCCCGGATCTTTCTCCCCACTGCGCGCTTCTTCCGCCCCTCGATCCCCGGGCCGCCTCATTTCCTATCACCTTCCTTCCCTTGATCGACGGAAATCACTGAGTCGCCGCCGCCGCCGCCGATTCCGAGGCACAGGATGTCGAGGTAGATGTACAAGACGACGAAGCAGGAGGAGTCGAGGGGCCCGATCACGGCTCGGGTGCTGGTGGACAAGGAGAAGGCGACGACGACCGCTCCGAGGAGGCGAGGAGGGAGGTGTCGACAAGGAGAAGAAGTTGACGCCGGTTTTCGCGGCCCTCGTTGGTGGTAACCCCTGACCCTACCTCTGTGCCTTCTTTCCCTTAAGCTTCGTTTGGATCGTGTACTTGTCGATGTGAATCTTTGTTGCTTAAAGCACATAAATTGGATGCGCAAATGCTGTAGGTAATTTGACCTTTTAAGATATTTAATGTGTAATTCTTTCACAATCCAACAAGTAATGCTGAGAGATGCTTGTAATTGGAGCTTGACGTATCTTGTTCCATGTACATTCTATTATCGGTTTGATAAGCTCTTCCCTTTTCCAGTAAATTTAGTGTTTATGATCTCTCAATTCGAATTAAACTAAAAAAATTAGCTTGTTTGTAGGTGTGTTGCCCTTCTTTCAAAACAAAGACAAACAAAAACCCTTATACTGAAAGCCCTATTTAATTTTACTATATAAGTTAATGTTTTGCAACTTGAAAAATCTGTATGAAGCTTCAAGTTATATTAGTTGCATCTCATTTCCAGAAGAAGACAGTCGAAGGTCTTAGGAAGAGATGATGTACATTTTTGACTTCATTATAACATGTACAAATCAATATGCGATATATTTATATTTGATTTGCTTTTATATGCTAACTTGCAGTTAGCATATTTTTCTAAAAGAAAAACAGTATATCATTGGTTTGTAATCATTCTAAGATATAATTTGAAAATAGAGCCTTTGTCATCTTTTAAAACTAAAGGAATGTCTGATATGCTGCTTTTGCCTATTGACAAGGACACAGTATCTACAGTGTTACATGTATCATGTACCATGTTGCGCTTGTTAATGGCACCTACATCGTGCTATCATCCGATTCTGACAACTCAATTTACGCCTGCCTTGTGACACACAGTCTTTAGTTGCTGCGTATCTGCTCATTGGAATAGTATGAAGATGGTACTTTAACTCTAGTTTAGTACAGTATAATAATTGGTCGAAGCTAAAACAATTTAGTACCTTCTTACCTCATAACGTATGCCATATCAATCTATTTGATGTGATTATCCTTCAAAGAACTTTAATTAGTGAATATGAAGTCAATATATTATGACTGGGAGAATTATAGCCAGGCAATTCAGAACATAAGGTCTCTTTAACTAATAGATGGTTATGTTCCATCTTATATTGTAATGTATTTGTTCAAGTTCTACCTTGAGGGAAGAAAATATTGGAGATTGGGCCACAAGAGAAGGAGTTTTTCACCAACTAATTTCTGTATCAATCAGGTGGTCTTATTTTCTTCTCTTAAATTTGTAAATTTGACTTGAGAAATAGAGATTGCGGGTTCTATTTTGTTCTTAGCCTGTTTAATTGATTTTGGGATTAAGACGATTGGCCTAGTCAAGTTCCGATTAAATTTTTTTTAAATGCTTTTTACAATTTGTCAAACTAAACATGAGTCTATTATTAAATATCTTAAAACCTGCTGAGTGTGTATGTCTATATGTCAACATTCAATTGGGTTGGACTCAATTGATCAATAAGCAGTTCCATTGTATGGATCCTGTTCTTGGCCTCGCTTAGACATCTGATCCATTTGACCTGGGAACTTTAGAATTGGTGGCACTAGCTACTGTAATGGGTGAAACATCTTGGACTGCTTAAAATTTTTGTCATGGTTGTAGATCTGGCTGATTTATTCAAAGGTTATGAATCTTGGATAAGTATGACTTCTTCTTTGCAGTTTCATTCCCTTGATCAATTGTTTTTGTAGATTTAGACTGTCAGATATGCGAAGTACATTCGAACTGAAAGGAGTGGATTTACAATTCTGTTCTTTGATGGTCTAGCATAAGATGCTTTACAATGGAATGATGAACCTTCCGCACATATAATATTCTGATTACTCTATGGTGTTGTGTTTTATATGCATTGTGAACCTGTTTTTCGTTAATACATGTATAGTTTGCTTTCGAATTGGGAATTCAAACTAATTTGTTGTCTTGGTTGCCATCGTCAAAGTTGGTGGAATCGTGCGATATGTCAAAAGTGGAAGTCAGAAGTCATTAGCAGCCTTTCTACCGTATTATGTGTATGCACGATTTCTGGCAATAGCAGCTTTTGCATCATCTACGAGACTTGGTACAGCAAAACCATTGCTAACAACGTTTCAGCTTGATGTCTTCTTCGTACACTCTAATTGTTCTCATGCTGTTGTTTTCCTAATTGCTTTGTCTCGTAGGTGTATCTGCCACCCTCCGTGCGGTGATCGGTGGCTAAATCCTCCTTGTCTGATACCTACTACCACCGGACTCTGTGACTGGCCCCTGTTGTTACGAAATATCTGTAAGTGTTCGCCACTCTTTTTACATCACTTGCAGTTTGCTATTAGATCACAAGGACAGTAAGCAGAAATTAATGTCTAAAGTTGTGTATCAAACTTCGATACTGCATGCCACACAGCACTTCAACATTAGTAATAATTGCATGTTCATGAATGCAAGAGGTTCATCATAGGACAGTAAAATGATGCAGTGAGAGACATCGGTTAAGGTGACCTAACACAAAGTTCATGATTCAACTACGAGTGGCAGCATAGCAGCTTTTCCTAATCAAGTTTCTTATGGCAGTGACGAACTGCAAGCTGATTAGGTGAGTTGAGGCCTCTCCTCCGAGGCTACTTCCATGTCCGAGGACTTTTCTGCAGCATAGGGGGCCCTATTTGCCAGCCTGCACAAAGTAGTCATTGGGAAGATGATTTAGAGGTTTGACAGGCATAATATATAAAGGAAATGCCAAATTTTGTAGAATGGATAGATCTCCTGTGAAAGGGCCCCATTTGGGACCCTTTCTGCCTCCAGTCATCATACGAGGAGGCGAGGCTGGTAAACCAGCAAGGGGCATTCGCACGGTTGCATCACCCGTGTGCGCGTCACATCGATAATGTTGGAAATGTCGACCTGCTACCTAACTCATGTTCCCCAAATCCCCAATTATAATTGAAACGGACATAATCTAATTTTAGGGTTTCCTTTTATCCTGTGAAATATTCTGTGGATAGGGTCCTAGTCATGGTATCCACACATCAAGGGGCTTCAAGATTTTGCAGCACCAAGAATGTAGTATTTATCTCCAGGGTGATGTTATGTCCACAAAAATAATAATAATAATAATAATAATTAAGGGACTTGGTATTTGGAATATCAAGATTAAATATCTGAAATAATAATAATAATTTTCAGATGCACATATCTTAATGGTGTCATGACAAGATTATTTATGAGTTATTCTCTAGGGTTCATTGTAGCGGATTATTAAAGAACTAACCAAGATGTGACTTGAAGACATGAAAGGAATGTAATCAGGTGTGATTCTATGTTTATAGATTGCTGATAACTATGCAGTATACTGCCTAAATCAAGCCAACTGATATGGATTTAGATTGAAGTTTACGTGATCGGACACGAATCAACAGGATTATTTCCTGACAAAAGTAGAGAGAACATGGAAAGAAGAACTAGTTGACGGTGGAGCAGGAAGCTCACCTGTCCCGGCGTTTCTCCAGGAAACGCTGAAGCGAGTGCCTTCTTGCCATGGGCAGTTCTGCAAGCGAGCAAGAAGAGGAGTCACTAATAATCTCTGATCTGTGAGCTAATGGTGGAGAAAAAGGAACCACTAGAACCAAGGAAGAGGGGGAGTTCCGACCATCTTGCAGCTTGCACAGAGCGTCGCTGGCGGTAGGCATCAGCTGCGGCTGGGGCTGCCCGCCGGCAGTGGAGCTTTGCAGTGACAGAGACCTCGTGAGCACCGGCCCGAGCGCCGCGGCGGCCGCGGCGGCGCTGGGGCCGACAATTGCGGGGGCTTTCTCGGCGGCAGAAGGAGTCCGGTCGCCAGATACCTTCGTAGCCCCAGCAACGGCGGCTGCGATGAGCATGATCGCCTGGGCCTGCTTCAGTGTCCACCCAAAAGCTTCAGCTGGAGTGGCGAGTCCAAAGCGTGCAGTGTGGAGAGATGTTCCAACTAAACGGATCTAGATCCGGAGTCAGATACCTTTTCCCGCGGGATCGCGTTGTAGACTCTGACCTTTCCGGCGTAGAAGATGGTGAACGGCGACACAGCAGCCGGTGGGTACGCCGTTGTCATCGTCAACCCCCTCAACAATCTCCCACATAGCAACACAACAACCCAAAGCAAAAGAGAAATATATTTATACATGGAATCAGATGGAGAGAAGAGCGGTATCAACTACAATCGAGCATATTCTCGACAACAAGAACATCCATCACCAACAGCAAGAAGATTTCAGACAGAATCCGAGGCGTGGAAGCCGTGAGATCATTGCAAGTTAGAAGCAGAGCAACCGGTACCTGTTAGCGGGGTGCGTCTTCACATCCTTCCTCTCCATCACACGCCTTGTTCTTGATTCCTCACGGCTCGCTATCTTCCTCAGGTCATAGGAGAGGGCAGCGTCACGGGACTAGTGCGCCTTAAATCAAACCCGTTCCTGTGCTCGCACGCCCACGTTCCTTCCGTCCTGGCTCTGAACGTCAAGGAAACGCAACGTACGAGAGAGAGAGAGAGAGAGAGAGATGCTAATATTGGAAGGAAGGAAAATGAAAAGAAAAGCTAAAATAGTGGTCCCATTTCTTGGACGACGACTTTTTAGTTTTGTCACGTGGAGGATTCGATTTAAACTATTCCTTTTTTTAACTCGTGGCAAACACTCGATTCCTTCTCTTTGATGTATGCCTCTGCACGCAACTTTTGCACTCAGCGTCCTCTGTTTGTCCGCTGTTTCTGATTCCTCTGGATCGAAGCGTTGGAGAGGTAGAAGAAAGTTATCCCCCGATAGATGGATGTTATAAGCATGGTTCAGTAAACGAAACGTAGTCTCTTCATGGACTAATATAAGGTCAGATTTTGATATAAGCTGCTGAAATTAAAAAGAATATATATATATATATATGTATATATATATATTCTTTATTCGTTGATGTCTGAATTTTTGTTTTGGTTTCGACTTTTCTCTTCCTCTTCAACAAAAAAGAAAAATTATAAATCTTATTCTACGATTTGTTTATTATTTTATTTTTTTTCGTATTGGTATGTATTGTTAAAATTATATTTTATTTGATTGGTACAAAGAGAAAAAAGAGACTCGGTGTTTGTCGCTCTCACAAGATAATAACATCTCTCTTTCTCTCTCTCTCTCTCTCTCTCTCTCTTTACATCTTCCACTCTTGTTTGTCAGAAAGCGGTGCACGCTTAGCTTCATCACCGGGCTTTATGAAGCAGCTGGATGACATGTCCATCTGTTCTCTCTCTATCAGTAATCATGGCGACTTCAAATGTTGCATGCGTTTGTCATGGCCAATGGCGCGACCGACATGCTTCTGAGGGGAGTCCAAAAAAAAACAACAACAAGGACGATTATGAGTTAGAAGGCATCATGTAGGGTAGCCGGTCCTATCAAGGCTATTTGATCTACTTAATTTTCTCGTTTGACATTTATGCTGAATCTATTTTGGTGACTCCAATCATGATCATTTAAAACAATGTATCACGGCATCGAAGTTTATTTTTTTATTTTTTTCTTTCTCGTAAAGGTAAATTTTAATATATATATATATATATATATATATATATATATATATATATATATATATATATATATATATGTGGATGTACTCTTGTATGTTTTTTGAATTATCTTTTCTTGATATATTCATATATTTTACTATTGTTTTAACAATATATATAATAATCAATAATATCTGAAGTACTATATATATAATAATCTCAATGATCTTGAAGATGCTAACTAGCTTAGTTGGTAAAAAATTCCGATAGAATATTACAAGAACATGTGCTTAAAGGAGGAGGAGGAGGAGGAGGAGCGCATGACGGAGGGAGGGGCTTTTAGGGCATGTGAACTCCATGGCTTTCTGCATTGTTTGGCCGAGGGGGTCCCACCCATGTTCTTCTCGTCGAGCACCTATCTATCTCGAGTGAAGCCTTTGGAAATGGAGTCTTCCTCCTGTTGCTTAGTGGCTTGTCAGGTAACCCGCGGTTGGAAGCATTGTACCTCAGTCCGGTGATCATCCCACCTAACTTGTCCGATGATGATTCTAACGAGCTCCTCCTGTGTTCTGTAGCTCACGAATCGAAGCACTCTCCCAAAATTACGCCTGCCATTAGCTCGATCAACTTTTACAGGGAATCATCACCGGAAGTACTGATTTAATTTGTCTAAATAAATTAACTCATCATCTTTTATTTTTCTTTTTTTAAAATAAATTTCTCGAGAAAAAAAAATAAACTCTTATCGTATAAGTTGATGGAGTGTTTTTTTTTTTTGTTGCATTTTTAGAATTTCGTAAAATAGTTAGTTGTATAAAGCATTTCTCTTCTTGATATTATTCTATCAATATAAAGTTAAGTGGGAAATCTAAAATTAAGTGAAGATACCAATAGGTTATTTGTTTTTTCTCTAATATGAAGTTGATTGGTTGTTCCTTTTTTGCATTGTTAATTATGTAAAATAGTTGCATAGATATTATCCTATCAATATATGAATAGATGACCGAATGACCTATTCACCTAATGATAATAATAATGATAATGATAATGACCCAAATGGAAGCCACACGCCACTTCTCACCATCATCCATCTCTAACACACATGTATCTTTCGAGACATTAAATGTGTTGTCGACAGGTTCACTTCGTTTTCTTCTTTATGATAATGCATATCTTGTCGAGATAATTATTTTTATTTTTAGGGTAGTGAAGGAAGGGATGCGAGGAACAAATGAGATTAAGAATTAGATAGATAGATAGATACGGGATGAGAACCGTTAAAGCACTTTCCATTTTGTTACCCGGCCTCATCATATGTGGGCCCAGAAGAAGCTAGACATAAATGCTTGGCCCACATCAGATCGAATTAATCCGTCACCGAATCGATTACGAATCAATTACAAATTAAATGATATTAAAACCTATCTCCCCACGTTCTACGTGTAAGAGGAATAATACATTCAACATATTATTATTATTATTATTATTATTATTATTATTATTATTATTATTATTATTATTATTATTTAAAAGTTAATATTATTAATTATTTTTAATAATAATTTTATTTTATTAAAAAATAAAAATAAAATAAATTAATTAAGAAAATATAAAAGAAATTTATACCTCCATATTCCAGTGGTACAAAAGCACTGCAGATTCTGCAATGCATGAGAGTTAAAGCAAACCCACTGCACTCTCTGTCCTGGGAAGAAGGATGGATTGTATGACAAAGGCATGATAATCCTCATGGTACCTTATTGGATGACCCGATGATAATCGAGGAATATGTCGAAGATGGGTAGAATTTATGATTTTAATTTTTTATTTGAGAAAAAGATTGCAAGTTCCACAATTTTATGATGAAGATGGAAAAGATGATAGCTAAATTTAGAGGGACACGCAATCACCCCTAAAAAGTGGGCCCCACACGTTTTGGGAGAAAGGTGGTGGCATTACTCGCGAAATTTCTCAGGGGTGATTCACTCCGACCGGATGTGGCAGCGTTCGATAGGATTTCGGGTTGGATTTAACTGAATCCGACAACGATGCAGATCCAAATATTACATCCAAACTCGATCCGCCAGCACCGTCGTTCCGACTCCGAGTCTTGAGACCCCCTCTGCTCCGGCGCCAGGGACTCGCACTCCGCCTCTGCTCCACCGCCGACGGCGATTTCGGATTCACCATCCTTCTCGGCCGTCCATGGATGGATGATTTCTTTAAGGAATTCTCTCTCTCTCTCTCTCTCTCTCTCTCTCTCTCTCTCTCTCTCTCTCTCCTCAGCATTTCCACCACCCTCTTGGTCGGCGCCGGATACTTCGCCTTAGGCTTTCTCCTCGCCCACAAGGAGACCGGGAGCGGCTTTCCTTCCCAAGTTCTTGGATCAAGCCTTCGCTGATAGGACTACAGTCGCCTCCTTTCGGCCGACGACGCTGCCGCCTAGCCCGAGAATATAGAGCGAACCACGCAGAAGAAGCCCTCCCTTCACGAGATCAAAACCCTTGCTGAAATTCTTGAAAGTTTCGACATGGTATCTCAGTTTTAGTCTTTCTTATTCTTATTGTTCTTTCAATGACTTCTGAATCATCCCATGTCTGCAAAAATGTAGTCTTTTATTGTAGTCCTTCTCGATTCCTGGAATGCCATATTATTTAATCTAAAATTGCTGCCTTTATTAGCAAATTCGTGTTTTCGATCATCTTCGTCTTCTAATTGTTCAGGTTTTGCTTGTTAGAAATGATCTGGAAATGAGACAAGGGAAGATTGCTGCCCGACGCAGGTATTCATCCTCTTGTTATGTCTTGGATGATGTTGTAATATTGCATCATGGTTACTTTGTTATGATTTATGTATTTTGCGTATAGGTTTCAATCCAGTAGAGAGAAAGATTTGATGGTCGTTTAATGAGAAGAGTCGGTGGATAATTAAGATAGAGCATTCGATAAGGTGAAAGAAGCTTAAAAGTAGAAATAGTAGAAATGTCCTAAACCCATTTCTTAGATCATTCTCTATTTGATACTGCTAGTGATTCTCCATTTACTCAATGGGTTAAAGTCTAGTGGTTTTCTTGTGCCATAGGTATGCCTCGTCTAGAATCTATAGGAAGGCATCTTTCTGTATTCTATTTCCTTTCCTACAGTCTATTGCTAAACTTTGACGCATATGATGACACTATTTGCAATAACATATTGCATAACCGTGAGAAAGATGGACAAATTCCATCATGTGTGTATGTCTGATAAGTTCTTTACTGGTAGAGATGAGCTGACATCTTAAGAATAATTGCTAGATCCAGCATATACTGTTAAATGGACAAATGCCTACTAGTTGTGGTGCTGTCATTATGTCATTGTGACTTGAGGAAATTATATCTACTCATAAACTTTAAGTAAAATTTAACAGTGTAATTTGATGACGTTGGAACTGTTGAAAATTTATTCCTCTGTTTTGGTTCTTAAGCCATTTCATAACTAAATTTGGTTTCTTGCAGTGAGACTAATGAGTTTGATGGACATCATGAGCAAGAGAACAGAGAAACTAGCTACTCAAAAGCATAAAAGACAGGTTCGTCTTTGTTTTTAAAACCAACTAATTAAAACTCAGAGATCACCAAAGGTGAGGAAATGGTGGTCTTTTATTTTTCTTTCTGGAAGGTGAATGATAGTAAAGTCATCAATAGCAACATTTCAAATAACGGTTGATACAGTGTGTGTTGACTGGAATTTGCCAGTCCAACAAACGGTTCGGCGTCATGCCATAGGTTCAATGTGTGTTGACCGTTAGACTGGCAAATTCCAGTGCAACAGTCTAGTACTGATTGATACTTGTTATTATTGTTATTTATTGATATCAAATGGATGGATCGACATAACATCGTCTAGTACACTAATACCATACTGGTCCTGTAGATTATCAAAACTAATGTCTGATCGAGATTTAAAACTTGATCAATATGATAGTTGTATAAGTTGTTAGTGATGTTGATTGCCAAAGTTAAAGAAGAAAGAAAATCATTTACATGAATGATCGAAACAATTGACTAGCTGGGATAAATAACCAATACGAATAGGAAAATGTTTGAGCAGTAGATTTGGAACCTCCTATGAATATAAAGGAATTATAGTAATTCTTACTACATTTGACTTACCAATTCTATTTTTTTTTTGGGGAAAAAAAAGTGAAGTCGTGTATAATACTTGTTTTATTCAGAGGTCATAATTGTTCTTGATCAATGACTTTCATGGGCATTTTATATTGGAGGACAATAAAAATTTTAAATGCTTTAAGGAAACCAGAATTGACATAGTCTAATAAACTGATTTGTTCATGCTATTGCAGAATGACATTTAAATCCAAGTTTATACTGGTAGCAATTCTCGAAAGCTGAAACTAATTGTCTGGTCTTTTATGTTTCTGCTTTTCAGCCATGCAATGGTGGTTTGTATAAAGAGCTCCTTCGTAGGTCTGTGCAAGCTTTCAGCAGGTACCTTTGGTTATTCTCATAAATGAATTATCTATCTCATAGAAAGCTCCTTGATAGGGATTCAAAAGAAGTGTGCAGGTACCTTTTGGTACTCTTACAAATTTATCATCATATCTCGTATACCTTGCTTTTGCACCTACAAAATCAAGAATTGTCATAATAGAACTTCATATACTGGTTCTAGATATTTTGATTTTATCATGTACAGCTTCTTTTGTCGACATGAGGGAGAATCTAGGACAAGATTGTAATCATAATCAAAAGGGAGATCTTCTGTGGTTACAAGTATATTACAGTGACATGTAGTTTAATCGCATTGGTTAACATAGATCTATGACTTTCTTCATCTAGATTTGCACCTTTTTCTGTCATCAGATAGTTCCAGACTCATAAACCTGTTGCCATCTCAAGATGGTATATGGTAGTGGGTCAGTAGTATAAAAGCAAACAGCACAAAGGATCACCTGGTGGTTGACCCAGTTGCCTATAACATTAAGTCTATTGTCTTCTTAGATGCACAAATTTAGTTGCAATGCTCAAGTAAAAGGGAAACATCGGTACCTCTGAAGTATCAGTGATGGTGCTTCATGATTTGCTTTTTCCTGCTTGCTTATGGATCTCTGACATATGATTGATAACTGACCTTTTTATCCAAAAATCCTTCCGGATTAGATTACTGTAAGTTGCTTTAATTATATATAGCACTCGAACAATTTCCTTTTTGTTTGTTTCAATTTTTTTATTCTCATTTAACTCTCTAATTATAACATATGCTCGTCTAGTTTCAATCAAATGCTATACAAGGTTATTAACTTGAGGTTGAAGTATTTCGGGTTATGCGATTTATGATTGTAAAGTTAATGAGTTAGTTTCTCCATCGGATTGGACGGTTTATAAGTTTGGACCTATATCAAACATAGTGGGGGGATTCAGGTAAAATAGGACTTTTGATGGATAGGACTTGAGGGAGTTGGAATCACTACTGGTCTGGATCTGATGAATTGCCTACCAGACATGATTTTGACAGTGAAATAAAGTTGGATTGTTCTTGGAACAAAAATGAAACAGGAGTCGTGGTTGTTGTTGGGCAATGGCAATCTCCTTTACCTTTAAGCACAAAGCAAGTTAGAAGATGAGCAGATCTATTCCTATGTACTTTGATCTATTTTCCTGTGTGTGTGTGGATGGAACAGTCATGGGGTCAGAATAGGTGGTCCATGTGGCCAGATCCTATCTTGAAGGAACAAGCAAGTCATCAGGAGGAAGGATAGGATAGGATAAGGGACCTGTTTGGCTGGGTGCATGTGTTCTTATCAGTAGCAAAGTCCTCATCATACAAAGGAATTGAATCACTATATTGCCTTCCTATCATCTCAATTATCGGAATTGAATCGACTTGATCAAATATCAGTCATGAGTCACCGATTATTGAGTTGATGGATTCATTGATCAGATCATTGGTTAAAAAAATAATATTTATAATGTATTACCATTCAAAATAAAATAAATTTGGGATACGGAGCAGAGTGGATATAATATTTTTAAAATAATTATAATAACAAGACTTAAATGCCTTTATAAAAGGTCAAATATCCTTCTTGTTGATAATGAATGAAGAGTTGAGGGCATCTCAGTTTTTTTCAAGACTTAATTAGTGAACAGGACCTAAGTCTCTGTTGGCTGTGCCTCCTCTTTCTGCTTGCTGACCTCAAGTAGGACAATCTTCTTTTTGTTGCAACCCTGTACATCCTTTTTCTGTGGCTTCTTCCATGTGCAATGGACATGGTGGGGATGAAGCTCGAGAAAGTTTGGCACCCCCCATGTCAACCTTGATGGTTGTTCGTGTTTCCTGTGATGGGTAGGTGATAGGTCCATTTCACTGGGAGTTTTACAGTGGGATGGCATCCATTCCTCAGTCTTCAAGGCAGGAGGCAAGATGAGATGCCAAACCTGTGAGACAAGTCAATGGAATATTACCACAAAAGAGAAAGAGAAAGAAAGAGAAGGAGAGAAGAGAGAGAGAGAGAGAGAGAGAGAGAGAGAGAGAGGCTGGTGGTGAACTTAGAATGTCACATCTCCTACGTCACAGCTTCGTCTTTTGTCGATCTGTCACCTCAGTGTGGTTCATCAACGTAAATGAAATGATGTCAGTTTCCGAGATAATAGTGGATCTGACTTGGATCTTATGCAATTCTGACTCAGCTCCACCCTCCCATCCCTGTCCCACATCAAATCCTCCTCACATCTGTCAATTTTGGCCTTCTTTCTACTCCCTGCAGTCTCAGATTCATATGACTGACACAGCCATCAACAACTCTGATCCACACGAGACTCTCTTCTCGTCTTCCCCTCCATGCCGCCCATCTTTGACTGTCAAACCTCTTCTCACTGCTTTCGAGCTTGTCATCTTAAGCAGGACGTGGTGTCGGATCATGTCAAGGTGCCTCAAACCATGATTCTTCTCGACTTGTCATTCTAAATCCAGCAGCATAATTATTGGAGACCCGTCTGGTTGAAGGTGCTTTTCTCGTGTCCTTTGCTTTGCTTTCACATGGTGGTGGGTGCAGCGTGGAGTAGATTAATATCATGAATAGTCTCAAATAAATCTTCCATCTTTTCCTTTATGAAAGAAGGCCAGAAAGGAAAGGAAAAAGGAAGATTAGCTGATGCATGTCCTCCTGTTGCCACCATCATCCATCTCCCTTTATAAGCACCCTTCCTGCCCTCTCTTCTCTTTCCCTTTCTCCTCCTCCTCCTCCTTATCTGTGTGCAGGATCAAGTTGATAATAGAGATATGAGCATCTCAAGGGAGAACTGCTACTCGACCCTTGTGCTGTTCCGATTCCTTAGAGAGGTTGTAGTCTTCTTGTCTCTCATGGTCAATTGGCTCTTCTTTCCCTGCTACGACTGGTGGCCTACTTCTTCATCCGCTGAAGACGAAGCGGAAGGAGGCAAAGGAGCAGAGGACAGAGCTCGTCACCGCGCCGCGGCGCAAGCGGTGAGGGAGACCCTCCACGTGTCGACGTACGGCGAGGTGGCGGGAGAGGAGGAGGAGACCGGCGCCGTCGCCACGGCGTGCGCGGTGTGCCTGAGCGAGGTGAGCAGGTGGGACAAGGTGTGGGAGCTGAGGAACTGCAGGCATGTGTTCCACCAGGGATGCCTCGACCGGTGGCTCGACCACGACGAGCACCTCAGCTGCCCCCTCTGTCGCGAACCGCTCCTGGCTCGGCGGCCGCCGTCTCTTCCACCGCCGCCGCCGGAGGCCAGCTGGGCGGTGGAGCGTCTCCTCTACCTTTTCGGAGACGACCTCCTCCCTGCCCCTTCTTCATAGCTTCATCATCTTCTCCTTGATACGAAGCTTGTTTCCTCTTCCTTCGATCTTGGGGTGTTATATATATATATATATATATAGACACGAGAGATGTAAGTATATACATGTTTGACATTTTTTACGTGAAAAATGTTAATGGAATCGAGTATTCTTCTAACTCATTGATTGATCTTTTGAATCAATTACACACCTATTGACATGGTGATCTAATTCATGTGAACCAATTATGATGTATGATGCATTATATTTGGTTTGCATCGTATACAGAACAGAAGTGGAACCTAATTTGCAGATGGGGAGCAGCAGATTCATGGAATTTCCCGGTTCTACAGATTCTAATCGCAAAAAAGTCCCAATTTCTTGAGAATTCTGTTCCAATAACAAAGTATCTTTCTTTCTGCGAGAAAGAATTGTTCTCCCTCGAAGAATTCTTATAGTGATTCGCATTTGGCGAAAATGACCGGTCATGACGGAAGAAAGCTCGTCCAGAGGAGTGCCTGTGCTTGGCTTGCAGGCTAAGTTATTAGGGCTTTCTTTCTCGCTAGCCTCAGGTTTCACATGTAAGGAGGGACTTGGAATATGTTCAAACTGTTTGATCGGTCCGACAAGTTCAACAAATTAGATTGATGACCAAAATCAATCTTGTTGAACGGCACATCGTAATCCAACAAATTGGATTGACGATCAAAATCGACATTAACAATGTCGATAAATAATCGTGTCTCTCATAAAACATAAATTTTTGACTCTTGAACAGTTGAAGAGTGGTTCATTCAACACCTAGACTTGAGTAGAATCGAAAAGTTCAATAAGATCCCTATTAATCACAAGGAGACTTTTGAATTGGAATGTCGATGTTTCGAGAATCACAAACGAACTAAAAATGAATGAAGACAGTGTTTGATTCACATAGTACCGACTGGAGTAGCTATCAAGAAGAACACCTCATCAATTACAAATTCAAGACAACAATACAGAGTTGGGGGCATTTTGCTCCCGAAACATTTCTCATTCAAATTATCAGATCTTTTGAAGAACCCTAAGCTTGGCGCTTCTACACCTGCGGTTCAGTTTCTCTTCTTCCTTTGTGGGTGTTATGGGTCGCTTGGTGAGAACAATCCCTTGCCTCCCTTGAACTCTGTTCTTACTCCAAGTTTCTGCTTCGCTCTCAGTTGCAAGCAAACTCAGACCGGAAGAAATCTCACCCTTGTCATCATCCCCTTTGGGCTTTTCGATCATGTCAAGAAAGGTCTGCTTCACAATTCTATCCTCCAAACTGTGGAATGAGATAACGACGAGCCGACCACCAGAGGAGAGACAATCGAAGCACGCATAGAGTGCATCTTCTAGTGTCTTTAGTTCATCGTTAACTGCTATCCTTAGCGCTTGAAAAACCCGTGTAGCAGTCTTGATCCATCCTTCCCTACCTGCAATGTTTTTGATCCACCATGCACTCATCAAGAATTGCATGCCATTGTCATACAGATAAAAATTGTTGAACGCTCTTATTCTGTTTTTGAGAGTTCAAATTCGATGTACTCATCATGTTCAGTTCCAAAATCTTGGCTAATTTCAATCATGGGTGTTGTTCTTCATGGCACACTCTAACCTACATGCTAAAGTAATTTCTTCAAGAACCAATGCTGTTGGCTTTATGTGGTTGATCAGCAGCATAAATATGGCTCAATTAATTGGTCAAGTTACTGAAACCATGCTCAACCCAGGTGTTTGTGTGTGTGCATCCGTATTTAGGTTCCAGCAAAGCAGATGAGTGAGTGCATCAAATTATCTAACATAGAAATTCAGGTGCCTACCTCCTGATCTGCCAGATGCCCTTCTCACAAGATCGACAAGATCACTTGTAGAATGCAACCCCACGCTCGCACGAGCTTTCACAATTTGTTTCTGAAGAAAATGCCAGTTGCTTTCCTCCCCATAATCACGCAATATCTTTCCAACTTCAGACTCAGGCCACGAATTCAAGATATCCTCTGCTGTCAAACTTGCCTGTCATAACCCATACACTCGTTGAATTGGCAGGGTCTTTTTTTTTTTTCCTTATCACAATACAAGTACTAGAAAAACATCTTTTTTTTTTGGGACAATTAAGTGGTTTAAGTAGAAGAGCACTATAATTTCATTTAATTGTGTAGATTATGTACCATGCACGAATAATCAATATCATGCAAGAATCCCAATCACATGAATCTGACATATCTAAGGGAAAAATGAATGTTCATGCTACTAGACTGTAGCAGAAAGCATCCATCACTAGTATGAATTCTAGTTCAGTAATCCAAATAGTTAGGAAACACGACAGAGTTCACATATTAAAGAAAGCTCCCACCTGAGGGTTCATGCGCATATCCAGAGGCCCATCGCCGAGCACACTGAATCCTCTTCCTGAATCGTCGACCTGTTCAATGACGCTTTATTTCCAGGCCAAGGCTTACTGCGGCAATTCGTCAAACATGAGAGAGGCATGCATTTCCTGACCTGCATAGATGACATTCCGAGGTCCATCAAGATCCCATTCACTCCCACATCCAACAGGTTCTCGTCCACGCCGCCGAGCACTGACTTGATGTACTTGAAGTTCCTGACATGAGTGTAAGCTTCCAAGCTGCTGCCACGCGAATCCTCGGCCAAGAGCCTCTCTATCCGAGCCCGAGCCTCGTCGTGGACTGCAGGGTCCACGTCCATCCCCACGTACAGCTCCAACTCTCGATGAGCTTCTATAATCTGCTACAACACGAAGCACATCAGGAGTGACGGTGAGCTAAGAATGAGGTCGAACGGGAACGGAGAGCTTGTGGGAGAGGGACGGACGGACAGCGGCGGAGTGGCCGGCGACTCCGAGGGTGCAGTCGACGAAGGAGCGGAGGTGGAGGGTGCCGAAGGCGTCGAGCACCTCGCCGAGCATGACGGGCACGTGGCCGCGGGCAGGGTCAGCGTATCGCCGGTAAAGGCCGCGGTCGAACTTCGCCCCCGAGCGCGTCCGCTTCTTGAGGCGGTCGGGCGACGGCGGCGACGTGGGCTTAGACGCCTCCTTCTGCTTCTTCTTGCTTCCTTTGATGAGGGTGGACGCGGCGAACCCTCTACGGTGCTGCGCCGGTCCTTGCCGGCAGCGGGGGGCGGAAGGTGGGAGGGAGAGGAGACGAGCCGGGCGGAGGGCGAATAGCCGCCGCGTCGCCATTGCTCAAACAAGACTGTCAGATCTCTTCTCCCGAGCACTTCAACTCCGTGCCATCAAAGGTGAAGCAGCGATTGTGGATATCAAACCGTTGTTCAAGAGATCGTACACAAGTTCGTATCTGATATCCGTCGTGAACTAAAATTAATAATTATTTTAAATGAACAAATAATTGGGTGTTGCACGTGATGGGCTTGACGCCGTCGTCACACCAGAGGGAGACGGCGTACCCGACGAGTCCAAAGCTGTCACTCGCCGTGAGCAGCGATCACCTCAGGAACGTACCCCCACGCCTCCCTCATCCACCCCATCAGCCCGTGCAGCGCCGTGTATATCTCCGCCGCCTCTGGGTGCTCCTGGTCGCCTGCAACGAAGGCGTGCATCCTCGCTCCTCCGACCTCCACCCAGCTGCATCCAGGTGCCTTCCTCAGCCCCTTTCTCCTCATTTGGTTCCTGACCTCTGCCAACTCACTGTACTTACCGGCACCGCCATAAGTACTAGCCAGAAGCACGTAACTCCCGCTTCCTTGGGGTTCCATTTCCGCCACTCTCTGCGCTGCTTCGGATGCCTGCGCCGACTTCCCATGCATCCGGCACGCTGCTAGATATGCCCTCCACACACCAGCGCCTCCCGCCCCTGCCTTCTCCGCCACCTTCTTGGCCTCCTCCAGCAAGCCAGCTCGGCCTAGCATGTCTGCTACGCATGCGTAGTGCTCCATCGATGGTGCCAACCCGAATTCTGCCTCCATTCGCTGAAGCAAGTCCTTTCCAGCCTCCACCAGCCCGGCATGGCTGCAGGCTGAGAGCACCCCGACAAATGTCACCTCATCGGGAGCCAGACCTACCGCCACCATCTGCTCTAAGAGTTCGACGGCCTCCGCTCCCCGTCCATGTGCGCCATACGCATCGATCATGATGTTCCATGAGGCCACATCTCGGCTTGGCATCCCATTGAACAGGAGCCTCGCTTCCTCCAAAGCGCCACATTTGGCGTACATGTCCATCAAGGCGTTGTCAACAAAGACATCGTCTTTGACACCCCTCATGCCGCTTGTAATGACGAAGCCATGGATTTCTCTCCCGAACCTTAGCACTGCCACCTGAGAGCAAGCTGGAAGGACGGCAGCAATAGTGACGGCGTCCGGCATCACTCCGTTGCGTCTCATCCGACGGAACAGTTGGAGAGTCCCTGCATGATGAGCGGAGTACTGGTAAGCAGACATCATCGAATTCCATGAGTAGGCATCCCACTCCTGCATCGACTCGTAGATCTCCTCCGCCTCCTCCAATGCGTGGCACTTGCCGTAGAGGTCAATGAGCGAGTTGGAGACAGCAATCTCACCGTCTAACCCCATTTTTATGACAAAAGCGTGAATCTTTCGACCATTTCCGAGGTCAGCCCTCGCGGTAAACACAGATAGGACGCCGGTAACAGTGAACTTACTCGGAACCATTCCTTCGCTCATCATCTGGCGGAAATAATCCATAGAGCGAGCAAACTGACCCAACTGCGCAAAACCGTTCACCATGGCGTTCCAGATGGCGACATCCCGATGGTGCAATTCATCGAACACCTTAACAGCCTCATCCGCAAGTCCCATGTTCAAGTAAGCACGGATCAACGCGCTGGCAGCGAACACTTCAGCGTCGAAACCGACCTTGAACAACGTCGCATGAATCTTCCGGACCTCATCCGACGCACCGAGATCGGAGCAGGCCCTGATGGCGCAAGGGAAGGTGAACTCGTCCGGGGAGAGTCCCGGCTCCGAGGAGAGGCGGCGGAAGAGGCAGAGGGCGTCGGAAGGGAGGCCGTTGGAGGCAAGACCTGCGATGGAGGCATTCCAGACGAAGAGGTTAGACGGGTGAGCCGGGGCGGAGAGGAAGACGGAGAGGGCGTCGGCGGGGCGGGCGCATTTGGAGTAGAGGGAGATGAGGGCCGAGGTGGCGACGGGGGAGGCGTGGAGGCCGGTGGCGAGGAGGCGGGCATGGAGCTCCCGGGCCTTGGGGAGATGTCGGCGGGCGGCGCAGAGCTGGAGCTGGGAGACGTACTCGTGGAGGTCGGAGTGGAAGCTCCTACGAAGGCGAAGACATGGGCGAAGGGCGAAGACAGGCTTAATGATCATGTTTAATGGGTCGTCAACAAGCATACATGACATTGGAAGACTGAAGATTCGATTATATAGTATTGTTAGCACAATTTGTTTTATTTATCCCCCCAGAAAAATTCAGAAATCATATATATATATATATATATATATATATTAATCACTATAGAAATAAATCAGATTGTGTCGAGACGGATTGAGATGAGTTGACGAATGCATGTCGAATTGATCCAAACCTGAGGCATCGCTTTTTTGACATCTACCGAACTCGAGTTAAGCCCGATAGACGTCTCACTTGCCAAATTATTTTATTTTATTTCCATTAAATTTTGCTCACCATTGATATGGATTTATGGGGGCGGCCAGCATCGGCGCGCGGAGGTGACGCCCCCTCCGCCACACGTAAGAATAGAGAGAGCGAGAGAGAGAGAGAGAGAGAGAGAGAGAGAGAGAGAGAGGAAGAGGAACCAAGGGATCGTAAGAACCTGGTCAGCTTCGACTCCACTAGCTGCAGAGCACGCAATGAAGCAGAGAAAGAGATGAAAGGCGATCAGGAGAGGTAGAAGGAACCGACTCGAAGAAGAGATGGCAAGCCTACTGCCGAAGGTCGTCCCGTACAAACCCCCGTTCGCCTGTCCTCTTCGCCTTCTCCGGCTTAGTAGCAGCACGAGGACAAGGGCAAGAGCAGAAGCGACGGCGAGAACGGGCTTCGTGATAAGCTCCGCGCCGGCTTTGCTTGCAGCACTCGTCGTCCTCTCGTCCTCCGCCGTCCCTTCGTCGCCGGACACGCTGTACGACGTGCCGCAGACGCTTTCCGGTGGGTCTTTCGCTTCTTGACTGCAAGTGTTTGTGGAATTTACAGCAATTTTGGCTCCGAGGTGAAAACATGAACTGGCTTTGGGTTCAGGGGATGACAAGAAGCAGGCCAGAATCCAACGGCCGAAGTCGAGGAAAGCGGAGAAATGTGTCGGCAAGTGTGTCACCACGTGCATTCTGGGCGGCGCCGGCTCACCGGGCGAAGGACCCTTCAATATTAGAAGGTAGG
The DNA here is from genome assembly GCA_900464855.2 of Musa schizocarpa. Taxonomy (NCBI): domain Eukaryota; kingdom Viridiplantae; phylum Streptophyta; class Magnoliopsida; order Zingiberales; family Musaceae; genus Musa; species Musa schizocarpa. Next base: position 12,883,612 of record LS990920.1, read on the forward strand.
GTTTCTTGTTTTCCTTGTATACCTCAGATTTCTACCTGCCAAAGATCAATGTGCATTTGTTTTTGCTTGAGGAATCTCTACATGCATGCTGTCTAAATTAGGAGAGCAGGATGTTGACTCAATAACAGTTTCAATTGATTCAATGAGTGTTTCAAGCACTTTGCAAACTGGAAGGTTAAGTGGACATAAACTTGTTTTGTAGATTATGCTTTAGTCCTTCACTATGATTGTTGAGTCAATAAATTAGTGTTTTAGTTATTCTTTTGTTGTGCTCTAAATGTAAAAAAGGCCCATAAATGCTTGCAATAAATATGATCGGCGTATACATCTGACAGATTTGTGCTATATACTGACATGGTAACATGGTGATTTAACGAGAAAAATGTATTTGGAATTGACGGCATGAGCATAGATATTTTGGTGAATCCATGGCTCACTTGCAAGTTTGCAACTGCTTGAAAGGCATACTGCCAGTATTGGAGTATTGGAGATGGATGAATACATATATGATATGTGTTGCCATACGGATGGTGTAAAGAGGCATCTTGAATGTGTTCATGGAGAATGTATGGATTAGAATCTCAATGCGTGTTTAATGAAGATCATATGGAGGATTGAAGGCAGTAAGATGAGCATTATTGGTGGAGGAATTCTGGTTGGAGAAGATGTAGTGTGAAAGAAATAAGATAAGACTAAACTCCGCATCTAAGCTTTCAGAAGTTTAATTTAGGAACCATTAAATTTAATTTCCATCCCTGAGTTTTTTTCCTTTCAACTAACGATAAGCCCATGCACTACTAGTATTTTTCTTATACATATGCAAGACTCCTGTATGCATATGCTTGTAGCCTTTTCTTATGAGCTTGTGCACTACTTCAGAATTTTTTTCCTCAACAATTATTACAATGAATAGGAGTTAAGGAAAACAAAAATGGCACTGAAAGTTACAGATTGAGCCAAGTATTTTCCTCTTTTCTCAAAAATGATTGTTAAAGAGGTTGGATTAATTTTCTCCAAGAAATATGGTTTCTCTTCAGTGGTTATAAAAAAGAAACATCCAATGCAACATGACTTGATGTCCAAAAGAAGTTTTCATGAAACTGGAGACGATGGTGAACAGATTGATCATTAGAAGTGGAAAAGGATTAGTGTTGAAGAAAATGTGTTGATCATGTCTTGGCACTAAAAAGAAAGCGAATAAACACAGAATCATTTTTTGTGAATGCAAGATCCTTTTCCGCAAAGGTTTAGCAATTGACAGCCAATATAGGTGTGGATGACAAAAGGAAACCTGGAACAACACAAGTGAATGATGCCAGATGTGCCGACTAAACAGAAAAGAAAGGAAAAAGGATCAATAAGAGAATGAGGAGGCAAAGGTTTACCCTTTTTGTAGCATGCAAAATCACTTGGTAATGTGATATCTTTTATGAAATTATTTTCTTGAGGTGCCACTTGTGAAAATCATGTTATCATTACATGCAAGATTGCATTTCTTCTTCAAAGTCTGCAAAGAAGTCCAATTTTTCTAGTTTATTTTGAGAAAAGAGAGACATTACAAAGGATACTGACCGAAGCATAATATATTAATGATCTTCATGGCCTGGGCCCCATCAGTTACATATAGAAGGTATCCAGTATCCATTGATTTATCATCTGTTGCATGATAGGATCTGGATGGAGTAAACAAGATTTTAAATAGCTTCAAGATTAGTAGCACTGTGTGGGAGCACATTAGTGGAAAAGAAATTATAGAATGAGATGCAAAATGTTTAGCATAAAAGGAAGAGGAGATAACATAGATTACCAGACATGTGCTTTGGTGATTGGAGGTGCTGATGAAGGTAAAGGCTTTAGTTCACAGTATGAAAATAACATCTCTTGCTGGAGAGCATAGAATTATCCAACATTGTACCACAAAGAATTTTGAAGAACTTAAGAGTTAGTTGACCAACTGACTTGCATTAATGAAAATTAATTTCAAATTTGGGTCTGCAACTACACTTACATGATGACTGTCTAAATGAAAATAGATTAGTACTGTTCCAAAGATCAAATTTTACCTCTGCATTGATCTTTAAGTTTCATGTCATCTCACTTGTGAGTGTAGCACAGTAAATTTAATGGAGTTATCATGCTCGACATTTCAAGAACTTTGCCTGACAAAGCTTAAAATAACATTTTATATTCCATAACCAGGCCTCTTGTGGTGTTCAAGGATGGATTCCGTAGTCGTCAGTACTGGTAAGTTCTTTGCGCCTTTGTCCATTTTGTGTTTCGGATAGATACTCATTTCTGAGGGATATAAACGCGCAACTTTCTGTCAACCAGTTTGGTAGAGTGCTCAGACATCTGCAACCTAATCAAGGATGGAGAAGATGGCCCTTGATACAGTTGTTTGTGTTGCAAGAAATACCGGTACTAAACCCACACAAACCAAAGTGCATCAATTTGAATTTCGTATTTTAACATCATTGTGTTAACTGAATGGCAAATTTCTTGCTTATTCATAATTAACCTGATATCTAAAGAAATGCTTTCTTGGTGAGTGATTTGGTAGCTGGTAAGTTTCTGGAACATTGCATATTCTGTACTTCTGTGCATATTTGAAGAATAAATAGTTTAGACCAATTATTCATTGTTGACTGTGGTTGTTTGGGTATATATAATTTTTACCTGCACAAGTTTCTTTCCACATTGACCAAAATTTGTGTCATTAACATCATTGTTCAAGATTTTTATGTCCTATCAAACATCATCCTGTTATCTTCTGGAAAAACGGAGGATTTGCATAATTCCAGCATCCATAGTATTCCCGTCACTTGAACTATTTGCATGTACTGATTATAATTTCTTGCTAGAATTATAAACCAGGGAATTCAGCAAATCAGCAAACTACAAAATTTAATCCTTGCAAATTTCCTGAACCTGTTCAGAAATATAGTTGAACATTGAGGCCTTAAAAGGCAGGTTTTGCTGCAGTTGAGATTCTAAAGAACATATGATCAACGCTGCTTGATTAACACAATGCAATAAAGACAATGCCAATTATTTAGAGAATTTAACACACTGTTTTCAACTTTATACGGGTCGATATAATCCACTCGCATCTACAATATAGTCTACAAGCAGAAGACAACCATTTTACTCGACAAATACATTAGAATTGCCGAAGTAATTCACAATAATTTAAACTGATCCTCGCAACTAGCCCTGGAAGCAGCAGAAAGCATATCATTATTTGCTAATCTTCTGTACCAAATCCATCTTCTAATAGATGTACGAAGCTCAAAAGATACTATTGGCACCACAGAGTCATGTTAATTTCTCAGGCAAGAAAAGGTAGCGAAACCGGGAATCAAAGGCCATAACTCGGAAGTTGCAGGAGCCAAGAAACCTCTGCCGTCTCTGCGACATGCACTGCTGAACAAAGGCTGCTTGTTGCTGCGGGAGAAACTGAGAGATCCAAATTGCTAGGTTGGCATCGTCGACGATGCCTCTGGCAAAGCAGTAAAGCATCTTCGGAACCAGAAGCTTCCCTTTGCTGCTGACTCCAACAGAGGCCCGTACGTAGTCACGCTGAGCCTCTTGTAACTCCTCCTTCACGTTTGCAGGGCTGTAGATCTTTACCTGCAAACCATGCTATCTCAAGTTGAGATATATATACACTGCACACTACCATGATGGAGCAAAACTATCAACCTCCCTTGCATCGAGTATCAACCATCAATCTCAAGTTGATGGAGCGAAACTATCAACCTCCCGTCAAATGTCCATCAATTCGTCTACCCAATGATTATTGTGTAACATTTGTGACTGCTTTCATGTCATCCCCACAGACACAGCTAAGGTGAACTAAATGTTACCACGATGACTTAAAGTGTCGGTGTGCACATTAGAATAAAAGCACACTACACAGTAGCTTGAGATGGCAATTAAGCATGAAACACAATTAAAAACTAATGCATATTGTAGCAATAACATTACCGCAGGGGAAGAATATGATCCACAACTTAGAGCAAATGTCACGAGTGGCTCGAATGTCTCAATTGAGAACTTTTTCTGCTCCTCTGATAGCTTCAACTTGTGAAGGGCAAGAAACAAAGCCTGAGAACACAAAGCAAGAATATTAACACATAATGTAATAGATTCAAACAATAACAAGAGGGCTAGAATATTTGGTCAATTTTGTAGGAAATCCACATACAGTTTGAGGCCTATGGACTGGTGGCTTCATTTTTAGTATTCCGTACTCGATGCAAGCAGCGCTAAATGAGTGCCCTCCAACAGTATATGCAGCCTAATAAGAGAATGATATTAGACATCTAAGGGGTGTACAGCATGATAAAGAATAAAACACGTGTTACTTGTTCAGCTGATAACTTTGTACCAAAAGAAATAGCACTGCAATACCACAGCGGAATTGCCCTACAGTTATATGTAATGCCAGTGACTGCCAAACAATAGAGAACTAATTTCAGGTAATGGTTTTTTATCTTTCATGTTAAAGAGCTTTAATTTTCTTTAACATGTTACCATCGCTAAATGGTCATACAGATTTGTTGATCCCTCACCTGTTGCATTCAGACAATTGGAGATTGACCGGTGGTTTCTAAATTGATTACTACGCAATGTTGCTGTCAAGTTTTGTGTTTGGTGATTCAGGAATTAGAGCAAATGCATTACTATAAATTAACTTTTCATATTCTTTCAGTGCCCAGAGAAAACAAGAATAGGAATCTCGGAGCTATTTATTGAAAATCAAATTAATCTGATTGCTGGAGCAAGCAAAAGATTAGAATCCTTAATCAAAGATGAATCTCCATCATGCAGACATATATTGATTTAGTGGACTTACATCTAGTTGCTTGAATAAAGTGTTAAATGCACCTTGTATCCTTTCCATTCTACTTATCTTTTATGGAAGTCTAAGCTTCCAGCACATGTAAAATTTTCAGAAATAAGATGTACATCTGTTATGCTACAGTGACATTTTCCAAATCCTACCAGCAATTCATGCATAAAGTCCAACATAATTTCAGATAATGCAACTCAAACAGTTAATGAGACACTGTGCCTCGGCCTGAAGATAAGAAGGCTCAAGAATTGTTATAAAAAGGATATTAATGATGAATGACATGCATATCTAGCTTTGTTGAACATGAATGAAGCATCAGTTGGCAACAAATGAAGATTCAACAAGACTATTATTACTACTCGAATACCGAAATAACAATAAAATTTTTTTGATAGAAAAATAACATGGGAGAAATAATGTTTGATGAATAAACCTTTTGCATCAAAGAAAATAATTTCATGTCACTCCGTGGAACGCCATAGGCAAGATAAGCCTGCAGTGAATGAGATAAATATATTCAAATCCTTGTAGCTCACAGTAAATAAACTCACCCTTGTTACTCTTCAGATTTTCAACATAGAATAAAAATATTGTATCATATATTCAGATAGCTTACGTGCATGATTAATGCATTGTATAAATTGATCCAAAATGCCAGCTTCTCATCTCCCTTAAGGTGGACTGGATTTACTTCTGCTAGTTGCTCAATCAGTGATCTGTTGGCTAAAACGTGAATATTAGTATTGACAAAAAAATTGCACAAAATGATCCTTAGAAAAACAAAACAACTTCACTGCAGGGAGTCAACTTTATTACTCTATCAAAATGTGTTGTCACTTAAATATATAGAGAATATTACCAACATTGCATAAAATATTATTCCGGTGAAATTGAAAGTTTGTTTAATGTCACTAAAAGAATCTTTACTTTTTCGTTTACTTCAATAAGAAAACATAATGTGAAGTACTTCATTTCAAAATCAAGTGTTTCTGAAAATTGCAAATAAATTTTCTAGTAATAAAGTGTCATACATGTTCATAGATGAACAGTGACTGTGTGAGATTCTGTATAACAGGCCCAAGATGTTAAGCATATATGATATACGCATAACAAAGTAAACAGTGTCAGCTTCTAGAATATTGTATAATCAACTTTTACCATACAAAAATAGAAGAGAAATGCAAAAGAACAAATAAATGCTTTCTAGTTGATTTTTATGAAATGAGTTCTACTAATACTCTGGTGAAGTCTAGAATCATCATCCTACGCATTACTGAAAACACTACCAGAAAAGAGCTAAACATAAATTTTCAAAAATCCAAAGCCTGACCCACAAACATACGGCCAATTATAATTTAAAGAAGAGTGTTCATGGTGCAGAAAAAAGGGATATATGCATAGAGGAAGAACTTTAAAACCCTGATCCTTCAAACATAAAAAGAACTAGAAAAAATTGAACAAATAAGTACCTGAATCGCCTTAGCGCACCAGCAGCATATTCAAGTTGCTTTTTCTCCACTGACATCCAGGAGACTTCAGTTGCTAAACTATAATTTCCAATATCAGCCCAACATAGTTTTCCATGAGCTCTGTAAGGATCAAAAGTAGTTCCCATGGCTAAAAGATCATTATTCAATTGTAGACCCACTCGAGGACTATGTGCCCATGATGAAATTGACGATTCAGATATCGAACAATGTGATGAATTTGAAAGAAGCCCCACAGGAGATAGAGGAAAGCGAATGATATCTGATGACAATCTGGATGATACAATAGAAACATCTGCTAGTGAGATGAAAATATTTTTCATACAGCGGACTATCTCCTCGGACAACTGATTAGGGTTGTTCCATAAGCCTTTGACTGGGATTTGTTTTCTAAAACTCTCAGTTGGTACATGCTGAAGATTTTCCTCACGTAACTTCTCTTCTTGATCGAGCATGCTGCCTATCGTATCCTGGTGCAAAATAAGATTATATATGTAATGGATAAGTAGTTGTATATTTTTGGAAAATGTGTCCACGATCTTCTTGATAGGATTGTTAATTAGTGACCAACTGATCTCAAAAGCTTAAGCAATTAAAAAAGAACACAATCCCAGATATATGATGAGATTTTCAATAAGTGACCAGTTAAACTGTTAGGCAAGATCTCAATACATAATTCGTATTTCTTGTTTCCTCTTGTTTTGTTTACAGTATCTGTACATTACACTACTATTTTCTACTTCAAATTGAATTCATATGCAAAAAACAACCAAATTATAGTTACCCATGTAACCTGACATTATCTTCAACTTGTAACTCCAGGCGTTAGAGATATCATTTTAAAGATAAAAACAGAAAACAAATCACAAATCAAATTCCACATCCATTTGAGTTAGGTCATGAATGCAATCAGTGAAATGCCAATAATACCTAGATCAGAATGAAAGAAGAAAAAAATTCTACATGTTGATAAGATGATATGAAAAAAATAAACAGACAGAAAAGGTACAGTCAGAATTTTATAACTGATTAAGAACAGGCTTCGGGTTGTATATTGATATGGCAAGTACTTGAATGCAAACATCACAGCTAACCAAAGGATAGAGATTGCTAATTGATAATTTGATTTAATGAAATCATCAGGTAATGCAGATAATGGAAGTGCATTATAAGAGTGCAAATCTTCTATTTAATGCCAATGATAACAAGATTTTATATTTTGTCTTAAAAACATGGAAAAAAGCATTAATTGTCCTTTGTTAGATATCTTTTAGGATCAGGTCGGTGAGGAATGGAAAATGAAGGAACGTCTCCCTTTATCAATATATGCAAAGAAAGTCAAGCTGATTAGATGTTCTACGTGCAATGAGTATCTAAAAATAGATGTGCATAGTAAAATGAAAAGAGTACATTTTTCACATTTTGAGAAGGGCAGACTTTCACTGGTTGTGAAGGCAATTGTTTTAGTCGATACTCAGCAAGTCTTCTTTCATTTCTTTCTTGAATAAGCTGAAAATGCAAAGAAATCATCTCTTCTTCTAGTCTGGAAACAGTCATCTCCAATGAGGCTATATTAGACAACAATTCTTGTGCCTGCAAACAGCATCCATACTTTTTCTCATGTCAAACAAACACATCCAGAGCACTTGACCAGTAAAGGAAACCAATGAATAATAACAACCCAGAAAGAGTGTCATATCATTCAATCTTTTGACAATGTTAAAGAGTCCAACGTATGCACTGGAAAGTTGCCTCAAACTAGAAAATAAATTCATATGTTCGGAAGCATGATATGTCAAAAACTATTTTCATATTTTCATGTTTTGTGTAACTTCTACAGTTTCTGAGAAATTAGTCTTTAATCAAATGATAAATATGCTCTTGAACACAGTACATGACTGTAAGTTGAGAGCCAAAATGAGAAGCTTCATTAAAGAAATTGACTATACCAACTCACTTTCTCACGATTCAAGTTGGGATGTTAACAATTATAAGTGACTTCAATAAATGGGGAAGCATATTGGTGTGTGTGTGTAATTAAGGACTCAATTGTGTGGGCTGTGGGCAACAGGAATGAAGTGAGCTTTTGGAACAATACAAAACTACATTATGAAACCTTGAACCTGTATAACTCAATTGCATGTGGCTGTGGGCAACAGGAACAAAGTGGGTTTTTGGAGGATTATAAAATTACATCACGAAACCTTGAACCTATATAGTTTTGTACAACTGTTTTCATATTGCACTGGACTTGGCCAGACAAACTGAAAGATTATGGAGACACCGAATAAAATAGGATGCAGAAATAGTAAAAAAAAGGTATGGAAGAATATGCACTTGGTAAGGTAAAAGGAGACAATCGCTTCTTAGAGGTCAAATTATTTTGATTGACAATTTCCATCATTAATGTCTTAAGCAATAGCATAAACATCAAAGACACATAACATCATGCAAGGTAAAATGAATAGAGAATCTGATCACATGAACCACTCATCCAAGACAAGCAGGAAAAAGTGTCAACTCTAGGAGATATTAAAAATAATGTTAGGTTTTACTTTGAAATCAATTTAAACTGATCCAACAGGAAAAAATGTGATGAAATAGTAAAGTTAAGAGGATGATACATCATTTGGAAGGCACGACAAGTCAGACAATGTTACAGCAGCATGTTCCAGGGCATTTTCAAGGACAACATGCAATTCTATTTCCTCATTCAACAATTGCTGGAGCCTTTGAACCTGAAACATTGCATCACGTATAACATAAGTGCAAAATTTGCGAACAACCTTTCTTATTTCTTAAGCCTCCAAATTTCTAAGACATGAGAAAGTAAAGATTTTCCTCAAATCAAGTACCTTTCTATTTTCAATTTCCCATGCAAAACCAGAAAATACATCCATAAACTAACATTTAATATGGAAGTTGGTTTGCATCACGGAAACCATAGACAAACAGTTTTTAACTCTTAATTATACAAATTAGACAACCATGGCCCTCAAAATTTCCATAAGAACCAAATTACTTAAAAAATTCAAGAGTATGGATTTTTTTTTTGTACCTGTTGGAGTAAAAAAGGACAGAAATGACAGACTGAAGTATGACAGAAAGAATGTGATTACTGGACAATCAAACAATTGGACAAGATCAGGATGTAAAGAAGATGAGTGATGATTATATATATATATATATATATATATATATATATATATATATAAAGCAGCTAACGGCAACATAACAAATTCTGAAACATACTGCAAGGAATGGATAAACAAAGTAATTTGAAGAGGATCAGGTGCGTATGTGCATCTTTAGGATGACATAGGCACAATTTAATAATTAAGAAAGAAAAATACTGCAAGGAATGGATAAACAAAGTAATTTGAAAAGGATCAGGTGCATATGTGCATATGTGCATATTTAGGATGACATAGGCACAATTTAATAATTAAGAAAGAAAAATACTGCAAGGAATAGATAACAAAGTAATTTGAAAAGGATTGGGTGCATATGTGCATCTTTAGGATGACGTAGGCACAGTTGAATAATTAAATAAGAAAAACTTACATCTTGTTCAAGCTGAAACCTACACGAATGTTTAGAAACATTTCTTTTGCACGAAGTTGTCCTTCCAAGTTCTCCAATTTGACAATTTTCCTAGAAAATATTAGGACAATATTAGAAACTGAAAGTCGATCAGCAAATGCAACATAATGAAACCGGGAGATGTACAATGTGCATATAAAATATCTTTTATAGAATAGCCACTGAGGAGCATATGAAGAAACATACATCATAAACCCTAACATTGAAAAGAGGAAAAGGACAACCAACTATCTGCTCGTGGTTGTATCATAGCCTGCTGAGAAGCAATCATCAGCAGGATGAGCAAGCATGGCTACTCAAGCACACTGAATGTACAACTATGGTTGAAATTATTATCGGCATTTGATATGGTATTAGAATACCGAGGTGTGCTTCACCTATCGTTGGTATCACACTAACTAAACACTGTAAATTGCATGCTGTATATGAGTCAATGCTAGAGGTGCTGTGGATCCATTATCAACAGGAACCAAGAAAACTTGCATGACCAAATACCCTGTTCGTGTTATTAATCACACTGGCCTGTTAGATGCACCACATGGACAGTTCAGCCACGAATTATGTAGAATACCAAAGTTTCACTCACTTTCTTTCCAAAATAATACAAAATTAGGATATTTAGGAGCTTGGAAACTGACCTGAAATTCATATGAACCCTCAGCCTTGAGCTCATCAAGATAACCCAACTGAAGTTTTGCATCATGATTTCTTTTAGCGTTAAGGCAGTTCTCAGGGGACGAGGCTTTTCTGCACCAACACATCAGGTTGGCTCAACGTAAGTATCGATACAAGTATACAGAGAATTCACAGCAGCAGCACGAGACTTACAAGTTCGTTCTGCATCTAAGAATCGGCGGTTCGCACATTCTTCAATTAAGGGGCGATGAGGAATCACTGCTGTATTCGGCTTACACCTGTTTAACAAAGATTACAACAAGAAGGTTACATTAGTCAAAGAAAAAGAGAGAGAATTAAGCTTCTCGTGGTTTGGGCATCTCAACAAAAACCAAAAGGTCGTCTTAGTACGTCAAGGACCATAAACATTCTGGACAGTAAACCCTAGGAATGTCGTAATCTCGGCTATCCTGTTCGAGACCAGTAATTCAAGAAACCAGAGCGAAGCTTTCTTGGTTTTGAAATCAAAGCTATATGCTCTATCATTATGTTGATTCGACATGAAATGACATTCGCCCTTTCCTATCGTACAAGCACAGAGGAGAAAAAGAAGATCGAAGTTTTGATTCAGTACTGATGAACAAGAAAGCACCTTTCTCATGTACTCGGCTTTAGAGAGAAACGGGGAGGCGAGGGGTACAAAGGATGAACCCGATGAAGAGAACTGTTCGATCGATCGACACTGTGAGGCTTTAAGCATGGAAACAGAGGGAAAGGAGGAAGCAATCTATATGGGAGCTGCGATTCGTCAAAGATGAGCGCGAGAGGGCCGAAAGCTTACCTGGAGAATAGCTGATTTGGGTCTCTCGAGTGGAGAGACCGGACGAGGAGGAGGAGCAAATTAGCAGCTGCTGCTTATTTGCGTATTCTATTGAAGTAGTAGTAGCTGCAGCGATTTCAAATTTCAAACAAGCAGTCGTTACTACTAATATCTTATTTGATTCCTCTTGTCATCCTTCCTCGTCAGATGGACGAAGTTTCCACGCCTCGAGCATCGGATACCCCAATTTCTCCCCTCTCACAATGATGACATGGGACCCGCTCGAGTGCGCCCCCGTGACAGGAGAGAAACAACTTTTGGGGGGACGCCAATCTCCGGAAGCGGTAGCTGAACCGTTATTGTAAGACCTGTCTCGCCCCAGGCAGGGTCCGTAGATTTGCCACCTGGAGTAAGAGTAATGGACATGGGACCCTGCACGCGCTTGATTGGAGAGGTGAGAGGAGGAGTATCCCTGTTTTGTCAAGGTCAGCGAATCCCCCGGTCGGAGATTTGCAGCCATGGCAGGTTGTTGCGGTCTTGTTGGGATGTGCGTGGACCGTGCAAGGGGGGGGAGGGATGTGGATTAGCTGCAGTTTCAATTCAAAATGGCTTTCTCCTTGATTTCTACTTCTCTTTTGTATTTTCTATATTTCGACTCATTTACTTATTAGCTCGAGACATTAATGATCATTTACCTTTGCTAGTTATCGAAACCTCTATTTATGTTTTTTACGTTGTTTGAGACTAGCTCAAAACACCATATTTCTTTAATTTTATGAATCATTAATTGGCTTGATTTTATCGGACATACCTCCAACATGAATTTTATATGAGAACGACCCCTAAAGTTCATGATAGGTTATGATGTTGGTCTCAAGCTTACTCCAAACCTAATCATATCTGTAATCAAAATAATAAATAATTGACAAAAACCCTATTATTTTCTTTAATAAATATAGAGTTAGCAAACTCGTAAATAAATAACTTCAATAAAAAATATTTATGTAAATTCTATCAATCGATTCAAGAACCTGTATGTGGAATTCAATTCACATACATTTTTTATGTTTAAACGGGTCGGATGAGCTCGTAAGACAAAATAATCCGACCCGCATGAGATATGGGAAAACAGTACTCCTCCGGTTCGGAAAAGGGCCGGTCGAGCACATCGTTTCGGGTGTTTGCCCTCCTCTCAGCGGCGAAAGGGAACCTGTAAACCTTAGTAGCGCTTGGGTGGAAAAGGCCTTGAATCCCCAGTCGTCTTCTTCTCCACTACCTCATAAAACGAGCGAGTACGTCTTCCTCGTGACATGTGTTCGTTTCCTTCAGATGGAATCACTGATTTCTAATGCCTGTTCTTTTGCCTTTAAGTTCATGCATTTTTCGTGATGTGTAGGCGACAGATCGCACGGTCACATGTGCTTCCTGCTTTGTCGAGAAGTTCCGGTACGAGAGTTGGTAGTTAATTACTTAGTGCGGTTGATTTCTTGAACGCTTGGTTAAGCGTGTCTGTGACACTGCTTTTCCATGCCTTCTACCTGTTTGACGAAATGATGCCCCCATTTCCTTGCTTAGAGCTTTTGCTGAATGAGTTATAGTTTGTTTAGAAGCAACTATCGTGGAGTTAGCTGGGGATTGATTGGGGTGGTTGATCGATTTCTTTCACTTTTTTTTTTTGCTATCTCGGTGATATGATCAATCATGTCTTATAGTTGTTTGATGTACTGACTTGCATGTTTATTTTAATAATTATACTTATCAATCATTATATATATATATATATATATATATATATATATATATATATATATATATATATATATATATATATTCAGAAGTGCCTTGCTTTGCTTGGGCAAGCACCTAGCTTCAGTCGGGTGAGTGCCTAGCTTCTCTCGAACGAACACCTAGTGCCTCGAGCATACTTTGGAACCTTGGCACTAAATGAGTGTTTTGGCACCTTGGTGCCTTTTAGCGCCTAATGCAATACACTGTTTTCAAATCCATAGATGGATATCTTTTTTTTCGGATTCTTCATATAAAGTACAACTTACATCCCAATTATAGCTTTTTGCATTTGATTTTTTCAGGGATAAAGAAGATTGAAAGGGAGAGCTGGTGGAGGTTGAGAGAGTTTGGAGATGGAGGAGTGTGCTTCTGGTGTTGCTTCTAGTTTAATGATCAACAGGATTTTCATTGGTGGCCTGAGTACAAGTGTGACAGCTGCTGACTTGGAGAAGACATTCTTGTCGCTAGGCAGAGTGCATAATATGGAGTTTGTGCGCTCAAATGGACGGAGCTTTGCTTTCGTGGACTTCGAGCCTAACTCTGACAAAGCTTTGGCGAAGCTGTTTGCAGTTGTTAGTTACCTTCTGATAATTCATATTCTTCCTTTCTTATTAGTTCAATTCGATATTGGAACTCCCAAATTGTTGGCCTAAAGGTTTTTTTTTTCTTTTTGATGTTAATTCATTGTGCCTATAATAACTTAGACATTTATGGTTGATTGCTGACTCATCAAGGGCGTATGTTCTGCTTGTTTGTCTATTCTTGAAGTGTTTTGTTTGATAGACATGCATAGAGAACTTTATGGTGAACCCTTGATTACCATTTTACTAACATTTAGCGTGGAAAACATCTGATGTAATACCATATAATGGTTATAAGTAAGTTAATTTTTGGATGGGCTTCGATAAAGAGAATAAAGTATTTGCACTGTAGTTATTTACTTATGGGGTCTTTGGAAATTGATGGACATGCAAATTGGATTTATAATTTTCTAGCTTAAATTTGATGATAATATACATTTAGACACTCTTATAGATTAAGATGCAGGTTATGTGTTTTTGTATTTAAACAAATTAGTTTTAATTTGACCCTCTGGTATGATGGGATGTTGCAAGAGAACTGTCATTTACGAGACACTCAAGTTTGACATCCTGCTCTGGCTAGAAAAAGATGATAAGTAATCCAAAATCTAAATTGAAACCTAAGTCTTGCTTTGAGGAGTGTCCCACTCGATTCTCTGAGTGTTTAAGATAAAAGAATGAAAGGAAGGAACTTATAATTGCCTTGAATCATATCTTACACAGGACTTAACAAGAAAATTACTCTGTTTTGACTGGAGAACATTGATAAGATATTCTATTGATCCATTAGCAGTAGATGAGTGGACTACCGCAGACAATTACATGTTCGGATGGCTAATGCTTTTAAACTGTGTTGTCTCCAGTACAATGGATGCACTTGGAAAGGAGGGAAACTGCGACTTGAAAAGGCTAAAGAACATTATCTGGCTCGCTTGAAGAGGGAGTGGGCTGAAGATGTTAAAGTCAATGGACCACCTGATCTTGATGTTGTGAAAAGTTTAGATCATTCAGACAAGTCAGGATGCTTAACTCAGGAGAATGCTAACCTTCGAATTTTTTTCCCAAAGTTGAGAAAGGTATGTTATTATGTCTTTGTATTAAGAAAATCAGAAAATCTTCGCATGATCTGCAGGCTACACTGTATAAAATTCAACAATTTATTTGGTTATTTTGTTAAGTGAATCTCCATCAGAAAAATTGGACCTGTGCATTTATTTTGTTATTATTAATTATAACTTAGCTCTAGTAATATTGGTTTCTTCATCCCATTTGAAGAATTTGCTGTTTTAAAGTTATCTTTTAGTTAGAAAGAGGAAACTTCATCCATGAATGGTAGCGGAGTACTGTTCTTGCATATGGCCTCTCTACTTGCATGCTAGTTATCACCATAACTCCCTGCACCTGGCTGTACAATTAACAACATATGTTAAGTTTCATTGGAAGGATAGTACTCAGCAGATGTATTTTGTATCATTTTAATTTTCTCATAGACATATACGTACAAAAGGTAAAGATGTACTTCTCATATAATATGGCTACTTATTTGCACAATTGTGAATTTAGCTTGCAAATTTTCTTAACTAAAATGATTTTTTAAAGTTTTTATCATCATATATATTTGTCAGATTCTCTATGATTGTGCTTATTGTCACGGATTTAGTTGGAATTACCTAAGTCGTGAGGCAACCTTGCGGCAAAGACGCGAACTTAGCTTGCTTTGCCTAAGTCACGAGGCACCCTTGCGGCAAAGACGCGAACTTAGCTTGCATTGCCTAAGTCACGCTTCGCCCTTGCGATTTGCGTCCGCAAAGATCAGCCCACTTACAACCTCTCGTAGGTCTCGAAAGACCTGTAAAAGAGAAAGTTGATTAGTTCGAAGAACAAGCGACGGACAAGTCTCGACGTCTCGCGAAAATGGGAAGCTTTACAAGCAATTCAGCGAGCACCTTGCGTGCACAAGAGAAAAGAGAGGAGGAAAACAAGGACTTTAGAGGGTTGAATGAATAGTTACAAGTCCACAAACAACTGCTTACCGGGTGCCGGGCGCGACAACAAGTTCCTGTCAAGGTAACGTGCGAACTTGCGAAAGATTGTTCAACGCTTGACACTATACCGAAGCCCCAACCAGCCCTGTGCCACCCAGGTGGTTTCAGGGTGCTGAGATGGCTGACGTTTCGCGTGCAATAGCGAGCTGCAGAAATCAGCCCGTGGCACACAAAAACGGAGTTGTTTTGGGGCTGTTTTGCTCAGTTCGGTGAACGGTCGCACTGTAGCGCTGCAACTTGTTCAAACTTATATTTTTACAAGCAAAAGGACTTAAAACCAAGTCAAAACATGCTGTCAAGCAGCTGTACATGTAGATTAGAGCGACGAACGGTTGGTTGAATGGAGTTGTTGCGGGTGCTCGACGACCGTTCGTGACAGTATGGTAAAACGTGAAAGCTTAGTTTTGCACCTTAAATCTGTATGATTATACTGCTAATTATGGTGTTTATGGACTTAAGCATTCATGTGGTTCTCAATCAATGTAAATCTGCAATTTCTAAAAATGTTTGTACATCCTTATATATTGGTGAGCCATAATTATAAATTGAAAATTACTTCATTGTCTGTTATCTACTATCTGGTCACAAAAATTAGGTAATCTACTATCTGCGGGGGAATCTTGCTTTGAAACATGAAGAAACTTATTATTATGTAGGAGACAACATTGCAACATGAAATATTATGTTGTTTTGAGTACACAACATTTTAATGGTCAGAATTATTAGTCGCCTTATTCATTTGAATTTGTTAACCCTGATAAACATTCTATTGATATTACAAGCTGTGGTTATTTGATACAACTTACAAGATTGGGCTTAGGTCTTGGTAATTTGTAAGGAATGTTTTAGACTAATAAATACAATTAGCTACCAGCAAAATAATGAGAGTGAATGGCAGAACAAGAGGGCATGATAGAAAATGAGGTAAGAAGTTATATACTTCCAAGTTTTTAGGTCTGATTTGAATTTTTTGGTTGTCTTTAGAGAGGAACAACTAATGGACTTTGTTAGTCATATCTGTCCAACCGAAATTTTCATATATTAAAAATTCTAAGGATCCCTTAGTCCCAAAATTTCATGAGAAAAGTTGACCAACTTTACTGAAAAGAGGAAAATAGGAATGCACATTGTATAACTCAATTTTATTCCTATCACCACTCAAATTAACCCTAACCTTACAATGGATATCGTGGCATTGGCATTGTGTTTTAGACTTTGCCATGCACAATTAAATGATGGATCTTCAAGGCTTGGTGACATAGACTAATATTAAATGTTGGATGGGCACTTTTGATTCCTGGCGATATTGCATGATGAATTGCTAAAGTCAGTGTTGGAATTTGTCTCGCATGTATGTCTTGTATAGTCATTTGGAGCTAAAACAAATCCTTCTTTTTGTCTTGTGTTTAAATATTCTTCCTCGAGTTGTTAATGCCACTTTGTCACCTTCTTTCTCCTTATTTATCTGAAAGGTAGAACTGATCTATATAGGTAAAGACACTGTCATATAAAGGAACAGGGAAGCACAAGTACAGTTTTCAACGTGTTGTAGTGCCTTCCCTACCAATTCATTTTTGTGACTGTGAGGAACATTGTGGGCCATCTGAAACAGCCAATGAAACATATATCTCTGCTCTGAATTCTGCAGCATATGAGAAAGAACGAAGTATTATGACAGGTGTAATGAACAAACTTCTTGAGAAGGAAGAGAATGAAGTCCCTGCATCTGGGGTGAAAAGCATTGCCACACAAGCCATTATTGTAAATACCTCTGATGATGACATTAAGCCAAAACAAACTGAAGAAGCTCAGGAAACAGATGCAGACTTTGTTACCAACATTGGGGTGGGAGAAAGTGATGACATGTTGATGCAGTTATTAAGCAAGAAGGCACAATCTGTGGATCAGGTACCTGAGTTATGCAGATGGTTGACCTCATAGAAACTAGACACAAATCTTTGTCATGATATATTCCATCAGAAATTCTGTTTTGTTTGACATACAGGTTCCAGTCGTCTTGCATAATCTATTCAGGAGGATACAGCTGATAACAAAATACTTCCTTTCTCTATGCTCTGTAGGTTCAGGAGTCGAGAACTGGTATACCCCAAACTTTTACAGAAGGGCTTTCTCAAAAGAAAGCACGTTCTCTAAAGAGGCAGAAGATCAGGACTACTGTTACTTCTGAAGTCGCATCAAGTCAGGCAACCTCTCCAACAGTGGTGGGGACTGAAGATGAATTTGCTTCCATATTAACCAGAAGTGAAGATTTAAAGGTTGATAAAGTAAACAAGATTTTAGCGGAAGATTCAGCTGGCAAAAATCAAGCTGAAAATGCCACAACTACTGTTATATCAGCAACAAGCAACACCTGGATACAGAAATCCTCGTGGAGAGATCTTGTTGGGGAGTCAGACAGCAGCACATTCAGCATATCACATGTATTGCCTCGCATCAGTTCAATAGCACCAACGGTACCGAATGCTAAGGATTCTGTCACCAAGCCTTTTGCTGCACCAAAGAAGAGGAAGAGGGAACCTGATGGAGAGGGTTCAACAGATGTTAAGGTGAAACAAAATACCAAACTTGAGAAGATTATATCACATAGTCTTCCTGGGGTGCCAGGGAACATAGACAGAAGGAAAGCAACTACTACAGATACCACCGATGGAGAGCATCAGAACAATCTGCAGCAGGGAAGAAGTATCCCAAAAATTAACATCGGGGAAGTTTGCACCTTCATGCGCAGTACCAAGTCTGAAAAGGAGTGGTTGAAGGCAAAAGCAACTCTAAGTGGGTACCTTAAGAAGAAAGGTGGAGACACCAACGCTTCTAAGGAACCCAAACTCAAGCCATCCAGGAGATGATCTAACGTGCACTTGAGTGATGAGAAACAGCAATGATATTTTAGTATATTTTCCTGTTTCCTTTCAAAATCTCATGTTGTATAACTTCTTACTGCAGTTTTAATGAACTTTTTGTTTATCAGTACCTGTGATTGATTCAAAATTATGAGTCCATTTGCTCCGAAATCGTATGTGAGTTTACGGCTACTCTATTTTGAGCTTGTACTTCCACCGTGTTGGTGGTGC